>CAWUFW010000203.1:2535993-3735993 GCA_963921515.1 Calotriton arnoldi | reverse complement strand
CTCAAGGAAAAGGGCTGGAAGACCCACATGACCAACTAAGGGGACCTATCCAGGGAGACAAGTTCAAATGGGCAGAGTCCACTATAAGATATTTGGGGATGAACCTACCAGCACATAAAAGGGAATTATATGACGCAATATTCCCCCCACTGATCACAGCCCTATTTAAGAATCTATATCGATGGGGCAAACTCAAAATCTCCTGGTTTGGGAGGCTGAATACCTTCAAAATGAACTTTATGCCTTACCTTCTTTACATATTGCTACCGCTTCCACTCACAATCTCAAAAACAACGCAATTACTGATACACAAGAAAATACTCAACTTTGTATGGGAAGGCAAGTTCCCGCTTGGCAAAACTGACTCTTCCCCATTCCACAGACTAAGAGGGACTTAGCTTTCCCGATGTAACAATGTACATGTTAGCAGCCCAATTACGCCCCTCCCTAGACTGGAAACATGACGCCAAGAGTAAACCACAGATACAGGTAAAACAAACATTTTCGACTATACCACTAAAAGATTTATCTTGGTTACCGGGCAAGACTGGGCAGGGCTGGCTTTAGCGCTGGTGGCGCCCGGTGCGACAATGTTCGTTGGCGCCCCCAATGACCACCTTCACCACGGATTCCCTCACTACCACCATTGGCTAAGGTGGCGGAGCGTCGCCCCACTGCTTTTAACAGTGCAAAATAGGAAAAATGATAATAACACGCTGTTATCATTTCATTTTTCCCTGCTGAGGCAGTTTTGTGGGGCGGGCGGGGCTAGTCTGCTCATAGAGCAGGGGGAGGAGTGATGAGCACTTAAGTGCACATGACGGTTTGGCCGACCGTATTGGGCTGGCCAAACAGTCATGCGCACTTTGCATGTTCCCTACCAGGCTGTAATTTACAGCCTGGTGGGGAACATGCACAGGCTCCCTGTCTCCGACTGAGCACCGAACCACGGCGCTCAGACCAATCACAAGTCTGCATTGCAGCGTTGTGATTGGCTTAGGGGAAGCCTGTGTGTTTCCTGCTTCATCGGAAGGCAAGCGGAGCAGAGAAGCAGCCGGCCGAAGAGGTAAGTGACTTAGAGCAGGCAACCACAGACAATATGTGGTGGGGGAAAGTGTGGTCTGTATATGCCACGGAGAGACTAACTGCACTACTCCACGACAGGGTTAAAATATTTGAGAAAACATGGTGTCTGTTTGTCACCTACATAAAAAAAGAACAAAGAGCCAGTAGAATTAACATGACAATGTCCAGGACTTTGCATGTTCTAGCATTTGTGAGATGCCCTCTTCTGAAGCTGAAAGCCAGTCATCTCACATAGCACATGCGGACTAAGTGCTATACCAGCAGACTAATAAACACAATACGATTGGGTTGTGGCAAAACTGAGGTCCACATGTATCAATATTAGAAATAGCGATTACCTAATTGCAATTTTCTGTGAATTGCAATTAGGTCATCGCTATTCCTAATGTATGAAACTCCATGAGTTTCATTTAGCCATTCCTAGTGGGTCACAAATCAACCTACCTCATGATTATTAAAGAGGTAGGTCACAATTTGCGACCCATTGGGAACCGCTAAAATCACGGGGATGGTGGCCTGCTGGGGTCAGCAGACCACCATGTCCGTGATTGCTTTTAAATAAATAATCATTTTGTTTTTTAATGCAGGCCATTTTCCTTAAAGGAAAACGGGTTGCGTTTATAACATGAAAGGTTTTTGTTTTTTTCATTTTTTAAGAGCAGGCAGTGGTTTGTGGGACCATTGCCTGGTCTGAAAAACTTTCTCGCCATAATTTCCAAAGGGGAAGGAGTCCCTTGGGGAGGACCCCTTCCCATTTACAAATGGGTTGCCCCCTACTTTAAGTAGGTGATAAAACGCAAATGTTTCGCGTCCGCATTTCACTCACAAAACATTCCTGCAAACTGCTGCGATTCGGTATTAGGAAGGGTTGCCCTGAAGACTCCCCTTCCTATTACTGAATTGGTATGTATTCGCAACTCCAAATTGCAATTCTGTAACATGTTACCAAATTGGAATTGATGCATACCAAAATGCATTTTACCGGTCGCAAATGGAGGTAAAATGCATGATACAAGTGGCCCGGATTATTTCAGTTTGCACTGAACTGTACCATATCTGACTATCGTCTGCTATCTTCCATTCCTTTGCTCGCTTATAATTTATACAGTGTATAATGCAAAGGAATATGGTGTCTGTGTGTCTGCCTTTATCCCACAATAAAATCCAAAATAAAGTTGTAAAAAAAACAAAAAAGAAAGATGGTTACCAAGCTAAGTACAAGAACTGAAATATCCTGGAAGATTTTTGATTCAAGTTAGGTATGGCCTCTCCTATGGAAAAGTCTAGGCCATCACCAATCTGCCATACATTTTGGAAAAGGCCAACTCAATAAACGACGACACCATTTTTTCCCATGGAGCAATGGTTAATATGTGTACTTTTACAAATCATAATAAGTGCCAGCAAACCGCTAAAAAGGCATATTGTGTAGCCAAACACATTCACATGCTTTTATCTTTCCCCTCCTTCTCGCTTTAGATTCTCAATGGCCATTAACTGACTAGTAGGGTTCATTTTAAGGTTGAGCACCACTGTGAAGTGTTGTATTACAGTGAAAGCAGCCGGGTTTAGCGCTTTAGTCTCACTTATTTCACAGCCTGTTCTGAAAATTTACCAATAATAACAAGCCTAAGAGATGTGGTAAAGCTTATCGTTGAACCTAGAAATGGAGTTTAGGAGGTGTCTCCAACCATATTTACTCAGCCGAGTACATCACTGGCTCCTTCATTCCATGAAGCCTGTGTCGTGATTAGCGACGCCATGTGAGCTTTATAATCAGAAGTGTTTCTTTTATGCTGCACTCCCTTAAAATAGGTGTAGGACTTTAATCTCACATCTAATAGGATGGAGTCTTCCTAGGATCCTTCTTTCTTATTGGTAGATACTTCAGAAATCAGAGTAGCACATGAATACACTTTTTGCTAGAATCCAAAAAGTGATGCGGCTTGTTTCCGAAGAGATGTTTAGTTTTTACTCTCTATGGAATGTTCATACAAGGATTTTAAAGAAGTGCTTGACCATTTCTAAAAACAACCAACATGTTTCGTTCTTTCCATGAACTTTTTCAAAGCTGCAAATACAATTGCAGTACAATTTGTATGAAAAAATGTTGAATTCAAAAATATGATATGTGAAACATGTCTTGTACAATCATCAGGAAAACCACCAAAAAACATGAAGAGAATGAACCAGCAATGTTGACTCTAGAAGAAAAATTGGATTTCTGCATGTCACAATCATGTGGTTGCCAGGTTCAAAAAAGTAAATTAAGCTAACACTAACAAACATACAAACAAAAATGTGGGATATACAGAAGAGAAACCAAGTAATGGAAAAAAACCAAAGTAAGTGTTACTATGAAGCAGTGAGTAAGGTCAAAGAAGGTACATTATACCTCAATTCTATCAGTGATTGTGGATTCTGCACAAGAAAACTGAAATGTGAATATGCATTTATGTATAATACTTCTCTGTCTTCGCCACACCCACACTTCAGTCTCATGCCATTTTTTCCTTTGGTTTATATTAACCCCTGCAACAGATTATTATTGTTAGTTTGTATAGTTTCTGTTGGACATACTGTCTTCAGGTAAACACATAAACTGCAATGTAGAAACCCACCATCCATTTTTCTTTTATAAATCATTCTTTGTTAAGGTTGTCATATCATAAGAAAACAAGGAAACCCACCATTCAAAACTCTCCCCTCGATAGACATTCAGCCCAATAGAAACCCACCACTTGTTTCAAGGCCTTAACAGACTACAACCCAGAAACCCCAACCCCTAATACTACTGCAAATTGAAGTTCTACCTTGAATCCAATGCTACCTTAAGGAGCCTGGTTTAGATTTCAAACATGCTTGCAGTCTGCCTCTGTAACAAACTACTGTTACCATTTGCTCATTAGACTCTGCTAACCCCAAGATGGCCTTTCAAATAGGCTTTTTCACGTGTGTAACTGGTAGAAATGCTTCCCGACTTAGTTTCCTGCCTAAGAAGCTTAATTGCCCTTTCTTTAACTTGACACCTCACATTCGAAACACCAAATAGAGCTCACAAGCATCATGTTTCCTGTGTTATGTTAGGCGATTTGTAAAGCGCTCGTATACCCTGACATGTCTTGGCGCTAGCAATTCCTCGAACACAACTGGAATAAAACACTAAGGGGCCGATTCCGATTCGGGCCGGAAATCTCTCCGACCGAGCCGGACCCGGAGAGATTTCCGACCGAATCGGACCCTAGCAGTCCGACCGAACAAGTACGATGCGCACGTATGCTATCGGACTCGATTCGGTCGGACTCCCATTGAAGTCAATGGGAGCCAGTCGTACGATGCGTACACGGGCTCCCATTGACTCAATGGGCACGACGCGAACAAGGGCGCCCCCTACAGCGTGTTCGCGTCGATGCGGGTCGCACCGTACATGCACGTGTAGGGGGGACCCATGTGTCCCCCCTGTGTGCGACTCGCACGCCTACGCCTCCAGGGGGGTCCGACACGGACCCTCAAAGTGCGGCTCCAACAGCTCCTTGGAGCCGGGCTGCGCGAGTCGGTCGGAGCGGTCGAGGTGCGCATCGTACTTACCCGGCCGGGAAACGTCTCCATTGCGAGGTGCGCATCGTCCCCGTGCGAGTCGGTCGGAGCGGTCGGGTCCTGCGAACGAGTCAGTCGGAGATTTCGCGAGCGCACGCATCGTACTCGCTCGCCCGGACGCACGCACGTACGACTCGGGAAATAGGGCTCCGAATCGGATCCGGTTAAGCCGAATCCGATTCGGTGCCCTACCGGCCGAGATCGGAATCGGCCCCTAATTATTAAAAAGCCAAGTTTCCAGCTCCTTTCTGAAAGCAAGCAGAGAGGGTAAAGCCCTGATATGTGATGGAAGAGGATTCCAACTTTTGATTGTGTTTTTCAGGAAGTTGAAAATCACTCCTGACGGCCGTCGTTACATATTTATAAAAGTGGAGGCTGTGGAGGAGTTTCTTAAGGTGAGAAAAAAGAAGTATGGGTAGTTGGCATGTGTGATTTGTCGTCCTGTTCACTAATTTGGAGTGTTGGTTTGTTGGGCGTACGTGGTGGGAGTGGGTTCTGTGTGGTTGAGCAGGATGTTGAAGCCCCTAACATGTTTGCCGATAGGTAGGCGTGAGGTGGCTCCAGATCATTTGGGGACCTAGAGTACTTATAACTATAGTGTATGGTCTAGGCCTACATAAAATAAAACAGGCCCCCAGACGCAAACTATTAGCTATAGCCTTATTGCTGTCCAAAAGGCGGGTTGCTATGCGATGGGGAAGCAAACACGCACCACATATAAAACACTGGCTGGCAGACATGACGTACTGCTGGGAGCAGCTCGAAGTCTACGCAGAGGAACTACCAAGGTCCTCACAACATTGGGAGTTCTGGGATCCATTTGTACAATATCTACAGTCTGATCCTGGGGTGTGACAGATACCAGTTGCAGAGATAAATGCGATGGAAATTGGGAAATGCAGTGTTTGAGATACCCATGTTGCATTATTAGCACTGATATGATATAAAGAACGGCTGTATGATTTTACCAACTCAAGGGGCTTGAAAATGTGATTGTGTCATTTTGTAGATCAATGATGTGCTATAACAGACCAATGTATCCTCTGTCTGAGATGTGAAGAGAATTGTAAATTCTGATATGTGCCTGACCATCAAATAAATAAAATAAAAAATAAACTATAGTTTATGGTCTTCCTTTGCCTGTCTGATGTTTGCCCTTCTGTCACCTCAGAATTGGTTGTGTTTAAATGGGGTTGAGTGCACTAGTGATGGTATATTCTTTCAATTAATGCTATTTATCTGAATGTCTTTAAACACTATGGGGCCGATTCCGATCTCGGCCGGTAGGGCTCCGAATAGGATTCGGCTTTACCGGATCCGATTCGGAGCCCTGTTTCCCGACCGAATCGTACGCGGGTCCGGCCGAGCGAGTACGATGCGAATTCGCCGACCGACTCGTCCGGGCGACCCGACCGCTCCGACCGACTCGTACCCGGATCGTACCGCTCCGACCGACTCGCTCGGACCCGATTCGCACCGCGCAATGGAGACGTTTTCCGGCCGGGTAAGTACGATGCGCACCTCGACCGCTCCGACCGACTCGCGCCGGTCCGACTCGAACTCGCTGTCGGAGCCGTACTTTGGGGTCCGTGTCGGACCCCCTGTACTGCGTACCCGTGCGAGGCGCACACAGGGGGACCCATGGGTCCCCCTACCTGTGCGTGTACGCCGCGAAGCGCTTCACGGCGTACTCGCTGTAGGGGCGCCCTTGTCCGCCTCGCACCCATTGAGGCAATGGGAGCCCGCGTACGCGTTGTACGACCGGCTCCCATTGAGTTCAATGGGAGTCCGACCGACTCGTGTCCGGTGGCATACGAATGCATCGGACTCGTTCGGTCGGACTGCACGGGTCCGATTCGGTCGGAAATCTCTCCGGGTCCGGCTCGGTCGGAGAGATTTCCGGCCCGAATCGGAATCGACCCCTATGTTGTTCTGATCTGAAAAGCCATACAACCTCAATAATATGTTTGAATCTAAAAGGTAAAGTGGAAATATATGAGCTGGAATTCCACCGGAAAAATAAATGTAGATAACTACAGAAAAAAAGTGGAAAAAAAATGTGGATAGATACAGACAGAAATGGCCAGACCAGTCCTTATCAATGAAGAAGATAGTTTTGCTCGAAAGTCCTGGGACTTGCCATAGACTTCTGAAACATTCAACACTCATAACTGTACCTGATGTGAAGGACCTGTGGATGCTGCTGCCCTGTTGGATCCATGAGCAGTGTCAGAAAAAAGGAACGAGGAGAGGGGCTGGCAAGACAACTCTAGTAAGAATGGGAACCATGACAGAGTCCTCCGCAAAATATTTGTCAGGATCACGTCTGCTGCCTGTCTTCTGATCTGGCACATGACCTTGTGAACCAATGAAAAAGGATAAAATGCATGGTTCAAACACTTAAAGTCCTGAAGGAAGAAATCAGCTGTCACTGCTAAGGGGTCGGGACTCCACCTGTAAAATAACGGTATCTAAAAAGGCAAAAGGTCTATTTTGCAGGGCCCCATCTATCCATCAGTCTCATAAATAAATAATAAGGGGTGGATTTTCCATTTGCTGAAGTCTCTGAGAAATCGAGAGTTCCAATCACCCACTAAATTGTCCTCGCTGTGGAGGTGCACTGTCAGAACCGATATGTTGTGCTTAAGGCCAAACTGCAAAACGTTCTCGGCTATGTCTGTAAGAATGCAAGATTTTGTTCCTCCAAGAGGGTGGATGCATTACACTGCTGGTACACTGTCCATCCTGAGATGGATGCAGTGATGAGGTTTCTGCTGAAGTAGGGAATGGATAGCAACGGAGACCCCTAGAAGTTCGAAACTCCCCTTGGCACTATCTGCCACCCTTGGAGATCTTTTCACACGTTGCCCTCCAACAAAGTCGACTGGTGTCTGATTTGATCATCACATCGGGGACAAATCCAAAAATATCAGAGTTACTTCAAACTTCCATATGAGCTAGTCACCACTGAAACTCGACATACCTCCTCAGAAAGTTGGATTACTTGAACATATGAAAGTCCCTTGCATAAGTGAAGAAGTATCAGCCACTGAAGAACAATGTAATGTAGAGGGCCCGGAAAAATTGCTTGGATGAAAGCTGACAATAGGCCCATTAATCTGTCAATCCAGCACAAAGAGACTTTGTCTTTGGACAAGATTCTGCGAATCTCCTGCTTGATAGCTTTGATCTTTTCAGTAGGGAGTGAAAAAGTTGTCACCGAATCTATGAAGAAGCCCAGCAAATCTCTGGGTGGCAGCAGAAAGGTGAGACTTGTTCTGATTTTTTTAACTCTTTATTTAACAGTTTTGCCATTAACAGTTTTGCCATATCATCTAAATGCCCTTATTATACAGTGCACATATTCAAACCCAGTGCAACAGCAATAGGTAAATACTTTACCGTTTCCTTTGTCCTTCCTCAGTATAATTAGATCCTCTAAGAAACTGGACTATTATTTGGAGTGAGTGACTACCCACCTCAAGGAATAATAACAACCCTTGTCAGGGTGAACCCTCAAAGTCACTAAATTAGCCCAAGCTCATACCCCTGGTAGCTATGACACAGAGCACACAGACTTAAACTTAGGTCACTGTGTAAATGATTTATGCAGTACCAAAATGGTAATAAAATTGAAATGCAAAACAATAAATTGAATAAACAAAATTATACCAGAATGACAAAAGTCCAGTAAGGGGAACACAAAATATGAATTTCTAAAGTTTTAAGTAAGAATAGTGCCAAGTAGCATAAAGTGCCAATGATAGTCAATGGTTGCAGTAGACTGGAACCTAGGTGCAATTTGATGCAGACCACAATCTATCACAGAAGTACACTTCTAAAGGCCACCCAGTACCTCACGGGAGGCAGATAGAGGCTCATAGGGTGTCAGGCAGAGGCCAACAGTAGGATCCAGTCCTTGTCCAGTTGCCACTGATCAGCTGGGCAATTGCAGGAACGTCCTCTTGTAGCTTGATGTATCCCTGTAGCTTGAACAGGAGGTTGGCCTTATAACCCTTGGAGTCCACTTATTTATCCTGGGTAAAGTAGAGAGCAGGTCCAGTCCCTCGGGATCTTCTTAGTTCGCAGACAGAAGCTCTTCTGAGCTTCCTCATGTCCAGGAGCATTTTGAAGTGGGTGCCTGGAGATGCCACATTAATGCCTGGCATGAGCTAGTGGGTGGAAATGGCTCCTGGACACGTCCTAACCAATGTGGTAAAAGTTACCAGGTGAAACCCTACCCACTCGGGAATTTTCAAGATGGCAAAAGTCTTCGGTCACACTGAACTCTTAAGGCTGGGGCTTTGTGTTGAGAGAATACTGTGGCAATCCTAATGTCCTTCAACATCTAACGCTAAATGCCAGTTTGGGGTAGTCACTGTACCCACAATAAACCATTAAACAGACGTCTGGTAGAACAAAAGTTGGGTTTTCCAGTAACTAGACAGTGGATACAAAAGAATTATTGTGCCATCCTATCTCCCTTCATATGCGCCC
Source organism: Calotriton arnoldi (assembly GCA_963921515.1). Taxonomy (NCBI): domain Eukaryota; kingdom Metazoa; phylum Chordata; class Amphibia; order Caudata; family Salamandridae; genus Calotriton; species Calotriton arnoldi. Next base: position 3,726,813 of record CAWUFW010000203.1, on the reverse strand, counting down.
CCAAAGTTATATGTATAATCCAGAGACAGACAGCTGGTAGAACGAAAGAAGTGTTTTCAACAACCAGATAGTGGATATACAAGAATTGTTTTGCCATCAAGTGACCCTTCCTTTCAAGTGTGCCCCAAAGTGGCAGACCTGTCAAGCAGGATTTGAAACTGCAATGTCACAAAGGATGCTCACAGTTCTACCCTGCATATTCGGTCAGGTTCAGAGGAGTCAACTCTGCCCAATTTGGTCAGACAATTGTTGGCTCTTGGGAGGCAATTCACACCTTTTTCACACCTATTCAAACGCTAATTACTTGCTCGCAGAAGTGGGAAAGCAAATGCAAATTTAGCTTCTAGGAAATTCAGCTATGGAAAAGGTAACTTTCTAATAGTTACTTTTCCTTAATATTTATTACAAAACGGACTTCATCATTCAATTAAATTTTTAATAACTATTAAAAATAGTTGTTTCATTGTTTTTCTATCTTTTCCTATTCCTGAGATACATTATTATGATTTAAATCTGTACTCTGGTTTTCTACATATGACAGAAAGGTCCACAACAGTGAAAAGAGATTTTGGGTGCTAGTCACGGTAAGGACATGTTAACATTAAATTTATAAGTGTCCTTCTTTTAAATACTGTGCCCGCCGGTTTGTGTACTACAGGGCCTACATAGGGTTGACTTATTAATATTTAAAAGGGAGGGTTTGACCTGTCAAAAATATTCGACTGGTTGGATTGCAGTGTTTCAACTGCCACATTCAGGCTACAATGGTAAGCCTGAAGCCATATTTTACATCATCACTGTAGTGGATTGTGTAATAGGTGATGTAGTCCATTAGTGACATTTAACGTACAGGCCCTGGGTGCATCTTGTACCATAAACTAGGGACTTATTTGTAAGTTAAACTTACCAATTAGGAGTATACCAACTTCATCTTGTTAATGGGTGAAGCATTGGCACTTTACGTCTAGTTAGCAAGTGCACGTAGTTCTACAGCCAGCAAAAACTGGCAAGGCAAAAATCTGGGTGATCACCACACAAAAGATGGTCATTCCTACAGAACACCCTTAAACATGGCTTGTCAAAACCACTATGGTAAAAGTCCTCTACAATTAGTAGTCGCAGCAACTTCAGCTTTTTGACTAAATATCGCCTCAGAGGTTCCCAAATGTCTTTGGCGGGATGATTCCAGCAGTAAAGTGCTATAGCTTTCAAAGTTCATGTTGCATGAGGGTATAATCTTTCAACCACGTATCAGTCTAGGAACTGCATCCCTGACCCAAGACATGGACACTTTATGCTTCTCTAATATCAGTGCAGTGCCTACAAATTTTCTATTGCTTATCAGAACAGTTTTTATATATCCCGACCTTCAATGATAGATCAGTTATCCATTCACTATCTGAAACAGCTGGTTCCAATAATTGACAACCATCGGACATCCAATGCTAAGTAAATAAAATTCACTGCTGGGGCTGAGCATCTAGCACAGTCTACATTTTCCCTCCTACTATATTTAAACATTTTGATCAGTGTGTAGTAGAGTTGGTGCAAAAAGTTATAAGTTAACCTATTGTTGCCATTAATCAACACCTCTTTAGTACGGCCAACACAATAGTAGTCCCATTGTGCGCTTGACAGGCTTAGCTCAAAGTTTTGCGACCATTTATGCCTGGAGCTGCATGTTTCAGTTATCATGTCACACATGACTATATTATACATTATGCTGAATATTTTCCTAAGGGCTGGGCCACTGGCAACTAATGTTAGTAATTTCCAATCCTCCAGCTCCTTAGTGTATGAGGGGAAGCCTTCTTTTACCAATTCCCTCTGTCTATGGTATAAAAACATACCTAAGGGTGTGGAATGCCCTGGATCAGTTTGCCGATATGTGAAATGAATCGTAGGTCTCCCAAGATTGCAAGTTTCTGCTTGTGTAATCTCCTTACTATCAATAGTTCACAGGTGAAGTCTAGTTTGGGATTTCGAGCTACTTCTATATGTGGCGAGTAGGTCGTGTCCACCCCACAGATATGTGCCAGCCTTGACCAAGCCCACACAGTTCTATTTACCATACGGTTTCCATCATGTGGCCTAACTGAAGCCTTCGTGATCATGTTGACCAAAGTTTGCGACCTCGCCAGGCCTTGTTCCAAAGCCCTATGTGGAACCTGCCTACTATTATGGAACCAGTTTGTGGCAAACTGCGCCTGTACTTCCAAACAGTAGATTTTGAGATATGGCATCTCAAATCTACCGTGCTTATAAGGTTTTTGAAGTATTTTCCAACTAATGTGCTGTTGCTTGCCAGCCTATGCCAATTTAATCAATTAAGAGGGAAGTTATGAATTTCTTTCACACGTTTTATTTGCCTCTTTTACTTTAATTACCAGTTCTTCCCACTCGAAGGAAAGCCTTCCATTGAGTAGGGAGTTGCTGAGCTCCAGTTAAAATTGTAGCCACACCCTCTTTCTCATGGCAGGCTATTTAAATTCATATGCTTTCCTGCTCTATCTGCATTGCCCAATGGTGACACTGCTGGCAAGCTTCTAAGGCAGCTTTTTATTATCCCAGTATCCAGATTTGCCAAAAAGAGGTGCCTGGCTCCATCCACCGACTGTGGGTGCCAATTAAGAACAGGCGATCTCACATATTTGTTTTATAATTTACTTCTACATGTTTTATTTGCCTTATTACTTTAGTTACCAATGCTTCCCACTGAAAGAAAAGGCTTCCAGTGGGAAAGGGAGTTGCAGTCTCCAAGTAAATTTTTAATTGCCCCATTCTTAGGCATAGTTGTGTCATACCTGTAGCTATGCCCCGTTTCTCATGGCACACTGTTTGAATTCGGGCAGTGCCCATCCACCCAGCTAAAGGTGTGGCAAAGGCAAGCCTGTCTGTGCCCGGATGGCACCAGTGGCCAAGACGCCTGGTTCTTTCACTTCAGCCCGTAGAACTTACTCAGCTTTGGAGATCCAGGCTTGGTGATCAGTTTCTCTCACTCCCTGTCAACATTCCATGAATATCTCTAACAGGGATTCCAACTGCAATCACTGCAATTTCTCCCTGAACCCAGGGCCACATGACAAGGCAGACCTCACTTCACCAGGTAAAACAACTTTACTCTCTTTTGCATTAATTGCAGGTCCATGACCAAACACAAACTTGACATATATAATTGTACTTTGGATCATCACCCTGTAATTTTATTTTTAACAGAAACATGACTAAGTGAGTCATGACTGCTAAATATAGCACAAGCCTTCTCACAGTGCTAATCCATAGTCCGGCGAGGTCACCAGATCAAAAGGGTCCGTGGACTTGCCATTGTTTTCAAATCCGTCATATCCTCACTCTCAGAGTTAGAGGTCCCAGAAAGCGAATCTCTAATTTTCAAGTTAAAATTTTCAAATAACATCTTTCTCAGGCATACTTATGTACAAATCCCAAGATCAGCACTTCATTTCACTAACGCTTTTCTGGAGAACGTTGCTCCTCAAGTTTGCTAATTTCAGTGTAGTGGGTGATCTCAACTTGCACTTCAATAATAAAACCTGTCCCTCTGTGATTATTATTTTAAATAATGTGGAAAGTATTGAATTAGAATAATGAATAATGCTAGCGACTCACTCTACGGGCCACTCCTCGATCCAGTTTTTTCGAACCTACATAACCTACTGACAGTGCCCTCTATGCCTCTGGCATGGTCAGAACACTATGCCATCACACGTTCCATATCTTTGTTAGAGGACTGCACCCATACATACGTGCCAACTGTGAATACTAAATGGTGGTCTAAACGTCCATCTGCTCTTTTTTTGTGACTTTTTAGCCGTAGCTAAATTTAGTCTCCCCACTAATGTATTTGAGGCTGATTTAGCTGTTAACACATGGCTCACATCTACGCTTGATCAAATTGTCCCTTTAACATCATTGATGTAAACCTTCAGCATCATGGTTTAATGTCAACTGTCTGTTTTGAAGAAAAGCTGTAAAATGCTGGAATGCCTATGCCAAACTTGAACCGGACTGCAAATTAAAATACAATGTGACCATCAAGGCTTATCATAAAGCGATGAGATAGATATGCGTGAGATTTTATGCAGTTAAATTCAAAATAGTGTCTACCTCCTCTAAGGAGAATTCTTCTGTAGTGAAGTCACTTATGGATTTCTCTATCACTACTCCATCAGCTTCCTCCTCCACTAACCGGTGCAATGAACTTGCCGCTTTCTTCTTTCAAAAAGTAAATGAGATATATTCTACCCTCCCAACAGAGGAGAAGAGGAATAGGCCAGCTCCTAAGACCTTGGAAATACCCAATATTGAGCCTGTTTATTATATTGTAACCTTATTCAGCAGGAAGACTTGCATAACCTCTGCAATTCTATTAAATCAAATTCCTCATTAGTAAGCCTGGGTGGAGTTCACGGAGTTTATGCGGAAATCCGCGAAGTGCAAAAAAAACTCTGCCGTGCTACGCAGAGCTCCGCAAGCAGCAGAGTGCGTTAGATAAAATGCCGTTCCCACTGATTTGCAGTCCCGGGTGTTTGTCCGCACTGTGCAATTATCGCGAACGGCACCATGCACAGCGCAAGCATGCGCTGCTTCCTTTCTGCCGCTCGAGTAGATTTTTTTACTCGAGCAGTAGCTTTCTCAACGCGGACGGACGGTTTCTCAACGCGAGCGGTCGCGAGCATACGTGACCACTCGCAATGAGAAATCCGACTGCCCGCGCTGAGAAATCTCGCCGGGAGGTTGATTTTTCACGCTCACGCTCGCCAACTTGACGTTGATGATCGCGAACGAGGAAAAATCTCGCCGGGAGGTGGATTTTCCTCGCTCGCGCTCGCCAACTTGACATTAATGAGCGCGAGCGAGGAAAAAAAACTCCGCTCCTCTATGCGGAGCGGAGTTTTTCAGAACTCTGTGAGCTCCGTGTAACGCGGAGTGCGGAAATCTCTGCAAACTCCGCGAGCGGAGAGGAGTTCACCGTCCAGGGTTACTCATTAGACCCTGCACCTTCTCACATCATTAATATAGGTCCACCAATCATCTATCCTATCCTGTGAGAAGTCATGAATTTTTCTACTACCTGGGCTTGGTCCTTCAATCGTAGAAGCATGGTGTTATTGTACCCCTGTTGAAAAACCTACTCCGGACCCATTCAGACCAGACAAATTCCCATCTCTTTGCTCCCTCTAACTGCTATGAAAGTAGAAAGACACATTAACAAACAACCTTCAAGTTATCTTAAAAATTACCAGCTACTTCATCCGTCTCAGTCAGGTTTCCACTGCCATTGGAGTTCTAATCGGCTCTTCTGTCAGCTACTGAGATTCTATGGTTAACTTTAGATCAAAGGGGTCCCGCTGAAGTCTCCCACAATTTCTTATTAAGGAGATTACGTCATTGCTAATCTGTAGCGATGAACTAACTTGGCTCGCTCCTTTTCTCAAAAAACATTATTTTCAAGTTGCTATGAAACGTGTACACTCCAAGACACTACTTCTCTCTCTGGAGGTTCCTCAGGGCTCTTCCCTGAGCCCTACACTTTTCAGCGTTTACATTTTCCCTGTAACAGTCATCACAAAATCATTTAGTGTCACCTTACTAAGCAATGTGGCTGATACGCAAGACGAGGGCCTTCGGGCTTCTCAGCTGAGGAGTTGCCTCACTGCTGCCGAGGGGATGGGTTTTAATTGCGTTAAGCTCAGTGGTGGAAATACTGAGGCGATGGTTTGTAGAGGGGAACTAATCTAACGTATGGTTCACTGCCTGGTGGCTTGATTCCCTTGGCTCTTTTCTCTCTCTTGAGCCTAAAGTGAAAATTTAGGAGTTTGGCTAGAGTAGACAAAAACCTCATTTTTCAGCAGCAAGTTAAGACCCTGACAGCTTGCTGCTTCGGGATTATGAGATGCTTAAAGAAAATTCTCTGGTTTCTTTTCCCTTCTGCTGAGAGAACTGTGGTCCAGGCTATGGTCACCTCTCGTCTGGACGACAGCAATGCACTCTATTGAGGTCTCTTCCAGATGTTTTTTTTACACCTTTGACAATTGGAAATGCTGCAGCCCACCTCTTCTTGAACTTCTCCAGATGCCTTCCCATCACGGCACTTCTCAGAGATCTGCACTGGCTACCAATTCGCGAACAGATCTAATTTAAGGCCATGTGTTTTGCCTTTATGGCTTTCTCAAACACTGGCCCAAGCTATGGTCACAATCTGATCATGCCCTTTATCCCTTGGAGAACCCGCAGCTCATCTGACTCTCTGCTGGCCGAGGTCCCCCGAATTAACAAAACCAGACATGGAGTGCGCTCTTTCAGATACTTAGCTCCCAAACTTTGGAACAGTCTGCCTCTAACCTTCAGGAAAAAAACCTTAAAACCTGGCTTTTCTAACCTCCTCTCTTTTACCTGATGTATGCTTTTCTAGACAGGTAACGCTATAATGGGGGACCCCTCTAAATAAGGTAATTTGAGGTCAGGGAGAAGAGGGGAAAACAATAACACAATATAAAGAGGCTCCCTCGTGACCTATCTTGCTATATCCAATCTATTGGTTGCTCTTCAGCATGGGCTTGCACAGGTGTGCTTGAACAACAAAGTGTCAAGAAAAAACATAAAAATTCTATTATGATGTATTTAACTTTTTTTAAATTATTTCAATATCAGAAATTCTTACTTTTTTTGTTTTTTTAGAAATATAAAATTATTATTTCAAGCATTTACATACAGTTGAACAAGATAATTTCATGAAATGTTGAATGCAAGACATATTTGAATTAATGCCCCTGAATGCAGAATCGTGAAAAAGAAAATCTTTCATTCATACTATACTATACACATACAACCACATACATACTCATACACCTTCCAAAGTTTTTTTACGTGTATCTGGGGAGTGAGAGACAACAGATAACATGATCTCTGTGACCAATAACATTAACTGCGAACAGCAAGATCTAAACAGCATTGGTCGACGCGCGTTTCGGTGGCTGAGAGAATGATGACACCACCTTCATCAGGACCTTAGCCAGATAACGAGGAGACACACAAAAAAACACCCAGGGGGTACCTGAAAAGTATAAATACATTATGTTCAGCGCCCAAAATAAGAACTCAATTAATCAATTGGATCTTGATAGCAACTTGCAGTGAAAAGTCTATTAGTGCAAAAGCTATCAAATAATATCCCAGCCTAGAGAACACCGAAAATTGTGCAAAACTAACAACAGAAAATAACTTATTAATATATCTCCCCATACTCACTAGGGGAGAGATGAGTGGTTAAATGCGTGAGGATAGCCATACGACAATAGAGAAGTGCATTGATCATAGGAGAAAGAGAAAAAATGCATACCACTCACCTAATAGCAGAAAGAGCAAAAGGCAAAGAAACGGAAAGATCCACATTTTTTTAAAAACAGAATAAGAGTTCACCACGTGTTTTCTTTGTTTATTAAATTGATCACCACATAACTGAGGGAATGAACTCTTTAAATGCTACTTACTAATTTTTTGCACAGAGAAAAAATGTATAAGGCAATCTGGAGGGCCACTAATGATCAATGTCGGTTATTTCCATGTAAATACTGGATATGTCCATTCTACAAGAATGAGAGGCACAAGAAATGTAAAGGTGCCCTCATTCATGAACCAGAGTTTTTGAAAGGAAACAGGATCATATCTTACCCGAAACGTCTCGTGCAAGTTGTTCTTAAAAGAATGTGCTTTGATAATATATGTCCACGAGTTAGGAATATCCTTAAGGTAAAAAAGATCAATTAATCACGGATACCAGGAGTAAATGCTCACGTGGTGACTTCTGTGTGAGGGCCACAAGTAAATACCTACCTACTGGGCAGTTATCAAATGTAATTTAAGCAGGTAATTGTATCCGGGTCGCGTTTAAGCCAGACAATTTCATATGTGTTCCATTTTTGTTGTGACAGAACTTCAGACTCAAAGTTGGAAAATTCTATAAAAAAACGACATGAGTAGCAAGGTTCAGATTCACTATACTAGTTTAAATATTCAATAAGGCCTTTAAACATTCTGACATTATTTCGGTATCTCTCTTTACAGCATAGAGACATTGTTGGTAAAAACGTCCTATATAAACAACATGCCCCACTCGTCTTTAGCGTAGATATTCTGTCCATCAATAGTGAATCTGAACCTTGCTACTCATGTCGTTTTTTATAGAATTTTCCAACTTTGACTCTGAAGTTCTGTCACAACAAAAATGGAACACATATGAAATTGTCTGGCTTAAACGCGACCCGGATACAATTACCTGCTTAAATTACATTTGATAACTGCCCGGTAGGTATTTACTTGTGGCCCTCACACAGAAGTCACCACGTGAGCATTTACTCCTGGTATCAGTGATTAATTGATCTTTTTTACCTTTAGGATATTCCTAACTCGTGGACATATATTATCAAAGCACATTCTTTTAAGAACAACTTGCACGAGACGTTTCGGGGTAAGATATGATCCTGTTTCCTTTCAAAAACTCTGGTTCATGAATGAGGGCACCTTTTACATTTCTTGTGCCTCTCATTCTTGTAGAATGGACATATCCAGTATTTACATGGAAATAACCGACATTGATCATTAGTGGCCCTCCAGATTGCCTTATACATTTTTTCTCTGTGCAAAAATTAGTAAGTAGCATTTAAAGAGTTCATTCCCTCAGTTATGTGGTGATCAATTTAATAAACAAAGAAAACACGTGGTGAACTCTTATTCTGTTTTTAAAAAAATGTGGATCTTTCCGTTTCTTTGCCTTTTGCTCTTTCTGCTATTAGGTGAGTGGTATGCATTTTTTCTCTTTCTCCTATGATCAATGCACTTCTCTATTGTCGTATGGCTATCCTCACGCATTTAACCACTCATCTCTCCCCTAGTGAGTATGGGGAGATATATTAATAAGTTATTTTCTGTTGTGTTAGTTTTGCACAATTTTCGGTGTTCTCTAGGCTGGGATATTATTTGATAGCTTTTGCACTAATAGACTTTTCACTGCAAGTTGCTATCAAGGTCCAATTGATTAATTGAGTTCTTATTTTGGGCGCTGAACATAATGTATTTATACTTTTCAGGTACCCCCTGGGTGTTTTTTTGTGTTTCTCCTCGTTATCTGGCTAAGGTCCTGATGAAGGTGGTGTCATCATTCTCTCAGCCACCGAAACGCGCGTCGACCAATGCTGTATAGAACTTGCTGTTCGCAGTTAATGTTATTGGTCACAGAGATCATGTTATCTGTTGTCTCTCACTCCCCAGATACACGTAAAAAAAACTTTGGAAGGTGTATGAGTATGTATGTGGTTGTATGTGTATAGTATAGTATGAATGAAAGATTTTCTTTTTCTTTTTCACGATTCTGCATTCAGGGGCATTAATTCAAATGTGTCTTGCATTCAACATTTCATGAAATTATCTTGTTCAACTGTATGTAAATGCTTGAAATAATATTTTTATATTTCTAAAAAAACAAAAAAAGTAAGGACATTTTTGATATTGAAAAGAATTTTAAAAAGTTAAATACATCATAATAGAATTTTTATGTTTTTTCTTGACACTTTGTTGTTGTTCAAGCACACCTGTGCAAGCCCATGCTGAAGAGCAACCAATAGATTGGATATAGCAAGATAGCTCACGAGGGAGCCTCTTTATATTGTGCTTTTCTAGACAGGTCCCTAGCACTGGGATGCTTCAATTGAAGCAGCCATGTGCTCTACAAGTCTAATTATATATATTAAAAGTGGCCTTCTTACAGGCCTATGCTAGTCAGCTTGTCCAACCCTTGCTGCAGGTTTATGAAGAGGCTTTTGAAGCAGGGGTATTGCCCCCGTCTATGCGCGAAGGGGAAATTGTTATGCTTCTCAAGCCGGGGATGGGGGGGGGGAACGACCAGGACCCATCATCATACCGCCCCCTGACTATGATTAATTCAGACGTAAAAATCCTGTGCAAAGTCCTGGCTGCTAGACTGGCCCCCTACATGGTGCACCTGGTTCACGAAGACCAATGTGGTTTTATACCAACACGTAACACAGGTATGAATATTAGGAGACTAACGCATGTTTTGCAGGATGTACAGCATAGGAGTGATGATCTGGCCCTGGTCTCCATAGACTTGAAGAAGGCATTCGATTCTCTGGATTGGGGGTACCTCTTGGAGGTGCTTAGGGTGGCTGGTTTTGGCCCATGCTTCAGAAGATGGGTGCAGATCTTGTATACAGCGCCCAGCGCCAGGGTCTGGGTGGGGCGCAGTCGGTCGAGCGTGTGGCTTCTTGGGAGGGGGACGCGCCAGGGCTGTCCACTTTCTCCACTGCTGTTTGTACTGGCTATAGAGCCCCTGGCAATTTGGGTGCGTAGAGACTTGGGACACTGAGGCATCAAAGTCGGCGAGGCCTCCCACATCATATCCTTGTACGCCAACGACGCTCTGTTTTATGTCTCCTCACCGCTTGAGGCTATCCTGAGGCTGCTGCAGGTCTTGGATGAGTTTGGCGGTTGCTCGGGGCTGCAGCTAAACAAAACTAAATCATTGTTATTCCCCCTGGCTCGTTTGGCGAGCTGTCCCGCAGATGCACTCCCTAGAGTGGGCCTACGGTGGGAGACGGAGCATTTTAGGTATCTGGGAGTGCAGGTGGCGGTTGTGGACTCCCGGATACTGCAGCTCAATGCTCATAAGTTGATAGACGCACTGAAGGGGTCAGTGGGCTTTTGGAATACTCTCCCGCTCTCTCTAATCGGCAGGTTGGCGATAGCCAAGATGGTGGTCTTGCCCCGCTGTTACAGAATGCCCTCTGCCCCATACCAGGCGAATATTCCGGGCATTGGACTCTATATTGATAGACTTGTATTGGGCAGGTCGACGTAGCAGAGTGGCACTTGCCTCCTTAAATCATACATATGAGGGGGTGGCCTCAAGGCTCCAAGAATGGAGCTTTATTTTTACGCTGCTCATCTACAGCACGCAGCGAGATGGTTTGCAGCGGGGGATAATTGGGGAAAAAAGGCTGCTCCAGGGTAGAGTGCAGGTCACTGATTTGCCGTCCCTCTTCTTGCAGGGTGCGGGCACCTCCGCCGAAGTGCCATATGTGGTGAGACAGACTGCGTGCATCTGGCAAACCTTTGTGGTGCGCATCCTAAAACACGCCCCATTCCATCGGGAGCTATCTGTGTGGGACATTGCCCCTGTTAAAAGGGTGTTGTCCAACATGACATTCCGGGCTTGGTGGGAGGGGGGTTGGGGTGTATTGCCGGATCTGTAGCCGGGTGAAAGATTTATTACATATGAGCAAGCTTGTGACAACTTTGACTTGGTGCAGGGACAATATATACAATACGCAGCCCTATCTAACATATTTAAAAAAGTATGGCCTACGTACCCAGCGATCCCACATCTTACGCAGATGCTAGATATTCTACTCACGTGCAGGGAGGGTAGTCGCCTCATATTACTACTGTTTAGGACTATGAGGGAGGATGCCAGTCCCCCTCCACCTGGGGCATTTGCTACTTTGAACGCTGGCCTTGAGGCACTTCTGGAGGACAAGGACTGGAGAGCGGTGGGTGTACTTACACACTCGGTCTCCTGTAATGCCAGATTCCGGTAAATTCACTAGAATTACTTACACCGCACATATATGACCCCAGATAGACTACATCGCATGTCCCCCAACAGGTCCGACGTATGCCCAAGGTGTCGTACGGAGGGGGCTAATTTTCTGCATCTGGCCTGGGAATGTCCTGAGGTTAGAAGCTTCTGGATAGAGGTGGTGGAACGGATCAGAGGCAGCGTGAATAGGCGATTAAAATTTACACCTGCCCATTGCCTATTGGGGTTAATACGGAAACCTAAAAGGCAAGGCAAGATAGCATACAGACTCCAGCAATTACTATTAGTGCTAGCCCGACACAGAATTGCTATTGTGTGGATGGGGACGCGGGCGCCTGAGGTTTTAGCATGGATGCGAGATGTGCGTGAATGGACGCTAGCGGAGGAAGTGCACATGAAGAGATGTTGCAAAGATGAGAAATTAAGGTATGATTTAAGGCTTTGGAGGGAACTCTGCCATGATCTGCTGTCCAATGTTACTAAGTCAGGCACCCAAAGCGCATCAATAGTGGACGGCCTGGCAGGAGACGTTGAAGATGGGGATTAATGTCTGTTTATAATGCTATGCTTTTATTGTGGGAGGGATGTGCAGCAACTGGTCCGATCTCTTGAATTGTTTGTTATTGTGTAAAACTAAAAATAAAGTAAAAAAAAAAAATATATATATATATATATATATATATATTTTGCCAAAGAACCAGAACCCACGAGGTTATAACAATTACGTCAAAATCACCATTTTGATAAGTGCAGTTCTTCCGGCCTCTGTAATAGGTAGTTTGATTCATTTATCTTTGTTTTGGTGCTATGCTCTTGATAGTTTTGCCATAATTGTCCTTTATAATCACATCCAAATCCCAGTGACTCTGTATCCCTAGATATCTAGTCTGTGCCTCATGCCATTGCAATGGAGAGTTTAGTGCTGGTGCTGTCATATTGGCCATTAGCAGCATCATTAGCGATTTTAACCAGTTTATGTCCAGTCCCAACCATTTACCAACTTGTATAATCACATCCATTTTGTGCAACAGGTGGACTCCGGGCTTTTACCTTCCAACAATATGTCATCAGCATATATTGAGACAAGTTTTCTACAAGGCCCAAACTGAACTCCCCTGTTCTTGTGGACGTCCCTTACTAAGATGGCGAGTGGCCCTATAGGCAGCACACATACTATTGGCAATAGGGGGCATCCCTGTCTGGTTCCCTGTTTAATATTGATAGGGGGTGGGACGTGATCAGTGATTTGCAACTGGTTGGGTTAAAAAGAAACTGGCCCCTATGAATTTGCCCTAAAGGTATAGTAGCAATGAAACATGTTGATCTTTCATAAGTTTTGGTCAGAACATGAGTGTGTGTTTTTAATTATGTGCCAGGGTCTGGACTACTAAATAAATGGTACAGTTCCCTGGACACATTTTCACTTGATTTTGAGTGTAAATAAGGTGGCACTCTACGATTATCAGAGGTCCTCTTGATGTACTAGCAGCAGTTTTTTTGCAGGGATAGTGTAGGTGATTCATTACTTTCAGCTGCGGTCTGTGCAGGTAACAGCGGTGGGGCTGCATGGGGGGGGGATTTCGAGGCACAATGTAGAGGGAAAATTAATTAATTATTTAATTATCCCTCCGCATCATCCCTCGAAATCTCCCCCACCCGACCCCACCACTGTTACCTGCACAGACCGCGGCTGATTACTTTTCCCCTAGGTCAGATGAACATACTGATTGAAGGTCACAATAGTGTCTTAGGCATGATTTTCTGAATGCCTATCCTGTAAGTAGGCGCAGGCATGATTTTCTGAATGCCTATCCTGTAAGTAGGCGCTCCGGCAATGATGAGAAGCAGGAGCCAGCGTGAATGTTATCCAATGGCTCATGGTAGAAGCTTACGTGAGGTGACTTCTATTACATACTTTATATAGCTAAGAAAACTCCCACCTAGTTTTTGTTTTTTGTCCCTGACACCCCTGGTATTTGTTGAACCAGATGATTACACTGGTTGGGCCCCATGCAGTGACGTTCAATGGTTGGGGCTTTCATTCATTTGTGCAAAATAACTTTAGGGGTGTTGGAAATAAGGGTTTTGTGTATTACACCCTGGTGAGAAGGCCTGTTTCTTCTTTAGCTCACAGTCCCTCCTTCAGCTTTCACTTAAGACCCCTCTTTTTATTTTCACCCAGAGGCACCTGAATTCTCCCATTAACCATTCAAAGATGGTTGATTTTAACGAAAACGTGTGGGACCTGTTTTTTGTAAAATTAAAAAACATGGGCATCTCTGTCCCCATACAACCTGCCCACTTGAAACTCTGTTCACATACAGATGTTCTTTCAAGTAAGTTGAGAAGTGCCATGGAGGCTGTAATTTGAGCGGGTGGTTTCCGGAGCTCAGCTGTTACTTAATTTTCAACACCAGCACTTATGACAGCCTGCCGCCTGGTGGCACTGTCTGTCCAATTTAGAAAGGAGCACAACAACAGTCATCTATTACTCCAATATACATTAAAAAGGACTAATACCTGCTGCACAAGCCAATCTTACAGTGTTGGGCGCCTCAAACAGTCTGAATTGTCACACTTGCAGGAGTGGGGTAGTTAGAAATTGTGTTAGTACTGTCATTACCAGTGCTGGCAAGGGCAATGTGTCGTGCAAGCTGCAGTGCCTTCCTGATGAGGGCCCTGGCAGTTATTTGTAACAAATTAAGCACTGCAGGGAGGAGACCAGCAGGGTTGTATTCAGATGCAGAGCAGTGCTCATCCGGACCCCCCCCGCCCCCCCCTCCACTCCCTCTCCTCTCCAGGGCCTTAGAGAAATAGCCTAGGAGAAAGGAGCAAGATTCATGTATTGCATTAAACAGATGCCCAGAGGAGGGTGAGCTATGTTGGGACTATTTTTTTTATTTATAAAGACAGAGACAGCTTTCTCAGAGAGATGCTTTAAAACAGGTGAAGAGATATGCGGGCTCATTTTTTAAAAGGTCATCACCACCATTAGTGCAGCAGGTGCAGTGACACTGGGGCAATGGTGTGAGAGGCCACTGCACCCCAGTTATGACCGGATTACTAACAAACAGGGGGGTTGGTGATGGCCCAGTGAAGTGGGAGTGTTCAGAAGTGTAGGTGTCATTGGTGCTGTAGGTGCAGTGGCACTTCTGCCCAGAGGTGTGAGGGGCCAACTAAACCCCAATTAGTGCTGTTTTACTATACTTCCTTGCTTGTATTAGTGCCCAGTTCATCATTGCTGTGCCAGGGTTGCTTTGGGCCTTAGACCAATGGCCCACAAGAGGAGAAAAGTGAAGCAGAGGAGACACCTTAGTTTATGCCATAGAGCTGGCAGAGTGGGGAATGGTGCAAGGTGGGGGCCCATGTTTTCAACAAGGGGCACTCTCATTAGTGAGGCAGGTGCTGTGGCATTGGGCCCCAGGAAGGTGAGTAGCCCCCTACATCACAATTATGACTGTCTTACTTTACAAAAAAGAGGCCTGGAGGCTAATTTTCCTTTCTAGCATTAGGACTGAAGGCACCCGTGCTGCAAAGAGGTGGCAACACATGGGCCCTCATTTTTTTTCTGAAACTGACAGTGTGTCTGTTTCAAGATTGGAGGGATGACAAAGCATGGTAGGGAAGGGTGAGATAGGCAGAGGAGATATCCTGCTACTCCGGGCCACAGCTATCATTAGAGCAGCAGGTGCAGTTGCTTTGAGTCCCAGGAGTGTGAGGGGCTCACAACACCCCAATTATGGGAAATAGTGATTTTGGTCAATGTATGTTTGATATATTTGTCTCACATTTAGTGTGGATTATGTTATGAACTGCAGAAAAGTACACCTGAAATCATCTCATAAGCCCTGCCCCCTGCACTCAGCCCTGCCCCTTTCACTCCCCCAAATCCAGTCAAAGTTTTTGTTGCATCTTGACTCCAATGTTATTCTTGCACTGCCAATGGAATCTTGCTGTAATGACATAACATGGAATGTCGGGAGTCTAATACTACAATTTTTGGCGACGATCTTGAAGCTAACCTGCGTTTGTCACCTCATCAAACCTCAAGCAACAGATCACCTCAAGTAAAGCTAAGGCAACTGGCATTCCTGACCCCACCAGTGACCTCTACATCGGTCGCCCACAGCAGTCTACCAGTTGTTCCTGTGCATCTGGGGAAGTGCTACTTCACGAGCTGCTCTTTCAATTTTGGGCGTCTACTCCCCACCTTCTCTACGCGTTTCTATTGTGCTTTCCGTGAGGGTAAGCCTGCCATTCAACAACGTCTGCATCCTGTGCTGTGCCTTCAGTGAGGGTAAGCCTGTATTACTGTCTTCAGTAATTAACAAAACATCAAGATCCACCATAAGGTTAGTGATCCAAATGATGAAAAAGGACCGATAGAGGGTGGGGGAAAAGTTGTATACCTACTCCATGATAGGACATACACAAAAGTTGTTTAAATACCCCTCACACACCAAAAGGGCCCTTGGTGTCATGCTTCATCATTGGGGTCTTCCCATCCCACTGTGGAATGGGGCGTGCTACGACCGGCGACTATGCGGGAGCACTAATCTAAAGCACTATGTGTGGTGTAGGGGTAGTGAGAGGAAGGGTCAAAAGTGGAGTTAAAAAGGAACTGGCCTCATGGACATAAGACAATTTAATAGGTTGTTGAGGCTGGACCTGTTAAAAACTGGTGGTTTGGAAAAGTCACGCATATAATGAGCTGACGTTCCTAGAGAGTCAACATGTTTCGAAGCTCAAGGCTTCTTCATCAGGACTGAAAAGATCCCTTCAGTGCTCACTAGTTGTATAAAAAGTGAAAGTTATTATATACAAAAGTGAAAAAATGCAAGTATTCAAGCACTACATGCAGTACCTACTTGTACTTCTAATATGTTAATCTGGGAAAGAAGAAAGAATGATTTAAAATATTAGTTGCGCCACCCACGGCGTTATCATGCGAAGATCTGAAAGGACAACAAATGTGTCAAGGTGACTGTTTTGAAACATAGTACTATCATGGTGCATGGACCTGTGAAAAAAGGGGAAATGGGAAAACATACAAAACACACTACATATAACATGAATCACACACTCTATTTGTGGCTATTGTAATTGTATACAAACATGGTGTGTAGAACGATGTATACACACAATACATACAATGTATGGATGGGTATATTGCCCCATGAGCCTCAGGAACAGGTGAACAGGTAGATGTCACTAATTACTGCAGGGGAAAATCAAAATGGAAAGAGAAACGGTCAGGTAATATTAGTCCTGTTACCGAGTGATCTGAAAATGCCTCGGACCATGACGGCTATGCCGTACTTGCGTGCTGCTAGACAGTGTCTTGCCCCATACTGCTCACCCGCGGCTCCGCTGTGTGACCGGGGAGTGCGGGGAGCTGCTATTTAAGCAAAAGCATTAGTTAGAGATTGAATCCACCTGTGGTGCTGACGCTAGAGAAGCCGGAAATGAACCTCCCTGCGTGATTGCCCTGGCGCGCTAGAACGCTAACCACAGTACTTAGCGGAAGTGAGTGTTCCGTGCGTACTAGAACGCTCGAAGTGTATACAAATAACCACCTAAGTGTCCCTCTGGACGCTACCTCTTCACTCCCCTATTCTGTTTTTTGTATTACTGTCTTCAGTGCCACACGTTTCACGTGTGGGCTAGCCAAGCTTTGAAGGAGACTACCTCTATGCCTGTACCACTAAAAGTGTCCTGTACTGTTCTACAATTCTGCGCTTTCTATAGCTGCTGCGCCTTCAAGTTGGGACAGTGTCTCCCTTAAGTGGAATTTACTTGCGTACCCCTGAACATATTGTACAGCCTGTCGTGTCTGTCTGTTGGAGAGGCAGTGACTGCCAGAGCGTTATTCAGTCATCTACAGGAACTGGCATCTTTCATGGGTGTGATCAGTTTATGAATGACAAGCATTACATGAGCATCAACATTTCATTTGACTGGACCGGCACCATTTATTTAATTCAAAACTCAACCGGCGTCGGACATTGATACCGGCATTTGCGCAGTTCTACACAGACCGCTAGCGAGTATAAAAAACTCGGCGTGGGACATGGATATTGACATCTGCACAGTTCAACAGGGAGAGCGAGCGAGTACAAAGTGTGTTGTATTTTGTGGGTTGGTACTTCTGCTTTGCTGTCACGTCGGAATGTGTTTGAATGATTTTTATCATGTCGAACAGAGTCTTCACAACCAGGATGAGTTTTTACTTTTTTTCATTTGGCGGTGTTGGCGGTTTACAGTTACTGCAGCGTTTGAACTGGCATCTCGAGCCTCCAGATTCAAATCAGCGCCTCGGGCCCAGAACAAGCATCAGTGTGCACACCCTACCTGTCTTTCGAGTGTCCGGTGCCGCGTAAGTTCTTGGGGCATTGTTCCCGCTGTTCGTAAGCTACCTCTTGGTGTTGTCCTGCTCAGTGAAATTGAAGCGCACGCACATGCCGTGAGCCATCCTGTGCTGGCGTGCCCAGCGTGCCGCCATTTTATACTGACTCACCGCTGTTGCCAACCACGTTTCTTCATTCTCTTCTATCTTTGCCAACCACGCATGAAGTCTGTGCATGACACTACGCAGTGTTTCCGTGACTGGATGTGCAAGCGAAATCTTCGTCATCCAGGAAATTCTTGTGGGGTAAAGACTCTTTGTTTCAGGTAAAGTACTTTGCATTCCACGTCGTGGGATTTGTTTTTATGCCTTGGCACCAAGAAACCACACGTACTTTGATTTATTCACTTCGTGTGCATATTTCACAACATGTTATGCGCACAGTTGAGGGGGCAAAGACAAAACCATCATCAGAGATACCCATGGTGCTGGTGTCACTCTCAGCTTGGAGAACTATTTTTTTTAAACCATCATCAACCGTTACGCATTTTGGTGTTTCTTTCATTGCACAACTCGGGTGAGTTGTCGCTCACCGGCGAGGATTCATTAAGTACACTAATGGAATAACATGTTTTGCATTTCGAATTACTTGTTTCATGCACATTTATAACTATTTTCTCGCCCTGTGTATTTCTTTATCTTTTGGGTTTTCTTTCCAAAGCACATTTCACGTTTCTGTTCCTTACACTAGGGTTGGTCCTACACAGTGTGTTGGGCTTGCATTTGTACTGTTCTCTCACTATTCCTTACACGAGGATTGGGCTTCCATTTGGTTTATGGGGTCTAGGTATACACCATGTAGGTACACGCTATCATGGTACACGCCATCAACAGTCCATGCATGCTATAAGTTTCCCTACACTGGAATTGCAGAGGGTTTCAGTCCCATCTGCTCATTGTACATTCGTACACGTCTCACATGTGCACAACTTTATTCTGTCTTCCTCCTGGGAGCTATGCGAGGGTTTTAGTCCTTTTCGCATTATAATATGGGTTCCTACTCATATCCGTTTGCTGACATTGCTCAACCTCTCTTAGTTTTCACAATGTCAATATTACAAGGACTATTGTTTCTATGGGTCTTAGTCCCATCTGTTACTGCTTTAATCCCTTATCTTTGAAGGGTTTTCTTTTGGGTTATAGTCCTCCCGAATTTCACATATAGGTATGTATTTATTTTGGGGGGGCGCTAGGTGGCGCACATCCGAGATGGCCGCACTCGAGTGAGGCTCAGGAAGCTCGGCGGTATAATCCGTTATTTCTCCGCACATCTACCAGCGATTTTTGGAAATTAAACCTGCCTACCTGCTGCTCAGACCTTCCGGCCGCGCTGGGCGAAAAATCACGGCTCCCACACACTTTGGCGCTCGGCGGTAGGACTTTTTGCGCTGCGGGCACGGAGGCGGGTGCCGCGGCTGGAGACCTGGTCGGCTGCTGCCTCCACTCGAGTCCCGAGGATCCCACATGGGGCTAGGCTGGACATTTACCGGACTTGGGCTGAGGATCCCCCGCTACGCGCCGGCTCCTGTTACATCGCTGTGCGCCTTGCCATGCCAAGTTCAGCGCCGCATAGCACATCGGGGGCCTATCACGCACTGCACCATCTTGTGGGACCTCAAAGCCGGACGTTGCCCAAAAACTGACTTTCTGTACACGTGGCTGGCATAACTGGCCCCCCACAGCCCCTATCCAGCTCTGAAGTTCACGTCCTGGCAGCATACCCCATTCAAATTTCTCCAGTGACACTGCGAATAGCTATCCTTCTGCTGCGGGGAACCGCTGGCGCTGCTGCCCCCACGGAGCCCAAATTAACCCCAGCCTATCTCCAGATATCGGCAGGCAGGCGCTCTCCGCCACAGCATGACTGCCTCCTACTGTGTATGTTTTCGCATGGCCTGCTTCTGGGCATATGCCCGCAACTCCTGATCCCACAATACCGTCTGAGGCAGCTGCATCCACACCTTTTAATCAGCAGAAACCCACGCTGAGGCTCTACCTTCAACATGTGGATTGGGCGGGACACTGCACGCCGCCGCTGACCGCCAGGTGGTGAAGCCTTCCCCCACCTTTCCTCCTTTTCGTGCCTTCCCGCCGTTGGGTTGTTCTACGGCCCCAGACCTCCAGGAGAAACCCCCTCTCCCCTAGGCCTATTGCACTCCTGCTTAGACTTGCCGCACCTCCACGACACGCGTGGGAGATTGGGGGATAACTGCCAACACGCTCTGCTACATAGTCTGGACGCGCGGAGCTGTGCAATGGGGAAGCCTGACAGCCGCCAACCTAGACTGACCTTTGATGCCAAAAAGGCTGCGACACGCTCATCGTCTGTGGACACTGAACTCACTACTATGGAGCAAGCGCAAGCACCCTCCCACTCTGCTGAGGATGACGTTAAGACACTGCTCTTGGCTGTACAGCATAGTCTATCGGACCTGTCGGGGAAGATGGACACAATGAATAATCGTCTGGACTTCCTCGTACAAAAAGGTGGACAAGCATGATGGGCAATTGAAGGAGGCTGAACGCCGTGTATCCGAGAATGAAGACACCACCTCTCAGCTGCAAACCCAGGTAACGCACATGGACAAGCTCCTGAAAGTCATTGCGGCTAAAAACGAAGACATTGAAGCCAGAAGCTGCCGCAACAACATCCGTTTAATAGGCATACCGGAGAGCACAAATACAGGACGCTTGGAGGACTACGTCGAGCGTGTCCTGAGAAGCTCCCTCGGTGCAGAATCTTTCTCGCCCCATCTAGTGGTTGAACGTGCACACCGCTCCCTGGGGCCACGACCGCCGCCGGGCGAAACCCCAAGACCCATCATTGCCAGACTTCTTAATTATCGGGACCGTGACGCCGCACTTCAGAAGGCCCGTGAACTGAAGCCACTACAATTTGAAGGGAACACGTTCACCATTTACCCAGATTTCACTCTGGCGGTTCAGGAGGCACGCCGAAAATTCCTTGCAGTCAAGCAGAAACTGCGCAGAGCCCAGCTGCAATATGCCCTCCTCTATCCAGCAAGGCTCCGATCACGCATGAGGGCAAACATATTTTTTGCACGAACCCGCAACAAGTGTAAGACTTCCTAAAAACTGTTTCGAGACGCTCACCACGCCAGGACCGCACCTCCAGATCCCCTTCGCCACCCAGGGGCTGAGGGGTAACAGGAAGACACATGCAGTGGCGTCTGCTGCGCAGTCCACTTGTCCTTACTGAACCTGCGCCAATTTGTTACGAGATGCTGACATCCTATGCAACACCCATCGCCTCTTGAAGTTCCCTTGTAAACCTCTTCCGGATGGTCCTACACTCCTGCAGAACTGTCATGGACAGATAAGTGCCCTAGTGGCTTTGACCATTGACTGTGTTATCCATGCATGTTTACACTCGCATTAGTATAGAATTGGTAGATTTAACTAATGCATCGCCGAGAACCCCTTCCCCCCCGCATCACTCTACTCCCCTTAATGGGATGATACCCAGGGGACTGCATCGCAGTTAGAGTTGGGACATGGGAAGGGATTAGTGCCCTCTTGGCACCCCCTCCTATGGGAGATCCCCTTTGCTTTTTTGTCATTGGACTGTTTTTTGTTGGTCTTTCCTTTTGCTTCGCTGGCCTTATCAGGCTCAGGAAGCCGGTTGAACTATTGGGAGACATTGGGTGGGCAGAAAAATGCCGGCACGTTTGGGGTGACGTTGTGGGTGGGGAGGCTTGAAGCTAGACAAGCGTTCTGATGTTAGCTTGATAGTTTTCTTTTATGGGGGTGGGAAGGGATGGGAATGTTTCTTATTGTTCTGTTGCACATCTGACAGCTGTTGCTTAACATACCCAACCACACGTGAATGGCCATAATACCTTTCAACACCGACACATTCGCCAAATACAATTCCACCTTTTACTATGACAGCACAACCTGATCACTCATGCATCAAAATGCTCACATGGAATGTCAGGGGTCTCCGGGACCCGCGTAAACGGAGGCAAATACTAGCGTATCTAGACTTACACCATATACAAATCGCCATGCTCCAAGAAACCCATATGGACCCTCGTCGCCCTTCCTGCTATGGTAGTAAATGGGCTTCTGCACGCGCGTTCTCCTCTTATTCGACATACTCACGAGGCGCCCTCATACTGTTATGTTAATCGTATTTGTAAAGCGCACGATTACCCTAGGGTGTCCTGGTGCTGAGCACTGCCTGCAAGAAAAGATGGCCGGATGGTTTATTGGTTAAAAAGCCAGGTCTTCAGCCCCTTCCTAAAAGAGAGGAGATCTGCAGCGTTCCTCAGCTGCAGGGGAAGCTCGCACAGTTAATAAAGCTTCTGCCTCCCCAGCCAGCTTTTTTGAAAGAACGGACTGTGACTAGCATAGTCCCTGTTGACCGTAACAGTCTCCTAGGAGTGTACCACTGTATTCTGCGTTGCAGGTAATCCGAGCCTTTGCCCCTAAGGGCTTTAAAGATGGTGCATAGTGATTTGAAGCGTATTCTGTGTCTGACAGGGAGCCAGTGCAGCTGTTTGATCTCTTCCTTAACAGAGGCAAACTTTGGAGTCCCCGATAGCAATCTGGCTGCCGCATTCTGAACGATCTGAAGCTTAGTAATAAATTGTTTTTGAGCATTCAGATATAGTCAGTTGCAATAGTCAAGCCGTGACAAGATGAGAGCCGAGATCACTGTTTTGAGGCCATTGTCGTTGAGAAAAAACTTAATCTTTTTTATGATCTTTAATACGTAGAAACAGGGCGAGGTAACTGAACTTATTTGGTCGCCGAGTGCCAACTTATTGTCCATTATCACTCCCAAATTCCTTGCTTTCTCTGTAGGTATGGGACATGGACCCAGGTCACCCGGCCACCAATCTGGGGTCCACACTAGAGGATTATTCCCAAATTTTAAGACCTCAGTTTTGTTAGAGTTCAGTTTTAAACAGTTTGCAGACATCCAATCGGAGATGGCAGCCATGCAGTCATGGAAACGTGCCCCTGTTTCTTTTTCAGAACCCTCCCTCAGTGACAACACTATTTGAGTGTCATCAGCGTAGGAGGTCAGCTGGAAGGCAAAAGACCTAATCACTCCAGCTAGGGGTGCCACATACACATTAAAGAGTGTCGGGCTGAGGGAGGAGCCCTGTGGCACCCCACATGGAAGAGTGAAAGGTTGAGACTGGCAATTGTCCAAGTCCACAGTTTGTACTCTGTCAGAAAGAAATGACTGCAGAAGCTTCCAGACAGACCCCTTTATCCCGGCCCAAGACAGACGGTCCATCAAAACTTTATGATGGACCGTGTCAAAGGCCCGCGGACAGATCTAACAAGATCAGTACAGCGTTGCCTCCCCATCCAGGGCCTCCCGTATTTCCTCTGTGGATTTAATTAAGGCAAGCTCCGTACTGTGTTCTGATCTGAAGCCATATTGAAATGGATCAAGAATCTGGTTGGATTGTAAAAAGGCATTGAGTTGTATGTTCATGGCTTTTTCCATGGCCTTAGCGGGAAGCGGGAGTCGAGATATTGGCCTATAATTGTTGGGGTCAGCTGCATCAAGATTTTGTTTTTTCAGAAGGGGAAGAATGGAAGCAATCTTCCATTTCTTGGGAAAAATACCAGAGCTGAATATAACGTTCAGCAGGGGAGTAAGAGCCGACCCAATGTCTCCTGAAATTTGTTTCAGCAGGTAAGCTGGACAAGGATCTGAGGGGGCCCCAGAAAGAATGGTGTTCAGAATTTTAATAGTATCCGGTACCGAGAGAGGTTGAAAATGTTCTAGCACGCCTGGGGTAATGGAGCTATCGTGGCCGAACTTATATGGGAGCTCCTCCTTGTTATTATCGGCTGATGAGAAGGAGGAAAAAATAACTTCCACCTTTGATTTAAAGAAATCAGCCAGTTGGTCACAATATTTGGGGCTGCTACAGCTCTTAGGAACATTGGGTATGGCTAGTTTTTTGAGTGTCTTAAAGAGTTCCTTAGAGTTTGATTTGGCTTGTGCAATTTGCTCCTCAAAAAATTTCTTTTTGGTTTCCAGCAGCATCCCCTTATAGGTAGCAATGCTATGTCTATAGGTGTCCTTGTCTGACTTATTATATTCTCTCCTCCAAGCCCGTTCCAACTGTTTACAAGTCAGTTTTTGATTTCTGAGCTCCTCCGAATACCAAGGGGCCGAAGGTTTAGCGCGTTTAGGAATCCACTTTTTTACAGGAGCGAGTGTATTACAAGTGGACTCAAGCCATAAAGAGTAGGCTAAGGTAGCCTCTTCTGTTCCTACGGGAAGAGGGCACAGTGATCTCCAAAGCCCTTCTTCCAACTTAGAAGTATCGACCTCTTTCCAGGCTCTAGTTTCAATCTCCTGGCCAGTTTTTAGGGGGGTTTTGAGATCCGCTGGTTTGTTTAATTCAAACTGAACCGCCCTGTGGTCAGACCATAGCAGCGGGAGTACCGCAGTACAGACAAGGTCCGAGTTATTTGAGTAGATCCCGTCTAGAGTATGCCCCTTATCATGGGTAGGGTTACCCACCAGCTGTTTGAGATCTCCCACTCCCATGATTTGCTGTAACCGGGAGGTATCGGGGTCAGATAAGGCCTCCAGGTGGAAGTTAAAGTCGCCAAGCACTGTGAATGAGTTAAGGCATAGCCCTTCCTCAAGCAGTGTGCCCAGCAGCTCCAAAAACCCACCTCTGGGGCCTGGGGGTCGATAGAGCAAGATACCCTTGAATGTGCTGTGATAATCAGAGTGGAAGCTGAAAGAAAGGGCCTCACAGCAGGTGTTGGAAGCATTATGAAAGATAGGCTTTAATTGTTCGTGGTAGATAACTGCCAGGCCTCCTCCCCTTCCCTGTGGTCTATCTAACGTGTAGCAGAGAAAACCTGGGGGGGTAGCTTTCACTAGGTCTGGTCCAGAAGCTTTATCTGTCCAGGACTCAGTGATGAAAGCTATTTTAATCATCCGCTCCTCCAGTAACAAAGCACATTCAGTGCTATGTTTAACAAGAGACCTGGCGTTCACTAAGATACAGTTAAGAGGGCCAGCATCCTATTTTGTGTAACTGATGAGCTTTTCACTGGGGTATCTAATAGCTTAGGACGGGCGTCATGACAGTTGGGGCAGACGCTATTTATGTAGTTACTGGTCAACGTCATTGGCATAAGCGGACAGTTAAGAATTCCTTTACAAGGATCTAACTTCCGTAGCTCTTCACTGGTGTACACCGTGACTCCTAACGCAAAATGACCAGGGGGACTCGCCCTGAGCCCGGTCTGAGCGCGGACGGGTGCAGACAAGCTTGCCTTAGGTGCGCCTTTGGCGCGCCAGCGGCGCGCGTCCGCTGCACATCCGCGTCATCGTGCGTCTTATGTAGGCAGCGTCGAACAACTAGAGCGCTAGCCTTTCTAAAATGGCCACTTTCCAACCCACTTCCGCCTCCCTCCCTCCTCCGTGTGCAAGTGTGGCAGTGGTCAAATTCAGCAATACAGTACAATTATTTAAAAGGTCAATTTTTAAAAGCAATCTTTTTAGCTAAAAGGAACAATCACCTCCTGGCGAGCGAGTATAGCGCTAATGTCAGGCAGGCATTAGTTAAAAGGAACACACCATTTGTATTAGGTGGCACATACAGTGACACGGCTGGTCGCAGCTGCATACTTTGGGGTACATTGGGTACGCAATCGGTCACACTTGTCTGTAGTTATGGTCCTCACTTGGACGATCCCGACTATTTCACCTCGCTCTGGGGACAAGTACTTAAAATCGGCTCCACGCATGTTATATGGGGGGGCGATTTTAACACAGCTCTATGCCCTACCCTAGACTGTTCTAACCCCCCTCCTCATCACTATACCAACACTCGGGAGGCCCTATCGGGGATAATTGCGGAGCAAGGCCTAGTGGATGCATGGCGCTATGCCCACCCCACTGACAGGGAAGGCACATTTTATACAGCAGGGCATGCCGCGTGGTCCCGGTTAGATTATTGGATCTGCTCACGTGGCGTGGCTCCCTGGATTCACTCTGTCAAACACTTGGTCCGCACATACTCTGATCACGCGCCGGTTTACCTAGAAATAATTCCCCCTAACTCAATCGCCACCCCACGCTGCTGGAGACTCGTGCCCGAAGCACTATTAGACACCGTCTTTCAAACCGAACTAGGGGAAGAGATTGCGGATTTCTTTACCAGGAATAAAGGCTCTGTTGATCAGGTGGGCACGCTGTGGGAGGCCTTTAAGGTCAATGTCCGAGGCATAGGTATGTCCAA
This sequence comes from Calotriton arnoldi, assembly GCA_963921515.1. Taxonomy (NCBI): domain Eukaryota; kingdom Metazoa; phylum Chordata; class Amphibia; order Caudata; family Salamandridae; genus Calotriton; species Calotriton arnoldi. The sequence continues at coordinate 3,700,514 of CAWUFW010000203.1, read as the reverse complement.
GAGCTTTGGGGTGCTCCGTGACATTAGAAGAAACTTGCACCGTTTAGAGACTGAGATCAAACAGCTAGAAGCTGGCATGTGGACTACGGATTCTGGCACCCAACGAGCCACGCTTCGCGAAAAGCTTACAGACTATACTGCTACTGCAGACCGTGAAGTGAAGTTTAGAGGCAAATATTTTGTTGCTCGTCGCTATGGGGAGGGCGAGAGACCTGGTCGTGCCTTGGCAACTACTATTAAACAACCTCGCTTCTCCAACTATGTGTTGGATGTGATCGATAATGCAGGGATACGCCATAGAGATAGTCTCGATATACTAAACACATTTGCCGCTTACTATGCAGATTTATATAGCTCACAACGCACCTCTCCTCCTGACTTTGTCCCTATTTAGAAGACATAGCTCTTGGATGGTTGGGCGACTCACAGCGCGACTTCTTAGCAGCGCCATTTGAAGATGATGAGCTGCGGGAAGCCATCATGCAGATGAAGTCGGGGAAAGCACCAGGATCCGATGGCCTCCCCAATGAGTTTTACAAGACCTACATTGATCAGTTGCTCCCAGTGTTGAAAGAGGTTTTTCTCGAAGCCTGGGAGGCACAAATCCTGCCTGCCTCAATGAGAGAAGCCCTAATCACGTCATTATTAAAACCAGGTAAACCCGCAGACCGCTGTGAATCCTACAGGCCCCTCTCTCTCATAAACACAGATGCAAAAATACTTGCTAATTAATAGCGAATCGCCTCAGCCTACTAATGGACAAGTTGGTCCTCCCAGACCAGGCATGGTTTATTCCTGGAAGGGCGACATCTCACAACCTTAGGACACTGTTTTCCATCTTACAAGCGGTAGATCCCAAGCTAGCGCTGGTGGCTGTATTTCTGGACGCCTCTAAGGCTTTTGATTCAGTGGAGTGGGATTATCTTTTCACCATTTTACAATCCATGGGACTCCCCACGAGCTTTTTATTATGAGTCCGACTTCTGTACACCTCACCAACGGCGAAGGTTTTGATCAACGGACACACATCACCCTCTATCTCTTTATCCCGCGGCACTCACCAGGGGTGTCCGCTCTCCCCCATCCTCTTTGCCTTAGTAATGGAGCCACTGGCAGCCAAGATTAGGCCACACTATAACCACGTAGGCCTACGCTGTTTCCTTCGCCCAATTCTCATCTCTCTATACGCGGATGATGTTAGCCTCGCCAAAATCTAAACCCACTGCTGCGCGAATTTGTTAAATTCGGCGGCCAATCAGGTATTCATATCAACTGGTACAAATCACAAATATTCCCGTTGACCAGCTCTGCCACTCCTTTCGAACCAGACTATCCCATTGTGTGGTGTGCTGAAGATGTTAGATACCTGGGGATCCGCGTCACGGCGGATCGAGAGGAGCTGATGCGACTCAACTATGGGTGTGCAATGGAACATGTCACAGGCTGCATCAATCGATGGATAGCACTCCCCTTAACTATGGCTGGTCGTACATCCCTCATCAAAATGGTCATACTTCCCAAATTCTTATATTTATTCCTTAATATTTCCTATGACCCCGGACGGCACTTTTTCGCTACCCTCCGATCGGAACTGATTAGATTAGTATGGGGCGGAAAACTGCTGTGTATTCAGTGGGACACGCTTGTGCGGCCTTATGCGCACGGAGTCTTTGACGTGCCTAACTTTGAATTATATTATATAAGCGCGCAGGCACACTTTGCTCATTTCTGGTTTAACTCGACCCGCTATACTCCACACGTCGCCACTGAACATTGGCTCGCAGATCCACTCCCACTGGATGGCATCCTCTTCTCTAGAGTTGAACCCCGTGGGCGATGCCCCACTTCTGTAGACTGCACGATCAAAGCCTGGTCCCGCATCTCAGATCGCACACCTGAGTCTTGCCTCTACTCCCCCCTTTTACCACTCACCTATCATCCAGAGGTGTCGTTATTGCAAGAAGGTATATTTAAGAAAGTTGCTGCGTACACAAAATATTTGCTGCTGGGGAGACCTATATGTAGGTGGAAAATTCGCACTCTTCAACAACTGTGTTATGACCCCCACCATCTACCATGGAAACCTTTCTATATGCCCTCCTTCGTCATGGCATCCAAGCATGTCACCCCACATACCCCTCTGAGCCAGTGACATTGGCCCCACTGCACCAAATCTTACGTGTGTCCTCTGCCTCGCACTTGGTGTCCACACTCTATCATACTTTATATATGGACACTATCTATCCCCCGTGCGCAGCCCGTGCTAAATGGGCGGCGGAACTAGGTCACGACCTCACTGACGAACAGTGGTCATTCTGCTGCAAACAGAGCAGGTCTCCTCCAATAGTAGGCTCCGCATCATCCATTATCGATTCCTACACCGCAGCTACTACACTCCGGTCAGACTCCACAATTTTGGTTTAAGAGACACAAACAGATGCGATAGATGTAAAGCAGAACATGCTGATTTCCTGCACCTTGCTTGGGGGATGTCCTGAGGTACTTGCCTATTGGCGACAGGTCCTCACGGCCCTGGACTCTATGACGTCCGCACCTATCTCCCGATCACCACTTAATCAATCAATCAATCACGGCATTTATAGAGCGCGCTACTCACCCGGGAGGGTCTCAAGGCGCTGGGGGAGGGGGTAAGTTACTGCTCGAACAGCCAGGTCTTGAGCTGCTTCCTGAAGGAGAGATGGTCCTGGGTTCGCCGAAGGTGAGTGGGGAGGGAGTTCCAGGTCTTGGCTGCCAGGTAGGAGAAGGATCTTCCTCCCGGCGGTGGCTCTGCGGATGCGTGGTACGGTGGCGAGGGCGTGGCTGGTTGATCGTAGCTGGCGGGTGGGCGTGTAGAAGGTCATGCGGTCGTTGAGGTACTTGGGGCCCAGGTCGTGGAGGGCCTTGTGTGCGTGGGTGAGGAGTCTGAACGTGATTCTCTTGCTGACGGGGAGCCAGTGCAGGTCTTTCAGGTGTCCGGTGATGTGGCTGTGCCGGGGATGTCCAGGATGAGTCGTGCGGAGGCGTTCTGGATGCGCTGGAGTCTTTTTGAAGTTTGGCTGTGGTTCCGGCGTAGAGGGTGTTCCCATAGTCCAGTCGGCTGGTGACGAGTGCCTGGGTGACGGTCTTCCTGGTTTCAGTGGGGATCCATCTGAAGATCTTGCGGAGCATGCGCAGGGTGTTGAAGCACGAAGATGAGACGGCGTTGACTTGTCTGGTCATCGACAGGAGGAGTCCAGGATGAAGCCCAGGTTGCGTGCGTGGTCCGTTGGCTTGGGCGCGGTGCCCAGGGCCGGGGCCACCAAGAGTCGTCCCAGGCGGAGGGTGATGAGCCCAGGATGAGGACTTCCGTCTTGTCTGAGTTCAGTTTAAGGCGGCTGTTCCTCATCCAGTCGGCGACGTCTCTCATCCCGTCGTGTAGGTTGGCTCTGGCGGTGGTGGGGTCGTTGGTGAGGGAGAGGATCAGCTGGGTGTCGTCGGCGTAGGAGATGATGTTGAGGTTGTGTTGGCGTGCGATGGCTGCGAGGGGGCTCATGTAGACGTTGAAGAGGGTTGGACTGAGTGAAGATCCTTGTGGAACGCCGCAGATGACTTCGGTGGCCTCGGATCTGAACGGGGGAGGCGGACTCTCTGGGTTCTTCCGGCGAGGAACGAGATGATCCATTCCAGTGCTTTCTCTCGGATTCCGATGTTGCTGAGGCGCTTCACTAGGGTGCGGTGGCAGACGGTGTCGAACGCCGCGGAGAGGTCCAAGAGGATGAGGGCTGCTGTTTCCCGTTGTCGGTTAGGGTTCTGATGTCGTCGGTGGCTGCGATAAGGGCGGTCTCGGTGCTGTGGTTGGCCCGAAACCCGGACTGCGAGGGGTCGAGGGATCCATTCGTCTCGAGGAAGGCGGCAAGCTGTCTGTTGACGGTCTTCGATGACTTTGGCCGGAAACGGAAGGAGCGAGATGGGACGGTAGTTCTTGAGGTCGGTGGGGTCCGCCGTTGGTTTCTTCAGGAGGGCGGTAAGCTCGGGCGTGCTTCCAGCTCTCCGGGAAGGTGGCGGTGTGGAAGGAGGAGTTGATGATGTCCCGGAGATGGGGTGCGATGGTGGCGTCGGCTTTGTTGAAGACGTGGTGTGGGCAGGGGTCGGTTGGTGATCCGGAGTGGATGGAGTTCATCGTGCGGGTGGTGTCTTCGGTGCTGATCGGGGTCCAGTTGCAGAGGGTGGTGGTGGCGGGCGTTGGTTCGGCGGTAGGGTGCGTGGTCTGTGCGTCGAAGCTGTTATGTATGTCGGTGATCTTGCGGTGGAAGAACGCGGCGAGTGAGTTGCAGAGGTCTTGCGAGGGGGTGATGTCGTTAGCTTCCGGGCGCTGGGGTTGGAGAACTCTTTGACGATGCTGAAAAGTTCCTTGCTGTCGTGGGCGTTGTTGTCCAGTCGTTCTTTGAGTGCCGACTTCTTGGTGGCACGGATCATCTGGTGGTGTTTACGGGTGGCGTGCTTGAGGGCGGTCCTGTTGTCTGTGGTCTGGTCGAGTCGCCAGGCTTTCTCGAGAGTGCGGCAGTTCTTCTTGGATTCCTTGAGTTCGTTGGTAGAACCAAGGGGTTTTCTTGCTTCCGGGTCTGCTGGGAGGGTTTTTAGTGGTGCGAGGTCGCCGGGCGCAGGCGGTCAGCCACTTGGCGAGGTTGCTGGCTGCTTCGCTTGGGTCCGTTGTGTTGGTGGGTGTGTTCTGGCTGAGGGAGGCGGTGAGCTGCTCGGCGGTGATCTTGCTCCAGCTCCGGCGGGGAGCCTGTTGCGGGTGGTGGTGGGTCGCAGTCTTTCTGAAGCTGAAGTGGACGCAGCTGTGGTCGGTCCAGTGGAGTCCGGTGGCGTGGCTGAAGGAGATGTGCTTGCTGGAAGAGAAGACGGGTCAAGCGTGTGGCCGGCGTAGTGGGTGGGCGTGTTCACCAGTTGCTTGAGTCCGAGGTTGGCGAGGTTGTCCAGCAGGGCGGTGGTGTTTCTGTCGTTGTTGTTCTCCAGGTGGAAGTTGAGGTCCCCTAGGAGGATGTAGTCGGCGGAGGGCATGGCGTGCGGGCTGATGAAGTCTGCGATGTCTTCGCTGAATAGTGTGCGTGGTCCCGGGGGTCTGTAGATGAGGGTGCCTCGGAGGGTGGTCTTGGGGTCAGTGTGTATCTGGAAGTGTAGGTGTTCGGGCGGCGGTGAAGGTCTCGCCGGAGTTAGTCGAGATGCGGATGGTGTTCTTGTGTACGATGGCGATGCCTCCTCCCGTCTGGCTGACGCGGTCCTTCCGGGTGATCTTGTATCCGTCCGGGATGGCTATGGCGATGTCGGGCGCTGAGGAGGCGTTCATCCAGGTTTCGGTGAGGAAGGCGACGTCCGGTGCTGTTGCGCCGAGCAGGTCCCAGAGTTCCACGGCGTGCCTGTGGACGGAGCGGGTGTTCAACAGGATGCATTTCAGGTGGTTGCTGCTGGTGCTCGACTTGGCGGAGGTGGTGCACGTCCGGGGGCAGGTGAATCGGCAGGCTTGGCAGGTGAAGGGTCCGTGGGTGCGTCTCGGTGAGGCTCGGTAGCAGGCAGGGTTCCGGCCGGCATTGAGTGCGGTGAGGGTGGCGGCGTCGTAGGTCCGTCGAGTAGTGTTGCATCGGTGGGATCCAGGGGTCCTGGCGCTGGGCGCGGGCCAGGCGCGGACGGGCGCAGACGGGCTTACCTTTGGCGCACCTTCGGCGCTCCGTCGGTGCTCCCACTGCGCGCGGACGCGGCGCGGTCGCTCAGGGGGCGTCATAAGTAAGGAGCCTGGAGGGAGGAGCAGCTGGGTGGCGGGAGCGGGGCGGCGAATGGAATCACGGGGGCGGGGCCGCAGGGAGGCAGTGGCGGGAAGTCCCAGGAGCAGCGGGCAGCGGAAAGTCCCAGGAGCAGCGGGAAAGTCCCAGGAGCAGCGGACAGCGGGAAAGTCCCAGGAGCAGCGGGAAAGTCCCAGGAGCAGCGGGCAGTGAGCGAAGGAATCTCCAGGCAGGAGGCGGCAAGGCAGGCAGGAGCGGCAGCAGTGAGTGGGGCGACCAAGCCCTGTGGAGGGCTGAGCGGTCACACTCTGTGGTCCCCTACGGTCCCCTTAAGCAAGGAGCCGGGAGGGAGGAGCAGCTGGGTGGCGGGAGCGGGCGGCGAATGGAATCACGGGGGGCGGGGCCGCAGGGAGGCAGTGGCGGGAAGTCCCAGGAGCAGCGGGCAGCGGGAAAGTCCCAGGAGCAGCAGGAAAGTCCCAGGAGCAGCGGACAGCGGGAAAGTCCCAGGAGCAGCGGGAAAGTCCCAGGAGCAGCGGGCAGTGAGCGAAGGAATCTCCAGGCAGGAGGCGGCAAGGCAGGCAGGAGCGGCAGCAGTGAGTGGGGCGACCAAGCCCTGTGGAGGGCTGAGCGGTCACACTCTGTGGTCCCCTTAAGTAAGGAGCCGGGAGGGAGGAGCAGCTGGGTGGCGGGAGCGGGGCGGCGAATGGAATCACGGGGGGGCGGGGCCGCAGGGAGGCAGTGGCGGGAAGTCCCAGGAGCAGCGGGAAAGTCCCAGGAGCAGCGGAAAAGTCCCAGGAGCAGCGGACAGCGGGAAAGTCCCAGGAGCAGCGGGAAAGTCCCAGGAGCAGCGGGCAGCGAGCGAAGGAATCTCCAGGCAGGAGGCGGCAAGGCAGGCAGGAGCGGCAGCAGTGAGTGGGGCGACCAAGCCCTGTGGAGGGCTGAGCGGTCACTTATAACTCTCCTTGGGTACACTGAACACATCCCTGCCAAACATCGGAAGTTTGGGTCCTTTTGTCTTGTGCTGGCTAAGCGGCGAGTGGCCTGCAGAAGGGGCCGGGCACCTAAATTTAAGGACTGGCTGGGAGACATGATTCTTTGGCAGGACCAACTCTACACCTATGCTGAATTACTTCCTCACTCCTCACGTTCCCGCGACATTTGGGGCCCACTGCAGGCATACCTGCTGGAACATCCTATCAATGCTACGGACGGGTCATGAGACCTGCTCACATTGCCCCCTGGGCTTACTCAAATTGGTGCACACTGTGGCCCCTGCTTGTAATGGCCCTGTGGGATACGCCCTCTTTTCCCCTATCCTAGGTAACCTATGTTCGACCACCCTGACATCCCGCATATGATGGCGTTCGTTATGGCGATTCTGTGAACTGCTTCTTTACTCTTCCATATGCCTCCTTACTGATCTTTGGTAATGTGCATTTGTCCTCACTGATTGCTGTCATTTGCTCTTATTGCTACAGATGTCTTTTGATTCATGATATTTTATTACTGTTCACGTATACGGCTGTATATTCACCGCAACTGCTGAAATCTTGATTGTATGTCATTGTTGAAAAGTTCAATAAAAAATAAAATAAAAAAAGGTATGTATTTATTTTATTGAACTTTCTATTATTAATATACACTGTTGTCTTTATATTATATTTTGGTATTATGTATTGATGATGGTGTTTGACTTGGGTGAGGATTATCCTTTTACTTTTCCTCATCTTCCTTGTTTTCTTTCTTCATTTCTGTTCCTTTTGTGATGTTTTCTCCTGGTGCTTTGTGTGCAGTCTCAGCTTTCCTTTGCTTTTCTGCCGTGTTTTCTTTCTCTGTGTTTTCCACATCCTGTAGTCCGGAGTTTTGTTGGTTCTTTCCTCTTCTGCCTTTTTACATTCCTGTTCTGGCCAGTGGGTATGTTTTGGGGCAGTTGTTCGTGGTTACTTCTCTCTTCTTCTCTGATGATTTCTTTCTTTCTTTCGCCCTTGTGTATAAAAGGGAGGATGGTTCTTATGTCTTGGTTTTCCTCTCTTCTTTGCTTCTCTCATCCTTTTCTGTTGCTCTCTTCTTTCAATGGTTTCATGTTTCTGATTTCTTCCGTTTCGCTTCTTCCCCGTTGTTTCTCCTCTTCCTCGTTCTTCTTTCTTGTTCCCTCATTGTTGTTTTTTATATATATAGAAGAAAGGGGGATATGTTGTATCTTGACTCCAATGTTATTCTTGCACTGCCAATGGAATCTTGCTGTAATGACATAACATGGAATGTTGGGAGTCAAATACACACAGTTGGCTGGGCTGAGCAGCATGCTGGCTGCTCCTGGTGGGGTCCTTATTGTGATCTTGTAATCTTCCTGAATAAACCTCTCTGTACCACACCTACCTGCATGGACTTGATCACTACAGTTTTGGAGGGACTTCAAAACATTTAGAAAGTGCCCCTTTTTGCATGGCTACCCTCCACTTTTTGCCTGACATCTGATGCAAACTGACTTGATGTGTCCTGGGTCCCGGCCAATCAGGTTCCCAGGGCCTGTGTTCTTTCCCAAAACGGTACCTTTGTACCCACAACTGGCACATCTCAGGCCACAGGTAATCCCCGTTGTAAAAGGTACTATGGGTACCAATGGCACTGCGACCAGAAAGGCCTCTAAGGGCTGCAGCACCTATTGTGCCACCCTTAGAGGTCCTGTACCTTAACACCCACCCACTGCCTGAGGCCTAGGTATGTCACCCCTTGAGCAGGGTGCACTAGCCCTCAGGTGAGGGTACAGTGGCATGAGCCCTGCACCCCTACAGTGTCTAAGTCCATTCTTAAACATTATAAGTGTAGTAATGCCATAAGGAGTATATGATCTGGGAGTTGGTCTTTACAAACTCCACAGCTCCATAACGGCTTTACTAAAAACTGGGAAGTTTGGTAGCAAACTTCTCAGCACATTAAACCCACACTGATGTCAGTGTTGGATTTAATGTAAAATGCACTCAGATGGCATCTTAGAGATGCCCCCTGAAAAAATGGCCAGCCCTGGTGTGGTTCCTGAATGGCTGCCCACCATTTGCCACCACCAGACAGGTTTCTGGACCCCTGGGTAGAGAGCCTCCGCTCTCTGGGCCCAGGAACAAAACCCATCCTGGGCAGTGGTGTCATGCCTCCTCCCCCAGGATGGGCTGGGACCACGAAAGGGAAAGCTTCAAAGGCCTGCCGCCTTTGGAAACTGTCCCTGCCTTTTGCTGCCCCCAGCAACTGGCTCCCACCGGGTCTACCCCCCCCCCCCCCTTTGGGCTGGAGAATCGTTGGGAAAACCAAGCTAGAAGGAGAGGTGTGCTCTCCTCTGCCAACCCCCACCCCTCAGGTGGGGGAGGCGAGGTGAGGCACACATATCAGTCCCCTCCATCTTGAACTGGAGGGTGGCATAATAGGGGGTGAACACACCCCAAGGAAGGGACCCATTGGCCCTGACCTGCAAACCCCTTTAACACCCCTAAATTTAGTATTTAGGAGCAACCCTGAACCTTGCCTCCTCAGATTCGAAGAAGAAAGAAGAAGGACCGAAGAGCCGTGCTGACCCAGGAAGAAGAGGACACCTACTGCTTTGGCCCCAGCCCAACCGTCCCATCCCGCCTTTAAACTGACTACAGCAAGAACCCTGGCGAGTCCAGCAGCCAGCAACCCCCAGAGCCAGGAGAACCAGCCCTGCACTCATCGGACCGACTGTCTCCCATCAGCACTGGATTTGCTCAAGCCAAGACTCACCCACAGAATCCACAACCAGGCGGCTCCGCGATTCTGCCCCACTCTGTACCCGACGCCCACAGCCCGAGTTCGAGTGGCCCAACACCACGAGGAGGTCTCCCCAGCGATCCTGACCTGGGATCTGGTGATCCCTGACCTCACTCAAGCTTTGAGACACCGCCTGCAACCTCAGGCTGAAAGGTCCCCCCCGACCGGAGCTGGTAAAGAAACCCGACGCCAAAAGACACCACTGCCCCAAAGCCCCATGGCCTTAGGTGGCCCAACCGATGATGTCCAGGCATCCCCCGAGAACCCAACTTACCTCTCCAGCCAGTGGTCACCTTCAGGAAGTCTCCCTGCCCAAGCCTGCATTAACTTTGTCAAACCGAAGGTCTCCATTGGTAATCACAATGTCCCCAATGTCTTCTTGGCACCCTGCACCTGGCTGCCCCATGTCGCTGGTGGTGCAGCTCCTGTGATAATTGTTGCCACTGCAGTGCTGACCTTAACCCCAGGAACTTTGCTCCCACAACCGATTGGCCTGCTCGGAAGCAGTTCCTCACCGAAGGCCCCCTTAGCCCCATAGGCTACCACTGGGCCACTGCACTCTGCACCCGGATGCCCCAGTGCCGCTAGTGGTGAAATCTGAGTGCCTACCTAGACCTTGGGGGACCTTGGTCCTAACCCGCAAAACTCCTACTCGTAAGTCCAGTACTTACCTGTAAAACTGATAACCATTTTTCTCCCATAGGAACCCGTTATGAGTTTTGGTTCCTAAAATGTTTTTTTGTGTTGAACTGCTGTTTATATGGAGGAAAACGTAACTATACCATGAAAAGTCTTACTTACCCTGTATTGTGAGATCCCTTGGTGTGGTATCTAGGCATACCACCCCAAGTAGTCGATGTAATCTGAAAGTAATCATAAAGTATTCTAAAAGTAATTACTGTGTAATTTAAACTGCTTTTTGAAACCATACCAACCTGTAACAATTGCAAATCCATTCCCAATTGCATTTCTGTGTAAAGGTTTACAATTGAAAGTACATTTTACCTACCTGTACCAAGTCTTGCTTGGTTCGAGAAATAAAATATAAGTATACCCTTTTTTATACTTACCCAATTGGTCTGGATTCTGTCTCTGAGTGTGTGTAATCAGTCCTTGAGTGAGTGAATACAATAATGCTTAACACCTTCTGGATAACCTTAACTGCTCGCCCACACAACCACAAAGAGAGCTGTTGGCACTTACCTAATTTAGCCTCTGTTATACCTCTGGGGACTCCCTGGACTCGGTGCACACTATACCTTACTTTGGTATAGTATATACAGAGCCAGCTTCCTACAGGGCTCAGCAATGTTTCCTCTAATTTTATTTCTCCATATGCGGCAGGAGAATGTATGTGTGTGCAACTTCTCTCATTCTTGTGTAAAATGGAATTATAGCTTATGGCACTATGTCAGCTACCTATTCTTTCCAGGCTAGGCTAGGTGTGGGGTTAGGCGCATGAGAGGTGTACCTCAGCCATTTGTTTGTGTGCAAATGGGTGAAATTTTAAAATACTTTTACCCAGTTATAAAAACAGGATATTTTCTAAATAAATAGCTTGACACATGGTAAAAGAATTTAAATGGTCTTTCCATTTTGAGACTCAACATTTTTGAGCTCCTCAACCCACAAAAGCAAGCAATTAGGCTGTTAATATGGGTTGTCCAGTAAGTGGTCCAGATTTTCTCCATCCCTGGAGTTACCAATAGCCGAGGCACCAGTAATTCTGGAAATGGTGACTAAGTGAAAATTTAATAGCGCAAGGAGACTCCTGGAGAGTGTATGGTGCCCTTAGCCCCACGTAAATAAATAAATTATCACCTCTAGGCTCTGGAGTTTCCGTGGGTTTTTAAAAAGACAATCACTTTCACGTGATGTTGTTGGATGATTTAGATAACAACTACTATCAGGACTCGGCTCGTGCACTGGCTCTTACAGCCCAGCCATACCCTTGGCTTAGCTTGGCTCGGATCTTCCTGTTAATTTGTTAGCTCACCCACCTCTAGGAAGAGGAGAAGTACAAAGCTAGACTGGCTTGGAAGGGGCAGTAAACTCTGAAAGTGGAGAAGAAAGAAGCATGCCTGGCCTGGACAGACCCAGCAAGCACTCGCAAACACCGTAGATGGAGAGAAAAGCAAAGGGCTGAAACAGAAGACATGTAAATACTATGGAAGGGAAGAGCAAAGCAAGACTGGCCTGGTTAGGACTGATTAAATATCTAGCTGTAAGGCAGTAAGAGAAAAGCAGGATGGGCCTCTCTTTTCTCCTTTCCTTCCTTCCTTATTCCCTCTACCCTGTATCAGTCTTTATAATAATGATTTCTCTTTTACATAGCTGTACTTGCCACATAGAGTTTCTGAGCTCTGTAAAAAGCATGTCATTATCCAATTTATGGCACTCCTATTGCCTTTATGAGGATGCTCCCTTATAATAAGACAGTGTTCCTCACTTTATTGCTAGTAATGAAGCCGAAACAGATACTCTTTGGTGATTGTATATATCTCTGCACTGCTGCCTACGCCTTTGTTTCTCACCTGAACACCAGTGATAGTGTCCTGTAAGTGGTACGAAAGGGAACGTTTTTTGATGCATTAAATAGTCTACCTATTTACAGGCAGTAACCAAAATATTAATTGTCAGTCATTTTAAAATGGACTCCCACTAGGGTGAACATCTGCCGGATTTATACTACATGACCGGTATTTTAATGTCACTGCCAGTCCAAGCGTTAAAGAAATTTGCCTAAAGTCAATCATTTTTCCCTGTATGAGTACATACTTTAAACAGTAAATATAAGAAGGAAACACTTTAAAATGTGTTTTACAGCTGTTCTAGTGATCTCTGATAATTAAAGTAACGAAAGACTGAAAGGCCATGTTAAAAATGTATAGACAATGTCATATTAGGTTCTACTTAGGAATTGTGTCTGTATCTTTGCAGAATCTTAAAACGGGAACAGGTGGCTGGTATTTTTCTCTAGAAAAGGAGGCAAACCTAACCTCCACCCCTTTTTAGATGAAATTAAAGTAAAACGAGACCCAGAAATGCATGAACAAAGCACTACTTTACACAGCATGAATACAGAAAAATTAAATGTTTCAAAAACAAACTTTCCTTTCTTTCAATCTTTTACCCACGTTCCTGCCTAGCTTCTCTACCTCCCAAAAGCAGTGTATATATTTAAACACGAGCTCCTAAGTGAGCCTTTTGATTCTCTGTATAGATGGTGAAAAGCATTGTTTACATTTGAAGGTCTTGTCTGTGGACCTATTGCCCTGAGGCCAAGATGAACTATAAAGATGCACGCAGAAAGTTTTGCAAATTATCTTGCACAGCATTTAGAGAGTACTTTTCCTCTCGTATGGCGGCAGCTGCAAATACTTTTCATGAAGTTTCAAAAATAGTTCAGTCGCTCCTTTCTCTTGAGGGCATACAAAGCAATTTTAGTCCTTCCCATGAACTTTGTAATGATTTATCTTCTTCTTTCCACAAGAAAACTCAAAAATTGTATGCAACTTTCACCACAGAAAATATATTTGTGGCGCCAGAAAATTGAGAGAAACGTCATCAGCCTCTTTTTTCTAATTTTCTCACGATTCCAGAGGACGTTTCCCAGAAGGAACTAGAGAAATGTAAATCAGGTTCCGCTGCGGACCCTTGCCCACTCCGAATCCATAGGATGATACCCATACCTTTAACTCGGTGCTCAATAAAATTTGGAACACCTCCTTGGAAGTAGGACTTATTCCCTCTGATTGGAATCAAGCTTTCCTTTTGCCCCCTCTTAAGAAACCTAATGCAGACCCGCCGTTCTGAACAATTTTAGATCCATCTCTCTTTTGCCGGAGGCAGCCAAAATCCTGGAGAAACTGGTAGATCGCCAGTTATCTTCTTTTGTGGAAATGAATAGTTTACTTCATGACTCGCAGTCAGGCTTTCCGCCAGCTTTCAGTGCTTAACCTACATTACTGGAGTTTACGGAATTACTTAAAGAAAACCTGCTCTGTGGATGCTCAGTGATGGTGGTTTTGCTGGACCTGTTGCCAGTGTTCAATACGGTCTCTCGTGCCAAACTTTTAGTCAGTCTTAGTTTGGCTGGCGTCCAAGGCAGGGTCTACTCTTGGCTGAAATATTTCTTGAAGGACAGATCTCAATGGGTGTACCGCCACCCTTTTTCATCTCTCCCCAAACCCTTTTATATGGAGTTCCTTAGGGCTCAGCTTAAGCCCTAACCTTTTTAACATATATCTAGTACCTCTCGCTGGTCTGATTGAATCTTGGGGTTTGAAGGTGGTATCATATGTGGATGACATCCAGCACTTATTGTCCTTTCAAGAGCATTCCGATGATGCCCTCATCAAGCTTAACGAGTGCCTTAAAGGAGTTGCTGGCTGGATGGATGCTAACTTCCTCAAACTAAATTCTGATAAAAAGCAGGCCTCTTCTTTGGACCCTGTGGTCCACCCAGTCAAGCTTATGGTGGCCTGAGAAACTAAACTCACACCTGATCAATTCAAGACCCCTTTTAATTCTTGGATAACCGATACAGCCACATATAGTGTAGAAGAACAGCTCACTCATTTTAACTCCATCGTTCAAACTACTGCAGATCACGTAGCACCACGGAAACTGCAGACCCACCCTCCCAAATTCTCCTCAACTAGTTGGTACTCCCCTAGCCTCCGGAAGGAAAAGAGCCAATGTAAAAAATTGGAGAGGACATGGCGAAACTCACACAATGCACAGGACAAAGAGAGATTTAAAGCCGCACTGTCTTCCTATCATAAAAACATAAGGTCCGCACGGAAACGACATATTGTAAACCAACTAGAACAAGCTGGGAACGACTCTAGGATCCTCTATCAAATCTTGAAAACCTTCACTAACCCTAAGGCTTGCGATACCGCAGAAACTCCCTCGAAGCTGCTATGTGATAATATAGCATCCTTTCTCACCCTGAAAATTGATACCATTTATCATAAAATTCTCTCATCTACCACAACTCCTAACAACTTTCCCATAGAACGCCCTACTACCCCCATTTACACCACGCAGATGCACTCTTTTCCTTCGCTAACGCCGGAAGAGGTCGAATCCCTTCTTACCAAAGTCAAATCTGGGTCTCCCCTAGATGTAATTCCCGCAAAAATCTCCTCCAGATTAGCGCGACAGCTAGCCACACCCATTTGCACCATCCTTAACAGCTCTTTGAGAGCTGGCAGACTCCCCCAAGAATGGAAAGCAGCGCAAGTCATCCCCATTCGCAAAAACCCCAAAATCCCCGCTTCTGAGCTGTCAAACTATCGCCCTATTTCTCTGCTCCCCTTCAGAGTAAACTCCTTGAAAAACATATAAACAGGCACTTGTCTGACTTGGTGGAATCCTCGTATTGCCTGGACGCCTCCCAGTCTGGCTTCCGGGCCAAGCACAGTACCGAGTCCGCCCTGATAGAGGTAACTGATAACATCAGAATGGCTCCTGGATAAGGGTCAGGCAGCACTTTTAGTGCTGCTTGACCTATCTGCGGCGTTTGACACCATCTCTCACAAAATCCTTCTACAGAGACTCCAGGACATCGGGGTTCAAGGGGTTGCTCTGAAATGGCTGACAGACTTTCTCACAGATAGAACCCAGACAGTCACTCTGGGTACTTTCAGATCCAAGACCACCAAAGTTACCAAGGGAGTCCCCCAGGGCTCCTGTTTGAGCCCTACTCTTTTTAACTGTCAGGGTCTGTCCGGGACTATGTGGGGAACACAGTCAGGGACTTGGGCAAGGACTGGGAACAGGGTAGAAAACAAAGACAGAGAGGAGTACAGCGCTGCCCAGGAGCACACAGGAATTCAGAGGAGAAAAGGGATCCAAAGGGGAAGCCTGTAGAGGTGAACAAGAAGGGTGAGACTCGGAAAGGAAGGGCACTCATGAGGCGGCTCAGCATTCAGAATCGCTTAAACCCAGGACGGATGTGCAATACACTTAAACATGAAACAACGTTAACAGTAAATGGGATGTGGGGTAAAGCACTCAGGAGCTCCACACAGTAAGACTGAAGCTCAGTAAGTTCATCACCCACAATTGCTGTTACAGATACTGACTGGAAATACCCACATATAGGATATGTATACAAAGGCAGGGTCTGTGGAGCTTATACCTATGGTGATGTTATAACAATAACTCAAAGACAATACTCACAGTGAACAAGAAACACCACCTAGGTAGTCAGCCGTGCCCACGGATCCTGGCGATCAAACAGGAACACGCAAGGCAGTAACAGCAAAGGGGTAGAACTAAACACAAGCACAATAGACAAGGAGCTAGCAAAGAGGAGTGCTTAACAGGAAAGGAAGGAAATCACCGGGCACACTTGGCAGAAAGCAGGTAACAAACATACAAGGTAACTGAAGCGAGACAGCAGAATAGAAAGATAGCAACTAGAACTGGAACCAAGGAAATGAGATGAAAGGCAGGGACTGGAAAAGGATATACAGAAAGGGAGGCTACAAGGGTATACTAGAATAGTACAGGGTCAGGAAACAAGAAAACAAAATAGCATAGGATGCAGTGCTGGGGCAAGAATTGAGCAAAGGCTCAGGAGTCAAAGTAGCACTACAGGACAGGAACAAGGAAATGTTAAGGCTCAGGAATCAAGGAAGCACTGCAAGCAGTGCTGGTTCAGGAAACAGGAAAATGGCTATAGCTCAGAAAATAAGGAGTCAAGAGCGCACTGCAAGCAGTGCAAGTCAGGCACAAGAAATAGCTGAAGCCCAGGAAAAGGAACAGAGACTAACTATAGCTCAGGATACTAGGTAGCACTGCAGGCAGTGCTAAGGCAGGCACAAGGAAAATAGCTATAGCTCAGGAACACAGGAAACCAGGTAGCACTGCAGGCAGTGCTAATTCAGGCACAAGGAATAGCTAAGCTCAGGAAACAAAGAACAAGGAATATCTATAGCTAAGGAATCACTGGAAACAAAAAGCTCAGGGAGCACAGGAAACAAGGATCGGTCTCACCGGTAAACAGCTTGCAATGACCAACACTGGACTGAAGGGAGTTGGGGCTTAAAAGAGCTCACAGTAATCATGTGCAGCAGGTGTGAGCAGGCTAGCAGCAGCCAGCCACAGGTGAGCTGAATTCCTCCACCCATCCTTGGCCTGCAGGGGTGGAGACTAAGCAGTAAGCAGGGAATCCTGGGTAATGGAGTTTTCAGGCATGAGTAGGCTGGCTTCACAAAACCCGGCATGGATTGGAAATGGATGTTAGTTCCCAATAAGTGTCCAAATGGCTGGAAGTCAGGATTTGCATGCAGGGGAGGGTCTGGAAGTTTATTAGAGGACTGGAAAGTCCCCAGTTCAGCCCCCTGGTGGTGGATACGGGAATGCAGGGAGCAAGTCGTGACAGTACACCCCTCCAAAGACCCTCTCCCTGAATCTGGAACTGGATTCAAGGCCGTGGCTCCTAAGAAGTAAGTCCATTTCCCTCATAGATGTAGTGCAAGATGCCAGCGGACTGCAGAAAAATGGTGACGTTCTGGAAGGTTTTGTCTCTGATGCTGGTGATTCAGTCTCTGGATGTATATGTACTGAGAACTCTGGAGTCTGGCAAACTGGAAGCCCAGGGTCAAAAAGTTGGAAAAATAGAGGTTCAAGTGCTGAAGGCAGGGAGCCCGGAGGCTCTGGTGCCGAAGGCAGGGAGCCCGGAGGCTCTGGTGCCGCAGGCAGGGAGCCCGGAGGCTCTGGTGCCGCAGGCAGGGGGCCCGGAGGCTCTGGTGCCGCAGGCAGGGGGCCCGGAGGCTCTGGTGCCGCAGGCAGGGAGCCCGGAGGCTCTGGTGTGAAAGGCAGGGAGCCCGGAGGTTCTGGTGTGAAAGGCAGGGAGCCCGGAAGTTCTGGTGTGAAAGGCAGGGAGCCCGGAAGTTCTGGTGTGAGAGGCAGGGAGCCCGGAAGTTCTGGTGTGAGAGGCAGGGAGCCCGGAAGTTCTGGTGTGAGAGGCAGGGAGCCCGGAAGTTCTGGTGCGAGAGGCAGGGAGCCCGGAAGTTCTGGTGCGAGAGGCAGGGAGCCCGGAAGTTCTGGTGCGGGAGGCAGGGAGCCCGGAAGTTCTGGTGCGGGAGGCAGGGAGCCCGGAAGTTCTGGTGCGGGAGGCAGGGAGCCCGGAAGTTCTGGTGCGGGAGGCAGGGAGCCCGGAAGTTCTGGTGCGGGAGGCAGGGAGCCCGGAAGTTCTGGTGCGGGAGGCAGGAGCCCGGAAGTTCTGGTGCGGGAGGCAGGGAGCCCGGAAGTTCTGGTGCGGGAGGCAGGGAGCCCGGAAGTTCTGGTGCGGGAGGCAGGGAGCCCGGAAGTTCTGGTGCGGGAGGCAGGAGCCCGGAAGTTCTGGTGCGGGAGGCAGGGAGCCCGGAAGCTCTGGTGCGGGAGGCAGGGAGCCCGGAAGCTCTGGTGCGGGAGGCAGGGAGCCCGGAAGCTCTGGTGCGGGAGGCAGGAGCCCGGAAGCTCTGGTGCGGGAGGCAGGGAGCCCGGAAGCTCTGGTGCGGGAGGCAGGGAGCCCGGAAGCTCTGGTGCGGGAGGCAGGGAGCCCGGAAGCTCTGGTGCGGGAGGCAGGGAGCCCGGAAGCTCTGGTGCGGGAGGCAGGGAGCCCGGAAGCTCTGGTGCGGGAGGCAGGGAGCCCGGAAGCTCTGGTGCGGGA
Source organism: Calotriton arnoldi (assembly GCA_963921515.1). Classification (NCBI taxonomy): domain Eukaryota; kingdom Metazoa; phylum Chordata; class Amphibia; order Caudata; family Salamandridae; genus Calotriton; species Calotriton arnoldi. The sequence continues at coordinate 3,682,304 of CAWUFW010000203.1, read as the reverse complement.
GGCAGGGAGCCCGGAAGCTCTGGTGCGGGAGGCAGGGAGCCCGGAAGCTCTGGTGCGGGAGGCAGGGAGCCCGGAAGCTCTGGTGCGGGAGGCAGGGAGCCCGGAAGCTCTGGTGCGGGAGGCAGGGAGCCCGGAAGCTCTGGTGCGGGAGGCAGGGAGCCCGGAAGCTCTGGTGCGGGAGGCAGGGAGCCCGGAAGCTCTGGTGCGGGAGGCAGGGAGCCCGGAAGCTCTGGTGCGGGAGGCAGGGAGCCCGGAAGCTCTGGGTGCGGGAGGCAGGGAGCCCGGAAGCTCTGGTGCGGGAGGCAGGGAGCCCGGAAGCTCTGGTGCGGGAGGCAGGGAGCCCGGAAGCTCTGGTGCGGGAGGCAGGGAGCCCGGAAGCTCTGGTGCGGGAGGCAGGGAGCCCGGAAGCTCTGGTGCGGGAGGCAGGGAGCCCGGAAGCTCTGGTGCGAGAGGCAGGGAGCCCGGAAGCTCTGGTGCGAGAGGCAGGGAGTCTGGAAGCTCTGGTGCGAAAGGCAGGGAGCCTGGAAGCTCTGGTGCGAAAGGCAGGGAGCCTGGAAGCTCTGGAAACTTTACATGAAAACAAGGTAAGGGCAAAGTGACACATGGTTCATAGACTTTCAGCTCTGAGAATGGTAGTAGACTGTAAAAGGTAGATTCGCTGCTGTCAGTAGGGACTTCCTCACAGGTCCTTGTAGTATCCGGGACTGTGATATCTACTGGACTACAGAACTGGGTAACCTTGTGTGAAAGAAGAGCAGACATGCTAGAACCAGAATTCTTATTCAGCAAGCGGAGTATGGTATCATTCTCCTTTTGCACTGCTGACACAGACAGTAAACCTGGATCCGAACAGAAAAGCAAGTCAGGATCTGGCAAAGAGGTGTTTGAAAGCCAATGAGTGAAATATTGTGAACGTAAGTGTCCATTTCTCAAAAGAGGATTTATTGTTTCAGGACTAGGGTGAACCTTTTCACAGTTGCTTTGCACCTTAAAACACGCTGAAGTTCTTTCTTATATATGTAAAATGTAAGTCGGTTTTTATATAGCGCAGCTACTCACCCTTACGGGTCTCAAGGCGCTGGGGGCCGTCGTGGAAATTAAGTGAGCTATTGCCCAGAGTCACATGGTGCTGAGCTGAGCTGCCACAGCCGGGGATCGAACCGTGAACCCTGTGCACCGAAGTCAGCTGCCCTGGCCGCTGCACCACACCTCTCCTTCAGGATGGCTATTTTGTCTTTCTGCTGCTAACAAGATTTGCAGGAATTCATTTTCATCCTGCAAGTCACTGGCTGACATCAGGTGAAGATCAGGGTCACAGATTGAATGAAAATCTAACATAGAAGGATCAGCCAACCACAGGGAATAATATTCAGCACGTAAAAGTCTGTTTTGTTCCAGGAATTGATCTCTAGAGTTCAAGGACTTTCTGGATCTGTTGCTAAACATCTTGGCAAGAACTGACAGGGTGGGATAAATAAAAAGAAAAAATAGCTAACTGAACGCAAAAAAACCTCACAAGTGACCCTGGAGATGTAGGTTGGTCATTCTGTCAGGGTCTGTCCGGGACTATGTGGGGAACACAGTCAGGGACTTGGGCAAGGACTGGGAACAGGGTAGAAAACAAAGACAGAGAGGAGTACAGCGCTGCCCAGGAGCACACAGGAATTCAGAGGAGAAAAGGGATCCAAAGGGGAAGCCTGTAGAGGTGAACAAGAAGGGTGAGACTCGGAAAGGAAGGGCACTCATGAGGCGGCTCAGCATTCAGAATCACTTAAACCCAGGACGGATGTGCAATACACTTAAACATGAAACAACGTTAACAGTAAAGGGGATGTGGGGTAAAGCACTCAGGAGCTCCACACGGTAAGACTGAAGCTCAGTAAGTTCATCACCCACAATTGCTGTTACAGATACTGACTGGAAATACCCACATATAGGATATGTATACAAAGGCAGGGTCTGTGGAGCTTATACCTATGGTGATGTTATAACAATAACTCAAAGACAATACTCACAGTGAACAAGAAACACCACCTAGGTAGTCAGCCGTGCCCACGGATCCTGGCGATCAAACAGGAACACGCAAGGCAGTAACAGCAAAGGGGTAGAACTAAACACAAGCACAATAGACAAGGAGCTAGCAAAGAGGAGTGCTTAACAGGAAAGGAAGGAAATCACCGGGCACACTTGGCAGAAAGCAGGTAACAAACATACAAGGTAACAGAAGCGAGACAGCAGAATAGAAAGATAGCAAACTAGAACTGGAACCAAGGAAATTAGATGAAAGGCAGGGACTGGAAAAGGATATACAGAAAGGGAGGCTACAAGGGTATACTAGAATAGTACAGGGTCAGGAAACAAGAAAACAAAGTAGCATAGGATGCAGTGCTGGGGCAAGAATTGAGCAAAGGCTCAGGAGTCAAAGTAGCACTACAGGTCAGGAACAAGGAAATGTTAAGGCTCAGGAATCAAGGAAGCACTGCAAGCAGTGCTGGTTCAGGAAACAGGAAAATGGCTATAGCTCAGAAAACAAGGAGTCAAGAGCGCACTGCAAGCAGTGCAAGTCAGGCACAAGAAATAGCTGAAGCCCAGGAAAAGGAACAGAGACTAACTATAGCTCAGGATACTAGGTAGCACTGCAGGCAGTGCTAAGGCAGGCACAAGGAAAATAGCTATAGCTCAGGAACACAGGAAACCAGGTAGCACTGCAGGCAGTGCTAATTCAGGCACAAGGAATAGCTATAGCTCAGGAAACAAAGAACAAGGAATATCTATAGCTAAGGAATCACTGGAAACAAAAAGCTCAGGGAGCACAGGAAACAAGGATCGGTCTCACCGGTAAACAGCTTACAATGACCAACACTGGACTGAAGGGAGCTGGGGCTTAAAAGAGCTCACAGTAATCATGTGCAGCAGGTGTGAGCAGGCTAGCAGCAGCCAGCCACAGGTGAGCTGAATTCCTCCACCCATCCTTGGCCTGCAGGGGTGGAGACTAAGCAGTGAGCAGGGAATCCTGGGTAATGGAGTTTTCAGGCATGAGTAGGCTGGCTTCACAAAACCCGGCATGGATTGGGAATGGATGTTAGTTCCCAATAAGTGTCCAAATGGCTGGAAGTCAGGATTTGCATGCAGGGGAGGGTCTGGAAGTTTATTAGAGGACTGGAAAGTCCCCCAGTTCGGCCCCCTGGTGGTGGACACGGGAATGCAGGGAGCAAGTCGTGACATTAACATCTATGTTACTCCCTTGGCTAAACTAATGAGGACCCTGGGGTTTAGTCCCATCTCTTACGCGGACGACACCCAGCTCCTACTTACATTTGATAAGTCCAACCCAAATATACAACTCACCTTCTCGGAAGGCATGAAAACCATCGCTGCCTGGATGAGAGCTAACTTCCTGCAAATTAATGCCGAAAAGTCGGAGGTCATGCTGTTTGGAGATGCAGCAATAAGCTGGTCTCCCAGCTGGTGGCCGGAGGAGCTGGGTTCTGCTCCGACTCCAAAAGGAGTGGTCAAGAACCTGGGAATTCGGATCGACCAGAATATTACACTTGAAGCACACGCCACTACCACCGCTGGCACTTGCTATCATACACTCAGCCTGCTTAGAAGAGTGTTCCCCATGTTACCATCCTCCACGAGGAAAACACTGATGCAAACTCTTGTGTTAAGCCGTCTGGACTACTGCAATGCACTGTTAGTCTCTGCTAGCGACGCTTCCCTAAACAAGCTGCAGGTAGTCCAGAATACGGCAGCCCGACTGGTAGAAAATGCCCCCCCTAGAACAGCCTCTGCACCACTTTTTAACAAACTTCATTGGCTCCCTGTGAGAAAGCGGGTGAAGTTTAAGATCTGCTGCACAGTCTTCAAAGCCCTAAATGGCCTGGGGCCTACCTACCTATCGGATAAACTGCGAAAATATATCCCTTCCCGGCCTCTTTGATCCGGTTCCAAGCTACTTCTCTGCACTCCAAGAATTAAAAAGGCTCGGTCGGGTGGCAAAGCATTTACTTACCTCGCCCTGACCGTCTGGAACGAACTCCCCCGCGATCTACGTGACTGCCAGAGCTTTCCCCTGTTTAGGAAACTACTAAAAACCCATCTCTTCTAAGATTCACTTTTTTGACTGTAATCAGCGGCCTCAGCGCAGAGATACCCCTGACGGGGTGATTCGGGCGCTATATAAATTAATAAATATCAAATATCAAATATCAAACCTCCTTCCTGCTCCCGCCTCCTCTGCTAGAAATTTAGGAATAGTATTCTTTTCTACTCATCATCATTGAAACTTTATTCGGTCGTAAGACCATAAAAGTACAATACATAAACATTACACAGCAAGGATTGAGGATACTCAAATTTAGCATGTTTTGTCGGTCTCTTTTCGCTGAACCCAAATCGCTAAAGAAGCTGTTGCACTTGGTACCAAAGGCTTCGCTAAAACGGTGTTTCACACCTTGGTAACATCCCACTTAGACTATGCTAATAGTTTCTATTTGGGACTTACTGCCTTTCTAATTGAAAGACTTCAGATCATTCAAAATGAAGCAGCTAGACTTATTTGGAGAGTTCCTGTTCGGCAGTCTATTACGCCTCATCTGAAGGAGCTTCACTGGCTGCCAATGACAAATCGCATCAAATTTAAAGCTCTCACTTTGGCATTTAGAGCTTTCGCAGGTGAAGGCCCATCTTATTTGGGAAATAGAGTTCGCCCCTATAAGCTATGCAGATTGCTAAGTCTAATAACATGAGTCTGATGCAAGTCTCAAACTTTTCCAAAATGAGATGTATATGAAGCTCTTTTACATTTCTGACATCCAAACTGTGGAATGCTCTTTCAGTTAACCTTCTTAGGGCTGCTTTGATCTTTATCTTTAAAAAAGAATTAAAAACCTTTCTTTTTAATAAAGATTTGTCCACACTGCTCTGTTGTCGCTTCTAGCCAGTCTGGCTATGCCGTGAGCGCCGGGATGCTTCTGATGAAGCAGCTGTGCTTGTATAAATGTCCTTGACTGATTGATTGAGCGGTTGATGCCAAGCGTGATTTAAGTCTCCATAAGCATGATATTTGCCATCATCGTTCATGCTATGATCAGCTTGTAGATGTCAAATCCAGAACTACAAATCAGTAATACTTTGCGCACTGACCTGTGATATCCAACCCAGTGGGAGTGATGCTTGCTGAGAGTCCTACCACGCTCCCTGAAGATCAAAGTGACAACCCTCAAAGTTAGTTCCCCTCACAGCTCCAAAGGGAATGGGGAAGGGACAAAATAGCAAACCCTGGCCAGTTGTTGTTTTTTGCATCTTCACACGTAATTGCACGTACACTCCACACTGGTCTCCTCCAAAATGTGGACTAACTGCATCTGTGTATTGTGTCATTTCCGCGTGTGCTGTTGAGAAAAAACACATTTTAGTATTGCACACTTTACCACTTCCTCTTAGTTATTCACTGAATATTTCCCACACATTAGGCAAGAATTGGTTATTAGTCCACAGTGTACCTCTTTAGGTTTGCCAGAAGTAACCACACTCTCTGATTTGTGGTGAATTCAGTTTCAAGAAGCAAGCTGCAATCTTACAGTCTCTTTGCTTGCATTCGTGTCACTTCGTAATTATTGGTGCAAAACGCCCTTATTTATTGGGCCGCTTGACTATTGTTCATTAACTGGATTTGGCAGCTTGGTTATTGTTCTTTAACTGGGTTTGGACATTATGTCTTGCTTTCTCTTCAGAACACCTGAGCAAGACTTCAAAACACCAGGATACAACGTGAACACTCTTCAAAATAGGACTCTACACTTATTTAGAGTACCTAAATATAACATAAACAAAAGCCCAACACTCATTTGCCAAGTAAAGAGGAATATTTATTACAGCAAGTTCCCATATATCAAATAGCAATAATGCACATGTAAAATAAATGCATATAGTAAATGTAGACACACAAAAATAAATGCATAGAAAGATAACTGCATGTATGCAAGAATGAGTAATTAAAACTTGGAATACTTCATCGGTTGTCTGTCTTGCATCATCTTGCCAGCCCAACTGGGGAACCCGTTGACAATCTCGGCAGAAGCTTTTCAACCAGAAAAGGTCGCTAGGCAGTGCGTCCAACCCTTAAAGAGAGTTCCTGACAAAACTCTAAGAGGTCTCCATCTTTATACTCTTACTAACATAGAGAGAGGTTTCTAGACGCTCCCCCTCCCTTCATCTGCACCCTAGGTGTTGGCTGCACTCTCTGCGTCGCAGTCACTCAACAGAACTGGCCAGGCTCTGATGAGAGCTGAGGCAGATTTCTTCACTTTCTCAACCGTGGGCATTGTACACAGCCCACACTTGTATGTTCTAGCAGCTTATCTCTCCGGCTCGGTGAAGTGAAAAACATAAACATTTCTGTGTGTGCTCAAGTAACCTGGGGGCGTGCCTGCATTTGCAGCTGAAAGGCAGGGTCAGACAGACATAAGATGAAACCGTGCTCCCAAAATGCAGTTAAAATAAAACAGAGTCAATGGTCAATACATGATCTCACAATGTATAATTACCTATAGCATTACACTCCACCCCTTGACCATTGACTAATAATTAGCGAAGCCTATAGGTGTAAAAATCCTAGTTCTAGGATGAAACAAAGTTAGGCACACATTGCATACAGCAACAAATAGATATCAAAGTACACATTATAATGAAAATGACACTTAAAATATAGCAAAGTTGTTCAAAATCAGGCAACCATCCAAATAACCAATCCCACCACCCCTTGACTAATTCATGCAATGCATTAACACGCAAATGGATGGATGTGGAGTTGTCAGACAAATTGAAATAATGCAATCCTTCAAAGTCTGCACAGCCATGGTTATGTTTTAAAAGGAAATAATCAATAGCAGCCCTATTTTGTAAAGCGGCTTTTCTTGTACCCTGAACATCTAAATGCAATTCAGCTAGGCAGTAGAAGTTTAATTTAAATTTTTCACCATTAAACATCCAAGCTTGTTTATTATCCTAGTATTGTGCACAGTTAACCCAGGAACGCCTACTATGGATGTAGCTAGACTAATATATTCAGTTTTGGATAACAAGGTAATTCCAGAATCACAGTCTTTAGACAATTGAAATGTGTCTCTAGCATAGTGAGAATGTAAAGCTGAATGCATAGGAAACATCATAAGTTCGAATCGAGTTAAGGCACATTGTCCACCAGTCAGGTTCGTTGGAATGTTGGTGTAGTATTGCCACACGAAAAGAGCCATCCCTTGGGTAATTTAACATGCATTTGATACTGGTGGTTGAGTCCCTTGGCTGTGGGCATCCCTGGACCCTCCCTGTCCCCCCGGACAGGCCCAAACACAGTCCAAAGAGAGAAACACACCATGCTGTGGTCTAGAAGAACAGAGAACAAACAAGTATTATTCATTCTCGCAAATAGCATTTATTAGCTGGCACATGTTCCCATTTCTCCTCTCCAGGTCTCATTACAACTAGAATGTTGTCTTTTTCTGGGGCTATGATTTCAGTAGGTGCAGGGGGTTTATTAGGGGATCCAATCCATACTTTGGCTCCTGGGTTTTTATCAGTGGAGCCAAACTCTCCCTTTCTTCGTACAGTAAGAAGTGCTGGGGCATTCTCCTTCCTAACAATTCCTCCAGAAACTGGCATGATGACAATCTGAGCAACTCAGTCTCCAGGTTGCAGTACTAAATCAGTGTCTCCTCTGTTCAATAGTATCACTTTTATCTCTCTTTGGTAATCAGAGTCTATTACCCCTCTCAAAACTCGGATGCCTTTCAAGGCAAGCCCAGAATGAGGGGCAATCAATCCAAAATGCTCTGGGGAATCTGAATTCCAACCCCGGTTGCAATTAAAGCGATATCTCTGGATTGCAGTCTGTGCATCTGCAAAGCATGTAAATCAAGACCTGCAGCCTCTGGGGTGGCCCGATATAGAACCAAGGCTCCAGGAGTTGTCTCCCAGTACAAGATAGTGTTAGTGGCCATGTGAGGCTGAATCTGCAAAACTGGTGTCAACATTCGCAGTAGCATTTGTTAAAGGTCTGTTGTTCAAAATTAACAATGCATCATGCAAATTATCTCTACAACCTTTTAATGACCCATCTGACAATTTTTTCAGCATCCACTCTATGTTGTGCTGTGCACAATAATCCTGCACCAATTTGCCTTTAAAATGAGAAGCATTGTCACTTTGGATATTCAGTGTTTTCAAAGTATTCTGCTGAGTGGCACGTTTACATCGTGTAAGGAATAGCGGGATAATAAGAATGCTGATGGCTTAATTAGTTTTAGTCTTTCACTATTTTATTTCATAGTGAACAGTCATATGATGAATTTAACATGGTTCTGTAGGAAAGTGTCACTATTTGCATGGCTGACCCCCACCTTTTGCCTTATGTTGATGTACTTTGACTGAGTGTGCCCTGGGTTCCTGCCAACCAGGTACCCAGGGCCTATGTTCTTTCCCTAAACTGTACTGTTGCAAAACCCAATTGGCAACTCTCTGGCCACTTATAAATCCCTTGTAAAGTGTACCATTGGTACCAAGGGCACTGTGATCAGGGAAGGCCTCTAAGGGCTGCAGCACTTATTGTGCCACCCTTAGAGGCCCTGTACCTTTCCACACACACACTGCCATTGCAGGCTGCGTGTCTTGGTGCAGAACAAAGTGAAGAGTCGACATGGCACACATCCCTGTGTGCCATGCCTACAACCCACTGCCCTGGCAGAGGTAAGCCACCCCTCTAGCTGGGTGCACTAGACCAGTGGTGAGGGTACAGGAGCATGAGCCCTGTACCCTCCAGTGTCTAAGTCACTTCTTAGACATTGTAAATGCAGTAATGCCATAAAGAGTATATGGTATGGGAGTTTGTCGTTACTGAACTCCACAGCACCCTAACGGCTTTACTGAAAACTGGGAAGTTTGGTATCAAACTTTCAGCACATTAAATCCACACTGATGCCAGTGTGGGATTTAATGAAAATGCACTCAGAGGGCATCTTAGAGATGCCCCCTGAAAAACGACCAAACTCTAGTGTCCTGACTGAGTGGCTGCTCGCCAGCTGCCACCACCAGACATGTTTCTGGGCTCCTGGGTCAAGAGCCTGCCGCTCTTGGGGTCCTGAAACAAAGCACATCTTGGGTCGAGGTGCCAAGCCTCCTCCCCCAGGATGGGCTGGGTCCACGAAGGGGAAGCTTCAAAGGCTTGCCCCTTTGTGAGCTACCCCAGCCATTTGCTGCTCCCAGCAACAGGCCCCCCACTGGTTCTGACCCCCACTTTGGGTGGAAGAATTGGCAGGAAAACCAAGTTAGGAGGAGACCTTCGCCAACCCCACCCCTCTGGTGGGGGAGGCGAAGTGAAGTGCATCTCTCAGTCCCCGCCATCTTGCAGATGGGGAGACCCAGCCAACCAGAGTGAGGCTTATGACCCCCTCTCACTGGAGGGTGGCATAATAGGGGGTGTACCCACTCGAAGGGAAGAACCCATTGGTCCCTACCTGTAACGTCAGAGTTCGAGTGGCCCAACATCACGTGGAGATCTCCTGACCTGGGATCTGGTGATCCCGGACATGGGATCTGGTGATCCCTGACCTACCTTGAGTCTCCAATCTACGCCTGCAGCCCCTTTCTGGAGGATCCCCCCCGACCGCGACCAGAGCCGGTAAGAAAAACCCGACGCCAATAGACACCCCTGCACCCGACGTTCCACGGCCTTGGGTGGCCCAACCGACGGTGTCCCGGCATCCCAAGACATCCCAGCTTACCTCTCCAACCGGTGGTCGCCTCCAGAAGATCGTCATCCCCGAGCCTACAGTGTTTGTTGCAACCGGAGAATCCCCATTGAAAACAACTGGGCACCCGACGCCAAAACAACAACCTGCACCCGTCCGCCCCTGTGCCGCTGTGGGTGCACCTTGTGTGCTAAATCAGACCCACCTATGCCCTGAGCCTAAGTCCAGGAGCGTTGCTCTTACAACCTTGTGGCCTGATCGTGAGCAGCCACCAACTGGAGGTCTCCTATCCCCCTTTGGATAACATTGGGCCTCAGCACTCTGCACCCGGCCGCCCTAGTGCAGCTGAGGGAGCTTTGAGAGTGCATCCTTGACCCTGGGGGAACCCTGGTTCTAACCCCAGAAAACCAACTCCCAAACCTAAGTACTTACCGTTAAATCAATAACATTGTTTTCTCACATAGGACTGCATTGACTGCTTTTTTGTGAAAATTGTTGTGCGGAGTTGGTTTGTATGAAACCTTGAGAAACTGCATATGTACAAAAACTGATTTACTTACCTTTTGTCTAGGAAATGTCCCAGTGTGATATCTAGGCATATCACACTGAGTACAAAAAGTAACTTAAAAAGCAATCTGAAAAGTAACTTGAAAAGTAACTGGAAAGAAATTCAAACTGTTTTACAAACAAATGACTTACCTGTAACCAATCCATTTGCATTCAACTGCATTCAAACTATATTTCACTGCGTAAATTCTTGCAAAGTATTATTATACTTACCTGTACGAGGCCTGGCTTGGTTCTAGAAAAATAAAACACAACTAAATTATATGTTTATTCAAACAAATTGGTCTGAGTTCAGTCTTTGAGTGTGTGACATTATTTCTTGCCTGAGTGTGTACAATAAATGCTTAACACTACCCTCTGATAAAGCCTTACTGCTCGCCCACACTACCACAAATAGAGAGTATTATCTACTTTTACCTCTGCCTACTCTTAGGGTTCCACTGGACTCAGTGCACACTATACATTACTTTGTCATAGTATATACAAAGTCAGCTTCCTACAGGTTCTTTTCCAATTCTCTTTTCTTTCCAGGTTCCTGTGAGGGTCGTCTTCTTCTGCGATATCCCCAACGGTGGAAGTGCCTCGAAAAGAACAGAGACCCTGGTAAGTATTCTTTCCTTTTGTGAAGCTGTATTTAAGGGCGGGGTTGTGACGGGAAATGTGCACCTTAAGTAATAAGCTCCACCAGTGTGCTCATACTGGAGGCCAAATGGCACTTTCTCTTTCTGAGTCCCCAGTTACGGTTTATCCCTGTCAGACCCCTCCTGGAACGTGGCTGGACTGCACATGAGGTCGTCGGCTCCCTTCGTTACGTCCAGCTTCTTCGGCTGAGGCGTGGTGTTGTGTCGGCTCAGGCCTTGGCTCGGGAGGTGAGAACTCTCAGGTCTGTACTTCACCCGTCGCAGTGTCCGCTGTCTTCTCGATGCTACAAGATTCGCTGATGTAGTGCTTCTGCTCCTCAGGTTGTCTCGGTGTCTCATCCTCGGTCTTCGTGGGTGTGGACTCCTGAATCCTTCTGGGCTTTAAACAGGATGCTGGATGATGAACGGACCCGGTTGGTCCGACAGCTTCCGTGACGTGACTCTGGTAGGAGTAGCTACACTCCAGGAAGTCCCGACTCTGAAAGGGACCATACCCGCATTCTTCATCAGGAAGGGAAGCCGGGAGTTGGTGGTACGGCTGCAAATAAAAAAGAGGTACGACATGAGGGGGGAATTGATCCTCTTCGACCACTCTTTTGCTGATGTCCCAAAGAGGGTTGGGCACCTCGTGACACATCCCTCCACTAGACTTTTCCTGATCGGGGAAATGGGGAATATGGGAGAGGAAGTCAGCATTCCAGTTTGCTGAGCCCCTACGGTGTCGAACTTCAAATCTAAAGGGTTGGAGGAGAGAAACCAGCGCAGGATCCGGGGTTGTTGCTCATCAACTTTATTATGTTATGTTACTGCCCATTTATAAAGCGCACATCCACCAAACGGTCTCTTGGCGCCAGGTAACCAGTCTACTTCAATCTCCCTTAGTAATAGGCCTGTCTAAAAAGCAGTGTTTTCAGGAGTTTCCTAAATATGGCAAGGTCCATTGAAGCCCTTAGGTCCAAAGGCAGGCTATTCCATACACGAGGGGCGGTAACGGCAAACCTACACCCGCAGATCCTTTGTTTTTTCCAGGGCGAACTGTCAAGAGGTGCGAATTGCTAGATCTTAAAGCTCTGGTTGGGCAGTATTCAATAATTCTAGACTTCACGAAGGCAGGGTAGCTCAGGTACAGGGATTTAAAAACCATGCAACATGCTTTAAACATTGATCTCTGTACAACTGGCAGCCAGTGAAGGTCCATCATTACCATGGAGATGTGGCAACGTTTGGGCAGGGTGTAAAACTTTAAGGGGGCATGGTCCATGTATAGAGTGAAAGGGGATCCTTCCAGATAATAATAATGTAATTTCTCAACAGCCCACTTGATGGCAAGGCACTCTTTCTCAATAATGGGATACTTCAGTTCCTGGGGAAACAGTTTGCGGCTAATGTAAAAAAAGGAGGAATTCAACACCATCCTCGGACAGCAGGGAAAGAACGGCTCCCAGTCCAGTTTCGGAAGCATCCGTCTGTAGTATAAAAGGTTTGCTAAAGTTCGGGGACACCAAGATGGGACTAGAGGTTATAGCCATCTTTAGTTCTACGAATGCTTCTTGGGCCCTGAGGGATAGTTTCATCAAGTCTTTGGTCTTCACTTCCTTTTTCAGGAGATTGGTCAAAGATGTTGCAATCTCAGAATATCTGGGTACGAAGCTCTGATAGTACCCCAATAATCCTAGGAATGCTCTCACTTCCTTCTGTCTTGTGGATTGTTACCTGCCTTGTTATGTTGGCCTAGGCCTGGCTGCCATGCTGCTTTTCTTTGCGCACGTTACACTGAGCCGGGCCTGCCTCGCCCTTTGCTCGTGCCAAGTTCTTTTGCACTGTCTGCATCTTCTGTTGTTCACCTTTTTGGGCTCAGTCTGCACAAACATGTACAAGGTCGCATAACAATGTATTTTGGTTCTTCCTGATATGGCCAGTCTCGCGCACCCAGACATAACATTATGTACAATTGCCATGAAGAATTTGATATGCTTTTAATGCTGTGGTTTACTAGCGCTTAACACACTTGGAGAAATCCCTTTCAGTGAGAAGAGCTATGATGTCCTGCTGATGTAATTCTGCATCTAGAGACTGAGGTATGGGGGTTCGCTAGTCAAAGCCCAGAGGTCTTCTATTATTATAATAAACTATCTTACTGCAAGGGGAGGGTGGTAATGTTATTTATACGTTTATCCACTGAGCTCTGAGATGCTTTCCCCGTTTGTATTCTATGGAATTGTAACCATGCTGCTTATATTAGTCATATGCATTATGCTATTAGTACTGACACGTGTACTGTACATTAGAGCACGTAAGTTGGAATAAATATTTTAACCTATCAAGTGTCTCTTCCTACGCATCTTGTGGACAAGTACGAGTGAGTGACGAAAGAGTGTTCTTGCTTCTGTGAGTCCTGAGATAAAGATACCGTGTTCTGGGTTGTCCAAACATTAGTACTTGGGTGCTAATGGGATGCTAAGCTAGTTGGGTTGGGGTTTTTGGGTGCTACGGTATATGGTGGCAAACCACTGTATTCCGGGGTCCCATTTTCCTGTGCATAGCTCTGTGTATGTGCAGAAACCTTATGACATGGCGCGACCACCGTGGGGCAGCTTATCTGCGAGACGCTTGAGTAGTACTTGTGCTTGTCCACAAACCCCTCGCGTACGCTTCCGGAGGCGTATGTGACGGTGATACCTCCTATATTGAATGTTTTATAGGTTCTTTCAAGCTTGATATTATTAAAAAAGGTTAGTTAATAGACCCATTTTTGTGCTCCCTGTTAGGTTGTCGAATATAATCGTTTAGTCATGGCTGGTGTGGCGATAGCTGCACATAGTCGAGGAGCACTCCGAGACCACTTAGCTGTGTATGGAGTGCCCGATACAGGGGTCGAGTTGGTCTTTGTGGTTCAAGCCGATGCGGCTTATCACTTTGAAGTGTTTTACACTTGGATCACTTTTGAAGCGGTGGATGCAGGTGATAAGCTGTTTCATGAATATAAACCCACCGCTATTCCTGCTGCCTATCGACCCTATACTACTCTTGAAGTGCCTCTCACGGCTTGGCAGCACCGTGTTTGGTTTAATGGCGCCCTACCACAACCAACTACCGCAGTTCGTTTAGGCCCCTTGTCAATTCAGGGGGCCACTTGGCCTGTATTGGCCGGGTATACCCCACATCCGAATTATCTGGCATTACCGCTTGCGGAACTGCGCACTATGCATACCGAATTGGTACGAGTGCATCGAGCCCTAGTGACATACGTTACAGGTAGCCTCCATGGAGCTGCTCCTGTAGTCGCAGGCCAACCAGCTATTGCAGCTGGAGTGACTATAAGTCCTGTCATGGTAAATTCTGTGATGGGCAAACGTCCACAAAATAAGGACGACTATCCTTATTGGCTTGCCGAAAAGTTCGATCAGATAGAAGCAGTGTTTCCACATACGTCCCCAGTGGATAAACATCGCATCCTTACGATAAGTTTGCCAAAAGACATAATCCCCGATTTGACATCATGTGAAAACTGGGGTAAGGTATTCGCAGCAGTTTATTCAAAATGTTTTGGAACTCCTTCCATGACGGTACTACCCTCTGTAATTAAAAAAGTACAGGATGAACATGGCCCTGAAGCGGCTGTGGAATTAGGGATGAGACTAGTGGGAGTGTTTGATGTAGTAGCTGAGCTGATCCTTGGAAATGTCAAGGGCGATGCTATGAACTTTCAAGTAGCGAATGCTTTGGCTTTGGTCCCAGAGTTGGACAGGCCTCGCGAATTACCGAAAATAATAGCCCGGGCTTATAAAACAATTGGAAGAAATAGCCTAGGCAACAAGCCTTTTGTAAAAATGCAAACTCAATCGCAATCACAAGTTATACAAACAAAAAGTGCATCTGAGAAAGATGATAAACCAGTCTTCACTAAAAAGAGTTGGAGACAGAAAAAACAGGGTAAGCAACAAAAGAAGCCGGGGTCGAGAGGCGCTTCCCCAGTTTCGGTTTCTTCTGAACGTACTTATGATTTACGTGATAGGTCAAGGATTAAATCACCAGAAAGGTTTCAGAGCTCTGATACGCGTTCTCCTCGTTCTTCACAGGCCCAGACATCGTCACAGGCTGGTGGAGGAGGACGGCAAGATAGAGGAAGGGGCCGAGAGGCTCCCCAGGAGCGAGACCAACCTCGACAACAAGTCAGAGGGAAAGCAGAAGATTTTCATCTTCCTCGACCGCAATTTCAGAAGAAAAAGGTTGCCGCTGTCACAGCGAAATATGCCTCAGACCGTGAGAACGAGACTCCAGAATTGGACGTGGGCAGTGACCCTCCTAGACAGCGCCGCGGAAGTTACCATAGTGCGGGAGGCGCTACGTCCTCATATGGAGGCGACAGCAACTGAAACATTCGTTACTGTAGAGACAGCTGACACGAGAGTGGCACCCCCTGACAGACTATATAATATAGTTATACAAATCGAAGGTGACATATCGCGTGAAATAAAAGGGATTTTTTGGGAAAATCTAACCTCTTCATATGACATTTTGTTAGCAGAGGTGGATTGGCCACCCCCATTCGTTTTAGCTGCACATAAAGGAGAGGAGGTAATCCTTCCAAGCTTTTCAAAGCATGTCCCAAAAGACAAAGCTGAAGCACTTGCAGCTGAGTGGGCTGTGTACCTGGCACCAGCGTTATACCGCAACCATGTGGGATGGGATGAAGAATCACCTCCTCATGCAATACCTTTGCGGTCACTACCGCAGCCACAACCCCAATATCCCATCAAACGGCAGGCAAAAGGCCCCGTCTCCGAAATTCTGACACAGTTGGAATATCAGGGAGTAATTGAACCATGCGTATCACCTATGAACAATCCCCTTTTCGTGGTTTCTAAACCCGACGGATCGTACCGCTTAGTTTTGGATTACCGGCATTTAAATACTCATTGTCGGAACTTTGCGGTGCAAAATACACACAGTTCTGCGCTTGTAGACAGTCTTGTTCGTAAAAAATACAAAACGACACTTGACCTTTCAAACGGTTTCTACACGCACAACCTAGCCCCGGAGAGTGGTCAATGGACCGCATTCACATCCGGTGGTAAATTATTCCAGTTCCGGCGATTACCCATGGGCTATAAAAATAGTCCGGGTATATTCGCCGCCCGTGTTGTTTCTTTGTTAAATGACATTGATCAAGACGCATGTTCGTACGTTGATGACATCTATCTGACAGACGACGAGTTATATCAGCATCTGTCCCGTGTGGACCGCATTATTCTTGAATTTGCGGAGCAGGGTTACAAATTTAACTTTGCTAAGTCACACATTGCTGAATTTACCGTTCTGTTCTTGGGCTATGAGCTCAATAACGAAGGTAAGGGCTTAGCCCCCCATTTCTTGGAAAAATGTGCACATTTGTGCCCCCAAATACTCTGAAGAAACTTCAGTCTTTGCTGGGTTTCCTGAACTTCGGGCGTACTTACATTCCCGAATATGCCCAGCGTATCAAGCCTTTGTATGCTTTGATACAACCTACTTATTCAAGGTCTTGCTGGCTGCCTGAGCATACCTCAATTCTGCAGTCTTTGCAGACAGACCTTTTGGAGTCTAAATATCTTTTGACTCGTGATAACCACACAAACCTGGTGATTAGAATAATTCCGGGGGCGGTGGGATTCACCTATTTAACCTTTAATGAAGGTGATACAGTACCTATCGCATACAAGTCACATCTGTACACTTCCGCTGAATTGCGCTTTACATCTGTTGAAAAAGTTCTGACTGCAGTGCAAATGGCGATTCTAAAAGAACGCGCACTGGCACAGGGTAAGCGGATTCTGGTGGTAACACCCTGTCCTGCCCTGGAGGCAGTAACAAAGGCAAGTGTACCGAACTCTAAAGCAATGCATCCCCGTTGGATACAATGGGCTACATCTTTGACGTCTTCGGACGTCACTTTTGTTTTTGATTCTTCTCTTCAGACTCAGGAGTTTTTGCAGTATGAATTCGTTCATCCTCCTCCTTTGTTTTTACTACCGCTTGAGGATTACAAATGTGTGATCTACACCGATGGTTCGGCGCAACCGGCCACTGGGTCCAAGCACGCTTATTCGGCTGCATGTGCTATTGTTGCGGGTTCCTTTGTGAATGGAACGTTCAAATCCTCTGAAGTGCACACTCGCACACTTGGAGACAGTACCGCACAATTGGCCGAGCTGCATGCATTGCTGCTTGCGCTTGAGTTCGCTTCTCAGGATGAGACCACTCTTATTGTATGTGATTCTTTTTACTGTGTACAATCTTACAATGACAATCTGTTTTTCTGGTCGAAAACGACTACAAGGACGCAAAAGGGAGCACAATTAAGCATAAAATGCTTTGGGTTCGAGTGGCAGAATTGCAACAACGTCTGCCCCTCACACAGGTGGTTCACACCTTAGGCCATCAGCGGGTGGGCGCACACGCTATTGGTAACGATCTGGCAGATGAAGCTGCCCGTTCAGCAGTAGTCACGTGTTCAGTAGCAGCGGTTACCAGGTCCATGTCTAAAATAGACCCTGTTATATTAGCGGCTATTGCTGCAACCAAGGAAGGTAATAATTACCCTACAGGTTTCCCTTCCAAGTATTCTTACACATTAAGTCCCGATCAGGTTCCTTATGTAACTATACCTGACGTTGGAGATCGGCTGATCCCCAACGCGGACCGCAGGAGTGCCTTGATATCAGCTGCACACGAAGGCATGGCTTCTGCTCATGCAGGTGTGTCAGCTACGGTTTTCATCTTGCAGCAGCGTTATTGGTGGCGTGGGTTATATAAAGACACCCGTGCTTTTGTGCTTTCTTGCGACGTTTGTCAACAGATTAAGCCTTCCACGGTAACACGTCCACCACAAACACCGCTCTGCATTGCTAACAGACCCTTTGGGTGTGTTTACTTGGATCACTGCGGTCCATTCTCATCAGACACTGCCTATAAATACATCTTGGTGGCAGTGGACTCGTGCACACGGTTTCTCTGGGTCTGGCCACAACGGAGTGCTGACGCCCGAAATGTGATCAGGGATTTGCGTGTCTTTGTGGGAATTTTCGCATGCGGCACCTTCCATTCGGACCAAGGTCCAGCGTTTGCCTCTAGGGCTTACAAGGATGCAATGGCTTCGCTTGGGGTGCGGGTGAAATTTTCGTCTCCGTATAGGCCTGAGGGCAACTCTATCGTTGAACGAATGAACCGTGACTTAAAGCAATCCTTAACAGCTAGGGTTTTAGGTACTGGCAGGAACTGGCTGGCCCATTTGTATACCGTTCAGCGTGCACTTAATAATCTCCCTAGAAGACCTCTGGGTGGGCGGACCCCATACGAAATGCTCTTTGGCATAAGAATGTTTGTGCCTGACCTTGAGGGTCCAGACATCGCGGCGCAATCCGCCAAGTTTGATGTAGATAACCATTCTGCTATGTTACAGGACTTACAAGAAGCCCGAGACAAACTTGCAACTACACATTTGCCTTCAGCCACAGATCCTGCGTTGCAGATTCCGGTAGCCGGCTGGCTTCCGAAAGTTGGGGAACTGGTTCGAGAGAAGGTTGAAAACAAAAAAGAATTTGGCCCCTCTTTTCGTGCACCGGTTCCAGTTCTTGGTCTGAAGGGAACACGTACAGTCATTTTACCACCGCTTCCTGGTCGCAAAGAGAACAGATACATCTCAGTTGAAAATGTCAAGCTACAGCGCCTGGCCGATCCTGAATAGTGTCACACCAGCGGTCTCTTGTCCTGCCATTTATCGGACATATGTTCGTGGCCCATCTACACGAACGGTCGCTGATGCTGTAATTGAGATGGTTGATTTGCCTGAATCCTCTCCTTTGCCTGAAACTACAATTGATCCCCAACTCTCCACTAATATCGACGAGGACGAGTATACTTATCCTGCATCTGAATCGGTGGCGCATCAACCAACAACGCCACTTGGCCCGGCTCGTTATTCCTTTGATTCGGATTCCACATCTTCAAAAGTCCCATCCAAGTTCAGTATTTTTGTATCCTGGTTTAGAGACAATTTTTTGATTCCACCCTGGACATACATCTGGTTGGTACTTTTCTTGATATTTTTGTTCATGTCCATTGGCTTTGTCACAGTGTTTTTTCTACTAATCAATGGTCACTATTTACCTGAACGCTCTGCTGTAGACTATGTTTCTGGAACTTTGGCTCCTCATTCCTCGTCTCACATCATGAAGCGTGACCACACATTTGTGAACATTTCAGCCTTCCCAGTTGCTGATGGCATCGTATGGGATGCAGTGAACTATCAAATCCATGGTCCGACGGAAATTATTAATGTACCTAATGTCCTTCGTGTTTCAATGGGTGATGTAGTACAAAATAATATTCATTCTGATGATTGGGATGTGCATGCCGTTGAAGCATTGTTTGCCGATTTAAAATATTATGCATCTTTTAATGCTGAAGATTTATATATGAATTCTGCTAATTATGCCGATTTGTATTGTTACCAACATTGGGGTAATCATTTTCTCCATAAACCCAGTGCCCTGCGTAGTTCTGTTAACTATACCCAATGGGAACATTGTCCAAACCCCTTGCCAGGTAGCTCTCAAACTCTTCGAAATAAGTTTAATTATTTTACTGATTTTAATCGGTCGAACCCTGCATCCTATTATTTTAGACTTAATAACACATCAACTCAGAAAATTATGTTGACACACACCAAATTGCTTTATTCAGGTTCCTTTCTGAGTGCCCTAGCTGTGGGTGGTTATGAGTACTGGGATAATACAGTGGATTTAAAATCTATTTGGGGCTCCAAGCCATGGCAGGTACAGGGAACCGAGGCGTTGCATCGTGCGTGCCTCATCCCTACCCAAATTATGTTCCTAAATGCTTCCATCTATCAGACTACATGTTGGGGCTTAGCAACCACTAAACAATTGAATACGCCATCAATACCATCCCTGTCGAGTTTTCCAAATGAAAGCTCACGATTCAATATGTCCCTCGTGTCCCTGCAGGCAATGTTACAAAATAATTCGTTTAATGTTTCTGAGCTGGTTCAGTCACCCTGGTTAGTATGGCCTATATCATCTAATGCATGTCAAATGCGTTTTCATGATACTGGTGCTAGCTACACACAGAATAGGCCTGATCCGAGGTTTACTGATGCCCGTACTGTCACTACATACTCTGTTGGTAAATTATGCAAACAATGGCTGCAACATTCGTCCCTTGATTCTGTTAAACAACATTTGTCCCTCCTTACAGGCAATATTGATCTGTCCGACTTTGTTTTGGGACCTCGTGGTCCCCGACCTAAGAGATTCATTTATGAAACATATAATGAACTCTGGAAGCTATCACAAATTGAAGCTGCTTCCCGTCTTCGGGAAATAGATCAAGCAAATATGGAAAAGGTGCTTGCTGTTGTTGACAATAGTATTAATACCCTGTCTTCTCGCATTTACACTTTAGAGAATATTGTGTCCTCTGTTGTTGATATTGTACAAGATGATGTTTCTATGTTATATCATGGTCAGAATCAATTGCGCTCAGTTATGCAGTTTGCATGGACTTTGCAAACACTTAAGTTAGGTAAAGTGCCTTGGCATTTCTTGAACACCTCTGCCTTATTTCTACCTTTTAACTTAACTGATAAACAGCAATTTATGTCCATGAAGGATGCAACTTACAATCTATTACATATCGAAAAGGTGGATCCATTGCCGTTCTCTGTTGCAGAACTCGATTCGGCTGTATGGCTAGTCCATGGGGTTATAGCTTTACCATTTTCCTTGTTTGAATTTGACTCGTGCATGAAACATTATCCTGTGGGCCGTTACCGGCCCTTGGGCAGTGCTTTCCTGCATGAACTCTGGTCCTTGCCTTTCATGTATAAATGCCTTCGGGACGGCAAGGAAGTCTTTCTCACGGGGAGTACTGCGACTCGACTATAGGTCATTCGCTTATTTGTAAACACATTAAATTGCATGGCTCATGCAGCGTTTCCTCTCCTAATCTTGCTTGTGTGCTGAAAGGTATTCCTGCTCCTGTTATTTCACCTACTTTCACTCTCCTTTCCAATGGTAGTTATTTACTTTTAAATAACGAAAACTGTTGTGGCCTGCAGGCTGGCATTCCTTACATTGTAACAGTTTCGCACCGGGTTGTCTGCTGCAAAAATGTGCTTTTTCCTCCCCCTCATGGCAAGGTTGATATCTCTATTTGGCCTTCCATCCCTACCATGGAAGCAGATTTCAATAGACTGAGCAGAATAAAGGCACTATTATTAAACGAGGAAGTTATGCTCACGTCCGCCCGGGAGACATTCATTCTCCAGGTGGCGAGTACCCACAGTGAAATACAGGCCCTTTTAAACACTAATCTCCCCCAACATTTTGGGGAGTTAATACATCGTATTTTTAACGCATCTAACACTGAAGGCCTAGTACACTTTTTTAAGGTCGTTGGGTCGGGCTTGGTGTCCTCCTTCCAAACTATTTTTGGTGTCATCCCGGCTTTCATACATTCTATTTTTTCCAGTGTCTTTGGCGGTTTCCCATTGATCCTCGCTTTAGCGGCTGGTGTCTTGCTCTTAATTTGCTTTCTGCGCAATGGCTGCTCCCCGATGGGACCTGCTCGATCCAGAACGCCTCCAGCTGCTCCGTGAGCGCCTTTTGGCCGGTTTTGGTGTCTTGCCATTGGCGACACTGAGTGTGTCATATACTCTTTCATTTCGCTTTGCGTATTTCACTTGCGTGCAACCTGTGATGACGTGTGTCCGCTGTCCTTTCACCTGGACTCTGGATTATTGCCTCTCCAATTCGTCATTGTCTGTTCCGGATTTTGTTCAGTTGATGGGTCCCTTAGAGGCCCATGAGCAGGACTGTTCCGTTGCTGGCTGTATGGCGCGTGCGGCTGCACTGGGGATTTTGGCGCAATGGGATATCTGGGCGGCTGCCCAGGATCTCCTACAACGAAGCTGTTTCAATTATCACGCAAGCTGTCCCGCATTGCTTCTGGATGCTCCCTTTGCTGAGGAGCATTCCTGCTCTTTTGAACTCATGGATTGGATGGCATCTATGTTTTTTGACGATTCCAATGATGAACTCTTGGAGGGTATGGCTTTTTTCTGCACTTTCACTTTCATGGATTGACCTGCCCTTCGCCGTTTGGGCGCTCCCTGTGCTCCGACGGCTATTTCTCTCCTCTGATGGGCCTCTGTCCTGGCCGCCGGACTGTCCAGGGGAGGGTGTCTTGTGGATTGTTACCTGCCTTGTTATGTTGGCCTAGGCCTGGCTGCCATGCTGCTTTTCTTTGCGCACGTTACACTGAGCCGGGCCTGCCTCGCCCTTTGCTCGTGCCAAGTTCTTTTGCACTGTCTGCATCTTCTGTTGTTCACCTTTTTGGGCTCAGTCTGCACAAACATGTACAAGGTCGCATAACAATGTATTTTGGTTCTTCCTGATATGGCCAGTCTCGCGCACCCAGACATAACATTATGTACAATTGCCATGAAGAATTTGATATGCTTTTAATGCTGTGGTTTACTAGCGCTTAACACACTTGGAGAAATCCCTTTCAGTGAGAAGAGCTATGATGTCCTGCTGATGTAATTCTGCATCTAGAGACTGAGGTATGGGGGTTCGCTAGTCAAAGCCCAGAGGTCTTCTATTATTATAATAAACTATCTTACTGCAAGGGGAGGGTGGTAATGTTATTTATACGTTTATCCACTGAGCTCTGAGATGCTTTCCCCGTTTGTATTCTATGGAATTGTAACCATGCTGCTTATATTAGTCATATGCATTATGCTATTAGTACTGACACGTGTACTGTACATTAGAGCACGTAAGTTGGAATAAATATTTTAACCTATCAAGTGTCTCTTCCTACGCATCTTGTGGACAAGTACGAGTGAGTGACGAAAGAGTGTTCTTGCTTCTGTGAGTCCTGAGATAAAGATACCGTGTTCTGGGTTGTCCAAACATTAGTACTTGGGTGCTAATGGGATGCTAAGCTAGTTGGGTTGGGGTTTTTGGGTGCTACGGTATATGGTGGCAAACCACTGTATTCCGGGGTCCCATTTTCCTGTGCATAGCTCTGTGTATGTGCAGAAACCTTATGACACTTCTTGGTGGTAGGAAAAGGAGTATTTAGGATGGCTTTAATCTTTTCCTACTGGGGTTCTATAATGCCATTTCCCAGAAGGTATCCTAGGTATTTCACCTTCTGAAAAGCCATTCTGGATTTCTTGGCGTTAATATGTAAACCAGCCGTCTCTAGGGCTTGGAGAATTGCTTGGCAAGGGGTGAGATGCTGTTCCCAAAAGGGGCTGAAAACCACAATATCATCCAAATAGGCTGATGCATATGTCTTGTAGTTATGGAGGACTTTATTCATGAGTCTCTGGAAGGTGGCAGGTGCCCCGTGCAACCCGAATGGGAGTATGGTAAATTCTTACAAGCCATTGGGGATAGCAAAGGTGGTTTTCTCTTGTTCTACAGCTCTAAGGGGTACTTGCCAATAACCTTTTGTAAGTTCTAGATTCTTGATCAATTCATCGATTCTGGGAAGGGGATAAGAATAAAATTTGGAAATGGAATCGACGGTCCTAAAGTCAATACAGAAGCGTATTGATCCGTCTAGTTTTGGGACCAATACTATTGGAGAAGACCAGTTGCTTTGGGAACATGTTCAACATGTTGTCTATCTCTGTATCAATGACCTGTCTCCTGGTCACTGTTTAACTACTTCACTCAGGAGGGTGACAATAGTGTGTTCCACCAGGGAGGTCCTACCTGGGAGGTTGAAAAACATGGGAGAGAAGGGATGTAGGATCTCCAGAAGAGAGGACCTTTGGTCCAGCATCAAGGCATCGTTGTTGACCAACTGGTCAAGAGTAGAGGAGTCATGCTGTTGAGTTGTGAGCATTAAGTTAGTGGTCTTGGGAAGAGGTCCTAGCCATTTGTTTAGAATGTTAATGTGGTACCTCTGAGTCTTTCTAGGGGTTATTTGTACTTGATAGGTTGTCTGACCGATTTTTCCCTCTACTTTATAGGGCCCCTTCCATTCTGACCTCACTTTCGTGAGGAAAGAAGAGAGGAGTACTAGGACCCAGTCATTGACTTGGAGATGTCTCCATTTCTTCCCTTATCATAGAAGGTCTTTTGTTTCCTTTGGGCTCTCTCTAGGTTGGAGTAGGCTAAATCCCGTAACTTCCCTATGCGGGTTTTCAGACTCTGAGTATACTCTAGGAGGTTTGGGGTTTCTTTGGGTTTTTCCGGTTTCCAGACCTCCATTGTCATCTCCAATAGGGTTCTGGGCTGTCGCCCGTAAAAAAGCTCAAAGGACGAACAACTCAAGCTACTTTGTACCTGACCCCGAATGACAAAGAGGGCAAGGGGCAGGAGTAGGTCCCATTCTTTCCCTTCACTGGCTAACATTTTTTGAGTGTTAACTTAAGGGATCCGTTATACCTCTCACATAGGCCATCAGTTTGTAGGTGATAGACAGAAGTTTTTATATGCAAGAGGTTCAACGTTTTACAGACCTGCCCCATAAGGCGTGATACGAACGGGGTCCCCTGGTCCGTTAGGATTTCCCTGGGGAACCTCACTCCCGAAAAGAATTCTACCAGTTCCTCTGCTATATTTGGTGTGGTAGGAGCTTTTACGGGAAAAGCATCTGGATGTCTAGTTGTATAGTCTACAACCACCAGGGCATATTGGTTTCCTTTTCTAGATTTGGGGAGCTGCCCTATGAGATCCATACCTATTCCCTCAAGTGGTTTCCCTGTTATAGGAAGGGGTTGTAAGGGGACAGAGGGAGGTTTATATGGATTCTTCTTCTGGCAGACTACGCACTCTTGGCGATATTTGCCAATGTTGGCAAAGATACCGGGTCAATAAAAGTGTTTCAAAATGTTCTGTCTGTTTTTTTCAGCACCACTATGCCCTGCAAGGAGATGGGAGTGGGCCAAATATAGAACTTGTTCACGAAAGCTCTTGGGGACAACCAGTTGTGGAGAATCATCTTTCTTTCCTATTCCATAAAGGAGATTGTTCCTAACCTGAAAACAAGGGTAGGCGTCTTGTAGAGAAGAGGCAAATTTCTTGGCTTGTTGCCATGAGGATTGGAGTGTGGGGTCATTAGCTTGAGCGTAATGAAAACTTCGGTTGGAGGACCAGGGATCCTGGGTAAGAAGATTTGAATGGGTTTTGTTAGTGTTTATGTTGTCCCTGAATAACCCTATAAAGTTTGGGTTGTCTGTTCCTATGATGACTTCTTCAGGCAGATTTCCCAGTACGCCTACTCTGACTAGGGTGACAAAGCCATTGGGGTTCTTAATGGGGACTTCTGCTAGAGGATACAGCTTAATATCACCATGGACATACCTTATAGACACTTTTGCTCCAGGAAGGAGTTGAGAGTCTTCTACTAAGCAGGCTTGGATGACCAATTGCCGACACCCTGAATCTAATATGGCTGTAACTTTTTTTCTATTCACACAGAGACTTACATAAAAACATGTTCTAAGTTCTTCCCTGAGAAGAATGGATTTAGGGAGGTAGCTGATATTCATTGGTTCCTCTGAACTCTTCTTCTGGGGACAAAACCGAGCAATATGCCCCCAGTCCCCACAATAGAAACACTGAGGTCCTCGGGATGGAAGGGTTTCAGTCTTATGGTTCCGGGGTCTTATCGGTTCTGGTATGGGTTTAGTGGTCTTCCTTTCTGACTTCAACGTACCGGTACCAGGACGGTGAGATTTTTCATTTTCCCAAGGAGAGGACCGGCGCTGAGCTTGAGCAAAAGTCGTACCCATATCAACGGGTTGTTCGACGGTTAGGTGAGTGTGTTGCAGGATCCAGGGTTGGGTGGGAAAAGGTAGTGCCTCTGAATACTGTTCCAAGTAAATGAGGGCCATTATCTCTTCTTTGGTGTTTTCATTAGGTTTAAGCCGTTTGTCTGTGGCTGTTTTCAGCTTGAAAAAAGTGTTTTAGGATTGTCTCCGGGAGAACCCCTTTATTTCCTGAAATTGACTCTATAGGCTTCAGGATCCATTCCTGAATTATCCAGTATCAGCTCCTTGATTTCTGTGTAAGGGGTATTCCCTTCCGCGTTGGCCACCTGGTATGCGGCTTGGGCTTTCTCGGTTAGAAGGGGGGCTAGAAACAACGGCCATTTAGCAACGGGCCAACCACAGGCTCTTGCAGCTCTCTCAAAATTCAGCAGGAAGGCATCGGGTTCTTCCCCTGGTGTATACTTCTGGAGGGCTATATTCGGGAACCCTGTAGGTCCTGGTTGCGGGCTCTGTAACCGGGTGGTTAATTGCACCTGATGGAGCATGATTTTTGTAAATAAAATCTGCTCGGGAAAATCCACCCACGTGTGTGTTTTAATAAATTACTAATGTGTGTGAAAAACCAAAGTTACTAAAAACACAAGGACTAAAGTGTACGACCGAAAATGTGCAAAGCTGCACGAGTCTTGAATAACACATATAGCATAAAGATTCCTATTTAGGGCTATGAATAATAATAGAATGAGAAGAAATTATTAATTTGTGTGTCTAATAATAATGTTCTTATGTTTCCTGAACTGCAGGAATATTCAAGCACAAACACGAAAATGCTCTTTTTATTCTTCGTGAAAGTAGCGTAGGCCTAGAAATGTAGAAATGATTTTCTCTTCTCTCTATCTTTCTTTGCTAAATCATGCAGGCTTCAGCAAATGTATTAGTTAGGGGATGTGCTTCCATGCTCCTTTGTCTCACCGCACGTTATTTCCTGATGTCCTTGTAAAGAATAACATTACATCCTTAGAGAGCGGAGAATAGTATGACTCTTTCCTGTCTAGGTGAGGATGTAGAATGAAACTGTTGCTAATGTAGTTACAAAATATGTCATTGTAGTTTTCTGCTTCCTCTCTAGGAAGTTATACAATTTTAGACAAAGACTGTTTAGTGAAATTTGTAAAGTCATCGTCAGGAGATGTTTTCCTCCTCTAGTTCTGACCAATGAGAGTGGCTTGTAGGATTTAGGAGAGTTTCTAACCTAGTGTAACAAAGTTGCAAAATCAGTATAAAGATGCTGGTGGGAAAATGATCATCGGCTCGTTCACATTCTGGTGACCTGTTCTGCATCCGTGGTATGCTGTATGCTGTGTTGTGCTGATTCCTGATCTGGCTGGCAAACCTGACTGCGGAATCTCTTTCCCTAGAGTCTTTGCACATCATCGGCTGGTGATGCTGCCTACACTATTCTCCTACGGTCGTGGAGATAGTTTTCATAACTAATTGCACGCTGTGCATTAGTTTCTCTAATTTACCGAGAGGTAATAGAACTGTGATTTCCTTGATGTTTCTTTGTTCTCTCTCTCTCATGCCCCATTTTGCACCTGATGTTTTGATGATCTTTGGGTTACTCTGCCTGTGATATCTGTGATGATATGTTTACCTGTGTTACTATGAGCAAAGTGTTTTTCTTATGATTTGTATTTGTGTATGACCACTCATATTTCCTGAAATAATACCAAAAGGTTTCTTAGAAAGAATAGTGTCTGTCGTTATTTCCTGAGTCATGACTTATTTTTAGGATTATTTGCCAAATTATTGATGTATTTGTAATGTATTTTATGATATCGCTGTTTCTTCATTACAGGTCCTCATGAAGGAATAGTTCTCTGATTTCTCTACTTAGTCCCTTTTAGCTCTACCAAAGATCCATTGGAGGACCTTTGATATTGCTAAATGTAATAGAAATGATAATGACTTATGGGTCCGTCATTATAGAATTTACGCTTCCTTGGGTATTGTAATGGTTGGTGTGGGATAATATATGTATATGATTTTACCCACCCCTTCCGCTGCATCAGTTTTTGGTAGTTGCATCAGATGGTTAGTTTAGACTAAAATACTAGGTGGAGAAAAAGGAGTTTTATTGACTAGACGGAATTGACGGTTCAAATATATGTTGAGTTAGTTTTGTCATATTGAGTTTATGTTACGGGTCCGTCGAGGCCTGAGATCCCGGGATATGCCTAAGGGCTGTTCTTAGTGTTTGCATACACTAAGGTGATCTACATTGTCTGCTGGTAATACAATACTAGGCGGTCGTCGAACTGAAAGTATTGTAAAGGGAACTTTGTTGAAAGAGATAGTGGGGTAATTGGGTCACTTCAGTAAGCGCAACTGGGGAAGTCCCGAGAGTCCTCCATTTGTAAGAGAACAAGAATCACGCTGGTCGCGATTTATTGTTGGAGTGTAGAGTTTTCTTTGAGCATATGAATATACTTTCGATTTTTCTTTTAGTGGAGCAGACAATTTGTGTTTATGTAGTTTGTTTTGTTTGTTAAAAAGACCTTAAAGACATTGACGCTGATTTTGCAAAGGGAGGGTCAGTAGAAGGAGTGATACTGACGTGACAAAGAGCCGCCCTTGTATTGGACAGTTGGTGAGCAACGTCACAGAGGTGCCGCGCTGCTACTGGTTCGCGCTGCTATTGGGTAGCGAAAATAACTTTGATTGGAAGTTGAGAACATAACACGGAAGAGAGTGTTTCTAGGATTTACGTAGATTAGAGTTATTAATAATATTTTACTTATGGTAAGTAGAAAAAATGAAGATAATAAAGTTGTTTAAGACATTGTTTAGCAAAGATCAACCAATTCCAATTAGAGAAGGGATTCCAATAGCTCCTGAAGGTAAGGCAGTAAGAGAAAAGCAGGATGGGCCTCTCTTTTCTCCTTTCCTTCCTTCCTTATTCCCTCTACCCTTTATCAGTCTTTATAATAATGATTTCTCTTTTACATAGCTGTACTTGCCACATAGAGTTTCTGAGCTCTGTAAAAAGCATGTCATTATCCAATTTATGGCACTCCTATTGCCTTTATGAGGATGCTCCCTTATAATAAGACAGTGTTCCTCACTTTATTGCTAGTAATGAAGCCGAAACAGATACTCTTTGGTGATTGTATATATCTCTGCACTGCTGCCTACGCCTTTGTTTCTCACCTGAACACCAGTGATAGTGTCCTGTAAGTGGTACGAAAGGGAACGTTTTTGATGCATTAAATAGTCTACCTATTTACAGGCAGTAACCAAAATATTAATTGTCAGTCATTTTAAAATGGACCCCCACTAGGGTGAACATCTGCCGGATTTATACTACATGACCGGTATTTTAATGTCACTGCCAGTCCAAGCGTTAAAGAAATTTGCCTAAAGTCAATCATTTTTCCCTGTATGAGTACATACTTTAAACAGTAAATATAAGAAGGAAACACTTTAAAATGTGTTTTACAGCTGTTCTAGTGATCTCTGATAATTAAAGTAACGAAAGACTGAAAGGCCATGTTAAAAATGTATAGACAATGTCATATTAGGTTCTACTTAGGAATTGTGTCTGTATCTTTGCAGAATCTTAAAACGGGAACAGGTGGCTGGTATTTTTCTCTAGAAAAGGAGGCAAACCTAACCTCCACCCCTTTTAGATGAAATTAAAGTAAAACGAGACCCAGAAATGCATGAACAAAGCACTACTTTACACAGCATGAATACAGAAAAATTAAATGTTTCAAAAACAAACTTTCCTTTCTTTCAATCTTTTACCCACGTTCCTGCCTAGCTTCTCTACCTCCCAAAAGCAGTGTATATATTTAAACACGAGCTCCTAAGTGAGCCTTTTGATTCTCTGTATAGATGGTGAAAAGCATTGTTTACATTTGAAGGTCTTGTCTGTGGACCTATTGCCCTGAGGCCAAGATGAACTATAAAGATGCACGCAGAAAGTTTTGCAAATTATCTTGCCCAGCATTTAGAGAGTACTTTTCCTCTCGTATGGCGGCAGCTGCAAATACTTTTCATGAAGTTTCAAAAATAGTTCAGTCGCTCCTTTCTCTTGAGGGCATACAAAGCAATTTTAGTCCTTCCCATGAACTTTGTAATGATTTATCTTCTTCTTGAGAAGTGTGGCTCAATGGTTAGAGCGGCAGACCCTGATGCAGAGATTTGGCCCGGGACCAGGGTTCAATTCCCGCCTCGGCGGGTCTTGGGCTCAACTTCCTCGGACCTGATAATTCTCGCCTCGGTGCCTATTCTAATCATGGGTCCCACTCTGCAACTCTGGGCAATAGCTTGCTTAATCTCCACAACTGCCCCACCAGCGCTGGGATGCCTGGCTTCACCTTGGGGGTGCCCAGGAGTGGACATTTCACAGGGAAAAGACAGGAAGGGTTCCACAGCGGTATGCGTTCAGCGCCAGGATGCCTCAGGGTAGCAGTGCGCTTTACAAGTACAAATTCATTCATTTCATTCTTTCCACAAGAAAACTCAAAAATTGTATGCAACTTTCACCACAGAAAATGTATTTGTGGCGCCAGAAAATTGAGAGAAACGTCATCAGCCTCTTTTTTCTAATTTTCTCACGATTCCAGAGGACGTTTCCCAGAAGGAACTAGAGAAATGTAAATCAGGTTCCGCTGCGGACCCTTGCCCACTCCGAATCCATAGGATGATACCCATACCTTTAACTCGGTGCTCAATAAAATTTGAACACCTCCTTGGAAGTAGGACTTATTCCTTCTGATTGGAATCAAGCTTTCCTTTTGCCCCCTCTTAAGAAACCTAATGCAGACCCGCCGTTCTGAACAATTTTAGATCCATCTCTCTTTTGCCGGAGGCAGCCAAAATCCTGGAGAAACTGGTAGATCGCCAGTTATCTTCTTTTGTGGAAATGAATAGTTTACTTCATGACTCGCAGTCAGGCTTTCCGCCAGCTTTCAGTGCTTAACCTGCATTACTGGAGTTTACGGAATTACTTAAAGAAAACCTGCTCTGTGGATGCTCAGTGATGGTGGTTTTGCTGGACCTGTTGCCAGTGTTCAATACGGTCTCTCATGCCAAACTTTTAGACAGACTTAGTTTGGCTGGCGTCCAAGGCAGGGTCTACTCTTGGCTGAAATATTTCTTGAAGGACAGATCTCAATGGGTGTACCACCACCCTTTTTCATCTCTCCCCAAACCCTTTTTATATGGAGTTCCTTAGGGCTCAGCTTAAGCCCTAACCTTTTTAACATATATCTAGTACCTCTCGCTGGTCTGATTGAATTTTGGGGTGTGAAGGTGGTATCATATGTGGATGACATCCAGCACTTATTGTCCTTTCAAGAGCATTCCGATGATGCCCTCATCAAGCTTAACGAGTGCCTTAAAGGAGTTGCTGGCTGGATGGATGCTAACTTCCTCAAACTAAATTCTGATAAAAAGCAGGCCTCTTCTTTGGACCCTGTGGTCCACCCAGTCAAGCTTATGGTGGCCTGAGAAACTAAACTCACACCTGATCAATTCAAGACCCCTTTTAATTCTTGGATAACCGATACAGCCACATATAGTGTAGAAGAACAGCTCACTCATTTTAACTCTATCGTTCAATCTACTGCAGATCACGTAGCACCACGGAAACTGCAGACCCACCCTCCCAAATTCTCCTCAACTAGTTGGTACTCCCCTAGCCTCCGGAAGGAAAAGAGCCAATGTAAAAAATTGGAGCGGACATGGCGAAACTCACACAATGCACAGGACAAAGAGAGATTTAAAGCCGCACTGTCTTCCTATCATAAAAACATAAGGTCCGCACGGAAACGACATATTGTAAACCAACTAGAACAAGCTGGGAACGACTCTAGGATCCTCTATCAAATCTTGAAAACCTTCACTAACCCTAAGGCTTGCGATACCGCAGAAACTCCCTCGCAGCTGCTATGTGATAATATAGCATCCTTTCTCACCCTGAAAATTGATACCATTTATCATAAAATTATCTCATCTATCACAACTCCTAACAACTTTCCCATAGAACGCCCTACTACCCCCATTTACACCACGCAGATGCACTCTTTTCTATCGCTAACGCCGGAAGAGGTCGAATCCCTTCTTACCAAAGTCAAATCTGGGTCTCCCCTAGATGTAATTCCCGCAAAAATCTCCTCCAGATTAGCGCGTCAGCTAGCCACACCCATTTGCACCATCCTTAACAGCTCTTTGAGAGCTGGCAGACTCCCCCAAGAATGGAAAGCAGCGCAAGTCGTCCCCATTCGCAAAAACCCCAAAATCCCCGCTTCTGAGCTGTCAAACTATCGCCCTATTTCTCTGCTCCCCTTCAGAGTAAACTCCTTGAAAAACATATAAACAGGCACTTGTCTGACTTGGTGGAATCCTCGTATTGCCTGGACGTCTCCCAGTCTGGCTTCCGGGCCAAGCACAGTACCGAGTCCGCCCTGATAGAGGTAACTGATAACATCAGAATGGCCCTGGATAAGGGTCAGGCAGCACTTTTAGTGCTGCTTGACCTATCTGCGGCGTTTGACACCATCTCTCACAAAATCCTTCTACAGAGACTCCAGGACATCGGGGTTCAAGGGGTTGCTCTGAAATGGCTGACAGACTTTCTCACAGATAGAACCCAGACAGTCACTCTGGGTACTTTCAGATCCAAGACCACCAAAGTTACCAAGGGAGTACCCCAGGGCTCCTGTTTGAGCCCTACTCTCTTTTAACATCTATGTTACTCCCTTGACTAAACTAATGAGGACCCTGGGGTTTAGTCCCATCTCTTACGCGGACGACACCCAGCTCCTACTTACTTTTGATAAGTCCAACCCAAATATACAACTCACCTTCTCGGAGGGCATGAAAACCATCGCTGCCTGGATGAGAGCTAACTTCCTGCAACTTAATGCCGAAAAGTCGGAGGTCATGCTGTTTGGAGATGCAGCAATAAGCTGGTCTCCCAGCTGGTGGCCGGAGGAGCTGGGTTCTGCTCCGACTCCAAAAGGAGTGGTCAAGAACCTGGGAATTCGGATCGACCAGAATATTACACTTGAAGCACACGCCACTACCACCGCTGGCACTTGCTATCATACACTCAGCCTGCTTAGAAGAGTGTTCCCCATGTTACCATCCTCCACGAGGAAAACACTGATGCAAGCTCTTGTGTTAAGCCGTCTGGACTACTGCAATGCACTGTTAGTCTCTGCTAGCGACGCTTCCCTAAACAAGCTGCAGGTAGTCCAGAATACGGCAGCCCGACTGGTAGAAAATGCCCCCTAGAACAGCCTCTGCACCACTTTTTAACAAACTTCATTGGCTCCCTGTGAGAAAGCGGGTGAAGTTTAAGATCTGCTGCACAGTCTTCAAAGCCCTAAATGGCCTGGGGCCTACCTACCTATCGGATAAACTGCGAAAATATATCCCTTCCCGGCCTCTTCGATCCGGTTCCAAGCTACTTCTCTGCACTCCAAGAATTAAAAAGGCTCGGTCGGGTGGCAAAGCATTTACTTACCTCACCCCAACCGTCTGGAACGAACTCCCCCGCGATCTACGTGACTGCCAGAGCTTTCCCCTGTTTAGGAAACTACTAAAAACCCATCTCTTCTAAGATTCACTTTTTTGACTGTAATCAGCGGCCTCAGCGCAGAGATACCCCTGACGGGGTGATTCGGGCGCTATATAAATTAATAAATATCAAACCTCCTTCCTGCTCCCGCCTCCTCTGCTAGAAATTTAGGAATAGTATTCTTTTCTACTCATCATCATTGAAACTTTATTCGGACGTAAGACCATAAAAGTACAATACATAAACATTACACAGCAAGGATTGAGGATACTCAAATTTAGCATGTTTTGTCGGTCTCTTTCGCTGAACCCAAATCGCTAAAGAAGCTGTTGCACTTGGTACCAAAGGCTTCGCTAAAACGGTGTTTCACACCTTGGTAACATCCCACTTAGACTATGCTAATAGTTTCTATTTGGGACTTACTGCCTTTCTAATTGAAAGACTTCAGATCATTCAAAATGAAGCAGCTAGACTTATTTGGAGAGTTCCTGTTCGGCAGTCTATTACGCCTCATCTGAAGGAGCTTCACTGGCTGCCAATGACAAATCGCATCAAATTTAAAGCTCTCACTTAGGCATTTAGAGCTTTTGCAGGTGAAGGCCCATCTTATTTGGGAAATAGAGTTCGCCCCTATAAGCTATGCAGATTGCTAAGTCTAATAACATGAGTCTGATGCAAGTCTCAAACTTTTCCAAAATGAGATGTATATGAAGCTCTTTTACATTTCTGACATCCAAACTGTGGAATGCTCTTTCAGTTAACCTTCTTAGGGCTGCTTTGATCTCTATCTTTAAAAAAGAATTAAAAACCTTTCTTTTTAATAAAGATTTGTCCACACTGCTCTGTTGTCGCTTCTAGTCAGTCTGGCTATGCCGTGAGCGCCGGGATGCTTCTGATGAAGCAGCTGTGCTTGTATAAATGTCCTTGACTGACTGATTGATTGAGCGGATGATGCCAAGCGTGATTTAAGTCTCCATAAGCATGATATTTGCCATCATCGTTCATGCTATTATCAGCTTGTAGATGTCAAATCCAGAACTACAAATCAGTAATACTTTGCGCACTGACCTGTGATATCCAACCCAGTGGGAGTGATGCTTGCTGAGAGTCCTACCACGCTCCCTGAAGATCACAGTGACAACCCTCAAAGTTAGTTCCCCTCACAGCTCCAAAGGGAATGGGGAAGGGACAAAATAGCAAACCCTGGCCAGTTATGTTTTTTGCATCTTCACACGTAATTGCACGTACACTCCACACTGGTCTCCTCCAAAATGTGGACTAACTGCATCTGTGTATTGTGTCATTTCCGCGTGTGCTGTTGAGAAAAAACACATTTTAGTATTGCACACTTTACCACTTCCTCTTAGTCATTCACTGAATATTTCCCACACATTAGGCAAGAATTGGTTATTAGTCCACAGTGTACCTCTTTAGGTTTGCCAGAAGTAACCACACTCTCTGATTTGTGGTGAATTCAGTTTCAAAAGCAAGCTGCAATCTTACAGTCTCTTTGCTTGCATTCGTGTCACTTCGTAATTATTGGTGCAAAACACCCTTATTTATTGGGCCGCTTGACTATTGTTCATTAACTAGATTTGGCAGCTTGGTTATTGTTCTTTAACTGGGTTTGGACACTATGTCTTGCTTTCTCTTCAGAACACCTGAGCAAGACTTCAAAACACCAGGATACAACGTGAACACTCTTCAAAATAGGACTCTACACTTATTTAGAGTACCTAAATATAACATAAACAAAAGCCCAACACTCATTTGCCAAGTAAAGAGGAATATTTATTACAGCAAGTTCCCATATATCAAATAGCAATAATGCACATGTAAAATAAATGCATATAGTAAATGTAGACACACAAAAATAAATGCATAGAAAGATAACTGCATGTATGCAAGAATGAGTAATTAAAACTTGGAATACTTCATCGGTTGTCTGTCTTGCATCATCTTGCCAGCCCAACTGGGGAACCCATTGACAATCTCGGCAGAAGCTTTTCAACCAGAAAAGGTCGCTAGGCAGTGCGTCCAACCCTTAAAGAGAGTTCCTGACAAAACTCTAAGAGGTCTCCATCTTTATACTCTCACTAACAAAGAGAGAGGTTTCTAGACGCTCCCCCTCCCTTCATCTGCACCCTAGGTGTTGGCTGCACTCTCTGCGTCGCAGTCACTCAACAGAACTGGCCAGGCTCTGATGAGAGCTGAGGCAGATTTCTTCACTTTCTCAACCGTGGGCATTGTACACAGCCCACACTTGTCTGTTCTAGCAGCTTATCTCTCCGGCTCGGTGAAGTGAAAAACATAAACATTTCTGTGTGTGCTCAAGTAACCTGGGGGCGTGCCTGCATTTGCAGCTGAAAGGCAGGGTCAGACAGACATAAGATGAAACCGTGCTCACAAAATGCAGTTAAAATAAAACAGAGTCAATGGTCAATACATGATCTCACAATGTATAATTACCTATAGCATTACACTCCACCCCTTGACCATTGACTAATAATTAGCGAAGCCTATAGGTGTAAAAATCCTAGTTCTAGGATGAAACAAAGTTAGGCACACATTACATACAGCAACAAATAGATATCAAAGTACACATTATAATGAAAATGACACTTAAAATATAGCAAAGTTGTTCAAAATCAGGCAACCATCCAAATAACCAATCCCACCACCCTGTGATGGTCTATCCTTGCAGGGTCTCCCGCCCACACACCTTCCTTTAAGGGTAGATACGAAGCCGGGACGTTGATATGGGTGCAAGGTATTTATTTAGTTATTCAGGGTCTGGGTTTAAGCAATATAAGAGTTCCAAAGGAGGGTTTCAGTTCTCCTTCTTCCGATAACGTCTCGGTTGCAGGGGTTGGGGGATCCTCCTTCACTCCTTGAAGGTCTCAGGCTGTCTTGTCCGGGTTGCGACAGTCGGGGATACAGGTATGCCAACAAAGAAAAGAAAGAAAGGAAATCTTTAGGAACACCGTCCTGTTGCTCTATTTTCAAAAGGGGAAGGGAAGTGCACCTCCACCAGTGTCCCTACTCGTGAAGTGCCTAGGTGAGGGGTAGTCAGGGTGCCGTACTTGGTGTGGCCCTCAGCCCTGCCCACCACCCCTTTAAAGTGAATGGATGCGCCCCAGCCACTTGCCCGTACCCACGACCCTCCAGGGCCGTGGCGTGGTGAGATCCGGCCTCCTTCTCTCTCCTCGAAGGGTCGGTCTCGCATGCGGTCACTGGGAAACCGAGTCCCGGGTTCTGTGGGCGGTCCGCCCCGCGGTCACTACTCCCGACGTCCTCCGCTGTTCCTTCGCCTTCTCCAGTCGCGTCGCACGTCTCTTCCTTCCTCTCCTCCGTCGATCTCCGCTCGCCCTCTCCCATGTCCGTGTTCTCTGTGGCTTTTCTTGGTTCGAGGGGTGTGGCTTCGGTATTCCGAGCTGAGGAGACTAGTCCGTCGCCACCACTTCCCGTTGGGGTATTCCCGGCGGCCATGTTGGAGTGTCCGGGGCTCCCCACGTCATCGAGGGATGGGGGCTCGGCGGACCCATCACACACCCCTTGACTAATTCATGCAATGCATTAACACGCAAATGGATGGATGTGGAGTTGTCAGACAAATTGAAATAATGCAATCCTTCAAAGTCTGCACAGCCATGGTTATGTTTTAAAAGGAAATAATCAATAGCAGCCCTATTTTGTAAAGTGGCTTTTCTTGTACCCTGAACATCTAAAAGCAATTCAGCTAAGCAGTAGAAGTTTAATTTAAATTTTTCACCATTAAACATGCAAGCTTGTTTATTATCCTAGTATTGTGCACAGTTAACCCAGGAACGCCTACTGTGGATGTAGCTAGACTAATATATTCAGTTTTGGATAACAAGGTAATTCCAGAATCACAGTCTTTAGACAATTGAAATGTGTCTCTAGCATAGTGAGAATGTAAAGCTGAATGCATAGGAAACATCATAAGTTCGAATCGAGTTAAGGCACATTGTCCACCAGTCAGGTTCGTTGGAATTTTGGTGTAGTATTGCCACACGAAAAGAGCCATCCCTTGGGTAATTTAACATGCATTTGATACTGGTGGTTGAGTCCCTTGGCTGTGGGCATCCCTGGACCCTCCCTGTCCCCCCGGACAGGCCCAAACACAGTCCAAAGAGAGAAACACACCATGCTGTGGTCTAGAAGAACAGAGAACAAACAAGTATTATTCATTCTCGCAAATAGCATTTATTAGCTGGCACATGTTCCCATTTCTCCTCTCCAGGTCTCATTACAACTAGAATGTTGTCTTTTTCTGGGGCTATGATTTCAGTAGGTGCAGGGGGTTTATTAGGGGATCCAATCCATACTTTGGCTCCTGGGTTTTTATCAGTGGAGCCAAACTCTCCCTTTCTTCGTACAGTAAGAAGTGCTGGGGCATTCTCCTTCCTAACAATTCCTCCAGAAACTGGCATGATGAAAATCTGAGCAACTCAGTCTCCAGGTTGCAGTACTAAATCAGTGTCTCCTCTGTTCAATAGTATCACTTTTATCTCTCTTTGGTAATCAGAGTCTATTACCCCTCTCAAAACTCGGATGCCTTTCAAGGCAAGCCCAGAATGAGGGGCAATCAATCCAAAATGCTCTGGGGGAATCTGAATTCCAACCCCGGTTGCAATTAAAGCGATATCTCTGGATTGCAGTCTGTGCATCTGCAAAGCATGTAAATCAAGACCTGCAGCCTCTGGGGTGGCCCGATATAGAACCAAGGCTCCAGGAGTTGTCTCCCAGTACAAGATAGTGTTAGTGGCCATGTGAGGCTGAATCTGCAAAACTGGTGTCAACATTCGCAGTAGCATTTGTTAAAGGTCTGTTGTTCAAAATTAACAATGCATCATGCAAATTATCTCTACAACCTTTTAATGACCCATCTGGCAATTTTTTCAGCATCCACTCTATGTTGTGCTGTGCACAATAATCCTGCACCAATTTGCCTTTAAAATGAGAAGCATTGTCACTTTGGATATTCAGTGTTTTCAAAGTATTCTGCTGAGTGGCACGTTTACATCGTGTAAGGAATTAGCGGGATAATAAGAATGCTGATGGCTTAATTAGTTTTAGTCTTTCACTATTTTATTTCATAGTGAACAGTCATATGATGAATTTAACATGGTTCTGTAGGAAAGTGTCACTATTTGCATGGCTGACCCCCACCTTTTGCCTTATGTTGATGTACTTTGACTGAGTGTGCCCTGGGTTCCTGCCAACCAGGTACCCAGGGCCTATGTTCTTTCCCTAAACTGTACTGTTGCAAAACCCAATTGGCAACTCTCTGGCCACTTATAAATCCCTTGTAAAGTGTACCATTGGTACCAAGGGCACTGTGACCAGGGAAGGCCTCTAAGGGCTGCAGCACTTATTGTGCCACCCTTAGAGGCCCTGTACCTTTCCACACACACACTGCCATTGCAGGCTGCGTGTCTTGGTGCAGAACAAAGTGAAGAGTCGACATGGCACACATCCCTGTGTGCCATGCCTACAACCCACTGCCCTGGCAGAGGTAAGCCACCCCTCTAGCTGGGTGCACTAGACCAGTGGTGAGGGTACAGGAGCATGAGCCCTGTACCCCTCCAGTGTCTAAATCACTTCTTAGACATTGTAAATGCAGTAATGCCATAAAGAGTATATGGTATGGGAGTTTGTCGTTACGAACTCCACAGCACCCTAACAGCTTTACTGAAAACTGGGAAGTTTGGTATCAAACTTCTCAGCACATTAAATCCACACTGATGCCAGTGTGGGATTTAATGAAAAATGCACTCAGAGGGCATCTTAGAGATGCCCCCTGAAAAACGACCAAACTCTAGTGTCCTGACTGAGTGGCTGCTCGCCAGCTGCCACCACCAGACATGTTTCTGGGCCCCTGGGTCAAGAGCCTGCCGCTCTTGGGGTCCTGAAACAAAGCACATCTTGGGTCGAGGTGCCAAGCCTCCTCCCCCAGGATGGGCTGGGTCCACGAAGGGGAAGCTTCAAAGGCTTGCCCCCTTTGTGAGCTACCCCAGCCATTTGCTGCTCCCAGCAACAGGCCCCCCACTGGTTCTGACCCCCACTTTGGGTGGAAGAATCGGCAGGAAAACCAAGTTAGGAGGAGACCTTCGCCAACCCCACCCCTCTGGTGGGGGAGGCGAAGTGAAGTGCATCTCTCAGTCCCCGCCATCTTGCAGATGGGGAGACCCAGCCAACCAGAGTGAGGCTTATGACCCCCTCTCACTGGAGGGTGGCATAATAGGGGGTGTACCCACTCGAACGGAAGGACCCGTGACCTGTAACGTCAGAGTTCGAGTGGCCCAACATCACGTGGAGATCTCCTGACCTGGGATCTGGTGATCCCGGACATGGGATCTGGTGATCCCTGACCTACCTTGAGTCTCCAATCTACGCCTGCAGCCCCTTTCTGGAGGATCCCCCCCGACCGCGACCAGAGCCGGTAAGAAAAACCAGACGCCAATAGACACCCCTGCACCCGACGTTCCACGGCCTTGGGTGGCCCAACCGACGGTGTCCCGGCATCCCAAGACATCCCAGCTTACCTCTCCAACCGGTGGTCGCCTCCAGAAGATCGTCATCCCCGAGCCTGCAGTGTTTGTTGCAACCGGAGAATCCCCATTGAAAACAACTGGGCACCCGACGCCAAAACAACAACCTGCACCCGTCCGCCCCTGTGCCGCTGTGGGTGCACCTTGTGTGCTAAATCAGACCCACCTATGCCCTGAGCCTAAGTCCAGGAGCGTTGCTCTTACAACCTTGTGGCCTGATCGTGAGCAGCCACCAACTGGAGGTCCCCTAGCCCCCTTTGGATAACATTGGGCCTCAGCACTCTGCACCCGGCCGCCCTAGTGCAGCTGAGGGAGCTTTGAGAGTGCATCCTTGACCCTGGGGGAACCCTGGTTCTAACCCCAGAAAACCAACTCCCAAACCTAAGTACTTACCGTTAAATCAATAACATTGTTTTCTCACATAGGACTGCATTGACTGCTTTTTTGTGAAAATTGTTGTGCGGAGTTGGTTTGTATGAAACCTTGAGAAACTGCATATGTACAAAAACTTATTTACTTACCTTTTGTCTAGGAAATGTCCCAGTGTGATATCTAGGCATATCACACTGAGTACAAAAAGTAACTTAAAAAGCAATCTGAAAAGTAACTTGAAAAGTAATCTGAAAAGTAACTGAAAAGAAATTCAAACTGTTTTACAAACAAATGACTTACCTGTAACCAATCCATTTGCATTCAACTGCATTCAAACTATATTTCACTGCGTAAATTCTTGCAAAGTATTATTATACTTACCTGTACGAGGCCTGGCTTGGTTCTAGAAAAATAAAACACAACTAAATTATATGTTTATTCAAACAAATTGGTCTGAGTTCAGTCTTTGAGTGTGTGACATTATTTCTTGCCTGAGTGTGTACAATAAATGCTTAACACTACCCTCTGATAAAGCCTTACTGCTCGCCCCACTATCACAAATAGAGAGTATTATCTACTTTTACCTCTGCCTACTTTTAGGGTTCCACTGGACTCAGTGCACACTATACATTACTTTGTCATAGTATATACAAAGTCAGCTTCCTACAGGTTCTTTTCCAATTCTCTTTTCTTTCCAGGTTCCTGTGAGGGTCGTCTTCTTCTGCGATATCCCCAACGGTGGAAGTGCCTCGAAAAGAACAGAGACCCTGGTAAGTATTCTTTCCTTTTGTGAAGCTGTATTTAAGGGCGGGGTTGTGACGGGAAATGTGCACCTTAAGTAATAAGCTCCACCAGTGTGCTCATACTGGAGGCCAAATGGCACTTTCTCTTTCTGAGTCCCCAGTTACGGTTTATCCCTGTCAGACCCCTCCTGGAACGTGGCTGGACTGCACATGAGGTCGTCGGCTCCCTTCGTTACGTCCAGCTTCTTCGGCTGAGGCGTGGTGTTGTGTCGGCTCAGGCCTTGGCTCGGGAGGTGAGAACTCTCAGGTCTGTACTTCACCCGTCGCAGTGTCCGCTGTCTTCTCGATGCTACAAGATTCGCTGATGTAGTGCTTCTGCTCCTCAGGTTGTCTCGGTGTCTCATCCTCGGTCTTCGTGGGTGTGGACTCCTGAATCCTTCTGGGTTTTAAACAGGATGCTGGATGATGAACGGACCCGGTTGGTCCGACAGCTTCCGTGACGTGACTCTGGTAGGAGTAGCTACACTCCAGGAAGTCCCGACTCTGAAAGGGACCATACCCGCATTCTTCATCAGGAAGGGAAGCCGGGAGTTGGTGGTACGGCTGCAAATAAAAAAGAGGTACGACATGAGGGGGGAATTGATCCTCTTCGACCACTCTTTTGCTGATGTCCCAAAGAGGGTTGGGCACCTCGTGACACATCCCTCCACTAGACTTTTCCTGATCGGGGAAATGGGGAATATGGGAGAGGAAGTCAGCATTCCAGTTTGCTGAGCCCCTACGGTGTCGAACTTCAAATCTAAAGGGTTGGAGGAGAGAAACCAGCGCAGGATCCGGGGGTTGTTGCTCATCAACTTTATTATGTTATGTTACTGCCCATTTATAAAGCGCACATCCACCAAACGGTCTCTTGGCGCCAGGTAACCAGTCTACTTCAATCTCCCTTAGTAATAGGCCTGTCTAAAAAGCAGTGTTTTCAGGAGTTTCCTAAATATGGCAAGGTCCATTGAAGCCCTTAGGTCCAAAGGCAGGCTATTCCATACACGAGGGCGGTAACGGCAAACCTACACCCGCAGATCCTTTGTTTTTTCCAGGGCGAACTGTCAAGAGGTGCGAATTGCTAGATCTTAAAGCTCTGGTTGGGCAGTATTCAATAATTCTAGACTTCACGAAGGCAGGGTAGCTCAGGTACAGGGATTTAAAAACCATGCAACATGCTTTAAACATTGATCTCTGTACAACTGGCAGCCAGTGAAGGTCCATCATTACCATGGAGATGTGGCAACGTTTGGGCAGGGTGTAAAACTTTAAGGGGGCATGGCCCATGTATAGAGTGAAAGGGGATCCTTCCAGATAATAATAATGTAATTTCTCAACAGCCCACTTGATGGCAAGGCACTCTTTCTCAATAATGGGATACTTCAGTTCCCGGGGAAACAGTTTGCGGCTAATGTATAAAAAGGAGGAATTCAACACCATCCTCGGACAGCAGGGAAAGAACTACTCCCAGTCCAGTTTCTGAAGCATCCGTCTGTAGTATAAAAGGTTTGCTAAAGTTCGGGGAGACCAAGATGGGACTAGAGGTTATAGCCATCTTTAGTTCTACGAATGCTTCTTGGGCCCTGAGGGATAGTTTCATCAAGTCTTTGGTCTTCACTTCCTTTTTCGGGAGATTGGTCAAAGATGTTGCAATCTCGGAATATCTGGGTACGAAGCTCTGATAGTACCCCAATAATCCTAGGAATGCTCTCACTTCCTTCTTGGTGGTAGGAAAAGGAGTATTTAGGATGGCTTTAATCTTTTCCTACTGGGGTTCTATAATGCCATTTCCCAGAAGGTATCCTAGGTATTTCACCTTCTGAAAAGCCATTCTGGATTTCTTGGCGTTAATATGTAAACCAGCCGTCTCTAGGGCTTGGAGAATTGCTTGGCAAGGGGTGAGATGCTGTTCCCAAAAGGGGCTGAAAACCACAATATCATCCAAATAGGCTGATGCATATGTCTTGTAGTTATGGAGGACTTTATTCATGAGTCTCTGGAAGGTGGCAGGTGCCCCGTGCAACCCGAATGGGAGTATGGTAAATTCTTACAAGCCATTGGGGATAGCAAAGGTGGTTTTCTCTTGTTATACGGCTCTAAGGGGTACTTGCCAATAACCTTTTGTAAGTTCTAGATTCTTGATCAATTCATCGATTCTGGGAAGGGGATAAGAATAAAATTTGGAAATGGAATCGACGGTCCTAAAGTCAATACAGAAGCGTATTGATCCGTCTAGTTTTGGGACCAATACTATTGGAGAAGACCAGTTGCTTTGGGAACATGTTCAACATGTTGTCTATCTCTGTATCAATGACCTGTCTCCTGGTCACTGTTTAACTACTTCACTCAGGAGGGTGACAATAGTGTGTTCCACCAGGAGGTCCTACGTGGGAGGTTGAAAAACATGGGAGAGAAGGGATGTAGGA
This sequence comes from Calotriton arnoldi, assembly GCA_963921515.1. Lineage (NCBI taxonomy): Eukaryota > Metazoa > Chordata > Amphibia > Caudata > Salamandridae > Calotriton > Calotriton arnoldi. The sequence continues at coordinate 3,638,804 of CAWUFW010000203.1, read as the reverse complement.
TCTCCAGAAGAGAGGACCTTTGGTCCAGCATCAAGGCATCGTTGTTGACCAACTGGTCAAGAGTAGAGGAGTCATGCTGTTGAGTTGGGAGCATTAAGTTAGTGGTCTTGGGAAGAGGTCCTAGCCATTTGTTTAGAATGTTAATGTGGTACCTCTGAGTCTTTCTAGGGGTTATTTGTACTTGATAGGTTGTCTGACCGATTTTCCCTCTACTTTATAGGGCCCCTTCCATTCTGACCTCACTTTCGTGAGGAAAGAAGAGAGGAGTACTAGGACCCAGTCATTGACTTGGAGATGTCTCCATTTCTTCCCTTATCATAGAAGGTCTTTTGTTTCCTTTGGGCTCTCTCTAGGTTGGAGTAGGCTAAATCCCGTAACTTCCCTATGCGGGTTTTCAGACTCTGAGTATACTCTAGGAGGTTTGGGGTTTCTTTGGGTTTTTCCGGTTTCCAGACCTCCATTGTCATCTCCAATAGGGTTCTGGGCTGTCGCCCGTAAAAAAGCTCAAAGGACGAACAACTCAAGCACTTTGTACCTGACCCCGAATGACAAAGAGGGCAAGGGGCAGGAGTAGGTCCCATTCTTTCCCTTCACTGGCTAACATTTTTTTGAGTGTTAACTTAAGGGATCCGTTATACCTCTCACATAGGCCATCAGTTTGTAGGTGATAGACAGAAGTTTTTATATGCAAGAGGTTCAACGTTTTACAGACCTGCCGCATAAGGCGTGATACGAACGGGGTCCCCTGGTCCGTTAGAATTTCCCTGGGGAACCTCACTCCCGAAAAGAATTCTACCAGTTCCTCTGCTATATTTGGTGTGGTAGGAGCTTTTACGGGAAAAGCATCTGGATGTCTAGTTGTATAGTCTACAACCACCAGGGCATATTGGTTTCCTTTTCTAGATTTGGGGAGCGGCCCTATGAGATCCATACCTATTCCCTCAAGTGGTTTCCCTGTTATAGGAAGGGGTTGTAAGGGGACAGAGGGAGGTTTGTATGAATTCTTCTTCTGGCAGACTACGCACTCTTGGCGATATTTGCCAATGTTGGCAAAGATACCGGGTCAATAAAAGTGTTTCAAAATGTTCTGTCTGTTTTTTTCAGCACCACTATGCCCTGCAAGGAGATGGGAGTGGGCCAAATATAGAACTTGTTCACGAAAGCTCTTGGGGACAACCAGTTGTGGAGAATCATCTTTCTTTCCTATTCCATAAAGGAGATTGTTCCTAACCTGAAAACAAGGGTAGGCGTCTTGTAGAGAAGAGGCAAATTTCTTGGCTTGTTGCCATGAGGATTGGAGTGTGGGGTCATTAGCTTGAGCGTAAGGAAAACTTCGGTTGGAGGACCAGGGATCCTGGGTAAGAAGATTTGAATGGGTTTTGTTAGTGTTTATGTTGTCCCTGAATAACCCTATAAAGTTTGGGTTGTCTGTTCCTATGATGACTTCTTCAGGCAGATTTCCCAGTACGCCTACTCTGACTAGGGTGACAAAGCCATTGGGGTTCTTAATGGGGACTTCTGCTAGAGGATACAGCTTAATATCACCATGGACATACCTTATAGACACTTTTGCTCCAGGAAGGAGTTGAGAGTCTTCTACTAAGCAGGCTTGGATGACCAATTGCCGACACCCTGAATCTAATATGGCTGTAACTTTTTTTCTATTCACACAGAGACTTACATAAAAACATGTTCTAAGTTCTTCCCTGAGAAGAATGGATTTAGGGAGGTAGCTGATATTCATTGGTTCCTCTGAACTCTTCTTCTGGGGACAAAACCGAGCAATATGCCCCCAGTCCCCACAATAGAAACACTGAGGTCCTCGGGATGGAAGGGTTTCAGTCTTATGGTTCCGGGGTCTTATCGGTTCTGGTATGGGTTTAGTGGTCTTCCTTTCTGACTTCAACGTACCGGTACCAGGACGGTGAGATTTTTCATTTTCCCAAGGAGAGGACCGGCGCTGAGCTTGAGCAAAAGTCGTACCCATATCAACGGGTTGTTCGACGGTTAGGTGAGTGTGTTGCAGGAGCCAGCGTTGGGTGGGAAAAGGTAGTGCCTCTGAATACTGTTCCAAGTAAATGAGGGCCATTATCTCTTCTTTGGTGTTTTCATTAGGTTTAAGCCGTTTGTCTGTGGCTGTTTTCAGCTTGAAAAAAGTGTTTTAGGATTGTCTCCGGGAGAACCCCTTTATTTCCTGAAATTGACTCTATAGGCTTCAGGATCCATTCCTGAATTATCCAGTATCAGCTCCTTGATTTCTGTGTAAGGGGTATTCCCTTCCGCGTTGGCCACCTGGTAGGCGGCTTGGGCTTTCTCGGTTAGAAGGGGGGCTAGAAACAACGGCCATTTAGCAAAGGGCCAACCACAGGCTCTTGCAGCTCTCTCAAAATTCAGCAGGAAGGCATCGGGTTCTTCCCCTGGTGTATACTTCTGGAGGGCTATATTCGGGAACCCTGTAGGTCCTGGTTGCGGGCTCTGTAACCGGGTGGTTAATTGCACCTGATGGAGCATGATTTTTGTAAATAAAATCTGCTCGGGAAAATCCACCCACGAGTGTGTTTTAATAAATTACTAATGTGTGTGAAAAACCAAAGTTACTAAAAACACAAGGACTAAAGTGTACGACCGAAAATGTGCAAAGCTGCACGAGTCTTGAATAACACATGTAGCATAAAGATTCCTATTTAGGGCTATGAATAATAATAGAATGAGAAGAAATTATTAATTTGTGTGTCTAATAATAATGTTCTTATGTTTCCTGAACTGCAGGAATATTCAAGCACAAACACGAAAATGCTCTTTTATTCTTCGTGAAAGTAGCGTAGGCCTAGAAATGTAGAAATGATTTTCTCTTCTCTCTATCTTTCTTTGCTAAATCATGCAGGCTTCAGCAAATGTATTAGTTAGGGGATGTGCTTCCGTGCTCCTTTGTCTCACCGCACGTTATTTCCTGATGTCCTTGTAAAGAATAACATTACATCCTTAGAGAGCGGAGAATAGTATGACTCTTTCCTGTCTAAGCGAGGATGTAGAATGAAACTGTTGCTAATGTAGTTACAAAATATGTAATTGTAGTTTTCTGCTTCCTCTCTAGGAAGTTATACAATTTTAGACAAAGACTGTTTAGTGAAATTTGTAAAGTCATCGTCAGGAGATGTTTTTCCTCCTCTAGTTCTGACCAATGAGAGTGGCTTGTAGGATTTAGGAGAGTTTCTAACCTAGTGTAACAAAGTTGCAAAATCAGTATAAAGATGCTGGTGGGAAAATGATCATCGGCTCGTTCACATTCTGGTGACCTGTTCTGCATCCGTGGTATGCTGTATGCTGTGTTGTGCTGATTCCTGATCTGGCTGGCAAACCTGACTGCGGAATCTCTTTCCCTAGAGACTTTGCACATCATCGGCTGGTGATGCTGCTTACACTATTCTCCTACGGTCGTGGAGATAGTTTTCATAACTAATTGCACGCTGTGCATTAGTTTCTCTAATTTACCGAGAGGTAACTAGAACTGTGATTTCCTTGATGTTTTTTGTTCTCTCTCTCTCATGCCCCATTTTGCACCTGATGTTTTGATGATCTTTGGGTTACTCTGCCTGTGATATCTGTGATGATATGTTTACCTGTGTTACTATGAGCAAAGTGTTTTTCTTATGATTTGTATTTGTGTATGACCATTCATATTTCCTGAAATAATACCAAAAAGGTTTCTTAGAAAGAATACTATCTGTCGTTATTTCCTGAGTCATTACTTATTTTTAGGATTATTTGCCAAATTATTGATGTATTTGTAATGTATTTTATGATATCGCTGTTTCTTCATTACAGGTCCTCATGAAGGAATAGTTCTCTGATTTCTCTACTTAGTCCCTTTTAGCTCTACCAAAGATCCATTGGAGGACATTTGATATTGCTAATTGTAATAGAAATGATAATGACTTATGGGTCCGTCATTATAGTATTTACGCTTCCTTAGGTATTGTAATGGTTGGTGTGGGATAATATATGTATGTGATTTTACCCTACCGCTTCCGCTGCATCAGTTTTTGGTAGTTGCATCAGATGGTTAGTTTAGACTAAAATACTAGGTGGAGAAAAAGGAGTTTTATTGACTAGACGGAATTGACGGTTCAAATATATGTTGAGTTAGTTTTGTCATATTGAGTTTATGTTACGGGTCCGTCGAGGCCTGAGATCCCGGGATATGCCTAAGGGCTGTTCTTAGTGTTTGCATACACTAAGGTGATCTACATTGTCTGCTGGTAATACAATACTAGGCGGTCGTCGAACTAAAAGTATTGTAAAGGGAACTTTGTTGAAAGAGATAGTGGGGTAATTGGGTCACTTCAGTAAGCGCAACTGGGGAAGTCCCGAGAGTCCTCCATTTGTAAGAGAACAAGAATCACGCTGGTCGCGATTTATTGTTGGAGTGTAGAGTTTCCTCTTTGAGCATATGAATATACTTTCGATTTTTCTTTTAGTGGAGCAGACAATTTGTGTTTATGTAGTTTGTTTTGTTTGTTAAAAAGACCTTAAAGACATTGACGCTGATTTTGCAAAGGGAGGGTCAGTAGAAGGAGTGATACTGACGTGACAAAGAGCCGCCCTTGTATTGGACAGTTGGTGAGCAACGTCACAGAGGTGCCGCGCTGCTACTGGTTAGTTAGTGTGAGTCGCGCTGCTATTGGGTAGCGAAAATAACTTTGATTGGAAGTTGAGAACATAACACGGAAGAGAGTGTTGTCTAGGATTTACGTAGATTAGAGTTATTAATAATATTTTACTTATGGTAAGTAGAGAAAATGAAGATAATAAAGTTGTTTAAGACATTGTTTAGCAAAGATCAACCAATTCCAATTAGAGAAGGGATTCCAATAGCTCCTGAAGGTACGCCAGCAGCATTTATGGCATTGGAAAGGGGTTATCATACGTGTGCATGGTTGGAGAATTGGGTGAAATATACAGAGGATTAAGGTGAATTAGCTTTTCCTGAAAATGGTACTTTCAATACAAGGATTTTGGAAAACCTGAGGTTTCGGATGAATAGTTTGAATCCAAACCCAAGACCAATGCAGTATGAGGCTTTAGAAGAATGGGAGTATGAAGCATACAAGAGAGAAAGAGACAAGCATCAGACTAGGTATAAAAATACAGTGAGTAGATACTCAGAGGCTAAATGGGATGCACAAAAGAAAATGTGGAGACAAGATGTTGCTTTAGGCTTAAAAATGTATCCGGTTAGAGAAGTTGAGAATGGAGAAAAGTCTAAAGAGAAAAAGAATAATACTGGAACACAAGATAAAAATGTCAATGTGAATCTTATGGATTCAGATGATATTGATGAAGATTTCTTAAATGAACTATTAATGAACAGACCGCCACCCCCATATCAAGAGGAACAGATTAGTTTGAATACAGATTATTCACAAGCTTCAAGTGTTATACCTAGTGCTTCTTTGATTCAAATTGAAGAACAACCTCAGAATAGAGTGACAAATGGTGTGAGACCAGTTCAGATTGAAAACAGCCAAAGGACGATTGTTAGGATGGAAGCAGTAAGAAACCCAGAGGTGTTGTCAGTGCCAGTAACGATTGGTCCAGTAGTTCCATTATATAGTGATGGACAGAGTGTTACAGGAGTACATGCCTTGGCAGTCCCAGAAGTAACTAGGATTAATGAAAGAAGTAATGGAAGTAACAGTACAAATGTGAGTGTAAATTCGAGAGGAGAAGAACAATTGATTGATGTTTCAGGGAAAAATGAGACACCAAAAAGGGTGGTGTATCAAGAGCCAAGAAGACTAATACAGACTGAAGAGAGATTGAATATACAAACACCTGCTAAACCTAGAAGTGAGTCGAGTGAAAATGAACAAAGATTAATGGGTCCATCGCCAGAAGAATTAGATCAGTGGATTAGAGATATAGCTCCTTGTTGTAGTAGTCAGAGTAAGGATGACTGTGTCGATGTGACTAAATTAAAAGGAATACTAGAAGAAATGATTATAGGTACAATTAGTCCAGAGAGATTGAGTAAATTTCAGGATGATGAGTTGTTGTTTTTATGGAAGACTATTACTCGAAGAGCGAGAAATTTACATGAGGCATTTGTTGAGACAGCCCAAGAGCATGGAGTGGACATTGAGAAGTCAAAGGCATTACAAAAAACGTATAGAATAGATTTTACAGACCGAGATTTGGAGAATTTAAATGTTTCAGGGAAACAGTTGCAAATTAAAGAGTTGATTAGTACACTAAAGCATGGGTGAATTGGACAAGTGGAAAGGAAGATGAGCTAAAAAGAAAAAAGATGAAAATACCAAGGCAAATGTAGTTTCTCCGTCGTACCCTTTGAGAGAATCAGAGAAAAAGACAGAATCGGATGATGCTGTTGGGGTTTTTCCAATGAGAGAAGTGCCTGGAGTTGGTTATGTCCACGTTCCATGGTCAAGACAGGACATCTTATCATTTACGAATGATTTTCTGAGATTGAGAGAAAAGGCCTGTTGAATGGTACAGACAAGTTGAAAGATTTGTAAAGGTATCAAAAGTTTTGTGGGTTGATTTAGAAGGTCTTTTTGATATAGTGGTTCCAGCTGATTTGTGGATCGAGTGTAAAATTGCTGTAGATTGGCCGAATAAAGAATACCCGAGAGATCCTAAAACAGGAGCAACTGCTGATGAGGTTATGAAAAAATACAATCAGGTTATTACGTATCTGAAAGGGAAGATTTCTCCAAAAGAAACAGATTGGGTAAAGATTGATAGAACGACTCAAGAATTAAAAGAATCAGTGCATGCATATTACGAAAGGCTTCTTCAAGTGTTCAAACAGTTTAGTGGTATAGAAAATATCACTCAGAAAGACATAGGACATTTTGTGTATCGTTTTGTCTATGGTTTAAGACCAGAAATAGTGCCATGATTCAACAACATTTAATATGTTGGCAGAGTAAATCAGTTGATGAGATTCTTCATTATGCGAAAGATTGTGGAGATGACATAGAGATGAGACATAAGAAACTAAAAGAGAAATTGATGTTAGCACAAATGAGAGCAGCTAAGGAAGGAGGATATCTGAGCAGAGATGCGACTGATGATGGTCAGACTACAACTGGTATGAAAGGTTTAGTTTTAAATGGCAACACAGTGACACAATTGGATCCGATGGGTCAAGGAAGAGGTAGAGGTAATTTTGTGAACATAGAAGATTTGAAAGAAAAACGTCCTTGTTTTAACTGTGGAAAGTTTGACATTGGCGTCGCGAGTGTAAGGTGGTGTTGAATAATGGAAACTCAGGTTTGTTTGATCAGGGACAAGAACAGATGCAGAGCCAGACTCAGAATTATCAGATGCAGATGAATCAAATGCAAAGACAAAATGTAAATACTGGTTTACGTACAAATGCTCAAACAGGTTCAAATGTGCAGGTTGTTTCACAGTATGTTTTGCAGACAGATGGAAGTGATTCGGACTCATCACAATGACGGTGCCTGAGGGGGGAGGAGGAGTGCGTTCTTGGCGCATCTCTGGTGGTAGATCAGTCGGGTCCATATGTGGATGGCGAGGTTGATGGTAATGCAATTATTTTCCTCGTAGATACTAGTGCTACCCGTTCCACTGTGAGAACTGTGGAAATTCCAAACCTACCCCTCTCGGGAGAAAATATCCAAGTTGTCGGAGTATCAAATAAACTCATTAGAACACCAATAACTAAGCCAATGAAAGATCAAATTGGAAATTTTAAGGAATTACACAAATTTGTTGTGTGTGATTCAAGTCCTGTTAATTTACTAGGTAGGGATTTGCTGTGTAAAATGAATTGTTCCATTTACTGTACACCAGATGGAATAGCATTTCACACAAAAGACGAAGATGTTGTCTTCAAAATGTTGAATCAAGGGACAGAAATGAATGAGTTGTACCCTTTGTTTACAGAGAATGATTTGCCTGTTGAGTTGAGAAAAACGGTGTTGTCTAATGTGTGGGATTTTTCTGGGAAGGATATTGGTCTGATGAAAGGAGTTGCTCCGATTCAGATTACAGTAAAGCCTAATGCAGAGTTTCCAAGAACCCCACAATATAAAATGAGTCCTGATATTATTGCAGGAGTGACACCTGTGATAGATATGCTGATTGAACAAGGAATTCTGAGAGATATACTAGGGAGTCCATGCAATTCGCCTATAATGGGAATTCGCAAGCCCAATGGAAAGTACAGGATTGTACAGGACCTGAGAAAGGTTAACCAAATTGTTATACCTTGTTGTCCTATAGTACCGAATCCAGCAGTGATCCTATATCAAATTCCATGTGATACAGAATGGTTCACAGTGATCGATCTGTGTCAAGCGTTTTTCTCGATACCTTTGCATCCGGATAGCCAATATTTATTTGCATTCCGGTTCGGAAAGCGTGTCTTGGCATGGTGCCGAGTTCCTCAAGGGTATACAGAGAGCCCCTCGATTTTCAATCAGATACTGAAGAAATGTTTGGAGTCTTTGGTGATGCCCAGAAATTCAGTCCTAGTCCAGTATATTGATGACTTACTAGTAGCATCAAGGACTAGAGAAGATTGTGTGACAGATACAATCGCTTTACTGAATCATTTGGCAGTGGGTGGTCATAAAGTATCACCGACAAAATTACAATTTTGTAAGACTGAGGTGCTTTATCTTGGACACATCATTGAAAAGGGAATTCGAAAAGTTTCTCAAGATCGAATAAATGCCATCATGCGAATGAATCCACCAAAAACACAGAAAGAGGTTCGAATGTTTTTGGGTATGGTTGGTTACTGCAGACAGTGGATTATGAATTTTTCACTGATTGCGACAAAGATGTAAGAGATCCAATACATCTTGATGAGGAATGCATGAAGACGTTCCTAGAGTTGCGAGACAGTTTATGTCGAGCACCAGCATTATGCTATGCCAGATTTTGAGAAAGAATTTGCGTTCTTTTGCAATGAGCGTGAGGGTTGTGCACTCTCACTTCTAACGCAAACACACGGAACAGCACGTAGACCAGTGGCATATTTTTCTGCTACTTTGGATCCCGTTGCTGCAGCATTACCAGGATGTTTAAAAGCAGTTGCTGCTACTTGTGTGAGTCTTGAACAAAGCGAGTCAATTGTCATGGGAGAGTGTTTGTTCCACATTCAGTCGAGATTTTGTTAACGCGTACTCGAACGCAACACTTGACGAGTAGCCGTCTAACAAAATATGAACAAGTGATTCTGGGTGCTGAAAATGTGACAATAACGAGGTGTACTAGTTTAAATCCGGCCACGTTATTGCCAACTCCAGATTGTGAAGAAGTTCATGATGAGGTGGATCATGGTTGCCTGGGAGTGAATGTGCACAAAACCAAGGCCTGACATCAAAGATACACAACTACTTGAATCAGACGTGGTTTTGTTTGTGGATGGCTCATGTTTGAGAGATTCAGAAGGTTGCTTGAGAGCTGCCTATGCGATTTGCACAGTAGCAAATGTGATTGAAGCATCATGGTTGAAAGGAGTGAGTTCTGCACAAGTGGCTGAGTTGAAAGCGCTCACCCGAGCTTGTATCTTGTCAAGACAAATGAGGGTGACAATTTTTACGGATAGTCAATACGGCTTTGGTGTAGTACATGATTTTGGGCAGCTGTGGTCCCAACGTGGATTTTGACCTCTTCGGGTTCACCAATCATAAACGGAGAGTGTGTAAAAGATCTACTAATGGCATTACAGTTGCCGGCACAAATTGGGGTGGTGAAGTGCAGTGCACATAGATCTGGGTGTGAATACATCACACTGGGTAATAGGTATGCCGATGAAATTGCTAAATTTTGTGCTTTGAATACATATTCAATTAATGTAGAACCATCAGAAAATGAGCAAAATGAACAAACAGAATGCAAATTATTGTTCACATCTGTTAAGACTTGGGATGAAGTGAGAGACTTACAAGAAGAGGCAAGTGACTCTGAAAAAGAAGGGTGGATTAAATTAGGATGTCCCTGCAGGCAGATGATGAGGTTTGGGTGTACACTGATGGGAGAATAGTCATGCCAGACAGCCTTCTTTCACAGATGGCTAGAGTCCATCATGGACCAACACATATTGGAAGAGATGCAATGATTAGATTATTTCAACAGACATGGTTTAATCCCATATTCAGAGTGATTGCAGAGAGTCTCTGTCAGCGATGCTCCATTTGTCAGCAGCAAAACCCAGGAAGAAAGACTGTGGTTGGCTTGGGACGAATTGGGAAAGCAGCTGGTCCATTTACCAGAATGCAGTTAGACTTTATTGAGATGCCCCCTTGCAATGGATTAAAGTATGTCCTTGTGGTTGTCTGTTTGTTTTCTCGTTGGGTTGAGGCATATCCAACAAGACGTTGGATGTATTATTGGCAAAAGAAAGCAGAGTCTGTAGTATGTTAAAGATTCAACAATGTTGCACTTATATCCCTGATAAAAGTAAAGATTTGGAGGGATATATTAGTAGCATTACTCATTTGCATGATGATTTGTCAAAACTGAAGGCTGATGGTGCATGGGAGAACATTGGTAAGAGTATTTCTTCCATAGGTAACTGGTTTTCTAATTTTTCTAATAGCTTGTTAGGGAGAATACTAACACCAATGATTGCTATTGCTACAAGCATACTAATGATAATGTTGCTTTATAAGTGTTGCAGGAGTAAGCCCACTGAGGGAAAACGACGAGCAAGGAAAAGAGAAGAAATATAAATGGAAGGTCGAAAGGGAATTTATTATGATGCATGGAAAGACATGGAGGGTGTTAGGCTGAAACAAATGAGAACTTCTGCATTTTGATTGTTCACTATCAGATAGTAATCTGATTTGGGTTGGTGTGATGGTTTGGGATACCATCAAATGGGGGATTGATGGAGCATGATTTTTGTAAATAAAATCTGCTCGGGAAAATCCACCCACGTGTGTGTTTTAATAAATTACTAATGTGTGTGAAAAACCAAAGTTACTAAAAACACGAGGACTAAAGTGTACGACCGAAAATGTGCAAAGCTGCACGAGTCTTGAATAACACATGTAGCATAAAGATTCCTATTTAGGGCTATGAATAATAATAGAATGAGAAGAAATTATTAATTTGTGTGTCTAATAATAATGTTCTTATGTTTCCTGAACTGCAGGACTATTCAAGCACAAACACGAAAATGCTCTTTTTATTCTTCGTGAAAGTAGCGTAGGCCTAGAAATGTAGAAATGATTTTCTCTTCTCTCTATCTTTCTTTGCTAAATCATGCAGGCTTCAGCAAATGTATTAGTTAGGGGATGTGCTTCCGTGCTCCTTTGTCTCACCGCACATTATTTCCTGATGTCCTTGTAAAGAATAACATTACATCCTTAGAGAGCGGAGAATAGTATGACTCTTTCCTGTATAGGCGAGGATTTAGAATGAAACTGTTGCTAATGTAGTTACAAAATATGTCATTGTAGTTTTCTGCTTCCTCTCTAGGAAGTTATACAATTTTAGACAAAGACTGTTTAGTGAAATTTGTAAAGTCATCGTCAGGAGATGTTTTTCCTCCTCTAGTTCTGACCAATGAGAGTGGCTTGTAGGATTTAGGAGAGTTTCTAACCTAGTGTAACAAAGTTGCAAAATCAGTATAAAGATGCTGGTGGGAAAATGATCATCGGCTCGTTCACATTCTGGTGACCTGTTCTGCATCCGTGGTATGCTGTATGCTGTGTTGTGCTGATTCCTGATCTGGCTGGCAAACCTGACTGCGGAATCTCTTTCCCTAGAGACTTTGCACATCATCGGCTGGTGATGCTGCCTACACTATTCTCTTACGGTCGTGGAGATAGTTTTCATAACTAATTGCATGCTGTGCATTAGTTTCTCTAATTTACCGAGAGGTAATAGAACTGTGATTTCCTTGATGTTTCTTTGATCTCTCTCTCTCCTGCCCCATTTTGCACCTGATGTTTTGATGATCTTTGGGTTACTCTGCCTGTGATATCTGTGATGATATGTTTACCTGTGTTACTATGAGCAAAGTGTTTTTCTTATGATTTGTATTTGTGTATGACCATTCATATTTCCTGAAATAATACCAAAAAGGTTTCTTAGAAAGAATAGTGTCTGTCGTTATTTCCTGAGTCATGACTTATTTTTAGGATTATTTGCCAAATTATTGATGTATTTGTAATGTATTTTATGATATCGCTGTTTCTTCATTACAGGTCCTCATGAAGGAATAGTTCTCTGATTTCTCTACTTAGTCCCTTTTAGCTCTACCAAAGATCCATTGGAGGACCTTTGATATTGCTAATTGTAATAGAAATGATAATGACTTATGGGTCCGTCATTATAGTATTTACGCTTCCTTAGGTATTGTAATGGTTGGTGTGGGATAATATATGTATATGATTTTACCCACCCCTTCCGCTGCATCAGTTTTTGGTAGTTGCATCAGATGGTTAGTTTAGACTAAAATACTAGGTGGAGAAAAAGGAGTTTTATTGACATAGACGGAATTGACGGTTCAAATATATGTTGAGTTAGTTTTGTCATATTGAGTTTATGTTACGGGTCCGTCGAGGCCTGAGATCCCGGGATATGCCTAAGGGCTGTTCTTAGTGTTTGCATACACTAAGGTGATCTACATTGTCTGCTGGTAATACAATACTAGGCGGTCGTCGAACTGAAAGTATTGTAAAGGGAACTTTGTTGAAAGAGATAGTGGGGTAATTGGGTCACTTCAGTAAGCGCAACTGGGGAAGTCCCGAGAGTCCTCCATTTGTAAGAGAACAAGAATCACGCTGGTCGCGATTTATTGTTGGAGTGTAGAGTTTTCTTTGAGCATATGAATATACTTTCGATTTTTCTTTTAGTGGAGCAGACAATTTGTGTTTATGTAGTTTGTTTTGTTTGTTAAAAAGACCTTAAAGACATTGACGCTGATTTTGCAAAGGGAGGGTCAGTAGAAGGAGTGATACTGACGTGACAAAGAGCTGCCCTTGTATTGGACAGTTGGTGAGCAACGTCACAGAGGTGCCGCGCTGCTACTGGTTTGTTAGTGTGAGTCGCGCTGCTATTGGGTAGCGAAAATAACTTTGATTGGAAGTTGAGAACATAACACGAAGAGAGTGTTTCTAGGATTTACGTAGATTAGAGTTATTAATAATATTTTACTTATGGTAAGTAGAAAAAATGAAGATAATAAAGTTGTTTAAGACATTGTTTAGCAAAGATCAACCAATTCCAATTAGAGAAGGGATTCCAATAGCTCCTGAAGGTACGCCGGCAGCATTTATGGCATTGGAAAGGGGTTATCATACGTGTGCATGGTTGGAGAATTGGGTGAAATATACAGAGGATGAAGGTGAATTAGCTTTTCCTGAAAATGGTACTTTCAATACAAGGATTTTGGAAAACCTGAGGATCCAAACCCAAGACCAATGCAGTATGAGGCTTTAGAAGAATGGGAGTATGAAGCATACAAGAGAGAAAGAGACAAGCATCAGACTAGGTATAAAAATACAGTGAGTAGATACTCAGAGGCTAAATGGGATGCACAAAAGAAAATGTGGAGACAAGATGTTGCTTTAGGCTTAAAAATGTATCCGGTTAGAGAAGTTGAGACGAAGGATGGAGAAAAGTCTAAAGAGAAAAAGAATAATATTGGAACACAAGATAAAAATGTCAATGTGAATCTTATGGATTCAGATGATATTGATGAAGATTTCTTAAATGAACTATTAATGAACAGACCGCCACCCCCATATCAAGAGGAACAGATTAGTTTGAATACAGATTATTCACAAGCTTCAAGTGTTATACCTAGTGCTTCTTTGATTCAAATTGAAGAACAACCTCAGAATAGAGTGACAAATGGTGTGAGACCAGTTCAGATTGAAAACAGCCAAAGGACGATTGTTAGGATGGAAGCAGTAAGAAACCCAGAGGTGTTGTCAGTGCCAGTAACGATTGGTCCAGTAGTTCCATTATATAGTGATGGACAGAGTGTTACAGGAGTACATGCCTTGGCAGTCCCAGAAGTAACTAGGATTAATGAAAGAAGTAATGGAAGTAACAGTACAAATGTGAGTGTAAATTCGAATGTAGAAGAACAATTGATTGATGTTTCAGGGAAAAATGAGACACCAAAAAGGGTGGTGTATCAAGAGCCAAGAAGACTAATACAGACTGAAGAGAGATTGAATATACAAACACCTGCTAAACCTAGAAGTGAGTCGGGTGAAAATGAACAAAGATTAATGGGTCCATCGCCAGAAGAATTAGATCAGTGGATTAGAGATATAGCTCCTGGTTGTAGTAGTCAGAGTAAGGATGACTGTGTCGATGTGACTAAATTAAAAGGAATACTAGAAGAAATGATTATAGGTACAATTAGTCCAGAGAGATTGAGTAAATTTCAGGATGATGAGTTGTTGTTTTTATGTAAGACTATTACTCGAAGAGCGAGAAATTTACATGAGGCATTTGTTGAGACAGCCCAAGAGCATGGAGTGGACATTGAGAAGTCAAAGGCATTACAAAAAACGTATAGATTAGATTTTACAGACCGAGATTTGGAGAATTTAAATGTTTCAGGGAAACAGTTGCAAATTAAAGAGTTGATTAGTACACTAAAGCATTGGGTGAATTGGACAAGTGGAAAGGAAGATGGGCTAAAAAGAAAAAAGATGAAAATACCAAGGCAAATGTAGTTTCTCCGTCGTACCCTTTGAGAGAATCAGAGAAAAAGACAGAATCGGATGATGCTGTTGGGGTTTTTCCAATGAGAGAAGTGCCTGGAGTTGGTTGTGTCCACGTTCCATGGTCAAGACAGGACATCTTATCATTTACGAATGATTTTCTGAGATTGAGAGAAAAGCCTGTTGAATGGTACAGACAAGTTGAAAGATTTGTAAAGGTATCAAAAGTTTTGTGGGTTGATTTAGAAGGTCTTTTTGATATAGTGGTTCCAGCTGATTTGTGGATCGAGTGTAAAATTGCTGTAGATTGGCCGAATAAAGAATACCCGAGAGATCCTAAAACAGGAGCACCTTCTGATGAGGTTATGAAAAAATACAATCAGGTTATTACGTACCTGAAAGGGAAGATTTCTCCAAAAGAAACAGATTGGGTAAAGATTGATAGAACGACTCAAGAATTAAAAGAATCAGTGCATGCATATTACGAAAGGCTTCTTCAAGTGTTCAAACAGTTTAGTGGTTTAGAAAATATCACTGAGAAAGACATGGGACATTTTGTGTATCGTTTTGTCTATGGTTTAAGACCAGAAATAAGTGCCATGATTCAACAACATTTAATATGTTGGCAGAGTAAATCAGTTGATGAGATTCTTCATTATGCGAAAGATTGTGGAGATGACATAGAGATGAGACATAAGAAACTAAAAGAGAAATTGATGTTAGCACAAATGAGAGCAGCTAAGGAAGGAGGATATCTGAGCGGAGATGCGACTGATGATGGTCAGACTACAACTGGTATGAAAGGTTTAGTTTTAAATGGCAACACAGTGACACAATTGGATCCGATGGGTCAAGGAAGAGGTAGAGGTAATTTTGTGAACATAGAAGATTTGAAAGAAAAACATCCTTGTTTTAACTGTGGCAAGTTTGGACATTGGCGTCGCGAGTGTAAGGTGGTGTTGAATAATGGAAACTCAGGTTTGTTTGATCAGGGACAAGAACAGATGCAGAGACAGACTCAGAATTATCAGACGCAGATGAATCAAATGCAAAGACAAAATGTAAATACTGGTTTACGTACAAATGCTCAAACAGGTTCAAATGTGCAGGTTGTTTCACAGTATGTTTTGCAGACAGATGGAAGTGATTCGGACTCATCACAATGACGGTGCCTGAGGTGGGAGGAGGAGTGCGTTCTTGGCGCATCTCTGGTGGTCAATCAATCAATCACGGCATTTATAGAGCGCGCTACTCACCCGGGAGGGTCTCAAGGCGCTGGGGGAGGGGGTAAGTTACTGCTCGAACAGCCAGGTCTTGAGCTGCTTCCTGAAGGAGAGATGGTCCTGGGTTCGCCGAAGGTGAGTGGGGAGGGAGTTCCAGGTCTTGGCTGCCAGGTAGGAGAAGGATCTTCCTCCGGCGGTGGTTCTGCGGATGCGTGGTACGGTGGCGAGGGCGTGGCTGGTTGATCGTAGCTGGCGGGTGGGCGTGTAGAAGGTCATGCGGTCGTTGAGGTACTTTGGGCCCAGGTCGTGGAGGGCCTTGTGTGCGTGGATGAGGAGTCTGAACGTGATTCTCTTGCTGACGGGGAGCCAGTGCAGGTCTTTCAGGTGTCCGGTGATGTGGCTGTGTCGGGGGATGTCCAGGATGAGTCGTGCGGAGGCGTTCTGGATGCGCTGGAGTCTTTTTTGAATTTTGGCTGTGGTTCCGGCGTAGAGGGTGTTCCCATAGTCCAGTCGGCTGGTGACGAGTGCCTGGGTGACGGTCTTCCTGGTTTCAGTGGGGATCCATCTGAAGATCTTGCGGAGCATGCGCAGGGTGTTGAAGCACGAAGATGAGACGGCGTTGACTTGTCTGGTCATCGACAGGGAGGAGTCCAGGATGAAGCCCAGGTTTCGTGCGTGGTCCGTTGGCTTGGGCGCGGTGCCCAGGGCCGGGGGCCACCAGGAGTCGTCCCAGGCGGAGGGTGATGAGCCCAGGATGAGGACTTCCGTCTTGTCTGAGTTCAGTTTAAGGCGGCTGATCCTCATCCAGTCGGCGACGTCTTTCATCCCGTCGTGTAGGTTGGCTCTGGCGGTGGTGGGGTCGTTGGTGAGGGAGAGGATCAGCTGGGTGTCGTCGGCGTAGGAGATGATGTTGAGGTTGTGTTGGCGTGCGATGGCTGCGAGGGGGCTCATGTAGACGTTGAAGAGGGTTGGACTGAGTGAAGATCCTTGTGGAACGCCGCAGATGACTTCGGTGGCCTCGGATCTGAACGGGGGAGGCGGACTCTCTGGGTTCTTCCGGCGAGGAACGAGATGATCCATTCCAGTGCTTTCTCTCGGATTCCGATGTTGCTGAGGCGCTTCACTAGGGTGCGGTGGCAGACGGTGTCGAACGCCGCGGAGAGGTCCAAGAGGATGAGGGCTGCTGTTTCCCCGTTGTCGTTTAGGGTTCTGATGTCGTCGGTGGCTGCGATGAGGGCGGTCTCGGTGCTGTGGTTGGCCCGAAACCCGGACTGCGAGGGGTCGAGGGATCCATTCGTCTCGAGGAAGGCGGCAAGCTGTCTGTTGACGGTCTTCTCGATGACTTTGGCCGGAAACGGAAGGAGCGAGATGGGACGGTAGTTCTTGAGGTCGGTGGGGTCCGCCGTTGGTTTCTTCAGGAGGGCGGTAAGCTCGGCGTGCTTCCATCTCTCCGGGAAGGTGGCGGTGTGGAAGGAGGAGTTGATGATGTCCCGGAGATGGGGTGCGATGGTGGCGTCGGCTTTGTTGAAGACGTGGTGTGGGCAGGGGTCGGTTGGTGATCCGGAGTGGATGGAGTTCATCGTGCGGGTGGTGTCTTCGGTGCTGATCGGGGTCCAGTTGCAGAGGGTGGTGGTGGCGGGCGTTGGTTCGGCGGTAGGGTGCGTGGTTTGTAGCGTCGAAGCTGTTATGTATGTCGGTGATCTTGCGGTGGAAGAACGCGGCGAGTGAGTTGCAGAGGTCTTGCGAGGGGGTGATGTCGTTGTTTCCGGGCGCTGGGGTTGGAGAACTCTTTGACGATGCTGAAAAGTTCCTTGCTGTCGTGGGCGTTGTTGTCCAGTCGTTCTTTGAGTGCCGACTTCTTGATGGCACGGATCAGCTGGTGGTGTTTGCGGGTGGCGTGCTTGAGGGCGGTCCTGTTGTCTGTGGTCTGGTCGAGTCGCCAGGTTTTCTCGAGAGTACGGCAGTTCTTCTTGGATTCCTTGAGTTCGTTGGTGAACCAAGGGGTTTTCTTGCTTCCCGGGTCTGCTGGGAGGGTTTTTAGTGGTGCGAGGTCGTCGGCGCAGGCGGTCAGCCACTTGGCGAGGTTGCTGGCTGCTTCGTTTGGGTCCGTTGTGTTGGTGGGTGTGTTCTGGCTGAGGGAGGCGGTGAGCTGCTCGGCAGTGATCTTGCTCCAGCTCCGGCGGGGAGCCTGTTGCGGGTGGTGGTGGGTCGCAGTCTTTCTGAAGCTGAAGTGGACGCAGCTGTGGTCGGTCCAGTGGAGTCCGGTGGCGTGGCTGAAGGAGATGTGCTTGCTGGAAGAGAAGACGGGGTCAAGCGTGTGGCCGGCGTAGTGGGTGGGCGTGTTCACCAGTTGCTTGAGTCCGAGGTTGGCGAGGTTGTCCAGCAGGGCGGTGGTGTTTCTGTCGTTGTTGTTCTCCAGGTGGAAGTTGAGGTCCCCTAGGAGGATGTAGTCGGCGGAGGGCATGGCGTGCGGGCTGATGAAGTCTGCGATGTCTTCGCTGAATAGTGTGCGTGGTCCCGGGGGTCTGTAGATGAGGGTGCCTCGGAGGGTGGTCTTGGGGTCAGTGTGTATCTGGAAGTGTAGGTGTTCGGCGGCGGTGAAGGTCTCGTCGGAGTTAGTCGAGATGCGGATGGTGTTCTTGTGTACGATGGCGATGCCTCCTCCCGTCTGGTTGATGCGGTCCCTCCGGGTGATCTTGTATCCGTCCGGGATGGCTATGGTGATGTCGGGCGCTGAGGAGGCGTTCATCCAGGTTTCGGTGAGGAAGGCGACGTCCGGTGCTGTTGCGTCGAGCAGGTCCCAGAGTTCCACGGCGTGCCTGTGGACGGAGCGGGTGTTCAACAGGATGCATTTCAGGTGGTTGCTGCTGGTGCTCGACTTGGCAGAGGTGGTGCACGTCCGGGGGCAGGTGAATCGGCAGGCTTGGCAGGTGAAGGGTCCGTGGGTGCGTCTCGGTGAGGCTCGGTAGCAGGCAGGGTTCCGGCCGGCATTGAGTGCGGTGAGGGTGGCGGCGTCGTAGGTCCGTCGAGTAGTGTTGCATCGGTGGGATCCAGGGGTTCTGGCGCTGGGCGCGGTCCAGTCGCGGACGGGCGCAGACGGGCTTGCCTTAGGCGCGCCTTCGGCGCGCCAGCGGCGCGGCCACGCAGCGGCCGCCATTTATGGGGAGGTGGGAGGGAGGAGCAGCTGGGAGGGGGAGGCAGGGGCAGCGAATGGGCAGTCAGGGGGGCGGGGCCGCAGGGGACGCAGCGGCGGGAATGGCGAGAGGCAGCGGGGGCACAAAGTACAAGGGGAGAGAAAAACAGACAAATTACAGTACAACGCTAATGGGGGCAGCGAGGGGCACAGAAAGGAAAGAAAGGGCGGGAGAAAACAGACAAATTACGAGTACAACGCTAATGGGGGCGGCGAGGGGCACAGAAAGGAAAAAAAGGGGGGGAGAAAACAGACAAATTACGAGTACAACGCTAATGGGGCAGCGAGGGGCACAGAAAGGAAAAAGGGGGGAGAAAACAGACAAATTACGAGTACAACGCTAATGGGGGCAGCGAGGGGCACAGAAAGGAAAAAGGGGGAGAAAACAGACAAATTACGAGTACAACGCTAATGGGGGCAGCGAGGGGCACAGAAAGGAAAAAGGGGGAGAAAACAGACAAATTACGAGTACAACGCTAATGGGGGCAGCGAGGGGCACAGAAAGGAAAAAAAGGGGGGAGAAAACAGACAAATTACGAGTACAACGCTAATGGGGGCAGCGAGGGGCACAGAAAGGAAAAAGGGGAGAAAACAGACAAATTACGAGTACAACGCTAATGGGGGCAGCGAGGGGCACAGAAAGGAAAAAAGGGGGGAGAAAACAGACAAATTACGAGTACAACGCTAATGGGGGCAGCGAGGGGCACAGAAAGGAAAAAGGGGGAGAAAACAGACAAATTACGAGTACAACGCTAATGGGGCAGCGAGGGGCACAGAAAGGAAAAAGGGGGGAGAAAACAGACAAATTACGAGTACAACGCTAATGGGGCAGCGAGGGGCACAGAAAGGAAAAAGGGGGGAGAAAACAGACAAAATACGAGTACAACGCTAATGGGGCAGCGAGGGGCACAGAGAGGAAAAAAGGGGGGAGAAAACAGACAAATTACAGCACAACGCAAATGGGGCAGCGAGGGGCACAGAAGGAAAATGGGGAGACGGGCAAGAAATACGGGCACCGGGGCCACAAGCGGAGGGCGATCTTACCTGCAGAAGCAGTGGGCAGACAACACAGGCGGAGCTGTGTGGTGGGGGAGCGACCTACCTGGCAAGTCGGGTCCATATGTGGATGGCGAGGTTGATGGTAATGCAATTATTTTCCTCGTAGATACTAGTGCTACCCGTTCCACTGTGAGAACTGTGGAAATTCCAAACCTACCCCTCTCGGGAGAAAATATCCAAGTTGTCGGAGTACAAATAAACTCATTAGAACACCAATAACTAAGCCAATGAAAGATCAAATTGGAAATTTTAAGGAATTACACAAATTTGTTGTGTGTGATTCAAGTCCTGTTAATTTACTAGGTAGGGATTTGCTGTGTAAAATGAATTGTTCCATTTACTGTACACCAGATGGAATAGCATTTCACACAAAAGACGAAGATGTAGTCTTCAAAATGTTGAATCAAGGGACAGAAATGAATGAGTTGTCCCCTTTGTTTACAGAGAATGATTTGCCTGTTGAGTTGAGAAAAACGGTGTTGTCTAATGTGTGGGATTTTTCTGGGAAGGATATTGGTCTGATGAAAGGAGTTGCTCCGATTCAGATTACAGTAAAGCCTAATGCAGAGTTTCAAAAAACCCCACAATATAAAATGAGTCCTGATATTATTGCAGGAGTGACACCTGTGATAGATATGCTGATTGAACAAGGAATTCTGAGAGATATACTAGGGAGTCCATGCAATTCGCCTATAATGGGAATTCGCAAGCCCAATGGAAAGTACAGGATTGTACAGGACCTGAGAAAGGTTAACCAAATTGTTATACCTTGTTGTCCTATAGTACCGAATCCAGCAGTGATTCTATATCAAATTCCATGTGATGCAGAATGGTTCACAGTGATCGATCTGTGTCAAGCGTTTTTCTCGATAGCTTTGCATCCGGATAGCCAATATTTATTTGCATTCCGGTTCGGAAAGCGTGTCTTGGCATGGTGCCGAGTTCCTCAAGGGTATACAGAGAGCCCCTCGATTTTCAATCAGATACTGAAGAAATGTTTGGAGTCTTTGGTGATGCCCAGAAATTCAGTCCTAGTCCAGTATATTGATGACTTACTAGTAGCATCAAGGACTAGAGACGATTGTGTGACAGATACAATCGCTTTACTGAATCATTTGGCAGTGGGTGGTCATAAAGTATCACCGACAAAATTACAATTTTGTAAGACTGAGGTGCTTTATCTTGGACACATCATTGAAAAGGGAATTCGAAAAGTTTCTCAAGATCGAATAAATGCCATCATGCGAATGAATCCACCAAAAACACAGAAAGAGGTTCGAATGTTTTTGGGTATGGTTGGTTACTGCAGACAGTGGATTATGAATTTTTCACTGATTGCGAAAGATGTAAGAGATCCAATACATCTTGATGAGGAATGCATGAAGACGTTCCTAGAGTTGCGAGACAGTTTATGTCGAGCACCAGCATTAGCTATGCCAGATTTTGAGAAAGAATTTGCGTTCTTTTGCAATGAGCGTGAGGGTTGTGCACTCTCACTTCTAACGCAAACACACGGAACAGCACGTAGACCAGTGGCATATTTTTCTGCTACTTTGGATCCCGTTGCTGCAGCATTACCAGGATGTTTAAAAGCAGTTGCTGCTACTTGTGTGAGTCTTGAACAAAGCGAGTCAATTGTCATGGGAGAGTGTTTGTTCCACATTCAGTCGAGATTTTGTTAACGCGTACTCGAACGCAACACTTGACGAGTAGCCGTCTAACAAAATATGAACAAGTGATTCTGGGTGCTGAAAATGTGACAATAACGAGGTGTACTAGTTTAAATCCGGCCACGTTATTGCCAACTCCAGATTGTGAAGAAGTTCATGATGAGGTGGATCATGGTTGCCTGGATGTGAATGTGCACAAAACCAAGGCCTGACATCAAAGATACACAACTACTTGAATCAGACGTGGTTTTGTTTGTGGATGGCTCATGTTTGAGAGATTCAGAAGGTTGCTTGAGAGCTGCCTATGCGATTTGCACAGTAGCAAATGTGATTGAAGCATCATGGTTGAAAGGAGTGAGTTCTGCACAAGTGGCTGAGTTGAAAGCGCTCACCCGAGCTTGTATCTTGTCAAGACAAATGAGGGTGACAATTTTTACGGATAGTCAATACGGCTTTGGTGTAGTACATGATTTTGGGCAGCTGTGGTCCCAACGTGGATTTTTGACCTCTTCGGGTTCACCAATCATAAACGGAGAGTGTGTAAAAGATCTACTAATGGCATTACAGTTGCCGGCACAAATTGGGGTGGTGAAGTGCAGTGCACATAGATCTGGGTGTGAATACATCACACTGGGTAATAGGTATGCCGATGAAATTGCTAAATTTTGTGCTTTGAATACATATTCAATTAATGTAGAACCATCAGAAAATGAGCAAAATGAACAAACAGAATGCAAATTATTGTTCACATCTGTTAAGACTTGGGATGAAGTGAGAGACTTACAAGAAGAGGCAAGTGACTCTGAAAAAGAAGGGTGGATTAAATTAGGATGTACCTGCAGGCAGATGATGAGGTTTGGGTGTACACTGATGGGAGAATAGTCATGCCAGACAGCCTTCTTTCACAGATGGCTAGAGTCCATCATGGACCAACACATATTGGAAGAGATGCAATGATTAGATTATTTCAACAGACATGGTTTAATCCCAAATTCAGAGTGATTGCAGAGAGTCTCTGTCAGCGATGCTCCATTTGTCAGCAGTAAAACCCAGGAAGAAAGACTGTGGTTAGCATGGGACGAATTGGGAAAGCAGCTGGTCCATTTACCAGAATGCAGTTAGACTTTATTGAGATGCCCCCTTGCAATGGATTAAAGTATGTCCTTGTGGTTGTCTGTTTGTTTTCTCGTTGGGTTGAGGCATATCCAACAAGACGTTGGATGTATTATAGGGAAAAGAAAGCAGAGTCTGTAGTATGTTAAAGATTCAACAATGTTGCACTTATATCCCTGATAAAAGTAAAGATTTGGAGGGATATATTAGTAGCATTACTCATTTGCATGATGATTTGTCAAAACTGAAGGCTGATGGAGCATGGGAGAAAATTGGTAAGAGTATTTCTTCCATAGGTAACTGGTTTTCTAATTTTTCTAATAGCTTGGTAGGGAGAATACTAACACCAATGATTGCTATTACTACAAGCATACTAATGATAAGCTTTATAAGTGTTGCAGAAGTAAGCCCACTGAGGGAAAACGATGAGCAAGGAAAAGAGAAGAAATAGAAATGGAAGATCGAAAGGGAATTTATTATGATGCATGGAAAGACATGGAGGGTGTTAGGCTGAAACAAATGAGAACTACTGCATTCTGATTGTTCACTATCAGATAGTAATCTGATTTGGGTTGGTGTGATGGTTTGGGATACCATCAAATGGGGGATTGATGGAGCATGATTTTTGTAAATAAAATCTGCTCGGGAAAATCCACCCACGTGTGTGTTTTAATAAATTACTAATGTGTGTGAAAAACCAAAGTTACTAAAAACACGAGGACTAAAGTGTACGACCGAAAATGTGCAAAGCTGCACGAGTCTTGAATAACACATGTAGCATAAAGATTCCTATTTAGGGCTATGAATAATAATAGAATGAGAAGAAATTATTAATTTGTGTGTCTAATAATAATGTTCTTATGTTTCCTGAACTGCAGGAATATTCAAGCACAAACACGAAAATGCTCTTTTTATTCTTCGTGAAAGTAGCGTCGGCCTAGAAATGTAAAAATGATTTTCTCTTCTCTCTATCTTTCTTTGCTAAATCATGCAGGCTTCAGCAAATGTATTAGTTAGGGGATGTGCTTCCGTGCTCCTTTGTCTCACTGCACGTTATTTCCTGATGTCCTTGTAAAGAATAACATTACATCCTTAGAGAGCGGAGAACAGTATGACTCTTTCCTGTCTAGGCGAGGATTTAGAATGAAACTGTTGCTAATGTAGTTACAAAATATGTAATTGTAGTTTTCTGCTTCCTCTCTAGGAAGTTATACAATTTTAGACAAAGAGTGTTTAGTGAAATTTGTAAAGTCATCTTCAGGAGATGTTTTTCCTCCCCTAGTTCTGACCAATGAAAGTGGCTTCTAGGATTTGGGAGAGTTTCTAACCTAGTGTAACAAAGTTACAAAATCAGTATAAAGATGCTGGTGGGAAAATGCTCATCGGCTCGTTCACATTCTGGTGACCTGTCCTGCATCTGTGGTATGCTGTATGCTGTGCTGTGCTGATTCCTGATCTGGCTGGCAAACCTGACTGCGGAATCTCTTTCCCTAGAGACTTTGCACATCATCGGCTGGTGATGCTGCCTACACTATTCTCCTACGGCCGTGGAGATAGTTTTCATAACTAATTGCACGCTGTGCATTAGTTTCTCTAATTTACCGAGAGGTAATAGAACTGTGATTTCCTTGATGTTTCTTTGTTCTCTCTCTCTCCTGCCCCATTTTGCACCTGATGTTTTGATGATCTTTGGGTTACTCTGCCTGTGATATCTGTGATGATATGTTTACCTGTGTTACTATGAGCAAAGTGTTTTTTTATGATTTGTATTTGTGTATGACCATTCATATTTCCTGAAATAATACCAAAAAGGTTTCTTAGAAAGAATAGTGTCTGTCGTTATTTCCTGAGTCATGACTTATTTTTAGGATTATTTGCCAAATTATTGATGTATTTGTAATGTATTTTATGATATAGCTGTTTCTTCATTCCAGGTCCTCATGAAGGAATAGTTCCCTGATTTCTCTACTTAGTCCCTTTTAGCTCTACCAAAGATCCATTGGAGGGCTTTTGATATTGCTAATGGTAATAGAAATGATGATGACTTATGGGCCCGTCATCATAGTATTTACGCTTCCTTAGGTATTGTAATGGTTGGTGTGGGATAATATATGTATAAGATTTTTCCCACCACTTCCGCTGCATCACACCTGATCCTCTACCACTTTATGGATACAATTAACTTGCTGGGAGATAGAGTCCTAGAACGAGTCTCTGTCAGCTTGTGCCGAAGTCATCTGCCTCTCTAGGGCCCATTCTAACTTCTCTTGCCCTTTTATTAGTTGTTGTATTAGGTTCTCCATATCTGCAGTCTAATGGAGGGTTGTCGGCATTCTCCAACATGTGTAAGGAATTAGCGGGGTATTAAGAATGCTGACGGCTTAATTAGTTTTAGTCTTTCACTATTTTATTTCATAGTGAACAGCCATATGATAAATTTAACAATGTTTTTTTCCAGTTCTCTTTTCTTTCCAGGTTCCTGTGAGGGTCGTCTTTTGCAATATCCCCAACGGTGGGAGGGCCTCGAAAAGAACAGAGACCCTGGTAAGTATTCTTTCCTTTTTGTGAAGCTGTATTTAAGGGCGTGGTGGTGACGGGAAATGTGCACCTTAAGTAATAACCTCCACCAATTTGCTCGTACAGGAGTCCAAATGGCAACTTCTCTTTCTGAGTCCCCAGTTACGGTTGATCTGATATTTCCTCCCTATCAGACCCCTCAAATGGACCCGTACCTGGGAGATCCACGCTCCTCCTGGAACGTGGCTGGACTGCACGTGAGGCCGTCAGCTCCCTTCGTTCCGTCCAGCTTCTTCGGCTGAGGTGTGGTGTTGTGTCGGCTCAGGCCTTGGCTCCGGGGATGAAAGCTCTCAGGTCTGTACTTCACCCGACGCAGTGTCTGCTGTGCTCTCTGTGCTACAAGATCTGCTGACATAGTGCTCCTGCTCCTCGGGTTGTCTCGGCGTCTCGTCCTCAGTCTCCGTGGGCGTGGACTTCTGAATCCTTCTGGGGTTTAAACAGGACGACGGATGATGAACGGACCCAGTTAGTCCAACAGCTTCCGTAACGTGACTCTGATAGGAGAAGCTACACTCCAGGAAGTCCTGACTCTGAAAGGGACCATACCCGCATTCTTCATCAGAAGGGAAGCTGCGAGTTGGTAGTACGGCTGCAAATAAAAAAGAGGTACAACATGGGGAATTGATCCTCTTCAACCACTCTTTTGCTGATGTCCCGAAGAGGGTCGGGCACCTCATGATACATGGAAAGGCTATCAAGTAGCCAGAGTAAGTATCCACCACTGTACTTGCATACTGACAACTCCGACTAATTGGCATTGGCCCAGTGTAGTCAATCTGCCATATCTGTCCTGGCAGCTTTCCCCTACCTAACTGACCTCCACCACCTGTGGGACTGGTCTGTGTTGTGTATGCTGACAAATGGGACATTGCATAATTGCAGTTTTGATCAAAACTAGGGAATATGCCTCCCTCTATTCTCTGCCCACCTGTTAGTGGCTTTCTCTCCCAGGTGTCCACATTTTGGTGTGCCCACTTAGCCATTCCCACCAAATCAGAATCCTGTGTCGCCAGCTCAGCCTCCATCATTTTGGCTTTTTCATCTGCAAAGGAATTAAACCACCGTTCTAACGAGTCTGTTGGGCAATGGGCATCTACGTGGTAGACAGTAACTGTACTTTGTGGTAACATTTCCCAAATGTCTTGCCACAACTCCTTACCCCACTTCACAGGGGACTCCTGAATCTCAGGCACATCCTTTAACACTTTTGAGGCAAGGAGGACTGCAGCAGTGCTGGCAGGGACGCTCTACACAGAAGAAAGTCTTTTCTTCTTGCGCCTCAAGGAGGGCATTTCCCCTTTATTTTCAGTTATGGGCCAAGTCTGCGCCTACATAACGAAGGGAGGTAAGTGAGATTACTGACCTCACTCATGCTTGCAGAGCTCTGAATTTCAGACCTCGTTCTCATTGGTTCTGATGAAGGCCACACGACCCGCAGGTGCAACACTGGACGGAAACATGTTGACCACTCACTAGGTGTTGTGGATCACTAACTCACCCACTTCAACACCGCCATCTTTTTTAACCTTATCCTTTTCCGGTTCAATAAATCACCATACACAGGAAAATATTAATTTTTAACCTCTGTTCACAACTGTTGCTACCCAGCTAGTCTCCCTCCAGGTGGAGGACAATAGATCACTTGGAGAATGGAACACTCAAATAATAGGCCATATGATGATGCTATCCACTTAACCACATTGGCAGAGAATCAAGATATACCGCACAAAGTGGTTCTGTGGTTGAGGGTCTCCAATACAATCCCTGTGAGACTCTGGTATACTGACACAAGTGATTCATTCTCCATTGATCTTAAAACATCCTGTAACACCTCTGTATCTTCCACTGGGGCCTGCGCCACCTGCTCATGCAACAATGCAGTACCTTTGGGAACTACTCGGGCTCTGTTTTGGATGTACCACTTTCACTTGATTATACTGGCTTCCTGCGCATGCCCTATTCTATGAGTCTTGGGGGAACTCATCACCCATGGTATTATAGGAATCCCAGGTCTCAAAATCAGATTGTGTTCCAGGGTCAACTGCTCAGTGTCCACCAGGGCCCAATAACATGCAAGCAACTGCTTTTCAAATGGAGTGTACCGCTCTCCAGCATCTGGTAATTTCTTTGCCCAAAATCCTAAAGGCACCCTCTTCTTTCCTTGCTTCTGCCACAAACTCCAATTAGCATGCTGCCCTTGGGCTGTTACATTTAGCTCAATATACCCCTCTCGTACTGGTCACAAATCCAAGCCACGCTGTATAGCCTCTTTTGCTGATTCAAATGCATTGTGTTGCTGCTCTCCCCACTCAAACTCACCTTTCTTTCGCGTAACCTTGTACAAAGGAGCCAAAATCTTTATCTCATTTTACACTGATGTATTTAGCAATCCATTCATAAAATCATGAGGAACACCTATGAAAATTGCAATCTTCATTTCATCCTCATTCATTCATTCTCTGCATTGCATCCTTTAGTGTAAACCAGGGCTTATCAGTTGGCGGTTAATCTGACTCAGTTGGGTATTTGCGTGAACAGCCTTCTGTCGCTAACTGCAGTAAAGTGGTCTGCGCATTTTCCTGGAAATTCCTAAATTCATCTTGCACAACAGGATCATTGCTTAGTATCCAAACCTTCGTTGCATCTCCATGATCTAAATGCACTTCCTGTGCCCCTAAATCAAACAAGCGCATCATCCATGCAATCAATGTTTCACCCGACCCCTCTTGGAATCTATCTAGACGTACTGCTGCTCTTTCAGCCAGAAGCTGATAAGTTTCCTACTTATTTTGCAACAATTCATTCTGACATGACAACATTGCAGAAGTATTCTTGGCTTTGACACATTTTTTTTTTTTTAGAATTTTATATAGCGCGAACTAGACCCGAGAAATCGGGTATCAGAGCGCTTTACATGAGCACCAGTTTCGTTACAGACGGACACATTCATTTTTGTTAGGCACAGGGAGATTAAGTGATTTGCCCAGAATCACAGGATGTTGAGCAACGTTGCCGCGACTCGGACCTGGCTCCCCAGCTTCAAGGTCGACCACTCTAGCCGTAAGGCTACATCCTCTCCACATTCTTTTCCTAATTAAATACGTTTTTCATGCATTTTCCTATAAGCATTTAAGAGGATCCAGCCTCTTCAACCCAATGTACAAAACTCTTTCCCTTTAACAATTGGCACTTTTTGCAAGCAAATTAATACATCTTCTGGCTGCGCATCAGCCATAAACGTACTCCAATTTTCACTCAACCCAGCACAATGCAGCCACTCATGAGCAAGCTGACTATATGGAACTAATTCCCATCCTGGTATTCCATTTGGTATCTGGAAACCTGCTTTGTCCATTTTCTGTTTTTCTGTCAAACATTCTGCCCCTCTTACTTTGAATCCTGCCGACTACGCCAAAATGTCTTGCTTTCTCTTCCGAACACTTGAGCAAAACACCAGGATGCAACTGGAACACTCTTCAAAATAGGACTCTACACCCCTTAAGAGTACCAAAATATAACATAAACAAAAGCCCAACACTCTTTTGCCAAGTAAAGAGAAATATTTATTACAGCAAGTTCCCAAATATAAAATAGCAATAATTCACATATAAATAAATGCATATAGTAAATGTAGATACACAAAAATAAATACATAGAAAGTTAACTGCATGTACACAAGAATGAGTAATTAAAACTTGGAATACTTCACCGGTTGTCTGTCTTGCATCATCCTGCCAACTCGACTGGGGAACACGTTGACAGTCTCGGCTGAAGCTCTTCAACCGGGAAAGGTCTCTATGTGGTACGTCCACCCCTAAAGAGAGTTCCTGACAAAACGCCAAGAGGTCTCCGTCTTTATACTCTTAGTAACATAGAGAGAGGTTTTTAGAAGCTCCCCCTCCCTTCATCTGCACTGTAGGTGCTGGCTGCACTCTCTGCGTCAAGGTCACTCAACAGAGTTGGTCAGGCTCCGATGAGAGCTGAAGCAGATTTCTTCACTTTCTCATCCTTGGGCATTGTACACAGCCCACACTTGTCTGTTCTACTAGCTTATCTCTCCCGCTCAGTGAAGTCAAAAACATAAACATTTCTGTGTGTGCTCAAGTAACCTGGGGACCTGCCTGCGTTCACAGCTGAAAGGCAGGGTCAGACAGACATACTCACAAAATGCAGTTAAAATAAAACGGAGTCAATGGTCAATATATGATCTCACAATATATAATTACCTATAGCATTACACACTGTCAAGTATCAAATCTATTATGCGCTGAAATAAGCATGACAGTAGCAAAGCGCTGTTCCTTTTAGAGTTTTGGCTAAAAATTCAGAGATTTTCGAAAGCGTTCGTGCGCTGAAGTTAGCATATTAGTAATGGAGCGCTGCTAGTGTTAGAAATTGGTTAAAGGTTCTGCGCTTACACTTTGTTTGCACCTCATGCACATGTGCACTTACTGATTTTGTTGATTTGTTTTCTCCTCTTTTGCAAGTACAAACTCAGTGCAGGATCACCGGGAGGAACTAAAGAATTATTGCTGCTTGGGGTTGTTGTGGCAAACCCGGACTCCTGGAATCAGGTAAGTCGGGATGAAAGAAGAGCTCTTCATCCAAAAACACCAATTGCCTAGCAAAGGCCACAGAGCTTGGGTGAGGCTGTTTATGGAGTTCCATTCAAAATGTCTGCCAGAAGTATGGCGAGAGGCCACTCCCAGGAAATTCTAGTCTGATTGTCTCAATGTGTTGAGACGATGCCCATACCTTCTTATCCTGGCCAAGTGAGATGCATGTTTTGCAGCCATAGGTGCCATTTTACTTGGTTACTCAGCTTTCAGGGCAGACGCGCATTTCAACATATTGTGCACAGGCACTCACTATCATACATTTTGCCATGCCTTGCACCTCCACCGACGTACTTTGATGTCCAAGATTTATGAGATGGCGTGTACGCTTGTGTGTATGACCTATCTAAGGTTCCATCATGAGTGGCTTTGTGTTTGTGTCTGCAAGTGACTTGAGTGACCATGACAGCAGATCATCTGGATTAGCCTCATCTTCCACCCCCTAAGGAACCTCATGGAGGGACTCCAAATATGTTGCTTTGAGGTTGTCTCAGACATTAACCTTAGGCTGTGTCTTTTTTAAGGTTAGATGCAGATGCGTCTAAACTCAAAGGCTGGCGGGGAGCACAATAGAAGGGGGGCTGAAAAGGCTAGCAGGGTTAGGGGTAGGCGACAGAGAAAAGAAGATTTTTTTGAACTGTGTGCTAGTGGAAGCAAAGAGATTACGATGGACCTCTGAACCGGCGTTGCCACATTTACCAGAGATAAATACCGGCCATTGGTTCATATTTTAAAATTCTTCAAAGGCACAGACAGGGTATCTAAATAGACCTTCATAGAAAATTTCCTGTATTCATTTTAACCTGACCTTTCTGCCTTTGAATACTTTAATAATCAGTCAGGGATTGTTAAGGGATCTCTGGAACACTTTTTAAATTGATTTCTTCTTATATTTACAGTTTAAATTGTACACTGATAAAAGGAAAAACTACTGGCTTCAGGTGATTTTCCCAACTTTTGTACCAGCCTGTGCATTAAAATACTGGTCATACCAGTAAACAAAACTGCCAGGTGGCAACCCTACTATGAACATATCTCTGGATAGCCTGATTGACCATGGGTCTCTCCTTCCCAGATAAAAAAAATCCTCAAAACCCTCTTAAGTGAGGTCTACAGAAAGTGCAGCAGGAGTGGGTGAAGTGGTCGCAAATTGCGCACCAGCTTTTACTGAATCCATTCTGTTTTTGAGAACCGACCTATGTACTAATCAATCAATCAATCAAAGAGTTCTTGCAAAGGGCAGCTTGTCACCCCGGGGGGTCTCCAGGTGCTAGGTCCTGACGTCCTTGGTCAAAGAGCCATGTCTCGTGCTTCTTCCTGAATTCTCCAAGTGAAGGACAGGTGCGCAGGGGTGTAACAAAGGCCCCCGCAGCCCCCGCAGTGCGGGAGGCCCCCAGGCTTACCTATACTTTAGGAGGCCCCTCAGCCCCTACTGATTTTAATGTGAGGGGCCCCTTCAGCACATCTTGCAGGGGGCCCCTCATGTTTTGTTAAGCCACTGCAGGTTCGTAGGTGAAGGGGTCGTTCCAGGACTTGGCGGCAAGGTAGGAGAAGGAACGACCTCCGTAGCGGTTCTGGCGGATGCGGGGGGTGTGGGCCAGAGAGAGGGAAGTGGAGCGGAGTTCCCTGGTGGGTCGATGGAACGTCAGGCGGTGGTTGATGTAGGCGGGCCTGGAGTTGTGGAGGGCCTTGTAGGCGTGAGTCGGTGTTTGAAGAGGCATCTTTTCTGTATGGGGAGCCAGTGGAGGGCTCTAAGTTGGGGGTGGTGCTGGTTCTCCTGGGGAGGTTGAGGATGAGTCTTGCTGCGGTGTTCTGGATGGTCTCAAGGTAGTTAAGTAGTTGTTTGGTGGTTCCGGCGTAGAGTGTGTTGCCATAGTCAAACGGCTGGAGATGAGGGCTTGGGTGACTGTTTTCCTGGTGGAGACGGGGATCCAGTTGAAGATCTTGTGGAGCATGTGGAGGGTGTGGAAGCAGGAGTAGGAGACAGCGTTCTTCATGGTTAGTTGGCTGTCCAGGATGATTCTGAGGTTGAGTGCGTGGTTGGAGGGAGCAGGACCGGGGCTAAGAGCAGTGGGCCACCAGCAGTCTTCCCAGGGGGAGGGGTTGTTTCCGAAGATGAGTACCTCTGTTTTCTCTGAGATGAGCTTCAGGCAGTTTGCCTGCATCCAGTTGGCGACGTTGGACAAGGTGTTCTGGAGGTTGGTTCTGGTGGTGTTGGTGTCTTCTGTGGGGGAATGGCTGAGCTGCGTGTCGTCGGTGTATGAGATGATGTTGAATCCGTGGGTGTGGGCGATGTCTGCTATAGGCATCATGTAGGTATTGAATATGATGTTCTTGGGTTCGGAGGAAAAAGGTGGTTGGTGGATCCTCTATGTTCAGCCGGAGAGGAAGGAGGCGATCCAGTTGAAAGCGTTGCCTTGGATGCCCAGGTTATAGCTTGCAACAAGTGTTCACATGGAACTCCCTTTGAAAACAATCTAGTTTTATCACAAAATTTTATTCTGTGTTGGTTTAGTCAGGGAAAGAAAAAAAGATAACAATAAGGCAGGGTTTGTCTGCCGCAAATTAATTTTAACTACAAAATTATAAACAATCTTTTTTAAATAAAGTAGCCCACTGGTTATATTACATTATACTAAATTCAGCCGAAATGAGTGATATATTTATTTGTTAATTCATTCAATTAATATAACACATATTTTAACTTCTGTACACGTTTTTAATTTCGAAGCAATGAATTCAGTGAGTAGTGTTTTTAGAGAGAAGAGTGATATATGAATCCCAAGTGAAGTGACAATAACCAAACACATAATTTTGTACGTGACATTACAGTGACTTAAAATCGGAAAAGGGTTATTGGTATGTACAAGGATGTCTAAGTATTTTATTTCTTTAATCCACAAAAGATCAACCAGACTGGTTGTACAGAAGTTAAAATATGTGTTATATTAATTGAATGAATTATCACGAACGCGGTTGTGGTAGCATACTATGTAGTGATCAGTGTGAGTGAACAGGTCCTTTTTAACCTGTGACACTGGAGTAAGGCTTACAGGCTCACTCACTTCAAAAGTTCTCTGCGGCTGTGTGCTTAACTCATCTTTGGTTACATCAGAATGGGGTGAAGTGCTGAGCAGCGAAGAAGTAGTGTATGTATGCTGGGTGTATGTGCGCCTGGGAAGGTTCCAGTACATGGATAATGCAGGACTGAGTTGTGTGTGCGTAGTGCATACATGTGCTGGAGGTGTATGTGCACGAGAGTGGTACAGTACTTGAAGGACGTAGTGCTGTGCAGAGCGTGCAGGATAAGTGCATGTGCTGAGTTTATGAATACATGTGAGTGGTACAATACATGAAGAATACAGTGTGTGCATGATAAGTGCAAGTGCTGGATGTATGTTTGCCTGTGAGCGGTTACAGTGCACGGCACATACAGTACTGTGCAGTGCGTGGATGCTGTAAACATGCACTGGATGCATTTGTGCCTGTGGATGGTACAATACATGGTGTGCCCTGGGTTCCATTTTGGGAGACCCAGGCCTGAATTGTGAAACAAGGAGAGAGAGAT
Organism: Calotriton arnoldi; assembly: GCA_963921515.1. NCBI lineage: Eukaryota > Metazoa > Chordata > Amphibia > Caudata > Salamandridae > Calotriton > Calotriton arnoldi. The sequence goes on along the minus strand of CAWUFW010000203.1, from coordinate 3,605,092 downwards.
CCCCCAGACAGATTTGTGTATTGCTGCATTTCTGTAAAATGGGTAGGACACACTCTGGGGAGGGGAGGACCAGGCCTCGCATGTACACTTCAAAGGGTGCTCTTTGATTCAGTGAGAGGGCACATGAATGGGGCCTGGGCACATCTCTGGAAGTAGATGGGCCTGATAAGAGAATCATAAGGAGTAGGGCTGAGAGCCCTGGGCTAATCTTTTGAGGCACATATCACTGTGGCTGACATCCAGGTGTGAATTCAAGCCATTCCTCTGGCCTGTGTTGTGGGACAATGAGCTTCGAAGAAGTTCCTGCTGTGACAGACTGCTTTTCAAGAGGAAGACAGAGCAGATAAGTAGGCACTTCAAAAGAAGCAGAACCCTAACATAAAACTTCAAAGACTTAGACCCTAACTCACATTTGGTGTCTGGAAATGTAAGGGGGGGGCTTGAGACCCCAAATATTGTCATCTGCCAAGCAGCCAGACGCACTGTGTGAGGGGGGAAAGCTCTGCAAGACTTCTGCCTGTGACTAGGGCAGGGGATGAAGACCTGCTAGCCTCCCTGCTGAGTGAAAGGACCTAACCCAGGGGATCCAATACCACCTGCCCTGGAGCATCAGCACCTGCCTGCTTGCCAAGACCAGTGTACTCTGTGAGGAAGAGGAGAGCGTTGGAGGGAGCGAGGTTGAGTGAGAAGCCCTGTTGAGTGTACTCCCTGTGCAAGGTGTGAGGAAACGGCTGCTGCCCCGATCCGGACGTTGCCCATATGCAGGACTGAGTTGACGACCCTCATATGCCATGAAAGGGAAGCTGTGAAGATAGCTGTGTGAAAGACTGCTGTGCGGTAAGGGCAGAAGTCTTGTGCGGGAGCAGTTTGGCGACCCTGTATGCCAGGAGGTGCCACCATGGAATGACTGCTGTGTGGTAAGGGCCAAAACTTTTTGGGGTAGTGGTGTGGCAACCCCATATGCCAGTAGGGGCCGCCATGGAAAAATTCACTGTGCTGACTGTGCCAGAGCCTGTGGACAGTGAGTGGTGGTGACATAGTATGTTGGATGAGGTCACCGGGAGCACCAAGGACTGCGACTTGTTCTTACCCATTGAAAAAGTGAGGACGCCGGGGGAGCACCGTCACCCAAGCGTGGTACCCAGGACAGGATTATCGTAGCCAACTCTCACTAGGAGTGAACAAACACTTACCCCGCAGGAGAAGCAGCAGGAAGCCTCCAGTCACTGCAGGAGCGTGACCGCATGGGAGACATCCTACATCCGCCAAGTGCAGCAGCTTAGTCCGCATGCAGCCGACTCATTCGAACTGGGCTGCAGCCGTTGTTAGCACCCACTGACGGAGCGCACTCCAGAACTCTGAATGCTTCCCTCCTGCAGGTGTGGGTAAGATTTGTTTTGGGTCTACAGGCCCCAGGGGAACTTGCTGCTAGTTGAAGCACAATAGCACTGGAACACTATTGACTTTAAGTTAGAGTCATAGTGCACTCTTCAGACTCAGACTACTAGTGGGGCATACACTGGATGTTACCAATAGTGAATGGGGAATAGCCACATTGCTAATGCAAGGACTGAGTGGAGCAGGGAACCGCCAAAGGAACATTATAGCCCCAGCCTTTAGGGGAGAACTGCATAATTGTTTGTTAAAGTCATAGTCTTCCTATGTGTGGTTAGCAATAGAAATAAAATAATGTTCTTGTTTCAGAAAAGTGAGCATTTGGCGGGGGACGAGAGACTGTTAATAAAAATAATAAAAAATAAAGTTAAACTTACCTGATGCCGGCCCCCTCCCGTGTCGCGCCTTAGTGCTGGGACTTCCTTCTCCCAGCAGACACTGTGACTATGTCACAGACTCCCTGTCCAATCCCGGATCGGCCTGAGCGAGATGGAAAGACGCTCCGCTCAGGTCAGGGAGTCTGTGGGGTTTCTCTAACGCGGCTGTTCAATACACAGAACCATGGACATTGTAGTTTATTTGCTTTGAAGGTATTGTGTTATGAAAACTTAAATAAAGGCTACTGTTTAATGAAGGCAATTAAGAGAACAAATAATCAGAACCTCCAGTCCTGACAGAATTCAAAGTAACATGTACAACTATTTTTTGCGTGCAGTAATTGAAAACCTTAAAAAGTGGAAGGGGTAAAGGTTATTGCATTAAATGCAAACCCTATGAATAGTAGATGGTAGGCTATTATCTGAGGTTGGCTCTTTAGGGCTCTGTCATTAATTATCATATAGGACCGAGCGGTTCCGGACTTTCATTTCTACATTGACCGACAGATAACATGACTAGGTACTGCTCTGCGCGGGTTAAATCAAGCCCAGCTGCTTTGAAAAGGGGCGAGGAAAATGAAAGGGCCTGAGCATAACGACGAGCACACGTTTCTACTGCTGTCTCTTTGGGACTTGGATTGGCTTTGTACTGGGCTTAAAGCAATACATCTGGCGGATGGATGTTTGTTTCTGCAGATACATTTTCTTTATGTGTCTTTGCAGACATTGTGCTTGTGTCTTTCAAAACATCAGTATTTCACAGGCCGAGGGCCTCATTACGATGTCGGTCGGAAAGCATTCCGACCGACTAGGTTTCGGAATGGTTTCCGACCGACTCGGGTTCGGGGAGTCCGACTGACCGATTACGATGTTTCCGAACACCGTTCGGTCAGACTCAAGTCAATGGGAGCCTGTATTCCGACCGACAACACAAGCTCCCATTGAAGAAAGGGGTGGGTCCGGAGAACCTTGCACCCTGTGGAGGGCACCCGATGGTGCCTGCCACACTGTGCATGGTTGAAAAGAGGGGACCCATGGGGACGGGCCCCAACCGGAGGCCTCCGGGTGGAGGGGGGCCTGCTTCGGGCCCCCAAAGTCGGATTCTGACAACCGATCCGTGTCGGACAGACCGATTCGGAAAGGCTGTCCGAATCCGACATCGTAATCATTCGGTCGGAAACGCGGTCCGTACAGACGTACAAGTTGGCTCCGACCGACTCGGAGTCTCTGAATGACGTTCGGACGCGAGTCGGAACTGAGTCAGGATGGTTTCCAACCATCGTAATCGGTCGGTCGGAAATGTTTCTGAGTCGGTCGGAAACAAGGCTTCTGACACGTATCCGGACGAACCGAATGCAGTTCGGAGCCTTTCCGACCGACATCGTAATCGGCCCCTAAGATGGTGGCCACCTTAGGCAATGATAACCGGGCGTTTAGATTCTGTTGCATCACCTCTGATCTCCAGGGCCGTCCAGGACAATGTGCTTATATCTTCCAATGACCAAGAAAGTCACATGGAAATTTTCTGTGAATCTTGGCAAGCGGCCTGACTCTGAAGGCGCAGTGCAAATTTTTCCAAGACAAAATAGAGTACCCTGGTCATGATATCAGCTCGGAAGGAGGGGTACATAAGCCAAGCTTGACTTCTGTCATTGCCCAATCTCCACAACAGTCGAACAAGGATGAATTTATGTCCTTTTTAGGATTATGCAAATTCTACTCTAAATGTAGTCCTAACTGTGCAGGGAAAGTTGAACCCATGCATCACCTACCTAGAAATAATATGGACTTTGTATGGAACAAGAAGTGCAAGGGCAGCATGTAGGAGTTAAATATTTTTTTTACAGAATGCCCAGTCATTGAAGGGGACGCAAGGGCACAGCCCCACCAGCACCGGCAGGGACCAAAAGAAAAACTGCTTTTTGCAGCTCTGATTAGCAGAAATGAAAACAAACAAAATGGTAGACTTGTCAGTTTGTCTGCTTACATGTTGAGGCTTGTGCTGCTACAAAGCAAATCGTGCATGGCAGTAGCAGAGGGGGGGGGTGGCTTTAACAAGGGTCCATCCATGCATTCCAGATGTGCATGGGCACGTTTAAATTTCAGCCCTCCTTACACATTCGCAATCTATTAGACATGCCACCCATGCACTATGCAGTGGTACTATGAGACACGAGCCTGCTCGGGCCGTGACGCTTTTTCAGCGATGTCGCTCCAAGCCCTATCAGAAGTCAGGACATAGTGAGGGAGACAAAAGGTCTGCCCTGAGGCCTATCCAGACTCCTGATAGGGCTATTACGACTCAGCAGGATCCCCACGTTATGACAAACACACCTCAAGTTATGAAGAAACATGTGTGGAGCGCATAGGACACAGAGTAGAAGAGCTGTGGAGAAGTCCAGTATTGAGTGTTCAGCAGGTAAGCTTTAATTGCAGAGAGGAGGAAATGGGCTGTGCATGAATGTGTGTGTCTAATTCGTGAAGTACGGCTGTTTTATTACAGCTTATGTCAGAAGTTGGCTTGGTATATGATGTCCACTAATTAAAGTGGGCACCTTGCACCAGTCCAAACGACCCTTATGATGCATGAGGTCAAAGATAACCTTTAGAAAGCTATCCTAGTGGTAGCTGTGGAGAGCAGCCTTCAGGCTTAATCTTGAAGGAATGTAAAGCAGCTTGTTTTACCAGAATATCACCTCCTGAATTAATCAAATGAAAGGAGAACCACACAGTAGTTATATAAAAATATGTATTTATTAATATAACACTCTCTACTATCCTCTACACAAGGATAGAACACAAAGCACACAATACGAGATCAATAGAACAGTTGTAAGTAGCACAATACACAGTGGGCTCCAGGGGGAGACCCAACCATATACTAAAATAGTGGTATAACAACCACGACTCAGGTCAAGACAAGGTCTGGAGCACGTAGAATCACTGGGACCCCAAGGAACCACCCAAGGTGAGTAGATAGGGACCCCACGGAGGACGGGTGCAGTGTGCTAACACGACCGCGGGCTCCGTACAATTCTATGGGGAAGTCGCGGTTGTAATTTTACAGTTTAAGGACCCTTCTAGGAGGACTTCGAGCAAAACCCTTTGGAACTTAAGAGGTTGGAGAGCCACCCCACCCGTGGATACCGTAGTACCCGAGTTACCTATCCCAGAGGAGCCGGGTGCATAAGTCTGGAATGGTGTCGGAAACCGACGTCGTTCTTAATGGAGGGCTGTGAAGAAGTACTGCTGCCATGAAGGTGAAAAGGGTCTGGTGGAATCCAAGCCTGGATTCTGGAAGGGAGGAACCTGAAAGCAGAGGGGACAGAGTCTGGGTCACTTCAGAGTGACCAGGGGCTCAGTAGACGAATGCCCAACGATGTCGGGTGCTTCAAGTGCGAAGTAGGGATGCTTGACTCTGCAGCCACGAGGACCAGGAGATGTCGACGACAACCAGGAGCCAGATGCGAGCTGTCCCACGAAGGATGTCGAGTGCTGAGGGGTCGGTGTCCGGCTGGAACACCAAAGAGCCTTGGCAAAAGCAACCCACGCAGGAAGGTCAAGCAGGTTACGGTGTGGACCAGCTAGCTCCAGGGAACTCACCAAGCAATGGGGAGTCAGGGCACGTCTGGAGCAACCAGGAAAGCCCAACAGAAATCAAGATGACCCTCAGGAGGACCCACAGGCCGTGTGACTAGGAGTCGCAAGGGGACCTCGAGCAAGATTGCAAAGTACCAGAACACGGAGCACTCCGGTGGGAGGAGGCCGGAGTTTTTTGGTGCAAATACTGCTCAGGGTCAGGACTACACGGAGTCCAATGCACAAGCTCGGGAATCACCAATAAGCATATGCAACTGCAAATAGACGCGGTGCACAGGGGTTCGGGTTATGCAGTCCCCACAAGGAATAATGGCCTCAAACTTGCTGAGAGAGCAGATCAACCTCAGGGACCTGCATAACCTACCTCTTGTGTTGCTGAACTCTTCGGAGTCTGCAGGAGCAGCAGACTGGTCAGTTGCGTTGAGGTGCCTGCAAATGCAGGGGAGTGACTCCTTCACCCCAAGGGAGATTCTTCAGTTGTCCTTAATGCACCACAGGTCCTGCACGGAGCCTGTATGGAGCAAGGCCACAGACACAGACAAAGCTTTGGACGGAGAGGGAGACGAAGTCGGGCCCAGTTGAAGTCCAACGAAGTCCAGAGTGTCCAGACGGTCGAAAGTCAGTGGTTTCTTCTTGTAGAATCTTGTCCACGTAAAATCTAAAGTCTTACAGCCAGGTAAGCCCTTTTGTACCCACGGGAGAGGGTTGGACAGATTCAGGGGACCCTCCTAGGGGAGGGGCAGGACAGAGGGGAGGTTACTCCCATGTCCTTTGTCCAATTTCGCGCCAGAGCAGGAGCCAATGGCTCCCAGAACTGGTTTGAGCTGGACTATGCACAGGGTCACCAAATGTGCCCCAGGTGCAGACTTTCAGGCACTCTCAGAGTGCACCCACCCAGCCCCAATACACTAAATCCTGTCTGGGAGGTGGTCACACCTCCATGTGACAGGATGCCTATTGTGCTGCCTTCCTCTGCTCGAGCTTGGCTCAGCAGCAGGAGGGCAGAAATGTGTCTCTGGTCAGCAGCATCCATTTTGTGCTGTCCGGGTCGAGAAGGCTGGCACCGGATAGACCAGTGACCCCACGAAGCTCGCTTCAGAAGGGTGGAATCATACCTTCCACACCGGTTAACGGTGTGGAGGTATGATTCCAAGGTGTTTGATACCAAACACAATATGTTTCTATGCAGCATTTACCTCGAGGTTATAATGCACCTCTACCTATATGTCCGGCTGAGTCACAGACAACCCGGGAGAATGGTCTCCGAAGGCTGCAGAGAGGCTCCGCTCATGCAGGGGCACCCTCTCACTTAAAACCCAGCACCCTGCCTTCAGGATTGATAAATGCAAAAACAACAGTTGATGGACAGAATGTAGAACAATGTCATACATTCACCCCAGTACAGAGATCTGGGCCTAAATCCATCGTTTTTTTGCTCACCATTCCATTCCAGTTTGAACCCAGCCATATGCAAATCAGTCTTGACCCTGTGCCTCATGGGAACAGTCCAGCCCGAACTGCCAAGCCAGGTCCTCCCTGGACTGGAAACAAGCATCCTAGGACCGGTTTCAGGGTTTCACCCCTCTTCAGCCAGGATAGCTTGATTCCAGTGGCATGGAGAGCACGGGACCCACGTCTGGGCATACCCGTCCCACTCGGGGTGACAAATGCAAAAACAACAGTTGATGGACAGAATGCAGAACAATGTCATACATTCACCCCAGTACAGAAATCTGGGCCTAAATCCATAGTTTTTGCTCACCATGCCATTCCAGTTTGAACCCAGCCATATGCAAATCAGTCTTGACCCTGTGCCTCATGGGAACAGTCCAGCCCGAACTGCCAAGCCAGGTCCTCCCTGGACTGGAAACAAGCATCCTAGGACCTGTTTCAGGGTTTCACCCCTCTTCAGCCAGGATAGCTTGATTCCAGTGGCATGGAGAGCACGGGACGTAGTGGGCAAAAGAACAATGGATTTAACCCAGATCTTTTGACTGGGGGAGAATGTTTGCATTGTCAGCATTCCGTCCATCATTTGTTTGCTGTAACACTTTTCGCCCCAAGTGGGATGGGTATGCCCAGACGTGGGTCCCTTGCTCACTGTGCCACTGGATTCAAGCTAGCCTGGCTGAAGAAGGGTGACATACCCTGAAACCGGTCCCAGGATCCTTGTTTCAGGTCCAGGGAGGACCTGGCCTGGCAGTTCGGTCTGGACTGTTCCCATGGGGCACAGGGTCAAGACTGATTTGCATATGGCTGGGTCCAAACTGGGGTGGCGTAGTGGGCAAAAGAACGATGGATTTAACCCAGATCTTTTGACTGGGGGAGAATGTTTGCATTGTCAGCATTCCGTCCATCATTTGTTTGCTGTAACACTTTTCAGCCCTAAGTGGGATGGGTATGCCCAGACGTGGGTCCCTTGCTCACTGTGCCACTGGATTCAAGCTAGCCTGGCTGAAGAAGGGTGACATACCCTGAAACCGGTCCCAGGATGCTTGTTTCCGGTCCAGGGAGGACCTGGCCTGGCAGTTCGGTCTGGACTGTTCCCATGGGGCACAGGGTCAAGACGGATTTGCATATGGCTGGGTCCAAACTGGGGTGGCGTAGTGGGCAAAAGAACGATGCATTTAACCCAGATCTTTTGATTGGGGGAGAATGTTTGCATTGTCAGCATTCCGTCCATCATTTGTTTGCTGTAACACTTTTCGCCCTAAGTGGGATGGGTATGCCCAGACGTGGGTCCCTTGCTCACTGTGCCACTGGATTCAAGCTAGCCTGGCTGAAGAAGGGTGACATACCCTGAAACCGGTCCCAGGATGCTTGTTTCCGGTCCAGGGAGGACCTGGCCTGGCAGTTCGGTCTGGACTGTTCCCATGGGGCACAGGGTCAAGACTGATTTGCATATGGCTGGGTCCAAACTGGGGTGGCGTAGTGGGAAAAAGAACGATGGATTTAACCCAGATCTTTTGACTGGGGGAGAATGTTTGCATTGTCAGCATTCCGTCCATCATTTGTTTGCTGTAACACTTCAGGATTGATAAGGCCTGCTATAGGGGTGACTTATGAGTTTTAAGTGTAGTGACCTATAGATATAGTGAACCTATATCTAAAGTAAGTGGTGCAAGCACCAGCTTACACAGCCTGCAGTACCAGACCTGTAGTTCCATTTTACATGGCGTCTCATGGGTGGCATAATACATGCTTCAGCCCATGGGAGGCCTCTGGGGTACCTATGCCCTGGGTACATGGGTACCATATACTAGGGATTTATAAGGGTACCCCAGTATCCAATCTGAAGTGTACCAAAGTACATGCATACAATTTAAAGGAGAAAGCAGATAGACTGGGATCCTGATTAGCAGGATCCCAGTCAGACTAGTCAAAAACAGTGCAACATCAAGCAAAAAGTGGGGGTAACCATAGGAAGCAGATCCTATTTTCCTACACAACCCCCCCCCCAAACGAAAGGAGATAAGACTAACCTTGACGAGTTGAGTCTTCATTTTCTAAGTGGAAATATCTGGAGACTCCATTGGCATGGTTACTCCCAGGTCTCTGTTCCACTGTATAGTCCATCCCCTGTAGGGAAATGGACCACCTCAAAAGTTTGGGGTGTTCACCCTTCATCTGTTTTAGCCATAAGAGGGGCTTATGGTCTCTCTGATCAATGAAGTGAGTGCCAAACAAGTATGGCCTCAGCTTCTTCCGAGCCCAAACCACAGCAAAGGCTTCCCTCTCAATAGCTGACCAACGTTTCTCTCTGGGGTTCAGCCTTCTGATTATAAAAGCTACTGGCTGATCCTGACCCTCTTCATTCATTTGTGATAACACAGCCCCTACCCCCACCTCAGATGCATCAGTTTGAACAATGAATTGTTTGGAATAGTCAGGACTTTGCAGAATGGGAGCAGTGCACATGGCCTGCTTCAGGTCATCAAATGCCTTCTGACAGCTAACTGTCCACTGAACTTTCTTAGGCATTTTCTTAGAGGTCAGATCATTTAAGGGGGTCACTATAGATCCATATCCCTTAACAAACCTCCTGTAATACCCATTCAGGCCCAAGAAAGCTCTGACCTGAGTCTGGGTGGTTGGAGCAACCCAGTCCATGATGGTCTGGATTTTGCTCTGCAATGGTTGAACCTGGCCTCCACCCACAAGGTGGCACAGGTACACAACCTTACTCTGCCCTATCTGGCACGTAGTGGCCTTGATAGTGAGGCCTGCCTTTTGCAGGGCCACCAGAACATTTCTCAGGTGGACCAGGTGATCCTCCCAGGTGGAACTAAAGACAGCAATTACATCAAGATAAGCTGCACTGAAGTCTTCCAGGCCTGTGAGAACTTTATTCACCAACCTTTGAAAAGTGGCAGGTGCATTTTTCAAACCAAAGGGCCTCACAATAAATTGATAATGCCCACTAGGGGTTGAAAATGCTGTTTTGGGTTTGGCATCCTCAGCTAGACTGATTTGCCAATATTCAGCAGTGAGGTCAAATGTGCTCAAGAACTTGGCTGAGTCCAAAGTATCAATGAGCTCATCTGCCCTAGGAATAGGGTGAGCATCAGTCCTAGTGACTACATTGAGCCCCCTGTAGTCCACACAAAACCTCATTTCTCTTTTACCTCCCTGGGAATGAGGTTTGGGTACCAGGACCACTGGACTAGCCCAAGGGCTATCTGAGGGTTCAATTACTCCCAATTCCAGCATCTTTTGGACATCAGTCCTGATGCAGTCCCTGACATGGTCAGGTTGCCTGTAAATTTTATTTTTAACAGGCAGACTTTCACCTGTGTCCACATCATGGGTACACCAAGTGGTCTGACTAGGAGTCAGGGAAAACATATGTCTGTACTGATTGAGGACCTTCCTGCAATCAGTCTGTTGTTGCTCAGTGAGGCTGCCTGCCAAGGCCACACCATCAACTGAACCAATCATCAGGGTTCTGTGAGAGGAGGTCTGGGAGTGGGTCTCTCTCTTCCTCCTGTCCCTCATCAGTAGCCATGAGCAAGCGCATGTCTGCCCTGTCAACATATATCTTGAGCCTGTTCACATGGAGCACCCTGTGGGGGCTCCTGGGAGTTCCAAGGTCCACCAGGTAGGTGACCTCTCCCTTCTGCTCAAGAATTGTATGGGGTCCACTCCACCTGTACTGGAGGGCTGCTGGGGCCACAGGCTCCAACACCCATACCTTCTGTCCTGACTGATACACAGTCAGTACAGCCTTTTGGTCATGCCAAGCCTTCTGTAATTCTTGGATAGCCTCAAGGTTTTTACTTGCCTTCTTCATATACTCAGCCATCCTGGAGCGGAGACCAAGTACATAGTCCACTAAGTCTTGCTTAGGTGGTTTGAGAGGTAACTCTCATCCCTCCTTCACTAAACACAAGGGACCCCTAACTGGATGCCCAAACAGAAGTTCAAAAGGGCTGTAGCAAACCCCCTTCTGTGGGACCTCTCTGTAGGCAAAGAGAAGGCAGGGCAACAGGACATCCCATTTTCGCCTAAGCTTTTCTCGGAGGCCCATGATCAAGCCCTTCAGGGTTTTGTTGAACCTTTCAACTAACCCATTGCATTGTGGGTGATAGGGTGTGGTAAATTTGTAATTTACTCCACACTCCTCCCACATAGCAGTAATGTAACTAGACATGAAGTTTGTACCTCTGTCAGTTAAGACCTCCTTAGGGAAACCCACTCTGGAAAAAATTCCCAGGAGGGCCCTGGCTACCACAGGAGCTGTGGTGGTTCTAAGGGGTATTGCCTCTGGATATCTAGTGGCATGGTCCACCACCACTAGTATATAACTGTGCCCAGATGCAGTTGGAGGGTTCATGGGACCAATTATGTCAATCCCAACCCTTTCAAAGGGAACCCCCACCACAGGTAGTGGTATAAGGGGGGCCTTTGTGGTACCACCTGACTTACCACTGGCTTGACAGGTGGTATAGGAGCGACAAAACTCCTTAGTGTCCTCTGACATGTGAGGCTAGTGAAAGCGAGGGACAAGCCTGTCCCAAGTCTTGCTTTGGCCTAGGTGTCCTGCTAAAGGGATTTCATGTGCCAGTGTCAGTCGGAAGCCCCTAAACTTCAGAGGTATGACCAACCTCCTGGTGGCACCAGGCTTGGGGTCTCTACCCTCTGAGTAAAGGAGTCCTTCATCCCAGTAGATCCTGTGGGACCCACTGGCACTCCCAGCAGCCTCAGCAGCAGCCTGCTGTCTGAGGGGTTCAAGAGAGAGACAGCTGTGCTACTCCTGACTCAGATGTGCCCTAGAAGGGCCCCCTGTCCCCAAGAACTGAACCTGATCAGGTTCAAGTTCCTCTGAGACAGTTTCTTCATAGGGACTGGGATCATCTTCCTCAGGAAACTGATCTTCACTCTGAGTCTGGGGGAAGACACTGCCTTACCCCTACTGCTCCTTCTCTTGGAAGGCACCTGGTCCATTTTTCCAGGATCCAGGGCCTGGTAAGTTGAAGACAGTTTGGCCTGTGACCTAGTCACAGCAAACACATCTGCAGAGATGCCCAACATTGCTGCATGTGTCCTGAGTTCCACTGAAGTTTCAAAATCATTGCCCAACAAGCATTCCACAGGGAGGTCTGAGCTAACCACAACCTTCTTAGGGCCAGTTACCCCTCCCCAGCTGAAATTAACAACTGCCAAGGAATGGTCTGTCCTGACATTGTTAGCATTGGTCACTTGGTACATCTCACCAAGTATGATCTGGTTGGTAAGCGGTGTGCTCCCACCCCAGTTCCTGTTTAAAAGTACTCCCGTGAGTCATTGAGCTGACGAGCTCGTGGAAGAAGCACCCGCGCGCCAGTGAGAGGTACTTGACCTGATGTGATGTTTGGCAGCCTACTCAGCAAACCCTAAATTTGAAGCCTGTAATCTCTACTGATGATTGTTAAAGAACCAGAAACACGTGTCTAGAGATCAGCACTATCTGGGCCAACTCTGGCGAAACACTCGTAAATATTTCAGCAAAGCAAACAACATGAGACTGCATTTACCATAATGCCAGGGGCGAACCTTGCTGGGAGGTAAGCGGTGTGCTCCCACCCCAGTTCCTGTTTAAAAGTACTCCCGTGAGTCATTGAGCTGACGAGCTCGTGGAAGAAGCACCCGCGCGCCAATGAGAGGTACTTGACCTGATGTGATGTTTGGCAGCCTACTCAGCAAACCCTAAATCTGAAGCCTGTAATCTCTACTGATGATGGTTAAAGAACCAGAAACACGTGTCTAGAGATCAGCACTATCTGCGCCAACTCTGGCGAAACACTCGTAAATATTTCAGCAAAGCAAACAACATGAGACTGCATTTACCATAATGCCAGGGGCGAACCTTGCTGGGAGGTAAGCGGTGTGCTCCCACCCCAGTTCCTGTTTAAAAGTACTCCCGTGAGTCATTGAGCTGACGAGCTCGTGGAAGAAGCACCCGCGCGCTAGTGAGAGGTACTTGACCTGATGTGATGTTTGGCAGCCTACTCAGCAAACCCTAAATTTGAAGCCTGTAATCTCTACTGATGATGGTTAAAGAACCAGAAACACGTGTCTAGAGATCAGCACTATCTGCGCCAACTCTGGCAAAACACTCGTAAATATTTCAGCAAAGCAAACAACATGAGACTGCATTTACCATAATGCCAGGGGCGAACCTTGCTGGGAGGTAAGCGGTGTGCTCCCACCCCAGTTCCTATGATCTGGTCAGGGCCCACAAGATCTGTTGTCACCATTGTGACACTAGCTCCTGTGTCCCTATATGCCATGGCCTCCTTACCATTGATTAAAGGCTGTTGTCTGTATTTGCCCAGATTACTGGGGCTTACAACTAGGGAGGCAATATCCATGCCTCCATCACAGACTATAACAGCCTGAGCTGGAGTTCTGACTAGGCCAGAACCCATCTCAGATCCCAAGGTTAACCCTACTATACCCTTGTTCCCTGTACCACCACTTGGAGCTGAACTAGGGGGAACAGTTGCCTCAGGGGCAGTGGTGGTGGTAGGAGGATCCTTGGCCCTTGAACAATTGGCATCCCTTGTCCAATGGGTTTTCACCTTACACAGGAAGCACCAAGGTTTCTTTTTGCCTTTCCCTTTGTTAGACTGTGACTCCCCCCCAGATGCAGGGTTTTGGGGCCCTGATGTAGACTTCTGCTCTTTACCCTTTTACCCACCCTTATCTGAAGGTTTAGCATCTTGCTTCTTCTGGTCACCACCTGTGGTCTGGTTTTTCTGCTTCACCCTGGTTCTGATCCACCTATCTGCCTTCTTTCCCAATTCTTGGGGAGAAGTCAGATCAGAGTCAACCAGATACTGATGCAACAACTGATTTTGGCAATTATTAAGGATCTGCTCCCTCATAATCAAATTGTACAATCCCTTGAAATCATTCACTTTGCTGCCAAGTAACGAGCCTTCCAGAGCCTTAGTAGCACAATCTACAAAGTCTACCCACTCCTGAGTCTGTGTCTTCTGGGTGTCTCTGAACTTAATCCTGTACTGTTCAGTGGTTAAGCCAAACCCATCAATGAGAGCACTCTTCAGGACTGAATATTTGTCAGCATCCTCTTCTCCAACAGTGAGGAGCTTATCTCTACCTTTGTCAGCAAAGGAGAGCCACAAGATAGCTGCCCACTGCTCTTGAGGGACCCTCTGTACTTTACAGGCCCTCTCCAAAGCAGTTATCCATTTGTGGATGTCATCCCCACAATGGTAGAGAGGGACTATCTTGCTCAGGTTCCTATAATCATAAGTATACTCCTTAATCCTAGGGACACTGTTGCTGCCACCATGGGACTCTAGTCCCAATCTTTTCCTAGCCTTCTGGAGTTCTAAGGATTCCTTATCTAGGGCCAATTGCTCTTGCCTGAGCCTAAGCTTGACTTTCTCAAGCTCTAGAAATTGGCACTGTCTGTCATAAGAGTTATCTCTCTTATGAGATATGGAGGTCCCTAAAGACTGTCCTGACTGGTTAGATTCTACAGAGGGAGATCTAGATCTCCTTGGTAAACTCTGCACTCTTCCAGGAGGAGTAAAGAGAGGGCCACTGTGGCCTTCTCCACCCTCTTTCTGAAGACCTGAATTGTCCAGGTGAGAATCATCTTGATCCTCCTGGCCAGGGTTTGAGTCTAGGTCAAAAAAGGTTTCACCTTCTGTCCTGACCTCATTCCCTGCCCCACCCACTCTTTCTACCTCATCTGACCCTAGGGTCTTCCTAAGGTCATCTAAGAGTAACACCTCAATGAGATGTTGGGTGTTGGCATTTCTCCCTGTCTTCAGCTTCCTTCCAACACACATGGCTTTTAATTCCTGGAATCCAAAACCATTGTACCTAGAAGGCAGAGAGCCCCTGGCTTCTCCTTTAGAAGACATAACTAGTGTGGTGTGGTGTATGCACCTACCTAACCTAGAGGGAACTAAACTCTCTTAGGTTGGAGAAAGGGTGTGCTAGACCCTTAACTTACCCAACCCTAAGTTCAGTAGAACTTACTTATTCTAATCTTTAAGTATTATATGTGCCTAATACTTTAGGGTTTTCAGTTAATCAATCCAAAGAGATTTATCTGGTAAAACAATGCAGCCTTGAATCCCACCGCTGCCACCAATGTGAGAAGTTGACCTGGTATATGATGTCCACTAATTAAAGTGGGCACCTTGCACCAGTCCAAACAACCCTTATGATGTATGAGGTCAAAGATAACCTTTAGAAAGCTATCCTAGTGGTAGCTGTGGAGAGCAGCCTTCAGCTTAATCTTGAAGGAATGTAAAGCAGCTTGTTTTACCAGAATATCACCTCCTGAATTAATCAAATGAAAGGAGAACCACACAGTAGTTATATAAAAATATGTATTTATTAATATAACACTCTCTACTATCCTCTACACAAGGATAAAACACAAAGCACACAATACAAGATCAATAGAACAGTTGTAAGTAGCACAATACACAGTGGGCTCCAGGGGGAGACCAATCCATATACTAAAATAGTGGTATAACAACCACGACTCGGGTCAAGACAAGGTCTGGAGCATGTAGAATCGCTGGGACCCCAAGGAACCACCCGAGGTGAGTAGATAGGGACCCCACGGAGGACGGGTGCAGTGTGCTAACACGACCGCAGGCTCCGTACAATTCAATGGGGACGTCGCGGTTGTAATTTTACAGTTTAAGGACCCTTCTAGGAGGACTTCAAGCAAACCCTTTGGAACCTAAGAGGTTGGAGAGCCACCCCACCCGTGGATACCATAGTACCCGAGTTACCTATCCCAGAGGAGCCAGGTGCATAGGTCTGGAATGGTGTTGGAAATCGCTGTCGTTCTCAATGAAGGGCTGTGAAGAAGTACTGCTGCCGTGAAGGTGAAAAGGGTCCGGTGGAATCCAGGCCTGGATTCTGGAGGGGAGGAACCTGAAAGTAGAGGGGACAGAGTCTGGGTCACTTCAGAGTGACCAGGGGCTCAGTAGACGAATGCCCACCGATGTCGGGTGCTTCAGGTGCGAAGAAGGGATGCTTGACTCTGCAGCCACGAGGACCAGGAGACGTCAACGATGACCAGGAGCCAGAGGCGAGCTGTCCCACGAAGGATGTCGAGTGCTGAGGGGTCGGTGTCCGGCTGGAGCACCAACACGCCTTGGCAAATGCAACCCACGCAGGAAGGTCAAGCTGGTTACGGTGTGGACCAGCAAGGTCCAGGGGACTCACTAAGCAATGGGGAGTCAGTGTTATGAGTGGAAGGAGTTTATCTCTGATTTCATGATTTCCTGGGTAGTTGCGCAAATCAAAGACTGTGGAATTCAAATGCACTTTCTGATTCTGTGGGATTAGAATGCACTTTTTGGCATTTGGTGAATTATCGTGGTGCACTGTAAGCAGGCAGACATGAGAGCTTAAATATATTAATTGTACTTGAGAAATAATCATGATAAAGTTTTTGAAAGACTGCAGGTAAACGCTGTACTCGAAAAACACAGAAGAAAGAAACACGTTTTAAAAATGCCAAAACGTGTCTTCAATTTCACATGTGTACATCTGCATAGGAAAACCCAACCACAGTTATCAGAACGTGTGCTAAACCGTTTACACGTGCGCACGTGTTTTCTGAGAACAAGCAGGGGCACTAAGGTATTTAAACGGTGCTCGCTTATCCAGAAATGATTCGCCTCGTTGCCGAACAGTACTCACCTGGCTCCAGACCTGCTCCGGTGTTGTCCCGACGCGCAGACCAGCTCCGGCGTTGTCCCGACGCGCATCCAGTCATCCTTCCTGCTTCCTGGAGAAAAGTTCTGGTCCCTGGTATTTCCCCGCATCCATTCCCCCGGCGTGTCTTCCGGTTATCTAAAAGAGAAAAAAGAAAGGTTTTTAGTTACCTGGCAACGCTCTGAAAAGAACGGTAACACAAACAACTTTATCTTTAGAAAATGCGGTAAGACTTTAATTACCTTTCTGACTTTTACAAAAGACAATTCAGCA
The DNA here is from genome assembly GCA_963921515.1 of Calotriton arnoldi. Taxonomy (NCBI): domain Eukaryota; kingdom Metazoa; phylum Chordata; class Amphibia; order Caudata; family Salamandridae; genus Calotriton; species Calotriton arnoldi. The sequence continues at coordinate 3,588,248 of CAWUFW010000203.1, read as the reverse complement.
GTGCTCGAGCTCTGAAGCACTTAAGACAAGAACTCTGCTGATTTATTTGTTTTGAAAGAGACTGTAGAAAATAGAGGAAAGGTTAACTCTGTTCCGAACTGAATTAGGAATGCAATTCAGTTAACTCATTGTAAACTTCTAAACCAATGCAAGTAATGTAACCTGTGGAAGCCAGAAAACTTGTGTTCGAGATAATTCACTTTGCAATTGCATATTGTGCCTTCTTTTGTTTTATTATATTTTTGTTTGAGCAACGTTTGACATCTAAACAAGACAACCACAGGTATATGAGGAATTCATGCTACAAAATATGTTTAGTGACAAACAAGTGAGAAGTGTATGTTTTCCTAAAAATACATATATATTGTGTTTTAGAAAATACTAGTGGAGAAGCTTGAATTAAGGCGCCAATGTGGAAGTTAATCAATCTGGAATTCTACTTATATATGAAAAGGGTAGGTTCAATTGAGGTCCTAGTATAAGAATAAATGCTAATAAGCTTATGTACTGAATGTATAGTAATTTAGTTTTTTTTCTGTTAGATAGCAGTTATCAGACAAGCATTTACCCAGAAGCGCTTCCTGAGAAAGAGTTTACTTCATTTGTCCCTACCTTCCCGAGAGACACAACCCTGAAAAATCAGCAGAGAGTTGAACGGAATCCAGTTTCTTATTTCTCTTGTCTCTCACTCCCATCCCCCTTCCCCCGGTGAGTTATAGGATTGGCAATCGTGTGTATTCCTTGCCGTTCTTGTAACTTCCAGGGGGATTCGGGAACAGTTGGCATCAAGGGAGGAACAAACTGGAGTACAGGTGAGTGATTGCCGTAACAGTCAGGGCACGTCTGGCGCAACCAGGAAAGCCCAACAGAAATCAAGATGACGCTCAGGAGGACCCACAGGCCGAATGACCAGGAGTCGCGAGGGGACCTCGAGCAAAATTGCAAAGTACCAGCCCACGGAGCACTCGGTGCAAGGAGGCCGGAGTTCTTTGGTGAAAATACTGCTCAGGGTCAGCGCTACACGGGGTCCAATGCACAAGCTCGGGAATCGCCAACAAGCATATGCAACTCCAAATAGACATGGTGCACAGGGGTTCAGGTTATGCAGTCCCCACCAGGGATACTGGCCTCAAACTTGCTGAGAGGACAGATCAACCTCAGGGACCTTCGTAACCCACCTCCTGTGTTGCTGAACTCTTTGGAGTCCGCAGGAGCTCAGGAGCAGCAGACCGGTCAGTTGCGTTGAGGTGCCTGCAAATGCAGGGGAGTGACTCCTTCACCCCAAGGGAGATTCTTTAGTTGTCCTTAGTGCATCACAGGTCCTGCACGGAGCCTGTATGGAACAAGGGCACAGACAAAGCTTTGGACGGAGAGGGGGACGAAGTCGGGCCCAGTCGAAGTCCAGCGAAGTCCAGAGTGTCCAGACGGTCGAAGGTCAGTGGTTTCTTCTTGAAGAATCTTGTCCACGTAAAATCTGAAGTCTTACAGCCAGGTAAGCCCTTTTGTACGCACGGGAGAGGGTTGGACAGAATCAGGGGACCCTCCTAGGGGAGGGGCAGGACAGAGGGGAGGTTACTCCCATCTCCTTTGTCCTGTTTCGCGCCAGAGCAGGAGCCAATGACTCCCAGAACTGGTTTGAGCTGGACTATGCACAGCGACACCAAATGTGCCCCAGGTGCAGACTTTCAGGCACTCTCAGAGGGCACCCACCCAGCCCAAATACACTAAATCCTGTCTGGGAGGTGGTCACACCTCCCTGTGACAGGATGACTGTTGTGATGCCTTCCTCTGCTCGAGCTTGGCTCAGCTGCAGGAGGGCAGAAATGTGTCTCTGGTCGACAGCATCCATTTTGTGCTGTCCGGGTCGAGAAGGCTGGCACTGGATAGACCAGTGACCCCACGAAGCTCGCTTCAGAAGGGTGGAATCATATCCGGTGTGGAGGTATGATTCCAGGGTGTTTGATACCAAACACGATATGTTTCTATGCAGCATTTACCTCGAGGTTATAATGCACCTCTACCTATATGTCCGGCTGAGTCACAGACAACCCGGGAGAATGGTCTCCGAAGGCTGCAGAGAGGCTCTGCTCATGCAGGGGCACCCTCTCACTTAAAACCCAGCACCCTGCCTTCAGGATTGATAAGGCCTGCTATAGGGGTGACTTATAAGTTTTAAGTGTAGTGACCTATAGATATAGTGAACCTATATCTAAAGTAAGTGGTGCAAGCACCAGCTTACACAGCCTGCAGTAGCAGACCTGTAGTTCCATTTTGCATGGCCTCCCATGGGTGGCATAATACATGCTTCAGCCCATGGGAGGCCTCTGGGGTACCTATGCCCTGGGTACATGGGTACCATATACTAGGGACTTATAAGGGTACCCCAGTATCCAATCTGGAGTGTACCAAAGTACATGCATACAATTTAAAGGAGAAAGCAGATAGACTGGGGTCCTGATTCGCAGGATCCCAGTCAGACTAGTCAAAAACAGTGCAACATCAAGCAAAAAGTGGGGGTAACCATAGGAAGCAGATCCTACTTTCCTACACAACCCCCCCCCCAAACGGAAGGAGATAAGACTAACGTTGACGAGTTCAGTCTTCATTTTCTGAGTGGAAATATCTGGAGAGTCCATCTGCATTGGCATGGTTACTCCCAGGTCTATGTTCCACTGTATAGTCCATCCCCTGTAGGGAAATGCACCACCTCAAAAGTTTGGGGTTTTCACCCTTCATCTGTTTTAGCCATAAGAGGGGCTTATGGTCTGGCTGAACAATGAAGTGAGTGCCAAACAAGTATAGCATCAGCTTTGTCCGAACCAAACCACAGCAAAGGCTTCCCACTCAATAGCTGACCAACGTTTCTCTCTGGGGGTCAGCCTTCTGCTTATAAAAGCTACTGGCTGATCCTGACCCTCTTCATTCATTTGTGATAACACAGCCTCTACCCCCAACTCAGATGCATCAGTTTGAACAATGAATTGTTTGGAATAGTCAGGACTTTGCAGAATGGGAGCAGTGCACATGGCCTGCTTCAGGTCATCAAATGCCTTCTGACAGCTAACTGTCCACTGAACTGTCTTAGGCATTTTCTTAGAGGTCAGATCATTTAAGGGGGTCACTATAGATCCATATCCCTTAACAAACCTCCTGTAATACCCAGTCAGGCCTAAGAAAGCTCAGACCTGAGTATGGGTAGTTGGAGCAACCCAGTCCATGATGGTCTGGATTTTGCTCTGCAATGGTTGAACCTGGCCTCCACCCACAAGGTGGCCCAGGTACACAACATTACTCTGCCCTATCTGGCACGTAGTGGCCTTGATAGTGAGGCCTGCCTTTTGCAGGGCCTCCAGAACATTTCTCAGGTGGACCAGGTGATCCTCCCAGGTGGAACTAAAGACAGCAATATCATCAAGATAAGCTGCACTGAAGTCTTCCAGGCCTGTGAGAACTTTATTCACCAACCTTTGAAAAGTGGCAGGTGCATTTTTCAAACCAAAGGGCATCACAATAAATTGATAATGCCCACTAGGGGTTGAAAATGCTGTTTTGGGTTTGGCATCCTCAGCTAGTCTGATTTGCCAATATCCAGCAGTGAGGTCAAATGTGCTCAAGAACTTGGCTGAGGCCAAAGTATCAATGAGCTCATCTGCCCTAGGAATAGGGTGAGCATCAGTCCTAGTGACTGCATTGAGCCCCCTGTAGTCCACACAAAACCTCATTTCTCTACCGACTACATCCTCCTCGGAGACCTGAACTTTCACCTGGAGAACAACAACGACAGCAACTCCACCACCCTGATCGACAGCCTCGCCAACCTCGGTCTGAGCCAGCTCGTCACAACACCGACCCACTCCGCCGGCCACACGCTTGACCCCATCTTCTCCTCAAGCTCCCACGTCTCCTTCAGCCACACCACGGAACTCCTCTGGACCGACCACCGCTGCATCCATTTCACCTTCCAAAAACCCACCACACACCACCGCACCCAACAGATCCCACGCCGCTGCTGGAGCAAAGTCACCGAAGACCAACTTCGGGCAACCCTCGCTCTCAGCCCTCCCTCCGACCCATCCGACACCGACGACGCTGCCTGCAACCTCAGACGATGGATGGACGACTGTGCCAACACCCTCGCCCCGCTGGAAAAGCTCACCTACAGTGACACCACCAAAAGAGCCAGCTGGTTCACCTCGGAACTCCTAGCTTCAAGCGTACCTGCCGGAAACTAGAGAAGAAATGGCACAGTGATAAGACACCGGACAGCCACACAGCCCACAAAGACGCCATCCGTAACCACCACCACCTCATCAGGTCCGCCAAGAGAATCTCCTTCAAAGACCGCCTCGACAACAACGCACACAACAGCAAGGAGCTTTTCAACATAGTGAAGGAACTCTCCAATCCCAGCTCCAACACCAACGACATCCCGCCGTCGCAACCCCTGTGCGATTCCCTCGCCACCTTCTTTCACCGCAAGATCGCCGACATCCACGACAGCTTCAACACCCAGACAGCCCCAACTAAGATCGATGCACCAGACCCGCCGCACACCATCGACCACGACCCCCTGCCAGCCTGGGCCAGCGTGAACATCGAGGACACCATCAAGACCATGAGCACAATACACTCCGGCTCCCCGTCAGACCCTTTCCCGCACCACATCTTCAACAAAGCCAGCAGCTCCATCGCACCCCACCTGTGCAACGTCATCAATCTCTCCTTCGAGACCGCGACCTTCCCAGAGAGCTGGAAACACGCAGAGATCAACGCCCTACTCAAAAAACCCAAGGCGGACCCGAGAGACCTCAAGAACTTCCGGCCCATCTCCCTGCTTCCGTTCCCAGCCAAGGTCATCGAGAAGATCGTCAACAAACAGCTAACCCGATACCTCGAAGAAAACAGCATCCTGGACCCATCCCAATCAGGGTTCCGCAGCAACCACAGCACTGAGACTGCCCTCATCGCCGCCACCGACGACATCAGGATCCTGCTGGACAATGGTGAGACCGCAGCCCTCATCCTGCTGGACCTCTCCGCCGCCTTCGACACTGTCTGCCACCGCACTCTACGCGCACGCCTCCACGACGCAGGGATCCGAGACAAGGCCCTGGAATGGACCACCTCCTTCCTCGACGGCAGAACCCAGAGAGTCCGCCTCCCACCTTTCCGATCCGAAGCCTCCGAGATCATCTGCGGCGTACCCCAGGGATCTTCCCTCAGCCCAACACTGTTCAACATCTACATGGCCCCGCTCGCACGCATCGCCAGACAGCACGACCTCAACATTATCTCCTATGCCGACGACACTCAACTGATCCTCTCCCTCACCAAGGACCCCCTCACCGCCAAAGCCAATCTCCATGAAGGAATGAAGGCCGTCGCCGATTGGATGAAGATCAGCCGACTAAAGCTGAACACGGACAAGACGGAGGTCCTCATCCTCGGCTCCAACCCCTCAGCCTGGGACGACTCCTGGTGGCCAACGACGCTGGGAGCAGCCCCGACACCCACCGACCACGCACGCAACCTGGGAGTCATCCTCGACTCAACGCTCTCCATGGCCAAGCAAGTCAACGCAGTCTCCTCCTCCTGCTTCAACACCCTCCGCATGCTTCGCAAGATCTACAGGTGGATCCCGACAGACACAAGAAGAACAGTCACCCAGGCCCTCGTCAGTAGCAGACTTGACTATGGGAACGCCCTCTACGCGGGAGCCCCGGCCAAACTCATCAGCGACTGCAACGCATACAAAACGCCTCCGCACGCCTGATCCTCGACGTACCACGCCACAGCCACATCACCCCCCACTTGGGGAACCTGCACTGGCTCCCCGTCGACAGGAGGATCACCTTCAAACTCCTCATCCACGCACACAAGGCACTCCACAAAACTGGCCCAGCCTACCTCAACAGACGACTCTTCTTCTACGTCCCCAACCACCAGCTCCGCTCCGCCGACCTCTCCCTCGCCACCGTCCCTCGCATTCGAAGAACAACCACCGGCGGCAGATCCTTCTCACACCTCGCTGCCAAGACCTGGAACACCCTTCCACTCAGCCTACGACAGACCCAAGACCTGCTGACCTTCAGGAGGCTACTCAAGACCTGGCTGTTCGACCAGTAGCAGCACCCCCCCCTTCCCTCTCCCCAGCGCCTTGAGACCCTCGTGGGTAAGTAGTGCGCTCTACAAATTCTGTGATTGATTGATTGATTGATTGATTTCTCTTTTACCACCCTGGGTATGAGGTTTGGGTACCAGGACCACTGGACTAGCCCAAGGGCTATCTGAGGGCTCAATTACTCCCAATTCCAGCATCTTTTGGACCTCAGTCCTGATGCAGTCCCTGACATGGTTAGGTTGCCTGTAAATTTTATTTTTAACAGGCAGACTTTCACCTGTGTCCACATCATGGGTACACCAAGTGGTCTGACTAGGAGTCAGGGAAAACATATGTCTGTACTGATTGAGGACCTTCCTGCAATCAGTCTGTTGTTGCTCAGTGAGGCTGCCTGCCAAGGCCACACCATCAACTGAGCCATCATCAGGGTTCTGTGAGAGGAGGTCAGGGAGTGGGTCGCTCTTTTCCTCCTGTCCCTCATCAGTAGCCATGAGGAAGCCCATGTCTGCCCTGTCAACATATGGCTTGAGCCTGTTCACATGGAGCACCCTGTGGGTCCTCCTGGGAGTTCCAAGGTCCACCAGGTAGGTGACCTCTCCCTTCTGCTCAAGAATTGTATGGGGTCCACTCCACTTGTCCTGGAGGGCTGCTGGGGCCACATGCTCCAACACCCATACCTTCTGTCCTGACTGATACACAGTCAGTACAGCCTTTTGGTCATGCCAAGCCTTCTATAATTCTTGGCTAGCCTCAAGGTTTTTACTTGCCTTCTTCATAAACTCAGCCATCCTGGAGCGGAGACCAAGAACATAGTCCACTATGTCTTGCTTAGGTGGTTTGAGCGGTAACTCCCATCCCTCCTTCACTAAACACAAGGGACCCCTAACTGGATGCCCAAACAGAAGTGCAAAAGGGATGTAGCCAACACCCTTCTGTGGGACCTCTCTGTAGGCAAAGAGAAGGCAGGGCAACAGGACATCCCATTTTCGCCTAAGCTTTTCTGGGAGGCCCATGATCATGCCCTTCAGGGTTTTGTTGAACCTTTCAACTAACCCATTGCATTGTAGGTGATCGGGTGTGGTAAATTTGTAATTTACTCCACACTCCTTCCACATAGCAGTAATGTAACTAGACATGAAGTTTGTACCTCTGTCAGTTAAGACCTCCTTAGGGAAACCCACTCTGGAAAAAATTCCCAGGAGGGCCCTGGCCACCACAGGAGCTGTGGTGGTTCTAAGAGGTATTGCCTCTGGATACCTAGTGGCATGGTCCACCACCACTAGTATATAACTGTGCCCAGATGCAGTTGGAGGGTTCATTGGACCAATTTTGTCAATCCCAACCCTTTCAAAGGGAACCCCCACCACAGGTAGTGGTATAAGGGGGGCCTTTGTGGTACCACCTGACTTACTACTGGCTTGACAGGTGGTATAGGAGCGACAAAACTCCTTAGTGTCCTCTGACATGTGAGGCCAGTGAAAGCGAGGGACAAGCCTGTCCCAAGTCTTGCTTTGGCCTAGGTGTCCTGCTAAAGGGATATCATGTGCCAGTGTCAGTAGGAAGCCCCTAAACTTCAGAGGTATGACCAACCTCCTGGTGGCACCAGGCTTGGGGTCTCTACCTTCTGAGTAAAGGAGTCCTTCATCCCAGTAGATCCTGTGGGACCCACTGGCACTCCCAGCAGCCTCAGCAGCAGCTTGCTGTCTGAGGGGTTCAAGAGAGGGGCAGCTGTGCTGCTCCTGACTCAGATCTGCCCTGGAAGGGCCCCCTGTCCCCAAGAACTCAACCTGATCAGGTTCAAGTTCCTCTGAGACAGTTTCTTCATAGGGACTGGGATCGTCTTCCTCATGAGACTGATCCTCACTCTGAGTCTGGGGGAAGACACTGCCTTACCCCTACTGCTCCTTCTCTTGGAAGGCACCTGGTACATTTTTCCAGGATCCAGGGCCTGTTCAGATGAAGACAGTTTGGCCTGTGATCTAGTCACAGCAAACACATCTGCAGAGATGCCCAACATTGCTGCATGTGTCCTGAGTTCCACTTCAGCCCAGGCTGAAGTTTCCAAATCATTGCCCAACAAGCATTCCACAGGGAGGTCTGAGCTAACCACAACCTTCTTAGGGCCAGTTACCCCTCCCCAGTTGAAATTAACAACTGCCAAGGAATGGTCTGTCCTGACATTGTTAGCATTGGTCACTTGCTACATCTCACCAAGTATGACCTGGTCACGGCCCACAAGATCTTTTGTCACCATTGTGACACTTGCTCCTGTGTCCCTATATGCCATGGCCTCCTTACCATTGATTAAAGGCTGTTGTCTGTATTTGCCCAGATTACTGGGGCTTACAAATAGGGGGGCAATATCCATGCCTCCATCACAGACTAGAACAGCCTGAGCTGGAGTTCTGACTAGGCCAGAAACTATCTCAGATCCCAAGGTTAACCCTACTATACCCTTGTTCCCTGTACCACCACTTGGAGTTGAACTATGGGGAACAGTTGCCTTAGGGGCAGTGGTGGTGGTAGGAGGATCCTTGGCCCTTGAACAATTGGCATCCCTTGTCCAATGGGTTTTCTCCTTACACAGGAAGCACCAAGGTTTCTTTTTGCCTTTCCCTTTGTTAGACTGTGACTCTCCCCAGATGCAGGTTTTTGGGGCCCTGATGAAGACTTCTGCTCTTTACCCTTTTCCCCACCCTTATCTGAAGGTTTAGCATCTTGCTTCTTCTGGTCACCACCTGTGGTCTGGTTTTTCTGCTTCACCCTGATTGTGACCCACCTATCTGCCTTCTTTCCCAATTCCTGGGGAGAAGTCAGATCAGAGTCAACCAGGTACTGATGCAACAACTGATTTTGGCAATTAGTAAGGATCCGCTCCCTCATAATCAAACTGTACAATCCCTTGAAATCATTCACTTTGCTGCCAAGTAACCAGCCTTCAAGAGCCTTAGTAGCACAATCTACAAAGTCTACCCAGTCCTGAGTCTGTGTCTTCTGGGTGTCTCTGAACTTAATCCTGTACTGTTTAGTGGTTAAGCCAAACCCATCAATGAGAGCACTCTTCAGGACTGAATATTTGTCAGCATCCTCTTCTCTAACAGTGAGGAGCTTATCTCTACCTTTGTCAGCAAAGGAGAGCCACAAGATATATCTGCCCACTACTCTTGAGGGAACCTCTGTACTTTACAGGCCCTCTCCAAAGCAGTTATCCATTTAGTGGATGTCATCCCCACCATGGTAGAGAGGGACTATCTTGCTCAGGTTCCTATGATCATAAGTATACTTCTTAATCCTAGGGACACTGTTGCTGCCACCATGGGACTCTAGTCCCAATCTTTTTCTAGCCTTCTGGAGTTCTAAGGATTCCTAATCTAGGGCCAATTGCTCTTGCCTGAGCCTAAGCTTGACTTTCTCAAGCTCTAGAAATTGGCACTGTCTGTCATAAGAGTTATCTCTCTTATGAGATATGGAGGTCCCTATAGACTGTCCTGAATGGTTAGATTCTGCAGAGGGAGATCTAGATCTCCTTGGTAAACTCTGCACTCTTCCAGGAGGAGTAAAGAGTGTCATGGTTGTCCGATCCAAAGCCCGATATTCACCCTTTACCTCTCCCTTTCCTCTTTAACCGCATGAATGGGGAGATGAATGCGGGGACACAGGCGAACTACAACTCCCTGAAAACCCATGAAGGGGAGGGCCGGTGGAGAACAGGAAACACCTGTGTGGACGACTACATAAGAAGTGCCCCAGAAGAGAAGGGTGCTTGACAACTTCACCCGGAACTTTCCCTTGCGTTGTGTTTTGCTGGAATGAGCAGGCAGCTCGTGTTCTATCAATAGGAAATCAAGCTTCCAGGTTTACGCGTGTGGGCGTATTCATTTCTGCTCCGCAGCTCCTGCGGTTGGAATCCAGCCGTAGCAGGAGCGTCCCGGCTGTAGACGCCTTACGAGCTCCCCTGGTAATCCTCTCCTGGACACGTTGCAGGACGGGGAACCGGAGTCGGCAAACAGCGGAGTTCAGCAAGTCCTGTCTCTGTTTTCCGTTTTCTTTTAGAGTTAGCGCACCTGGAGAGCAATGGCCATTGTTTAGCTCCGTTACAGGCAGTAGGTTTGCACCTGGCTATTTCCGGATATTGGCATTGTGGATTTGGGCTTTCCTAACTGCAGACATTGCGTGAGTGCAGGACTGCGCTTACGTTCCCTTCAGCCTCCAAAGAGTATTAGGAGAGTTTATTCCTAATGCATTAGACAAGTGGCCTTTGCACATTTCTTTTGATCGTTATTTTCGTTGGATTATGATAACAGTAGTAACTCGCATTCCTGTTTGTCTTCTGTGGAGCCAGAATTACTGTGGGAGAATTCATAAACTATACAATGACTGCCACACCTTGCGGATCCTTCTAAAGAACCATATTTAACATTTGTTTACGAACTATTCAGGTTACCTGTGCAAGACGTATTGCTATCAGAGTGCCTGACTTGGTATATGAGTGTCTCCTGTATGTCTGAAAAGTGAGTACCTGAAGTAGAAGCCTGGGTTATTTAGAAGGTGTCTAAGCGGGTTCTATATGAGTGTATTTGTCTTTTCTCTTCCCTACTGCAGACCGCACACTCTGAGGGGGACTCCTTCCTGAGCGAGATAGTCACGCTGTGAAGGACGCTGCAGAGGAAGTGTTGTGATACTTCAGCAGCCTTTTCTTATTTTGTCCCTTTCCACTTTTCCCCCAGAGAGGTGCCTACTCGAGACAGCTCTGCTAACGGCTCTTGAGTGGTATCTCCTAGGGGAATTGGAGATCTAGCCTCGCTTCGTCCCTGCTGGGTCAAGTTACAGGTTAGTGGGGATTCCACTGATTGTTTGTCAGCCCTGACAAAGAGAGGGCCACTGGGGCCTTCTCCACCCTCTTTCTGAAGACCTGAGTTGTCTAGGTGGGAAACATCTTGATCCTCCTGGCCAGGGGTTGAGTCTAGGTCAAAAAAGGTTTCACCTTCAGTCCTGTCCTCATTCCCTGCCCCACCCACTCTTTCTACCTCATCTGACCCTAGGGTATTCCTAAGGTCATCTAAGAGTAACACCTCAATGAGACGTTGGGTGTTGGCATTTCTCCCTGTCTTCAGCTTCCTAGCAACACACATGGCTTTTAATTCCTGGAATCCAAAACCATTGTACCTAGAAGGCAGAGAGCCCCTGACTTCTCCTTTAGAAGACATAACTAGTGTGGTGTGGTGTATGCACCTACCTAACCTAGTGGGAACTAAACGTCCTTAGGTTGGAGAAAGGGTGTGCTAGACCCTTAACTTACCCAACCCTAAGTTCAGTAGAACATACTTATTCTAATCTTTAAGTATTATATGTGCCTAATACTTTAGTGGTTTTCAGTTAATCAATCCAAAGAGATTTATCTGGTAAAACAATGCAGGCTAGAATCCCACCACTGCCACCAATGTGAGAAGTTGGCCTGGTATATGATGTCCACTAATTAAAGTGGGCACCTTGCACCAGTCCAAACGACCCTTATGATGTATGAGGTCAAAGATAACCTTTAGAAAGCTATCCTAGTGGTAGCTGTGGAGAGCAGCCTTCAGCTTAATCTTGAAGGAATGTAAAGCAGCTTGTTTTGCCAGAATATCACCTCCTGAATTAATCTAATGAAAGGAGAACCACACAGTAGTTATATAAAATATGTATTTATTGATATAACACTCTCTACTATCCTCTACACGAGTATAGAACACAAAGCACACAATACGAGATCAATAGAACAGTTGTAAGTAGCACAATACACAGTGGGCTCCAGGGGGAGACCAAGCCATATACTAAAATAGTGGTATAACAACCACGACTCGGGTCAAGACAAGGTCTGGAGCACGTAGAATCGCTGGGACCCCAAGGAACCACCCAAGGTGAGTAGATAGGGACCCCATGGAGGACGGGTGCTGTGTGCTAACACGACCGCGGGCTCCGTACAATTCTATGGGGACGTCGCGGTTGTAATTTTACAGTTTAAGGACCCTTCTAGGAGGACTTCGAGCAAACACTTTGGAACCTAACCGGTTGGAGAGCCACCCCACCCGTGGATACCATAGTACCCGAGTTATCTATCCCAGAGAAGCCGGGTGCATAGGTCTGGAAAGGTGTCAGAAACCGCCGTCGTTCTCAATGGAGGGCTGTGAAGAAGTACTGCTGCCGTGAAGGTGAAAAGGGTCCGGTAGAATACAAGCCTGTATTCTGGAAGGGAGGAACCTGAAAGCAGAGGGGAGAGAGTCTGGGTCACTTCAGAGTGACCAGGGGCTCGGTAGACGAATGCCCACCGATGTCGGGTGCTTCAGGTGCGAAGAAGGGATGCTTGACTCTGCAGCCACGAGGACCAGGAGACGTCATCGACGACCAGGAGCCAGATGCAAGCTGTCCCAGGAAGGATGTCGAGTGCGGAGGGATCGGTGTCCGGCTGGGGCATAAACAAGCCTTGGCAAAAGCAACCCATGCAGGAAGGTCAAGCAGATTACGGTGTGGCCCAGCAAGGTCCAGGGGACTCACCAAGCAATGGGGAGTCAGGGAACGTCTGGAGCAACCAGGAAAGCCCAACAGAAATCAAGATGACCCTCAGGAGGACCCACAGGCCGAATGACCAGGAGTCGCGAGGGGACCTCGAGCAAGATTGCAAAGTACCAGCCCACGAAGCACTCGGTGCGAGGAGGCCAGAGTTCTTTGGTGTAAATACTGCTCAAGGTCAGGACTACACGGAGTCCAATGCACAAGCTCGGGAGATTCTTCAGTTGTCCTTAGTGCATCACAGGTCCTGCACGGAGCCTGTATGGAGCAAGGGCACAGACAAAGCTTTGGACAGAGAGGGAGACGAAGTAGGGCCCTGTCGAAGTCCAGCGAAGTCCAGAGTGTCCAGACGGTTGAAGGTCAGTGGTTTCTTCTTGTAGAATCTTGTCCACGTAAAATCTAAAGTCTTACAGTCAGGTAAGCCCTTTTGTACCCTCGGGAGAGGGTTGGACAGATTCAGGGCACCCTCCTAGGGGAGGGGCAGGACAGAGGGGAGGTTACTCCCATGTCTTTTGTCCAGTTTTGTGCCAGAGCAGGAGCCAATGGCTCCCAGAACTGGTTTGAGCTGGATTATGCACAGGGACACCAAATGTGCCCCAGGTGCAGACTTTCAGGCACTCTCAGAGTGCACCCACCCAGCCCCAATACACTAAATGCTGTCTGGGAGGTGGTCACACCTCCCTGTGACAGGATGCCTATTGTGCTGCCTTCCTCTGCTCGAGCTTGGCTCAGCAGCAGGAGGGCAGAAATGTGTCTCTGGTCGGCAGCATCCATTTTGTGCTGTCCGGGTGGAGAAGGCTGGCACCGGATAGACCAGTGACCCCTCGAAGCTTGCTTCAGAAGGGTGGAATCATACCTCCCACACCGGTTACCGGTGTGAAGGTATGATTCCAAGGTGTTTGATACCAAACACGATATGTTTCTATGCAGCCGTTTTCGCGATACCATTTGCTGCGAGGTTATAATACACCTCTACCTATATGTCCAGCTGAGTCACAGACAACCCGTGAGAATGGTCTCCGAAGGCGGCAGAGAGGCTCTGCTCATGCAGGGGCACCCTCTCACTTAAAACCCAGCACCCTGCCTTCAGGATTGATAAGGCCTGCTATAGGGGTGACTTATAAGTTTTAAGTATAGTGACCTATAGATATAGTGAACCTATATCTAAAGTAAGTGGTGCAAGCACCAGCTTACACAGGTTGCAGTAGCAGACCTGTAGTTTCATTTTGCATGGCCTCTCATGGGTGGCATAAGACATGCTTCAGCCCATGGGAGGCCTCTGGGGTACCTATGCCCTGGGTACATGGGTGCCATATACTAGGGACTTATAAGGGTACCCCAGTGTCCAATCTGGAGTGTACCAAAGTACATGCATACAATTTAAAGGAGAAAGCAGATAGACTGGGGTCCTGATTAGCAGGATCCCAGTCAGACTAGTCAAAAACAGTGCAACATCAAGCAAAAAGTGGGGATAACCATAGGAAGCATATCCTACTTTCTTACAGTTTATGACGAGGGTACCGAGGTTAATAGCTACAGTTCCATTCTAGCTACTTTATTTTAGTAACGGTTTCCTGAGTGGTGACCATCATCTTTTGTGGTTATCGTTTCTGTATCTGTAGGCTGAGACACGTTTTGTAAGAACAAAATCTGGAATTTGCAGAACATTTAGGCAATTCTTGAGCTGCTTGCAGATTGAAAAGAGCTTGTATTTTTGTTTTAAATAACATTTTTCGGCAAACTGCTCTGTTTGAATTTTGAATTACATTCTTACATAGTTTGCCCCAAATGGGAATATTGTGTACACATAGATAAGCGCATTTATAAAAAAAATCATCTAGAAGAGAGAAGGAATAAAACGAATGCATAGCTCGGTATAGGTTCTGTGCATTTCCGCCAAATGATTTGGATGAAGACGAAGACAGATGGCTCAATGCTGTCTAGTATAGATAGCACTGACCTCTGAGCCTATTCATTGTGGGGAACACAGGAAGTATTTAAATCAGTGGCAGTGGACATTATCCTTACACCCGTTGGCCTTTTGTGACTTCACCAGACTACAGAGTGTGTTTTTGTGGTTTTAAAGAGTACCTTAGTGTTGGCAATAATTCCAGCTGTGCAATTATGGCAGGAAACTATAGGAGCACAGAAATTGCTCATGCCTCTCTCTCTGACTTCATGCAGTCTTTGTGAATTTGCCTCTCAGTTGTGAATCATGCGTTTGCTCTGTTTTAGACTATATGGTCGTGGGGGAATAGCCTGATGTGTGGAGGATGTCCATGCCCTTCAATTACCCACCTTGTATTGTGGTTGTCCTATATTTGGGGTTGTGAGCCCAGATGTAATGTAAACAGGGGTAATTTGTTCATCTGGATATTTCATAGTGTCCCTACGTAATTGCCTTTAGAACCTGTAGCTTTGAAATAATCTTTCGGACAGTGTGGTGAAAAATACACCATTTTGCGTTACATTTTTTAAAACTTTCTCTTGAGGGAGAATGCTCCAAACCTTAATGCAATGCTTGGGCTTGCTTGCTTAGTGCACTGTGGGGCAAGTGTTACGCCTCACCAGTTTAAATTTTCACTACCCGCCACTGGAAGTGGTACAGCTGAATTTTTAGTCACAAATACCATGTGACGAAGAACCTTATGAGGTGCTGTTGCATACTTCTTGGATGAGTCTGGTAATGAGAAATACTTAAGCAAGACAGGCTGGATCACTGCAATTGCCAATGATTCTGAATATGCAGAGGTCATCAGATTTATCTTTAATAGTTGGCCTAAGTAGAAGGGATTAGACATTAATCTTAGACCATACTGAAAAGGGAAGGATGAACTGACAATTGAAGATGTCATTATGAGAAATAACATGCTTGTGGCTTCCATTTTGTTGAGACCACATCTTATCGCTCTGGACCACGAAGAGCATGTAGGTATGTCTCATATCAAAATGGAATTAAGAATGGACTATTGGTGGCCAGCTATGGACTGTGATGTAGACATGTACGTACAAGAGTGCCAGTTGTGTAAGGATGCTAACAAGACATTGTCAGTACATGCTAATCTTCTCCTGCCTGTAACACTCCCTGAAGGGCTTTGGCAGAAATTGGGTGTTGATCGAATAGGACCCATGAGCAAATTATCTCCCAATATGCAGTATGCCTTAGTTATAATAGACTATTTTAGCAAATGGATAGACTTAGAATTTCTAGAATATCTCACTACTAAGAATATGCTGGGATTCTTCAAACAAGTATGTAGTGATGACAGAACACATGCGTGTCGGTAAGTTCTGTTTATTCAAGTATAGCTGATATGATCCCACAGACGGCGCGCAGCCATGCGTGCAAGCACGGCGCTGTCTCGTAGTACTGTGCTCAACTGTCATTACCAACTGTCATCTCTCAGAGCGGCTCGCACGCCAACGGGCAGCGCGAGACAACATGCCATGGAATGTCCACGCACGAAGGGCGCACGAGGACAGCACACTACATATATCTCTTTCCCTTAAAGAAAGAAAAAGAAGCAGGATTAAAAGGAAGGAAGGAGAGAGAGAGAGAGAAACGGAGAGAGAGAAAAGGAAAGAGAGAGAGAGTGGGGAAAAAATTACCTGAACCTAGCAGGCAGTCTAACATCTCTGCCACTCCTCCTGGGGGAAACAAGAGGGTTATTAACAACATCCAAATCACTGTGTCTTGCACCAGAGGGATGCATTGAGACCGTATCAAAACATTGGGTCGGTCTATCACAAACCTTGTCATTGACTTTAACAATCTTGTTCATGTTCCACCATTGCCGCTGATTGACACGAACAGCACTGCCACAAATTTTATCAATACAAACAGGTTCACTGAACTTGGAGTCACCTTTCCTTACAAAACTTTGTTTCTTTATTTTCACCATGTCACCTACTGCAAACTTACTGTTGGAGACATTTTTCCTTAAGTCAAAATATGTCTTTTGTTTGGATTGTACGTCGCTAACTTTGTTTCTAACCATGACATCAAGCTCGTGGGCAGGGGTCTTATGTTTGAACCACTTAGACATCCATGCTGGTCTAAAATCAGAGCAAGCCTTCCTGCCTTTGAGTAATTCGAAAGGAGAAACGCCTGTAGATGTGTGCAGTGTGGTTCTGTAGAACCGCAGCATGGTTCTTACAGCCGTAGGTATAACCTTGTTGTGAGAAATAGCCCACCGTATACAGTCCCCAATGACTCTGTTAAGTCTCTCTACTAGCCCATTAGTTTGAGGATGATAGAGAGAGCTTTTGAGGTGGTTGATTGAAGATTCTCTGAGGAATTCTTCAACATCAGCAGATATAAACTGCACACCGTTGTCAGAAATAACAGTCTTGGGAAATCCCTCCCGCATGAAAACCTCTTTCATGAAGTCGAGGATTTCTTTGGAGTCAACTTTGGCTACAAATTTGACTTCCGGCCATTTCGAGTAATAGTCAACTAAGACTATGGCGAACCGAATCTGATGGGGTAAGGTGTGGAAGGGACCCAGTAAGTCGATACCCAGTTTTTCCCCAGGGATTGTCAGGAAGGGGAATAGGTATGAGGGGTGGGTTGGAGACGCGTAGGGTCTTGTCACTACCAGCACAAATGGTACAATCTTGGACCAAAGTGTCAATGTCTCTGTCCATTTGGGGCCACCAGAAGTATTCACGTACTCTGCGTTTGGTGAGTGTAGCGCCCAGATGTCCTTCGTGAGCTTTGGTTAAGAGGGTTTTCCTGAGGTCAAAAGGAGGTACAATTTTTTCCAGCCTGAAGATAAGCCCATCTTCAACAGATAATTCATCACATATTTTTACATAAGGTTGTACATCAACATTTAAACTCTTCTCTTTAGGCCAACCTTCGGCAATGTATTTTTTAACACATTTCAATGTCTCATCACTGTGCATGGCAGCATTCCAATCGTTTTCACTTACAGAATAAATGTGTTGTAATTCTACAGCAGCAACTATACAGTCCTCATGTTCATCATCGCTATTGGGTCTTTCGCTAACCTCTGGCATATTAGGAATGGGAGGCAAGCGTGAAAGAGCATCAGCACGTACATTCTTCCCACCCGGGATGTGTACAATGTCAAAATGGAATTGGAGGAGCTTTGAAGCAAGTCTGGCTATGCGTGGCATGGTGTTGCGATAGCTGGTGTTCCCTAAGATGGCTACTAAAGGTATCTGGTCAGTTTGTAGGGTGAAATTCCTGCCCCATAGGTAACATTTGCATTTTTCAATGGCCCACCAACAAGCAAGCAGTTCTTTTTCGATGACTGAGGAGTGTGATTCTGTGTCTCTTAGTACCCTAGATGCAAAGCCTATTCTGTGTTCTTGGGTGCCCATCTGCTGGGTCAGGACAGCACTTAGACCGTAACAGCTGGCATCGACAGTTAATGTGCAATGTACTGATGGGTTAAAAGGTTTCAACGCCTTGACCTCGGTGAGTAGTGTTTTTAGCCAATCAAAAGCGTTTCTACATTCTTCATCCTATGCAAAAACAGCTTCATGTTTTAATAAGTTGGAAATGGGGCGTACTTTCGTGGCGTAATCAGGAATGAACCGAGAATAGAACTCAGTCAATCCTAGTAATGACTTCACTCCTGTTTTGTCGTTGGGAGGAGATGCATCCATAATGGCTTGAACCAGACTTGGTTGGGGTGTTACACCAGCACTCGAGATTGTGTGACCAAGGTATTCTACCGAGCTTTTGGAGAACTCGCATTTGTCACGTTTGAGGACAACCCATGCTCTTGAAATGTGGATAGAACTTGATGCAATGTTTCACCATGTGTTGACTGGTCAATGGCGTGTATAAGTACGTCATCTTGGAAGATGGCGACATTTTTGATCCCTTTGAGAAGATTGACCATGAGGCGCTGTCAGACTTGGCATCTTTTGGCGTGTTTCCCCCGAGTTTTTGCTTTCTGGCCTCCCGGTTTTGACTCTGTTTTTGCTGGTGTAACGTTTCTGCACGCTTTTTGTACTGCTGATCAGTGGTAAAGTGCTGGTGCTCCTGTGGTAAATTGTGTTATGATTGGATGTTTGACTTACTTGTCAGTCCCCAGTAAAGGGCACTGCGGGTGCCGGGGCTTGTGAGTCAACCGCTACTCGTGGGCCTGCAGCACGGATTGTGCCACCCACGTACGTAGCCCGAAAAAGGTATAGGTGAGTGAAGTTTGGTATGCCTGAACTCAGCGTCTAAAGACGCAGCCTTTAGCGAGGGTGCCCTTTTCATTCTGAGTTCATAAAGGCCACTTTTAGAAAGTGGGTATTATTTTGCTCGATCAGCCCGTGTGCCTCTGCTGGAATGTGGATTGCCTGTCTGGGTTTTGGACGACAGCTGGTTAGGAAGCAGGGTGGCTCCCGATAGTCTAGGTAGGTCAGGAAAGGGCTAAATAGACCTGGGCTGCGATGGGGGGAAGAGGGAGGAGGCCGAACTGGTTCTGGCCGGGCACAGACACCCTCTGCCTGGAAGATCAAAGGATGTTTGTGTACAAATACTGGGGCCCAGACCCCTGAACTTTAGAACTCATCTGGATCAAGAAGACTGCCAAGAAGAAGAGCTGGAGAAGCT
This sequence comes from Calotriton arnoldi, assembly GCA_963921515.1. Lineage (NCBI taxonomy): Eukaryota > Metazoa > Chordata > Amphibia > Caudata > Salamandridae > Calotriton > Calotriton arnoldi. The sequence goes on along the minus strand of CAWUFW010000203.1, from coordinate 3,568,998 downwards.
GCAAGAAGGAACGACTGCCTTGCTGCGTGCTTTGCTGGGCCGACCTGCAGTGGCTGCTTCTGTCTTGGGTAGTGAAAGGCCTGGACTGGACTTTCTGCAACCGCATTGGTGAGACTCTCCAAGGGCTTGAAGTAGAGCTTGCCTCCTGTTCACGGAGTCTCAGGAACATCAAAGACTCCAGGTTCTTCGACCCGCAGCACTGGGGACTGTGTGTTTCGTACTGCAACCCGAAGAACACCACCTCGACGACGCCTACGACGACCCTGCCGACCCCGTGTCCTGAAGGCACTGCAGAGGGCACCGCTGCAACGCCGCACCGCGACCCTGGTCTCACCGATGCCGCCTGCTGACGCCATCACCGAGCCGCTGCTCGCACCGCGACCTGTGGGCACCGCACTCTGCACCGCCTCGCTGAGCGATGCCATGGCCTTCCTGATGCCACCACTTCCCGCCGAGATCGACGCCGCTGCTTGCACCGTGGTTCGGGGGCACCGCTCGTAAGTTACACGACGCACCGCCCTCATCCCACACCGCAGCCTTGGCCCACCGACGCCGGTGCCATCGACTCCCGCTCGTCAACCGACGACAGCGCTTCCGCAACGACGACGGCGCCGCTGCTTGCACCGTGACCTGCTAGCACCGTGACGAGCACCGCCTCCATCTCGCACCGCGACCCTGGTCTCACCGACGACGCCATCTGATGCCGCCACCGAGCCGCTGCTCGCACCGCGACCTGGGGGCACCGCACGCCGCACTGCTGCACTGCTGCCCTTCGCCCCGCAGCACCCGACGCCTGTTGGCGCCAGCGCTCCTGATCCCATCAGAAAGGAGCTCAACCTGCAACGCGAGTGACTTCAAGGGCCCCATCGCCCTGCATCTCTGAAAGGTACTGTTTCGGGTCTTCCCGACACCGTAGCTGGCCTGCGACCCCGCAGTCAGCCAGAACTGTTTTTGGATTTGTGTGTTCACGACGCCGTGGTAGCCCGGACGGAGCTATCCACACAAGGAACTCTTTTAATCAGCGTATTTTTGAACTGTGAACTTTTAAGTATAGTATTGTGGCTTTTTAAAGTTTTTGGTCTTGTTTTAATTATATAAAAATATTGGATATTTTTCTAAACTGGTGTGGTGTCCTTTTGTAGTGCGTACACTGTATTACTGTTGGTTATGTGCAAATGCTTTACACACTGCCTCTAAGATAAGCCTGGCTGCTCGTGCCAAGCTACCAAGGGGGTGAGCAGGGGTTATTTTAGACGTGTAACTCCCTTATCCTGACTAGAGTGGTGGTTTTTGCCTGACTTTGGCCCACGCCCTAGCCTACCAAAAATCCCATACTAACAGGCGCTGAAAAACTGAAGCTGCCGAAGCCCGTCCAAATGGCATACGACAGGAATTGGAACATGCCTGAAGGTGAGTTGAACGCAGTGAGATGGCGTGAATCTCTGTCGAGTTCAACCTGGTGATTTGCGGAAGCAAGGTCGAGTTTGGTAAAGAACTTAGCTCCCGCAACCATGCTCAACATTTCGGAGATGTTAGGTAGAGGGTGGGAGTCAACCCATATTTCCTTATTTAGACTGCGCAAGTCAATTCAAATTCTGAGTTCGTTGTTCTTTTTTGCGCGCTATGACAAGTGGAGATAACCAGTCTGAGGATTCAACGGGTTCGAGAACTCGCACAATGTCATGAGATCTTTCTCGAGATCCTCTCTGATGCTGAACGGTACGCTTCTCAACTTGTGTTTTACGGGTATCGCACCATCTCTCACTTTAATTTTGTGTTTGAAGCCTTTTATTTTTCCCAGTTCACCGGAGAAAACTTTGGGAAAGTTGTTAAATAGTTCTTCAACCTGGGTGGAATCACGTATAGCTAAAACCTGTTCTTTGGCACCAGGACACAACATCATGTCGAACAAACCTTGGTGAAACCACCCTAAAATATTCAAACCCTGTATGGCTACATAGATTTTTCCTTGAATGCGCCTACCTTTAAACTCCATGATGTCTTCAAAATATCCTAGGAGATCGATCTTACGCCCTTCGTAGGACACAGGAGCACGATCTGCCGGCAATAAATGTCTTTCACCCCAATTAGCTGCAAAAAGTGACTCGGAAATCATAGTGATGCGTGCACCTGAGTCCACGAGAAGAAGCAACTTCTTTTTTCCTACCAGTATGTTGGCATAGGGGTCTACACACCTGGATCACCAGTCCTGATTTCACTTTCCGTGACCACTAGAATCATATCTTTCATTTCTGACAAGGGATCATCATTGTCACTGTCACTGGTATCTTTGACATGCCCTATTCTGACATTTTCTCTTTTGTGTCACAGACACACTTTAGAAAAATGGCCAACTTTCCCACAAGACTGGCACACCACATTTTTTGCAGGACACGGTCTGCTGTTTTTGGAGTGTACAGGGTTACCGCACCTAAAGCATATGTCTGTTCTTCTAAAAAAACTATTCTGAGAGGTTTCTCTCTTTTTTTGTAGTTTGTAATGCGTACTCGGGTTACAACCTCTACTGTTTTGTTTTCTAGTTCCTTCACTAAGACTTGTGAAGTTTCAATGCTTTTGGCGATGCGAATGGACTCGTCAAGAGAGGGATTCCCTAGGGACAGAAGCTTTTGCCTAATGGTTCTGTCCGTACAATGGCTTATAAACTGGTCACGTACCAACTGCTCACTAAAATTTTCGAATTCACAATCTGCAATCATTTTTCTAAGAGCAGTGATGTATGTGTCTACATCTTCATCGTTCTTCTGTACTCGTTTGAAGAAATTGTGCCTTAATACAACGATACTAGGCTGGACATCATATCTGCAAGCTAACTTTTTAATAGTACTCTGATATTCATCAAGTTCTTCATCATCACCGCCCACAGCATCAGGTAAGTGTTTGAGTGTAGCCCTCCCTTCAAATCCTAGGGAATGTAACAGTAAGAACTTCTTTCTTTCGGGTCTAAACCTGTGTGCCCCTATAGCGCCTAAATAGGTTTCAAAAGCATCAAACTAATGGCGCCACTTAATGGGAGGTTCACCAGGTGAGTCAAGGAACGGGGGTGGTGGGTTAACCGCTTGCATAATGAATAGGTGAGGGAAGAGTGTCCACCCAAAATGTAAAAATAAAGACTGGAGAAGGATTAAGGATACAGCGAACCTAACTAAAATGCATTACAATTACAATGATACATGGTATGGAAGAGATGTAGCGTTAAATTGTAATCAATGAATTCTGAAATTGAATAAGAAGTGTATATGTCACCGAGGATGAGCGCATACATTAGAGAATAGTAAAGGAAGGATAAGGTGTGCGTGTCACCGTGTAAACAAGTGCACAAACAGTACAACTTTGTAGAGGAACAGAGGTGTGCGTGTCACCGTGTGCAAGCGAGACAGCTTGTCAATAAGGGTGTGTGTGCCACCGAAGATCGAGTGCACACACAGTTGACAGGATTGAAGAGTAAGGTGTGCGTGTCACCGTGTAATCGAGCGCACACACAGTACCAACTTTGTAGAGGGAAAGAGGTGTGCGTGTCACTGTGTGAAGGTGCACACACTGCTGAACGGGAGAGAGTGAACACGAAAAGAAGACTCCCAAGGGAGTCGGTACCTCATGCAAGTTGAAGGAACAGCACGCAGGAAGCACATCGCAAGGAAGAGGGTGAGTGCTGGTCAGTTGACAGGAATCGGCACCTCAGGCGAGAAGGAAGGAAAGAGGTGACACGACTCCAATCGCGATCTTCTGTCGATGTGGTAATGCGTTCTTCACAGGGAAGGCGTTCCTAAGAGATGACGATGTAGGAAGGCGTTCCTCACAGGGTAGGCGTTCCCTAGTGACGCGTCTGTGATGTTGTCCTCCATGAGGCAGGAGACCCGTCAGTAGGAAGGCGGTGCTAGGAAAACACCAGATCCGGGTTAACCTTTTGCCGGAAGAGTGACGAAACGCTATGAACAAGGCACACGACGTTGTTGCCAATGTACACGTAGCGGGACTCCGCCTCTTCAACCACACGCTCGGATACCATAAAGTACGGACTGTTGCTGTACCTCACGATGGGTGATGATTACGAAGGCCCCTTCGGTGCAGATGCACGTCATCACAGCCGATTGAAACATGCTGAGTTGAGAGACAAGCATGTAGTCTTCTGGAATACGTCTGGGAACCTTAATGACTTAAACCTCGGCGTGGGTGCTGTGTGGGATCAACGGAGAATCCAGCTCGTCGCCACGATGAATGTAGTGATGACAGAACACATGCGTGTCTGTAAGTTCTGTTTATTCAAATACAGCTGATATGATCCCACAGACGTGCAAGCACGGCGCTGTCCCCGTAGTACTGTGCTCACCTGTCATTACCAACTGTCATCTCTCAGAGCGGCTCGCGCGCCAACGGGCAGCGCGAGACAACACGCCATGGAATGTCCACGCGCGAAGGGCACGCGAGGACAGCACACTACAAAGTATTTTCCACTGAAGGATTCCCCAGAGAAATTTTGAGTGGTAACTATAGGAAAGTGCCCTTTTTGACATGGCCACCCCCCGCTTTTTGCCCACTGGTACTGATGTTCTTTTTTTTTTTTTTTTTAACTTGTTTTTATTGCAATTTTTCAAAGAAGAACAAAAGACATAATGCGCACAATGCAAAATATGTAGATACAATATCAACATGCTGAAAAGCATGAACAAATGAGGATGAAGAATATGATATCGAAATAATAAGAAAAGAAGAAAAGAAATCATAAGACATTACACTGCAGGTACTAACAATAGTGAATCTCGATGAAACAGTACATCGCAACTAGCTAGCTAGCACAGCAAGTATTTTGCCATGAAAGACGCATCAGTCAGTGAGTTCAGGATGGAGCAGTAAGTAGGAGCAAAGTGGCTGCAAAATATTTTTGGTTCGGGAGGTAGTAAGGACGCATAGATATCACTGGTGGTGTCGCAATACATCAAGTCTTTCAACCAGGCTTTCACCAATGGCGGTGCGACTCCGCCCCAATGCAAAGAGACCTGTCTTTTGGTCAACAGCAATGCAATTGCAATAAAGCGTCTGATCCCAACATGCAGAGGGAGAACATACCCCAACAGTGCCAGCAATGGTGAGGGCGTTAGTTCGGTCTCAACCGTTAGACCTAAATGTTCAAAAACCGCCTCCCAGAACGCCAGGACGGCAGAGCAGTTCCACGCTAGATGAATAAAATCAGCATGCTCCATCGCACATCTTTGGAAGACATCTGGCTTAGTGCAGTCCATCCTCGCAAGCAGCACAGGGGTTACATACACTCTATGTAGATACTTAAAATGCAGGAGCTTATGCTTATAATTATTGGATACATAACGAGTCTGCTCGCAGCAATAGGTCCACATTTTATCTGTCAAAGGGTGTGCCAGGTCCCTCTCCCAGGCAGTGCTTAATTTGTGCCGGTGCTTTCCAGTGCTGAGCACCGGCACTTATTTCAGAGGGCCGGGACTATAAATTCCTTCTCTCCCAGTCAGAATTCTTGATAACTGTAAAAATAAACATACCTACCAAATAAACCTGCCTGGGTGAATGCCTGAATTGTCTTCACACAGACTGGCCCACCTTGGTGCAGGCATTATGATTGTGTATTGTTATTACGTAAGTGATGTTATCAGTCTTCTTGTCTTGGCCCTCGCCAATCACTGAATAAACTGTGCAGTGTTCCCAGACCTTCATCCATACCCTTGCTTGATGCAGCCTGTCTTCGCCCTCCTATGGGCGATTTCAGCAGAGGGCTGGCTCATCGCTAAACTGAGGCATGTTAGACAGGCTATGAAAGCACAGGCAAACTTAACAGGAAGGGCACGTGAGGAAAAAATAAAAGCGCAAACTTTGCTTTCGCTTCGCTGCCTAGCCCTGTACTCATTACTGGATGCAAAACTGCCAGCGAAATGTCATGCTTATGGCCCACTGCACCCCAACTCCTCCTGTTAGCAGTGTGCTTAGAATTGTGCCTGCCTGTACCCGCACAACTTCTAGGGGGCCCCCATTGAGCTGTAGAAGTCTGGAAAATCGGTAAGATATGGGAGACCTGGTGGCTCTCGTCGCAGTTTCTGCAGTCGGGCGGCAGGCCCCATCAATTAATCGGCCCCATCAATTAAGCGTGAAGCAGCTGCCGTACTCCAATTGCTGAGCTGCATGATACTAATAGCATTACTGGGACAGCTACTGTGCAGCATGCAAAGCAGCTGGGCACGGGGAACGAACGTTGGTCATCCGGATGCCATGCCCGGACTGATTAATTACATTACCAGTGCCTGGATGACTTGCTGTGACCCGCCATTCCCCCGAGGTTGTGCATGGAGCGGGAGCAGAGGAGACCATGGTTGGCACTGAGTCTCTAGTGTGCCTTACAAATCTGAACCTGAACCTCCCACAGTCAAGTGATTCCTGCACTGTTTGATCGGCAAGTAGTGTGTGAAAACAGTGCCGTTTGACATATAGACATTACAAGCAATTCAGAGAGCCAAAGCCAGGAGGAGGAGGTTAGTAGATTATTTTCCAGTGGTAATCAAAAAGCCACGAGTGGCTTACAGCATCAGATGACTTGGGGGTTGGCCACTTGGCTACGAGTGAAATAGAGCTCTTAAGAATCCCATATTCATGTGTGCGTGACGCATTCTGTTCAGATTTTATGTGTGCGTTCCAGTATTTGTATGCCCGTTGATTTCTATTATGAAAACAGCATTACAAGTTTGTAAATGTTGTGTAGTGAAATACACACTCTAAGATGCTGTTGTTTGCTGTACATGTTGGCATTTGTGAGATGTCCCCAGTGACTCTTGGGTACGGGTAGGTGTAGATATACCAGGATGAGCTCTGCAGATGTGCCGCGAATAGTGCCAGTGTATATTCACATAACTAATAGGAATAAAAGCATCAGCTAAGGAGATGTCCTGAAAAATGCCATTTTTATCACTGAGATACTAATCACCAGGAAAGTTAAGCTCTACAGTGAAGTGACCCTAAAAAAGCAGAGGAGCTCGTCAAAAGCATTTAATGCAGTACCCACTCCTCACAGATTAAGTTATTGGTTAGTCCAACCCCAATTTACAAACAGTAGTTCCCCTAAAGATGTGCTCTTTTAGTCCTACTAGCATTCTGCAGGTATGTACCGCAGAAGCAGGAGTCTCATCTCACCATGACCAGTCAAACATGTGTCAATCACAAGTAACATTGAGGTCAGAACCAGGAAAATCAGTCCGTTAGGCCTATTATTGCTGTGTTTTCGGTACAGTTTAAGCTTTGCAAAATGAAAGTGCAGGGTTACAAGGTCTCAGGGTACAAAGTTTTACTCCCCATGTGATTTGACGCTCGGCTGATAGAGCCTTTCAGATTGTGTAAACGGCTTTGCCAGTTTTGCCTGTGTTCGTTTTAAACATCTTCATTAGTTTTGATGTGCAAGGCATGTTTCTCCATGCCAACTGGGTTTCTGGCATTAATGCAAGCGCTCTATAGTGAAGCTGATAGAGCACTAGACCTCAGTTCAAAGTACAGGCATTGGGTTTCTGTCATTTTTGGTAAATATTATACCTTTCCCTTGTTCACAGACATTTTGTTTTGAAGTATATTGCTGTTGTCAAATAAGTGGACTACTATAATCCATTTCATAATTCTAAAGCAGTAATATTCTGATGATTTTGGATGCTTTCGCTTTGCCCATGTGTGCGACGGACATGACAAATGGTGCAATTTGATGGTGCCAGAAATGTAGCTGGGCGGACAACTGGAAGAAGTGGCAGCAGCCTCCTAAGAAAAAATGTAGAGCCCCGGGACTTATTTTTTTTTTTTACAAATTAACCACTGCTATCAGGCCGCCCGCACTGCCCCCCCCCCCCCCTCCCCCACTGCAGGTCGAAGTGCCTGCGCCATATGATACAGTCTAGAGACTAAGTGTGCACTGTCGGATGATGTGATTATTGTGGTAAGGGGTGTCAATTCAGGGGGTTCCGCCGCCAGGGGGCGCAGCGCCGCGACCAATGAGGTCCGGGTCCTGTGCACCAGGAAGCGGTCCAACAAGGACACATCACGGTCCTCCGTCAGACCCGCCACCGAGCGCCTTTGTCCGTCTTCAAACATGTCACCCACAGTCTGGAGTCAGCAGCGAGTAAGCGCACTTTGCGTTAAGGCCTCAGTAGTAGGAGACATCCACGGGTTATCCAGAAGAGGCAGATGTGGAGAGTACAAATACTCAGCCCTTAAATATTTACGGAGGCGTCCCCAAGCACAGCTTGTGGTTTGCAATGTATGGATCTCAGCTGGAGTCCTAGTGAGCCCAAGCGGGAGAATAGCGGACAGAGGGTAGGGACGGGCCTGAGTGTATTCAGGTTTTAAAAACTGCAATTGCGCATCCGGGTGGTACCAAAAGTAGGCATAGTGCGTCTGTGCCACTAAATAATATAAGTAAAAATCAGGAACTCCAAACCTACCCCATTCGAAGGACTGAGTGAGTGTTTGCCATCCCACCCACGCCTGCCGACCCGCCCAAACCAGCCGAGTTAGCAAGCTGCGGAGGGTATTGAAGAAGGTTAACGTAAGCGGAATCGGGATGTTCAAGAACAAGTACAAACAAGCATTTACAATGCAATAGGTCTCGCAACTGCGAGCTTTGGAGCTATTGGCAATGTAAATGGCAATGCCTTTTGGCATTGTTATTTACAATACCAAAAGCAACACCTATTGCTTTGCATAGCGCGGTGTCCGTGACGACGGCGCCGCGCTCATTAAAGTAAAAACTAGTGAGAATAATATAACATGGCAGGATGCTGGTAGCGGGCCACATTGAATTAAGATGGCACGGACCCTGGACCAGCTTTTAAAATGGCGGATGAGGGCAGAGGGACCCGTTGTTTGGTTCGGGTTTAAGACTCCCCACTTCCCTGTTGCTCCAAAGGAAAAGCTGTACACCTGGTTCACTAAATTCCCAAATGTACCACAATATTACGAGGAAGTTGACAAAAATTAAACAAGTAAATCTACGTATGGCGTCTTTCAGTGTTTGTGTACCCTTCCTTTTAAGTCTCCTGTTTATCTCTGTAATGTTCTATTGTGTAACACTTTTCTCTTTTAACGTACTTGGTTCTATTGTACAGCGCTCTGACACCTTCGGGTAATGTCCGCGCTTTATAAAAATGCACTAAATAAATAAATAAATAAAATCACAGGGCAGCCAGACGGCCTGATCTCGGACCCTCACCCTCCCTTTCCTGCTCGGGACACGTAGCTCTTGGCTTCCTGTTCTTAGCCCGTGGCGGATAAAGAGTTAAAAGAATTTAAAAATATAGATATAAGGGCAACACATTTTGTCCAAATGGGTGCCAATGAGATCCAGATGTTAGAAGCTGCGCTCCCAACCCCTGGATGCTCCTAAATAAAGGAAAGTATTCCTGCAATTGAGCTGCAGCAGCCGCCGCTGCCAAGAACAACTCCCAGATAGGGTGGCGAGCAGCAGAGCGCCATCTGGAGAGAGTTAGGGAACACGGGGGGCGAATTGCAGAGACCCGTCTGTGAGGGGAGACAGAGAGAGAACGAGACAGCGGGCAGAAAGAGAGTGGAGATAGGCAGAGAATCAGGGAGGGGAGGGGGGGGGGTTAGGAGTGAGGTTGAAAATTACGTGAGAGGTGTGAACCCCTGAAGAAGCGGAAAAACAAAAGAAGGGGCTAGGGTTGCAGGGTGTTCTGGGGATATCCGGGGAGGAGGGGTCCCTAGGGTGTAAAGTTGAAACTGCATAGCTGTGTGTGTGCAGGAGGGGGTTGAAGGGGAGAGAGGAGTAAGAGGGGGGGTGTCAGATCTATGGGATAGTGGAGAAGGGAGCGTGAGAAACGGAGGAGAGACCCAAGAGGATAAGAGGTGAGAAGCATTGCTGGTAATAAGTTATGGGAAACACAGGCGGGGGGAGGGAAGTGAACTGCAGGGCCCGAGAGTGCAAGAGGGGTCACATCACATGAGTGTGAGAAACAAAGGAAAGCTAGAGACAAGCCTGTGTGTGTGAGGGGCGGGGTGTAGTGACGAGGTTACAGAAGCAGAGGGAGGAAAAACGAGAGAAGCAGAAGCGAGAACGTGAAGCAGATTGGAGAGAAACAGGTGACACAATAAGACGGGTGAGAGACCGGAGAGAAAGATGTTTAACTACCTCGTGTGCGAAGCGGAGTAAAATTGCACTTCTCTAGGTTACGTATAAATAACAAGCTCGCGACATTGTGCAAATGGCTCTGAAGCCCGCGAGCCGCCGTGCGTGTGCACATCTGCTGTCCGGCGCCGTCAGTTGCGTGGGGCCTGGGCGGGGCATGGGCGGGGCATGGAGCGCGCGGCCGGAGGTGTCCGGGGCTCCCGTGAGCTGAGGGAGCCCCGTGTGTTGGAGAAGCGAGGCGGGAGCCCACCCCGCAGAGGGAAGTCCGGCGGGAGCCCACCCCGCAGAGGGAAGTCCGGCGGGAGCCCACCCCGCCTTCGTGAATGCCGCATGGTGCGGCCGGAGCAAGATTCAGCGCAGAGTCCCCACAAGAGCCGGTGAGTGGGGTTGAGCGGGAGGCATGCTGGACGCCGCGCCTGGACAGGACATGTGCACGCGTATGGTGCGAGCAGGAGTTGTAAAAAGACGCGAGCCGTACGCGTGCACATCTCCTGTCTGTTAAGCTTGAGCACAGACAGTCGATGTGCACGCGTACGGCTTGCGGCGTTATTACAACTTCTGCTCGCACCATACGCGTGCACATCTCCTGTCCAGGACTTGCCGACTTGCCTAACGCGTGCACCTGTCCTGTCCCGCATCGCAAAGCAAGTCGGCAACAATAGATCTCGCCTGGCGAGCAGCGCATGGCGCTGCATCGCTAGGCGAGACCTAAAAACGGGGCAGAACCACCATCTTAATGATAGCAATTCAGCCAGCCATAGACAATAGGAGCGTTATCCAGCGATCAATCTGTCCCGCAAGGCGGTCAATGGCCGGGCCGTAATTGAGACGGATGACCTCCGAAGCTGTGCAGTGTAAAACTACACCAAGATATCTGGGGGGATCGTCGCGCAAGGGGAAATCCAATGCAAAAGGGAGAGTGATGTCTGTTAAGGGAAAAACCTCAGACTTGGTCCAGTTTATGACCTGTCCAGAAAAAACGCCAAAGCGAACCACCTCACGTATGATTGGAGAAAGATTTGTAGCGGGCTTTCGTACGAACAAGAGGATGTCGTCCGCATATAAAGAAGCCAGAAGGGGCCCCGGTGGAACCCAATACCTCGCTGGAGGTGCCGCTCCTGGAGATGTTGCACCAGTGGGTCCATCGCGATAATGAATAATAGGGGCGAGAGTGGACATCCCTGTCTGGTGCCGCGCGATAGTGAGAACTTGTCCGATAAAGCCCCATTAACCCTGAGCTGTGCAACGGGTTTAGTGTATAATAGATGGACCAAGGAGTGGAAATTCTGTGGGAAACCAAGCTTAGTGAGTGCTGCCTGGAGAAAGTCCCACTCCAGGGAGTCAAACACTTTTTCAGCGACAAGTAGTATCGCAGCGGCAGGAAGAGCGGGGTTTAACTGATTAATAACATCAAATAGCGTGCGTAAATTCACCGAAGTTGAGCGGCCCGGAACAAAGCCCGATTGAAGGGGGGAGATTATCTGGCCTATTATGAGTGATATCCACGTTGCGAGGACCTTTTCCAATATTTTATAATCTTGATTTAGTAAAGACAGAGGTCTGTAGGATGCACATCTATTAGGCTGTTTGCCCGGCTTGAGGAGCAGTGTTATAACTGCCTCTCGCTTGGTATGGGGCAGTTCACCCGACTCTAGCGCCTCCGCATTGACCTCCAAAAGGTGTGTAACCAATAATGTCTTATAAGTTTTATAGAACATGCCAGTAAGGCCGTCCATGCCAGGGGCACGGGAGCCGTCCAGCCTGTCTACGGCTTCCACAATCTCATCCGTGCCAATCGGTGATGCCAAAAAGTGTTGATGGCCCCTTTCAAGCCACACCATCGCTATCTCGTTTAAATAATCAGAAAGGGCTGTGCCGGTTGGCGGGGAACACAATGTATATAGCCGAGTGTAATAAGACAGGAAGGTGGAGAGAATATCTGGGTCATGCGTGACACCGATACCATCTGCGGTCTGGAGCCGAGTAACATACGTGGTGTGCTGTCGAGGGGTAAGCAGGTGGGCTAAAGTGTGCCCCGGTCTCTCCCCCTCCCCATACACTTGAGCGCGTGCATACTTCCCCAAATAGGCGGTCTCATGTAATGCAAGATCCTGGAAGTCACCCAACAATCTTGCACGCTGATGTAATGGAGGGGGGGTCGCGCCAGCCAGTGTTTGGGCATCCAAATCCTGCAGGGCCCGCTCAGTAGTGTCGAGGTCCCGGCGAATAGTGCGCAAGACTCTGGCCTGTTTGGCTATGCAAACACCCCTGATAAAGACTTTGAAAGCCTCCCATAGGGTGGCATATCGTGGTACAAATCCTGTATTAGTATGGAAATATTCTACAATCGCATCCTGCACTTCGCTTTTGAATACGGTGTCCAACAACGCATCAGTTGGGTAGCGCCAGGATCTAAGGGGGCGTGTGACTGTGGCCAGGGTCACTGATAGCAGTACTGGGGAATGGTCCGACAGGGTCCGAGGCAAGTGATCTGCTTCCTGCAACGTGATCAGAAGGTCTGGGTTTGTATACCATCTATCTATACAGGACCAAGTGCCATGTGGTACAGAATAAAATGAGAATCCCTTGTCTATTGGATGTAAATGTCTCCATGCATCAGCCAGAAAGTGTGTATGTAGTAGAGTCTCAAGTTCCGCTGTAGAGAAAGGTTTTGTAATGTAGCCTGTGCCTGTAGTATCAGCGCTCGGTTGCAACATGAGATTAAAATCCCCCCCCCCCAATATGATTGAGTTGATCGGTATTGCAGAAATATGTGTGGAGATACTAGCGAAGAAGCCTCGGGGGTCTACATTGGGGGCATATACATTAATGAGGAGTATTTGTTTTGTGCCCACTCTGCCGGCCACTAGCAGATATCGTCCCTCTGGGTCCACGATCACCGATTGGGTCGCAAAGGGGAGCGCTTTGTGGATAAGCACACAAACTCCGCGGGAGTAGGTGCTATAGCTCACTAAGAACCTATTGTTACCCCAAGTGGCGGCAAACCGGTTGTCCGAGTTCGGGGCATAGTGAGTCTCTTGAAGCAGAGCAATGTGTATTTTGTGTCTTGCCAAATAGGCCAATACCTGTCTTCCCTTACGGGGGTTCGACAAACCCCTCACGTTCCAAGTTATGCATTTAAGCTCCAGTCCCTCCATCCCCCTTCCATGACCCCTCATAGTGAATATAACATTGTATGGGCTGACGCGTTATTATGGTTGAATCTAAAAAGCTCGCCAGTAGATGTGAGAGTGACCTGCAAAAAACAAACAAATGTAAACTCACACAACCTGAAATCCCACCCCACCACCCCCCCCCCCTCCCACATCGGATAACCACCCAATCTGGATCCGGTGAATCCCAACACATCACAACAAAAAAATAAGAAAGAGAGAATTGCAAAGAGTAGGAGATCTCCTAGGAGGGCAGCAACGCCTCGACAGCAAGCCACTTAACATGATAACAGTAGTTCGTAAACTTGCATGTAACTGCTTTCATAGGGGAATAGAACTGTAGCTATCTCGTCCATAGCAAAGAGAAAAAGGGCTTCTAGCTACTACATCCTGGAAATGTTAGTTGGATCCGTGCCCATCAAGTGAATCGTACACGCCCAAAGTTCCTTTCTCCGGCAATAAAACAGTTGTGAGTACCTGAGGATCATTTCCCAGGGGAAGGGCCTCTGTTCGACTTGTGGCTTTTCCAAAAATCAGCCTCGTCTGCAGGAGTATCAAAAATAAAGGTTTTGCCATCAATCTGAATGTGAAGGCGCGCCGGATTTAACATTGCGTAGCGAATGTTTGCACTCCTTAGGGTTCGCTTGATATCCGGGAACTTGCGCCTGGCCTCTTGCACCCCCGGCGTGAAGTCCGGGTTAATGGACAACGACATTCCTTGAAACTGCAGGTTTCCCACCTCTCTGGCTCTGCACAAGGCAGCGTCACGGTCCCGGTAATTGAGCAATCGCACTATAATGAGGCGTGGGGGAGCTCCGGAGGCCGATCTAGGAGCCAGAGATCTGTGGGTCCGCTCTACAGCAAATGTGGCGGAAAAACAGTCACTGCCGAGTAGCTCCGTCAGCAAGCGCTCAATATAGGCATCCATAGGGCCTGTATTGGTTGTCTCGGCTACTCCGGCTATCTGGAGATTATTGCGGCGCGATCTCGCCTCCAAGTCTTCTGCCTTTGCCGCCGTTGTTTTGAGGAGGCGCTCCGTGCGATCTAGGCACTTGGCCATTGCTGCCTGTGCATCTTCAACATCCGAGATGCGCCTTTCTGCAGTGTTGATGCGGGCCTCGTGCTGCTCCACTTGACCATGTATGGTGTTGCTGCGCACGCCCAGGTCGTCAAAGCGTGCATCGATGGCCTTGAAGCCTGCGCGCAATTCCGCCATAATGGCCGCAGTGCCCTCCAATACAGGTTGTTCAGTGTCTGGAGGTTCGGCGCGATCTGATGGCTCTCCTCGCGTGGCATCGTCTCCACCGTCCCGTCTGGGAGTCTTAGCGGTCTCAAAGGAGAGCTGCCGCTGCTTGGGGTCTCCACGACCCATGATAAATAGTTAGGGCACCCAAGCACGTATGAGGCAGTAGGAGAGAAGCACCCCTGTTTAGTGGGGAGCCGCGGCGTCGCTGCGTAGTCAGTATGAGGCCAGGAAAGGGGCACCAGCAGTATTGGACCTTCTGCGAATCGGACTCGTCCCAAATGGACCAGTCAGGCTGTACGTGCGAAATCTAGCCCGGCAGGGTCCCCTCCTCACATCAAGCACGGGCAGGGGGAGTGAGATGCCCAGGACACGCGGGGGCGCAGCCCAGCCCCACCATCATCGCCGCCCGGTGTCTATTGCTAATATCTGCCATCTGAGGAAACCTCCCGTTATTTAGCACGTTTGCCATGCACGGGTGTCGTGTTTGGACGTGTTCCGGTAGCGTGGTGCATTCCCATTATTAGGAGGATTCAATTCGGGCGGTGCAACTCACCAGTACCCCCGCATCAGGCTCTTTGAGGTGCCGCCGGTCTCGCCAGTCACTCTCTATGGGCCTCCAAGCCCCGACCTTGATTTAGGCTGCAGGCGCACTCCGCAGCGGTGGCCCAGCCTTAGGCCCGCCCGCAACCCCTGTCGTCCCGGGCCCTCTGAGGGCCGCGTCAGGCCGCAGCTACAGCCACGCCGTGTGTGGGGGTCGGGGGCACTCTCTCCGGCTCCATCTTGCTTCGTCCCCGCCTCGGAGCTTCAGGCGGTCACAACAGTGCACAGGGGCTCAGATCACCTCAGTAGGACGCCGCAGAGCAGGTGATTCATAGCGGCCGCTTGGGAGCTCCTCAATCAAGCAACCAGCTTGGTGCTTGGTTAGACTATGCCCCTGGTACTGATGTTCTTGAATGGATGTGCACTGGGTCCCTGCTAAACAGGCCCCAGTGCCAGTGCTTTTTCCCTAAAACTGTGCATGTTCAATTGTAACCCAATTGGCAAGGAGTTTAGCACCCTTGTAAGTCCCTGGCAAATGGTATCCATAGTATCCAGGGCATGGGTACTAAAGAGGGTCCCTATGGGCTGCAGCATGTATTATGTCACCCAAAGGGATCCCCACAAAAACTGCCTGCAGACTGCCACTGCTGGATGCGTGAAAGGGCACATGCCCTTCTGAAAACACAACAGTGCACACTGCCTGTGTGCAATGACCAAAGACACTGCATGGCTTATATATAAGTCACCTCTACAGCAGGTCTTAGACCCCTAGGGCAGGGTGAATTATAATACATGAAAGGGCATATCTACATGAGCAGGTATGACCCGGTGATGCCTAGTACCATTACTAGGGCACTGCAAGTGATCAGGCAGCCATGTTAAAGGTATGTACTGGGCATTGGTCAATACGAGTTACCCAGCTACATAATGGCTGCACTGAAAATAAGGGTGTTTGGTATCAAACACCTTATTTCAATAAATCTACACTGATGCTTAGATGTGCCTCCTGAAAACCTACTAGTCCTCTAGTGTGCTGGCTGGCCACTACACACAAGTTTCTGAACCCCAGTAGGTGAGAGACCGGGCTCTCAGAGGCCAGAAACAATACCTGCTCCAGAGGAAGGTGGTAACACCTCCTCCAACAGGATGGCTAGTGATTTAGCACATCAAGGCCAGAGGCTTCAAAGCCTCTGCCGCCTTTGATATGCAACCCTGGTTTCCCCAGGACTTGAGGAACGCCACCTCCTGCCCTCAGGCCCATTTGGCACCAGAGCAGGTGGAAAATTAGATAGTCAGAAGCCGTGTCACACTTTCAGGCTATGCAAAAGAAACCATTGATGGACGGAATGCTGGACAATGCAAGCATTCACCCCCAGTCACAAGGATGTGGAGAGGTGTGGTGCAGCGGCCAGGGCAGCTGACTTCGGAGCACAGGGCTCACGGTTCGATCCCCGGCTCCGGCGGCAGCTCAGCTCAGCACCTTGTGACTCTGGGCAATAGCTCACTTAATTTCCACGACGGCCCCCAGCGCCTTGAGACCCGTAAGGGTGAGTAGTTCGCGCTTTACAAATATGGATTTAGATTTTTTTTTTAGATTTAAGGATCTGGGTTAAATCCATCATTCTTTTGCTCACCACACCACCCCAGTTTGGACCCAGGCATAAGCAAATCAGTCTTGACCCTGTTCCTTGGGGGAGCAGACCAGCCCGAACTGCCAAGCCAGGTCCTCCCTGGACCGGAAACAAGCATCCTGGGACCGGTTTCAGGGCATCACCCTTCATCAGTCAGGCGAGCTTGAATCCAGTGGTGTAGTGAGCACGGGACCCACGTCTGGGCATACCCTTCCCACTTAGGCCGACATATGCAAAAGAAACAGTTGATGGACGGAATGCTGGACAATGCAAGCATTTACCCCCAGTCACAAGGATCTGGGTTAAAGCCATCATTCTTTTGCTCACCACACCACCCCAGTTTGAACCCAGGCATATGCAAATCAGTCTTGACCCTGTTCCTTGTAAAAACAGTCCAGCCCGAACTGCCAAGCCAGGTCCTCCCTGGATCGGAAAAAGCATCCTGGGACCAGTTTCAGGGCATCACCCTTCATCAGCCAGGGTAGCTTGAATCCAGTGGTGTAGTGAGCACGGGACCCACGTCTGGGCATACCCTTCCCACTTAGGGCGACATATGTAAAAGAAACAATTGATGGACGGAATGCTAGACAATGCAAGCATTCACCCCCAGTCACAAGGATCTGGGTTAAATCCATCATTCTTTTGCTCACCACACCACCCCAGTTTGGACCCAGGCATATGCAAATCAGTCTTGACCCTGTTCCTTGTAGGAACAGTCCAGCCCGAACTGCCAAGCCAGGTCCTCCCTGGACTGGAAACAAGCATCCTGGGACCGGTTTCAGGGCATCGCCCTTCATCAGCCAGGCTAGCTTGAATCCAGTGGTGTAGTGAGCACGGGACCCACGTCTGGGCACACCCTTCCCACTTAGGGCGACATATGCAAAAGATCAATTGATGGATGGAATGCTGGACAATGCAAGCATTCACCCCCAGTCACAAGGATCTAGGTTAAATCCATCATTCTTTTGCTCACCACACCACCCCAGTTTGGACCCAGGCATATGCAAATCAGTCTTGACCCTGTTCCTTGTAGGAACAGTCCAGCCCGAACTGCCAAGCCAGGTCCTCCCTGGACCGGAAACAAGCATACTGGAACCGGTTTCAGGGCATCACCCTTCATCAGCCAGGCTAGCTTGAATCCAGTGTTGTAGTGAGCACGGGACCCACGTCTGGGCATACCCTTCCCACTTAGAGCGACATATGCAAAAGAAACAATTGATGGACGGAATGCTGGACAATGAAACTGATCCAGCGGATGGCCAGGGTTGAATATTTCACAAAAACTGAATATTTCAATGGGCCCTTATACATTTATCCAAAATGCTCATCCACAATCCCTGGTCAATCCGCTGGGGGGGTCAAGTTTTATAATTCACTTAAGTTCTGATTTGTTATTTCCCTGTAACCATAAATCGGGTTAAAATATCATTTCAATGCCTAACTAATCACGAATCAACACTCTTCCGCTGGTCGATGGACCATTAGTTGAGTTAGTTGATGGTGATATTAACAATTTCTTAACTAATTCACAGTTCTTAGTGAAATAACCAGAGACTCTGGATAAGATTCATAAGCTTTATCTAAAATATCAGTCATAAAGTTGAACGCTCATCAATACAGATTTAACAGTGCAAACTCCATCATTCTTCAATGGGAGAGAGAAAATTCATTTAGCAAATACATTCAATTACACAACCTCATTCAACAAATCAATGCATCAGAGTGGATAGATGTAGAGACAAAAGACACATATTAACATAGATTTGCAAAGAAATATGCAAATTTAGGGACAGAATGACATTTACCTAATAGAGAGGACTGGTAAATCAACCCTCTGGCCAAAGGACTGGTGGGGGTCCCCTGACTTAGAATCAGGAGACAAAGACTATAGGACAGGATCAGGACAGGGCTGATACTTACTATACTTACTATACTTCTCTACAAACCCGACGCACCAGGGCGATTCCCTCTCTTACGCTCTCTCCCTCCTCGATATTCTTCCGCAATCTTTGAATCTAATCAGGCTGTCGTTTCGGATCTGAATCTTCCCAGTCTGCTCTCGCCTCTCTCTCTCTCTCTCTCTCTATGATGATCTTGATGCTCTCTCTCGATACAGCATACTCGTCTCTCTCTCAGCGTCAATGAGCACTCCCTTTTCTTAACTTAAGTTAGTCTAGTTATATTCTTTATTTCTACATGTCCCACCCTCAAGAGTTGCAAATTTTACTAAAATATGGAATATGATTGGACGGGGCTAGGGGAGTTTTCATCACACCATGCTGACATATTCATTTTTATTAAGTACTTATTGTTTGCTAGCCCTTTCCCTTTAGCTCATTCATGTTGTCCTTTTCCCATGCATATATTGTTGCCATTTGTAATAATACATTCAATACAGGCTACATAGACGAGTGATCCATGTCTTCTTTTTCTCATGTCTTCTGTCCTTGATATTTGGCATTCATTCAGCTCCTTCGGTCACAGGGTCACATCATGAATTCACTGAGCAAGCGCGACTTTTAGTCATCGTCGCCATTTTCTTTCTTCGTTATGCTTTAGCAGGCCCGAATGCACACTATTAATAAAGGAATCATAAACCGATGCTATTTTCTTAAACATATAATTCTCACTGTTCACCACCCACTTCTACTCTATCCCATGTTATTATTATCTCTCTAGGCAAAAGCGTTAACAACAGTAGCTTTCCTTTAAATTCAAGCAAGCAGATGCCGGGCATGCGGTACCTTAAGACCACATCTTAGTCTTTCTTGCGCATGCGTGAGGTTTTCCCTCTCAAAGCGAGTTAGTCACGTTATCTCTACGTAATTCAGGTTTGCACATGCGCAAAGCGTTTTCGCAAATTAAAGCGGGTTTTAGTTGCATTGCATTTTATTCTTCATTAATTTAAGCATGCGTAAGCTTTTCTCCCCATGTATCGGTGTCTGGTGTATATTAGTTTCCTCTCATCTACAGTTTTAACGATTAGTGAAAGGTAATGGAGGATTCCTCCAAGCAAGTTTCATTTACTTGAATCCTTGCTCCATCAATCCCCCCTCTGATGGCATTTTTGAGCCATCATTAAATACCCATCATTACCAAGTGCCAACTTTATTCATCTAATTTTTAGTGTCTTCCTCTCTTTCTACTAATTCTTCGTTTTTCTTTTTCATGTCAAATTCTTTAATTTTATCATATAAATTTCCTTTCATTTCCTCTAACTCAATCTCTTCCCTTTTTCTCTTTCTTCCCATTCTCTTATTCTTTATTTCGGCCAACATTCTTGCTCTTGTTTTACTCTAGCAACATCTATATGTCATCATTATTATCAGAGCTATTATTGCTATTGGAATTACAGGTATTAGGATCTTCCCTAATAGACTACTCCCTAAAGTGGAAAACCAATTACCTATAGTGGAAATACTTTTACTAAGTCTTTCTCAGACACCGTCAACCTCCAGTTGGGTCAAATCATCATGAATCTTTGTAATATTCTTAATATATCCCTTAATACTTTTACTTTTGTCTGGGATATATGTACGGCAATGTTGAGCTTTCAACATGCCACAGACTCCACCCTCTTTTGCCAATAATATATCAAGTGCAAGTCGATTTTGCAAAACCATAGATCTAATTGCAACCATTTCGGTATTAATCATTAAGAATCCCCCAGCAGTATCTGTCGATAGACGATCAACTATTGTTGACAATTTTCGTATTTTATGTGAATTTAGTATGACTCCAACTGTTGGTGTCAGTGCACCAAATATATCACCTACTATTTCTGAAAAACTCGTTCTTTTACTCCGTTTTAGTCCTTGACTTATTACATCCATTTCATTGTTCTTAGTTATGTGATAGACTTTTGGAAATACTATTCCAAAATAACAACAACCATACCATCGCGTAGGCAACCTATAATAGGCGTTTTTACCACACACGTAATAAATCCCTGGAAAAACAGGATCAGTTCCACCTTTTAGTCCCCATCCTCCCATTATTAGGAAGGTATGTTCACATTCACTAGAACCAATGAAAATGTTGTTATAGTCAGTTTTTAGTCTATGCAGACAGAATTTTCCCAATTTTGACAAGTCTAGGGACATTGCAGCATGAGTCTCGCCTTTCTTATAGTCCCCTTCCTTATTAGCCCATGGAGGTACATGTGACTTCTGTTCAACAGCCTTCTTTTGAAAATCCTGCCTTCTTTCCTCTACTAAATTTAGAAAATCTTTTTCTTCATCACGCAAAATACATGTTAGATTATTCTTATGAGCATATGTTATGTCTATTGGGTTTTGTTGTTAAGAAGAACTCACCCATGAATTCTGCATCTTTACCACTAAGCACTGGGTTCAGGTTTCTTCGAATAGGGATTTCTGAAAATACTAAATCCATATTCGAATAATAATACTGCAACTTGCCTGTTACATAGAACAAACTGGACACAACACTACATGACACACCATATGTTAAAGGAAGATGGTGATATGTCACCCCCTCCGAGACAGACAAAGGTAATTTCATGCAAACATAACAATCACTCACATCCATTGTATCTACGTATTTGTAAAGAAGTTTAGTAAATACATTTAATGACGAATCACTATTTGATTTGTCATGATGATACATGCTCTCATCCATTTGCTCTAAATTAGTGGTAGTTGTTCTTTTAGTAACTGCATTCACTCGATCACTTGTATTAGTGTTATTTCTGTTATTATTTACCATTAGAATAGGTATCACAACAGTTAGCAATAACCACATTAACATTAGTATTAAAACACTGCACAAACAATATTTAACACATCTTCGTTTTAAACTAGATTTCGAATGTTCAGTCACTTTTGTTTCTGCCATTTTTAGTATTCTAAATTTGATCAATATCTAAATTAATTCTTCTGATATTCTAAAATTTATTCTAAAAATATAAATATATATAAAAAATCTTTGTGTGATCCCACACTTCAAGAGCTTTTCGTCTTTATTCCCCTTTGTCTTTATTTTCTTTCTCTTTGTTTCTTTTCTTTCTTTATTTGTTTGTCAATTTTCCACCCTTTGTGTCAAAGTCTTTTCCTTTTAAGGTGGTCTCAATTTGCTTTCATCAATTCCTTCAATAGTGACACTTTCTTGTTCTTCATTCAGATCAAGATTCTCAAAGTCCTCGAGGATGATATATGTCCATTCAGGAGCCTTATATTTTCTGCTCGGAACTCTCACTCTTTTTGATTTTCGTAAAGATTTTCTTCTCGATTGTTCTTGCTCAGTTTGACTTGATACTTCATTTACTTGTTCTTGTTCTTTCCCTGTTTTTCTTCTTAAAATATATCTCAGTCCTTTTACTCCACTTGACCAGTGATTACCTTTTCTGACCCTCTTTGTTTGTACTGCCTTTTCACCTTCTTCGCCTATTTCTAGTGTTCTTTTATTTTCTCTTTCTTTTAGCTGAACTTGTTCTGGACTTTCTGATTTCTTTCTTTCTGTTGATTGAATTTGTTCTTGATCTTTCAGTCCTTCTTTTTCTAACTCTAATTGAGCTTGATCTGAATTTCCTGCAGTAGATTCTTCTGTTGACTGAATTTGTTCTGAACCTGTCAGTCTTTCTTTTCTTCTTTTGATTGAGCTTGATCTGGATTTTCTGTTTCAATTTGTTCTGGTCTTTCAATCTCTTGCTCTTCCTCGGCCTCTACAGCAGTCTCTTGAGACCCAGTAACTGGTGCCCACCCTACTTGACTTGTACTTGGTTGTTCATCATCAATGCGTTCTTCAGAGTCTGTTTCTCTGATTTCTTCGACTTCACAACTTTCAGCTTCTGGTTCTTCTCTTTGTTCTACCAGTTGCTGCTCTTGTCGTTCAGGTGGACTTGGGACTCTTTGTGTATGACTGGCATGGATCCAGTTTGGCAAGCCAGCACACTTCACTGCTGTCGTCGTGACCAATATAACTTGATGAGGTCCTTTCCACCTGGGTTCTAAACACGATTTTCTCGTGTGCTTCTTTACCACAACCCAGTCTCCTGGACACAAATCATGAGCTTGATTCGGCTGTGCTGTGGTTGCATCTTCTCCAACCTGGTGAGACACAGAACGTACCAGATCAGCTAGTCCTTTACAATAGTCCAACACTAGATCATCAGTTATATTCATCAGTTTGTTTCCAGGTACAAATGCTTGTCTCATTGCTCTTCCCATGAGAATTTCATGAGGACTCAATCCCGTCCTTCTGTCAGGGATGCTTCTAAGGCTCATCAATACAAGGGGCAAAGCGTCAGGCCATTTCAGTGAAGTGGATGCACACACCTTCCCTAACCTGGATTTTATTGTGCCATTGAGCTGCTCAACCACTCCAGAGGCTTCTGGTCGATAGGCACAATGTAGTTTCTGCTCAACTTTGAAAGCTGTACAAATTAATCGAATTATCTCATTGTTAAAATGAGGTCCTCTATCTGATTCCAAAGTGACTGGAAATCCGAATCTGGGAATGAGTTCTCTCAACAGTAGTTTGGCAACTGTGAGGCTGTCATTCCTTCTTGTGGGATAGGCTTCTACCCATCGAGAAAACAGACACACAATGACAAGGACGTACTTCAAACCATTGCACGACGGCAGCTCTATAAAGTCAAGTTGCAGTCTTGTAAATGGTCCCTCTGCCTTTCCAATGTTTCCACAACTGACAACCGTTTTTCTACCTGGGTTCTGCTGTTGACATGTCAAACATCGCTGGCAGAGACTCTCTGCAATTAGCCTAAACTTGGGATTGTACCATGTCTGCCTGAAGTGCCTAATCATGGCATCCCTCCCAATGTGTGTAGCTCCATGATATACTCTTGCCATTTGTGATAGTAAACTATCTGGCATTATCGGTCTACCATCTGGACACACCCATACTTCATCATCTGCTCTTCTTGTGCATCCTGATTTGATCCAGAGTTCCTTTTCTTTTGCATCTGCCTCATCCTGTAACTGTCTAACTTCATCCCATGTTTCAAAAGCAGAGAAGAACATTAGTTGGCAATTGGTAACTTCTTTTTCCAACCCTCTGTTCAAAGACATTGTATTTCGAGCACAAAATTGTGCAACTTGGTCAGCATATTTGTTGCCTTGTGTCACATAATCATTTCCTGACTTATGTGCGGCACACTTGACCACTGCAATTTCTTTTGGTAATTGGAGTGCTTCCAATAGTTCTTTGATATTTTTACTATTCCTGATAGGAGAACCTGAAGAAGTCAGAAATCCCCTTTGCATCCATAATTGGCCAAAATCATGCACAACCCCAAAACCATATTGACTATCCGTGAATATGGTTACTCTCAATTTTTCCCAATCTTGCATGCTTTTGTCAAAGCTATCAATTCGGCTATTTGTGCAGACTTGACTCCTTTTAGACAGGATGCTTCCAGAATAGCAGATACAGTACATACAGCACAGGCAGAACTCAGTTCTCCATTTTGTTTTCGCAAACATGACCCATCAACAAACAATACATAGTCTGATTCTTCCAATGGAACATCAAAGATGTCAGGTCTGGGCTTTATACACATTTCCGTCACATCCAAACAATCATGATCAACCTCCTCTTTTATTTCTTCACAGTATGGATCCGGCAGCAAGGTTGCTGGATTTACTGTGGTACATCTTATCACACTTACATTTTCAGCACCCAGGATCACTCTTTCATACTTAGTCAGCCGACTAGGGGTCAAGTGCTGAGTACGAGTCCTTGTTAAAAGGATCTCGACTGAATGTGGCACATATACCTTTAGGGGATGTCCCATTACAATCGATTCACTCTGCTCCAGACTCACACAAGTAGCAGCTACTGCTTTTAAGCAGCCAGGCAATGCCGCAGCCACTGGATCCAGAGTGGCAGAAAAATATGCCACTGGACGTCGTGTCAATCCATGTCTCTGGGTTAATACTGAAAGTGCACATCCTTCTCTCTCACAACAGAACAAGGCAAATTCTTTCGTATAGTCAGGCATTCCTAATGCTGGTGCTTGACAAAAACAATCTCTCAGTTTTATGAATGCATCTTCACTTTCATCATCCCATTCAATCGGATCTGTCACATCCTTTCGTGTCAATTTTAGTAAAGGCTTTGCAAGCAGTGAAAATCCACTGATCCACTGACGACAGTATCCAATCACTCCCAAAACATTCGTACTTCTTTCTTAGTTTTAGGCAGACTCATTTGTTGAATCACTTTTATTCTCTCTGGTGTCACTTTTCTAACTCCCCTTTCTATCTTGTGTCCCAAATATTGGACTTCTTGTTGACAAAACTGTAATTTTTCTGGTGACACCTTGTGTCCACCTTCTGCCAAATGGTTCAGTAAGGCAATTGTGTCAGTGACACAAGCCTCTCGTGTCTTTGATGCCACCAATAGGTCGTCAATGTACTGAACCAAAACCGAATTTCCTGGCATAACCAATGTTTCCAAACACCTTTTCAGGATCTGATTGAAAATTGAGGGGCTCTCTGTGTACCCTTGAGGAACTCGGTACCATGCCAAAACACGGTCTCCGAACCGGAATGCAAAAAGATATTGACTATCCGGATGCAAAGGAATCGAAAAGAATGCTTGGCACAAATCAATCACCGTGTACCAATGTGCATCCCAAGGTATCTGATAAAGGATCACTGCTGGATTTGGTACTACTATCTTATTAATTTTCCTTAAATCTTGCACTAACCTATACTTGCCACTAGGCTTTTTAAGTCCCATTATTGGCGAATTATAAGGACTGCCCATTATCTCTTTCAAAATACCTTGTTCAATCATTTGATCAATTACGGGAGCAACTCCGGCTTTTACTTCAGGGCTCATTGTGTATTGGGGTGTGTTCGGATAAATTGCACCTTCTTTCACCATTATTTTAATTGGGTCTACATTTGCCATCAACCCAATTTCCTTTCCTGAAAAATCCCACATATCTGATCTCACTGTGTTTTTCAGCTCATCAGGCAAACTGTTTTCAGTAAGAAGTGAAAACATCTCATCCACTTCTGTTCCTTGTTTTGCTAGCATCATTTTGAAAGCAATATCTTCATCAGGTGTTTGGAAAGCAATACCATCAGGTGTACAATAGATGGTACAGTTCATTTTGCACAACAAATCCCTCTCTAACAAGTTTACTGGACTTGAATCACATACCACAAACCGATGCATATCTTTGAAATTCCCAATATTCACTTCTATTGGTTTAGTGACTGGGGTTTTTATTTGCTTATTTGAGACTCCTACAACTTGGATAGTTTCTCCCGAGAGGGTAGGTTTGGAATTTCTGCTGCTCTCACAGTAGAACGGGTAGCACCAGTATCCACTAGGAAAGTGATGTCATTACCTTCCACTTTTCCATCAACAAATGGACCTGACTGATCTACCGCCAAAGATTTGCCAAGCACGCATTCTTCCTCCCCCCTCAGGCACCGTCATTGAGAAGTGTCCGAATCACTCTCACCACTTTGCATCTAATATTGTTGAACCGTTTGTGTATTCTTACCACTCTCTCCACGAAATCCGGTGTTCACACTGTAGCTCTGCACCTGAGCGTTCACATGGTTGGGCATAGGGACTTGTGGCACCTGTAATTGCGGAGTAACTACCTGTTGCTGTTGCTGCTGGTTCACAACCACCTCATTCTGCATCTGTGGATTTAAATTTTGATTTACCCCATTACTCTGTTGAACATTTCTACACTCATTCTTCCAATGTCCATGCTTTCCGCACGCATGACATGGATACTTCTTTCTCGCTTCTTCTCTACTCATTCGCCCTCTTCCTTTATTTCCATTTGATCCTTGACTATTCTGATTCTGATCGTTCGACTGATTATCATTTTGAGAACCAGAATTTGCCTCTTGGTGTTCTGCTAGCTTCACTTGTGCCCACATCATTTTCTCTTTCAGTTTCTTGTGTTTTGCATCAATATCATCACTACAATACTTCGCATACTTCAAGATATCATCAATGGGCTTGCTCTGCCAACAAAGCATATGTTGCTGAATCATCTGACTAATTTCTGATCTCAATCCATACACAAACCTATACACGAAATGTCCCATATCCTTATCACCAATATTTTCAAATCCACTATACTGCTTAAATACTTGCAATAGCCTTTCGTAATACGCGTGCACTGACTCTTTTGGTTCTTGAGTTGTTCTATCTATCTTAACCCAATCTGTTTCTTTTGGAGGAATTTTCCCTTTCAAGAAAGTAATCACCTGTTGATATTTTTTCATCACTTCTTCTGAAGGCGCACTTGTCTTTGCATCTCTGGGATACTCTTCAGTTGGCCAATCAACAGTAATTTTACATTCTGTCCACAAATCAGTTGGTACCACTATGTCAAACAGGCCATCCAAATCCTTTAATAATACCTTTGAAACTTTCACAAACCTCTCTACCTGCTTGTACCATTCAACTGGTTTCTCTCTTAATCTGGGGAAATCATTCGTAAAAGACAAAATATCCTGTCTAGACCAAGGAACATGAACATATCCACCACCAGGAACTTCTCTCATTGGACACACTCTTTCAACCTGTTCTGTCTCTCTTAATGGGAATGCAGATGTTTCCTTTGTAGCTGCCTCATCCCTTTTTCTTGTCCATCTACCTCTCCATTGGTCTGCATCGCCCCATTTCTTCAAAATATACATTCATTCTTTTATCTGTAATCTCCTTCCTGACGCATTCAAACTTTCTAAATCCTTCTCAGTAAATTCTGTCCTATATGGTTTTTGTAATATTTTCGACTTCTCTACATCTATTCCAAAGTCTGTAGCCACTTCTACTATCTTCTCATGAAGATTCTTTGCTCTCCAAGTTATACTTTTACACAAAAACAACAATTCCTCATCTCCATATGAACCTAATCTGTCTGAACTTATAGTACCAATAATCATTTCTTCTAAATCCACTTTCAACTTGCCTACATCTATATTTGGTGTTTGGGGTTTTCTCTTGTCTAATCCTTTTGTCCACTCCTCTAGGTCTTCTGGTGAAAATCTTTTAGAGTTCCCTGCTACTGGAGTGACAATCGGTTCTTTTCTCCTTGTATTTACTGGTGTAATTCTCTTCAGGGTTTCAATCACTGTATCAAGATTAGGGAGATCTAGTAACGATACATTCGAATCACTCTCACTAGTTTGATCTTCTAAAATTACTGCCTCTTTCCTAGTATTATTCTGTGGGACTGTCACTGTTTGTAATCTCGGGGTATCTCGTTTATCACCATACAATGGAATAACAGGACCAATTGTTACTGGTACTGTCAAGGATCAGCATTCAAACCTAACTGATTTATTTTATGAATTATCTCTTCTTTTGTCTTATTCAACTCATTCCTTTCTTTTTCCTGTAATACTCGGGTGACTGTTGGATCATATAAAACCTGTGGAACTAATGGAGTTCCCATCATTGGTGCACTTGAGTTGTCTCTCTAGCATTTTCTTGATAAGGTGGAGGTCTTTTAACTAAAATGTCCTCTAATAACTCATCATCAGATTCATCACATCCTGTTCCTGTCATACCTATGTGTTTCAATTTTTCTTTACACTTACTCCCTACTTGATCCTCAGCCATCAACACTGGATACAAGCCTTCCGTTACTACAGCTCTTCTCCATCTTTTCATCTGATCTCCTCGAGTATCAAACGGATATCTGGGTAAAAACCCTCTGTTTATTCTTCTACCTCCTCTGTATTTCTCTCGTTCAAATGCCTCAACTTCCCATTCTTCCAAAGCTTCATACTGCGTTAACCTAGGACTTGGTTCTAATGAATTCATCCGATTTCTCAAATTCTGAAGAATCCTTACATTAAACGTACCATGTTCAGGGAAAGCTAGAACACCATCACCTTTCGTATACTCTACCCAATTTTCCAACCAGACACAAGTATGATATCCTTGTTCCATCATCATAAAGGAAGCAGGCGTGTTAGGAGGTGGCATAAGAATTCCTTCTCTGGTTACTACACGTTTATCTTTTTTAAAGAAACTTTTGATTTTATTAATCAGCTTCATTCTTCCGATCCCTGTGACTAATTTTTCAACAGGCAAAACCTAGAGACTCTTCCGTATTATTCACGTATCCTATTTGCCAACACTCGTCCTATACCAGCGCGACTCACACCAACAGTCCAATCAGGGCTCACTACATTTTCTCTTCTGCAACCAATACCAGCGCGGTTCTTGCCTACCAGCCAATCAGAGCTTTCAACACACCCACTTGTCTGACCAATGCCAGCGCGGCTCTTTGTGACGTCAGTATGACTCCTGCTACTGACCCTCCCTTTACAATCTGCACTTTGTACACGCCCGCTGTCTCAACCAATACCAGCGCGGCTCTTTGTGACATCAGTATGACTCCTGCTACTGACCCTCCCTTCACAAGGTAATACGACGATGTATTTTCTAATTTTTCTTTATAATTTTCTGTTAGTAACAACGTAAAAACAGTGCTACTCTGTCTGCTCTGCTAATCCAAAGATAGTTTATTTACTTGCTTCAAAGAGAAAATACTTCCTTACACTGCGAGTAAAAATCACTGTTTACCCTTCACTTGAGCTCGGGGAGGACCTATTACTCCTCTAGGGATACTCCTCCTTTGGGTAAGGCCAAAGTTTCACAGGTGGACCCTTCGCTATCACTCACTCTCTGCTCTTATACGATATAGTCCCTAATATAACACGTACAGACCTCCGTAGCTTTTAGGTATTATGACAACAGACGAGTAACCTTCTGCAGTGTGATTTCCTTACCACACTCTTCTAGATTCCATTCCCGGGATTCCCAGGTATCTCCGTACCTGAACTTCCAGACAACATAAAACGTGACACTACTCTTAATGTTAAACATGTAGTTAATGATCAATAATCAATAGTCAATATTCACCAAACTAATCAATAATAACCATAACTCTGCTACCAGAAAAACTGATCCAGCGGTTGGCCAGGGTTAAATATTTCACAAAAACTGAATATTTCAATGGGCCCATATACATTTATCCAAAATGCTCATCCACACTCCCTGGTCAATCCGCTGGGGGGTCAAGTTTTATAATTCACTTAAGTTCTGATTAGTTATTTCCCTGTAACCATAAATCGGGTTAAAATATCATTTCAATGCCTTACTAATCTTCATGAATCAACACTCTTCCTCTGATCGATGGACCATTAGTTGAGTTAGTTGATGGTGATATTAACAACTTTTTAACTAATTCACAGTTCTTAGTGAAATAACCACAGACTCTGGATAAGATTCATAAGCTTTATCTAAAATATCAGTCATACAGTTGAACGCTCATCAATACAGATTTAACAGTGCAAACTCCATCATTCTTCAATGGGAGAGAGAAAATTCATTTAGCAAATACATTCAATTACACAACCTCATTCAACAAATCAATGCATCAGAGTGGATAGATGTAGAGACAAAAGACACATTTTAACATCCATTTGCAAAGAAATATGCAAATTTAGGGCCAGAATGACATTTACCTAATAGAGATGACCGGAAAACCAACCCTCTGGCCAAAGGACTGGTGGGGGTCCCCTGACTTAGAATCAGGAGACAAAGACTATAAGACAGGATCAGGACAGGGCTGATACTTACTATACTTACTATACTTCTCTACAAACCCGATGCACCAGGGCGATTCCCTCTCTTACGCTCTCTCCCTCCTCGATATTCTTCCGCAATCTTTGAATCTAATCAGGCTGTCGTTTCGGATCTGAATCTTCCCAGTCTGCTCTCGCCTCTCTCTCTCTCTATGATGATCTTGATGCTCTCTCTCGATAAAGCATACTCGTCTCTCTCTCAGCATCGATGAGCACTCCCTTTTCTTAACTTAAGTTAGTCTAGTTATATTCTTTATTTCTACATGTCCCACCCTCAAGAGTTGCAAATTTTACTAAACTATGGAATATGATTGGACGGGGCTAGGGGAGTTTTCATCACACCATGCTGACATATTCATTTTTATTAAGTACTAATTGTTTGCTAGCCCTTCCCCTTTAGCTCATTCATGTTGTCCTTTTCCCATGCATATATTGTTGCCATTTGTAATAATACATTCAATACAGGCTACATAGACGAGTGATACATGTCTTCTTTTTCTCATGTCTTCTGTCCTTGATATTTGGCATTCATTCAGCTACTTCGGTCACTGGGTCACATCATGAATTCACTGAGCAAGCGCGACTTTTAGTCATCCGTCGCCATTTTCTTTCTTCATTATGCTTTAGCAGGCCCAAATGCACACTATTAATAAGCGAATCATAAACAGATGTTATTTTCTTAAACATATAATTCTCACTGTTCACCACCCACTTCTACTCTATCCCATGTTATTATTATCTCTCTAGGCAAAAGCGTTAACAACAGCAGCTTTACTTTAAATTCAAGCAAGCAGACCACATCTTAGTCTTTCTTGTGCATGCGTGAGGTTTTCCCTCTCAAAGCGAGTTAGTCACGTTATCTCTACGTAATTCAGGTTTGCACATGCGCAAAGCTTTTTCGCAAATTAAAGCGGGTTTTAGTCGCATTGCATTTTATTCTTCATTAATTTAAGCATGCGTAAGCTTTTCTCCCCATGTGTCGGTGTCTGGTGTATATTACTTTTGTCTCATCTACAGTTTTAACGATTAGTGAAAGTTAATGGAGGATTTCTCAGAGCAAGTTTCATTTTCTTGAAACCTTGCTCCATCACAAGCATTCACCCCCAGTCACAAGGATCTGGGTTATTTCCATCATTCTTGCTCACCACACCACCCCAGTTTGGACTCAGGCATAAGCAAATCAGTCTTGACCCTGTTCCTTGTAGAAACAGTCCAGCCCGAACTGCCTAGCCAGGTCCTCCCTGGACCGGAAACAAGCATCCTTGGACCGGTTTCAGGGCATTACCCTCCATCAGCCAGGCTAGGTTGAATCCAGTGGTGTAATGAGCACGGGACCCACGTCTGGGCACACCCTTCACACTTAGGGCGACATATGCAAAACAAACGATTGATGGACGGAATGCTGGATAATGCAAGCATTCACCCCCAGTCACAAGGATCTGGGTTAAATCCATCATTCTTTTGCTCACCACACCACCCCAGTTTGGACCCAGGCATATGCAAATCAGTCTTGATCCTGTTCCTTGTCGGAACAGTCCAGCCCGAGCTGCCAAGCCAGGTCCTCCCTGGACCGGAAACAAGCATCCTGGGACCGGTTTCAGGGCATCACCCTGTGTCAGCCAGGCTAGCTTGAATCCAGTGGTGTAGTGAGCACGGGACCCACGTTTGGGAATACCCTTCCCACTTAGGGCGACATATGCAAAAGAAACAATTGATGGACAGAATGCTGGACAATGCAAGCATTCACCCCCAGTCACAAGGATCTGGGTTAAATCCATCATTCTTTTGCTCACCACACCACCCCACTTTGGACCCAGGCATATGCAAATCAGTCTTGACCCTGTTCCTTGTAGGAACAGTCCAGCCCGAACTGCCAAGCCAGGTCCTCCCTGGACCGGAAACAAGCATCCTGGGACCGGTTTTAGGGCATCACCCTTCATCAGCCAGGCTAGCTTGAATCCACTGGTGTAGTGAGCACGGGACCCACGTCTGGGCATACCCTTCCCACTTAGGGCGACATATGCAGTTCGGGCTGGACTGTTCCCATTCGGCACAGGGTCAAGACTGATTTGCGTATGGCTGGGTTCAAACTGGAATGGCATGGTGAGCAAAAAAACGATGGATTTAGGCCCAGATCTCTGTACTGGGGTGAATGTATGACATTGTTGTTCATTCTGTCCATCAATTGTTGTTTTTGCATTTGTCACCCCGAGTGGGACGGGTATGCCCAGACGTGGGTCCCGTGCTCTCCATGGCACTGGAGTCAAGCTATCCCGGCTGATGAGGGGTGAAACCCCGAAACCGGTCCTAGGATGCTTGTTTCCAGTCCAGGGAGGACCTGGCCTGGCAGTTCGGGCTGGACTGTTCCCATTGGGCACAGGGTCAAGACTGATTTGCGTATGGCTGGGTTCAAACTTGAATGGCATGGTGAGCAAATAAACAATGGATTTAGGCCCAGATCTCTGTACTGGGGTGAATGTATGACATTGTTCTTCATTCTGTCCATCAATTGTTGTTTTTGCATTTGTCACCCCGAGTGGGGCGGGTATGCTCAGACATGGGTCCCGTGCTCTCTATGCCACAGGAGTCAAGCTATCCGGGCTGATGAGGGGTGAAACCCCGAAACCGGTCCTAGGATGCTTGTTTCCAGTCCAGGGAGGACCTGGCCTGGCAGTTCGGGCTGGACTGTTCCCATTGGGCACAGGGTGAAGACTGATTTGTGTATGGCTGGGTTCAAACTGGAATGGCATGGTGAGCAAAAAAACGATGGATTTAGGCCCAGATCTCTGTACTGGGGTGAATGTATGACATTGTTCTTCATTCTGTCCATCAATTGTTGTTTTTACACTTTCAGGCTAGGCACACCCCTATTGTGGGCCACCTGAAGGGGTCAGTTGAGGAAGGGTTTCACCATCTTATTTTTGGTGAAACTAGGAACTCTGGATCAGGTTTATGCCCACTCTCCCCAGGAAGTGGTCATAGAGTGGATGTAATCACCCCAGTGGTAAGAAGCCCATTGGCTACTATCCTATACTCCCCTTAACGCTCCTAAATTCAGCATTTAGGGGTTCCTGTGACACCAGGAACTCACATTCATCGACATGGAACCGAAGGAAGGACAAAGAAGAGCCGACGTCATGAGAACAGGGGTCCTGCACCTAAATTGGTGCCAAATCCTGCCTGGCTGCTTGCACCATGACAATCAAAAAGACCGACTCGTCCCAAAGCTGAACAGCCTCCCCAAACACTTGGAGGACTGTTATCATCTTCAACAACCAAGCATCATTTCCCTTGGGGTGGAGGATACATCCCCCTGTATTTGCAGGAACTGACCGCTTCAACCCAGTACTTCGTCTTAGTGGCCATCGGGCCCACTGAGGCAACAACTCGCCAAGAAGAGGTTGTCGTGAGTGCAGGAGGTCAGCCCTGTCGCTTTACCAAGTCTCTGGATGCTTACCCATCCAGGACCCTCTCAGAACCAATACCCTGGGTACCGGAGCCCTTGCAACTAAAAAGGCCTCTAGTGTGTCCAGTCTGGACACCACCAACACTTAACCCAACCTGCCAACGAGGGACTT
Source organism: Calotriton arnoldi (assembly GCA_963921515.1). Taxonomy (NCBI): domain Eukaryota; kingdom Metazoa; phylum Chordata; class Amphibia; order Caudata; family Salamandridae; genus Calotriton; species Calotriton arnoldi. The sequence goes on along the minus strand of CAWUFW010000203.1, from coordinate 3,535,052 downwards.
CAGGATCCCTGAGGCATTCACTGAGAGTGGCCCTGTTTTCTCTCCCTCTCCAGGTCAGCCTCAAACTACAGCGACATGCCAGACAACATACCTCTGCACCCAAGCCCCCCCAGCCCAGGTTCATGGAAACTGACTGTGTCCCTGTGCTTCGGAGACTCTCAAGAGCTGAGCTCCCTTTTGGGTTCTGCCGGACTTGTTCCCAAGTCCCCAATTGCAGCCTTTCTTTTTGCAGGTATCTTCCCATTGACTCTACCGTGTAGCGCTCGAGTCTACCAACTTGACCAGCACCTCTGCACCCGGACACCCCAGGACAGGTAAACCTGAACTGCTGGTGGTTTCTTGGGCTTTGGCCCCTAAGCAGCTTAAGTCCTAAAAGGCGCCCTCCAAAAATGTTTGCAGGATATCTATGCTGTGTATGTTTCTCCCATAGGATAAAATTACTGTGTTCAAGGCTCGTACCTCAAAACCGTTATTCGACTGTGTTTTTCTATTGCTACAAAAATCTATAACTTTGAAAGTACTTACCTGTTTCCGATGATCTTGGCGTCTTTAATTATATAAATATCTGTGTTATTTTTCTAAATTGGTCTCTGATTTCCTTCTTGATTGTGTGACTCTGTGTGTACAACAAATGCTTGACACTACCTTCTGATAAGCCTAAACTGCTCGACCACACTACCACAAATAGAGCACTAGGCATTATTAATTTAAGCTCTTTAAGCCAGTAAGGGTCATCTGGACTATTTGCATAGTGTACCCCTACATTGGTACACTACATAAATAACCAACCTACAGTACAATACACAATTCCTTTCAGCAGAAATGTCACAATTTCTAAGTGTAGGAAGCTGGCTCTGTCTATATTAAACCAAAATGAGATATAGTGTGCACAGAGTCCAGTGGAACCCCAAAGGTAGGCAGAGGTAAAAGCAGATAGCACCTTACTCTCTATTTGTGGTAGTGTGGGAGAGCAGTAAGGCTTTATCAGAGGGTAGTGTTAAGCATTTGTTGTACACACTCAGGCAGAAAATGATGTCACACACTCAAAGACTGAACTCAGACCAATATGTTTGTATAAACAAATATTATTTAGTTACATTTATTTTCTACAACCAAGCAAGCCTGGTACAGATAAGTATAAATGGTACTTTTCAAGGCAGGTTGAACAGTACAAGCAAGCTGAATGAAAATGTCTTTGATACAGGTTTGTAAATCTTTTCAATACAGTGGAAATTACTGTTGGATTACTTTTGATTACTTTACAGATTACTTTATGGATTACTTTTTCTACTCAGTGTGATATGCCTAGATAGCACACTGGGACATTTCCTAGAGAAAAGGTAAGTAAAGCAGTTTTTAGTTATTTGCAGTTTTTCAAGTTCTCATACAAAACCAACTCTACACGAAATAATTTTCAAGGAAAAACAGTCAGTGTATTCCTAAGGAGAAAATGTGGTTATCGGTTAACAGGTAAGTACTTGGTTGTGGGAGTTGGTATTCTGAGGTAAGAACCAGGGTTCCCCCAGGGTCAAGGATGCACTCTCAAAGCACCCTCAGTGGCACTAGGGCGGCCAGATGCAGAGTGCTGAGGCCCAATGTTATCCAATGGGGGTTAGGGGGCCTCCGGTTGGTGGCTGCTCACGAGCAGGCCACAAGGTTGTGGGAGCAAAGCTCCTGGTGTTAGGCTCCGGGCAAAGGGGGATCCGAGTTAGCATCCAAAGTACACCCGCAGCGGCGCAGGGGCGGCTGGGTGCAGGGTGCTGTTTTTGCATCGCGTGCCCTGTTGTTTTCAATGGGGATTCTACGGTTACAACAAAGACTGTAGGCTCGGGACGAAGATCTTCTGGAGGTGACCACTGGTTGGAGAGATAAGTTGGATGCCTGGGATTGCTGGGACACAGTCAGTTGGGCCACCAAAGGCCGTGGGGCGTCAGGTGCAGGGGTGTCTTTAGGCGTCTGGTTTTTCTTACAGCTCCGGTCACAGTCGGGGGGATCCTCCAGAAAGAGGCTGCCGGCTTCGCTTGGAGATTCGAGGCAGGTCAGAGATCACTAGATGTCAGGTCAGGATCGTCGGGAAGACCTGCTCGTGATGTTGGGCCACTCGAACTCGGGTCGTGGGCGTCGGGTGCAGAGTGGTGCAGACTTGTGGTTTTGGCTGGGGCCTCAGTCTGTGGGTGAGCAAATCCGGTGCTCATGGGAGACAAAGTCTTTGGCTGGGAAGGCAGGGCAGGTCCTTCGGGTTCTTGAGGCTGCTGGCTGCAGGACACACTGGGATTTCGCTGGAGCAGGTTCGAGGTGGGGACAGGCTGGTAGGGCTGGTAGGGCTGGAGCCAAGTCAGTGGGCGTCCTCCTCTTCTTTGTTCAGCACGGGTTCTTCGGTCCTTCTTCTTCTTGTCAATTCTTGTCTGAGGAGACAAGGTTCAGGGTTGCCCCTAAATACTAGATTTAGGGGCGTTACAGGTAGGTAAAGGTTGAAACCAGTGGGTCCCTACCTTGGGGTGGGTACACCCCCTATTATGCCACCCTCCAGTGGGAGGGGGGCATATGCCTCACTCTGGTTGACTGGGTCCCATCATCTGCAAGATGGCGGGGACTGAGAGTTGTGCGTCACCTCGCCTCCCCCAACTGAGGGGTGGGGTTGACAAAGGTGGGCACACCTCCCTTCCTCACTTGGTTTTCCTTCTGATTCTCCCGCCCAAAGTGGGGGTCAGAACGAGTGGGGGCCAGTTGCTGGAAGCAGCAAAGGCCTGGGGCAGCTCACAAAAGCGGCAAGCCTTTGAAGCTTCATTTTCGCGGACCCTACCCATCCTGGGGGAGGAGGCTTGGCACCTCGTCCCAGGATGTGCATTGTTTCAGACCCCCGAGAGCAGCAGGCTCTCGACCCAGGGGTCCAGAAACATCTGGTGGTGGCAGCTGGCGAGCAGCCACTCAGCCTGGACACTAGTGTTAGGTCGTTTTTTAGGGGGCATCTCTAAGATGCCCTCTGAGTGCATTTTTCATTAAATCTCACACTGGCATCACTGTGGGTTTAATGTGCTGTGAAGTTTTATACCAAACTTCCCAGTTTTCAGTAGAGCCATTATGATGCTGTGGAGTTCGTAATGACAAACTCCCAGCGCCATATACTCTTAATGGCATTACTGCACTTACAATATCTAAGAATTGTCTTAGACACTGTAGGGGTACAGGGCTCATGCACCTGTACCCTCACCACTGGTATAGTGCACCCAGCTAGAGGGGTGGCTGACCTATGCCATGGCAGTGGGTTGTAGTCATGGCACACAGGGACATGTGCCATTTCGACTCTTCACTTGATTCTGCACCAAAACACGCAGCCTGCAATGGCAGTGTGTGTGTGTAAAGGTACAGGGCCTCTAAGGGTGGCACAATACGTGCTGCAGCCCTAAGAAGCCTTCCCTGGCCACAGTACCCTTGGTACCTGTGGTACTATTTACAAGGGACTGACCGGTGGCCAAAGACTGCCAATTGGGTTTTGTTTTTAATGCAGTTTAGGGAAAGAACATAGGCCCTGGGTACCTGTTTGGCAGGAACCCAGGGCACACTCAGTCAAAGTACATCAGCAGTTTAGCAAAAAGTGGGGGCAACCATGCAAAAAGAGGGCACTTTCCTACACTAAGTTCATGTGGAATCACTTACTGCAAAGCATCTTTGTATCACCCCCAAGGTAATAGGAAGGTCGAGCGGGACAACCCATAATCAAAGAAACTATACCACTGGTTTTGAAAGGCAATTTAACTGCTAAAAACACCTTAAGAACTCTCCTCTGGGCATACCATACCACATCTCATAGAGTAGCAGGTAAAACCCCATATGAATTGTTAACAGGCAGACTTGCCTCTGCCAAACTACGACCCCATTGGCTCAAAAAGGGGGCAAGGGATTTTGCCATTGACAAAACTAGTGAAAGAGAAACCAAATGCGTTGCCGTTGAAAGGAAACAGACTAAAATGCAACATTATTATGAGCAAAGGAAGGCAGCAATCAATAGTAAAATATCTGTCAGGGATGTAGTTAGTTCAAATCAGATGCCCACATGCTAAACTTGGTGGCACCAAATTTGGTAGTCCCATGAGAGTAATTAAGACTTCAGGTTCCACTTTGATGCTTGAAGATGGGCATTGGTTAAATGTTTTGCATGCTGTGCGAGTGTCTCCTCAGCTTGGGTCACCTGTATCTTCTTCTAGTGCTAGAGCGAATATGCTTACAATGAGGGACTCAGCAGATACCCGTACACATCATAACCTTGGTACAGCCATTCCACTGCGACCCGGAGTGATATTATCTCATGACCTTGAAGGGAACTTTGCCTGGTGTTCTGCTGGGTTGGACGGTTGTTGGTATGCCTGTCAGGTTCATAGATTATTTATTAGATTAACTTCTTCTAAAAGAGGGACAGGATATAATATTGTTTTGAGCATATTGTATCTATATCTTTATAAACGTATTGTTTATGTAAGTCTCTGCCCTGTTAGCTGTAGTTTCCTTCTCGTCTTTCACTCTTTCCCAGCCCACTCCCTTGTGTACCTGTGCACGTGGTAGCCCGTGCACTGTCTTTAGAATGTTGGGGAAAATATGGGCAGGTGCCCAGCCCTATGTAGTTTCCCAGGTCCACATGTGATGCTCAAGTCCACGTTTTAGTCTTTGAATTCAGGGACTTGTAGTCTTGTTTATTCCATTATAAACAGGATTCAAAGAAAAATACATGGAGTGGAGAAGCACATCAGGCAAGGCCCTGTGAATCTTGGCAGGTATGGGTGGGGAAGGGATGGTTTTTATTCTGTGTGGAGATGAGATGGAATGAGGTGCATTAAACGTTGTGCTCCTTGTCTGAGGCTCTTGTTACTACATAGGGGTTTATTTTTTAAAACACATCACCAGCTATACGTGTTGCTGCACAGCATCCCTCTTTCCGTTTTTAGGTCGAAGCCCATCAGATAGCAAAGCTGTCTGGTTTGCTAAAGACATCTTGGGGACATTCAGAAAGCTGACCTAGGAATGCATTCTGTCCACTCTGAAAATTGGTTTTGTGATTTGTAACTCACTCACATTTTCTGGCTTTCTATTTGCTGGCTTTATTTGTTTTAGGTTGTCCAACTTGAGTTTGTCCCTCCCTTTGCCCAAACCTTGTTTACTGTATTTTCTTCCACAAACTAGCTTTCTGTAAACAGGCTTTTAAATATTGTTCTTATCTTTTCACATTTGCTGGTGCATTCAAAGACAGAGGTCAAATGTCAAGCTGTCTTCCAAGGAAGCTTGGTGTTTACTTTTGTTTTTCAGACTTCAAAGTGAGAGAATTTATGTGACAATCCTGCTGAGTACCCATGTAAGAGGAGAGGGTGTAGAATGTTTTTTTTCTAGCACACAACAAAAAAAAAGAACTGTGCTGATATTTCAAAATATATCAGAAATAGAACAAATGAAGCTAAAAAATGTTTGTAATTCTGAAGTGTGGTGGAAACAAATATTTGAATACGATCAAAACACATCAATTCACTAAGGGCCTGATTACGAGTCTGGCGGTCCGGGGACCACCACACTCGCAAGGGCGCGGCGGTGGCGGTCCAGCCACTGCCGCACAGGCAGTCCGACCACCCTATTAGGACTTTGGCAGTCGGACCGCCATTGCACTGCTGAAACTGCAATATGCTTGGTGGTGCCCTGAGGCACAGCCAAGCATATTACGACTTTCCTCACCGCCAGCGGTGTCATGGAGGTTCTTCCTCCATGTAACTGCTGGTGGTGAGGAAAGAAAGGGGGCCTTACAGGGTCCCCCCTTGCACCTTTGCACGGGGGTGCATGCAGGAGGGCACATGTTGTACCCCCTTGTAGTTTTGCAGCCCCAGTTCCTGCACGGGAAGGAATGCACGACATGGTGCATTCCTTCCCGTGCAGGAACATGTACTGGCGGTCCCACGGCGGTGCTGTTTAAGGCTCATAATGAGCCTTAAACAGCACCGCCATGGGACCGCCACGCCGCCCGCCCGCAAGATCACAAAATTACTTGTAATCTGGGGGGGGGCAGGCAGCAGCGACTCTTGGCGGTGCGGGGGCATAGCGGTGGTGTGCCGCCCGCTCCCTCACCGCCAAAAGTCGTAATCAGGCCCTTAGTGATGACATTTGCACACATTATCGTTTGTGTGCAGTAAAACTGTATTTTGGTGCAAATGTAATGGTCATTTCAATTGAAAATGTGTTGTCTGTAATGGGAGTCCACTACCACACCGTGCATACTCCACACTATGTCACTCCACTCTATGCCCTTTCACTCCATTCTACGACACTCCACTCCACTCTACGACATGCGATTACACTCTATGCCCCTTCACTCTAAGACACACCACGGCACCCCACAGCACTCAACTCCACGCCACTCCAGTCTACGCCACTCACTCCACGACACAACCAGCCACTCCACTCTGTGTCCCTCTACTCCACACCACTTACCACACTCCTGTCTACACCACTACAATCTACCCCACTCCACTCCAATCTATTCCACTCCAATGTACCTCAATGTACCTCACTCCACTTCGCTACTATCTAACCACTATCTACCTCACTCCACCCAATCTTCCCCACTCTACACAGTCTAACCCATCCCAGTTTACCACACCCCACTCCAATCTACCCCACTTCACTCCAATCTCCCCAATCCACTCCACTACAATCCAATCTACCCCACTCCACTCTACCCCTATCTGACCCACTGTACTCCAATCTACTCCACTCCACTCAATCTAACCCAGTCAACCCCACCCCACTCCAATCTACCCCACTCCACCCCAGTCTACTGTGCTGTACTCAAATTGTCCCCACTCTGCTCCAATCTACCTCAGTCTACCCCACTCCAATCTACCCCAATCCACCCCACTCCAATCTATACCAATCCAACTCACTCCACCCCAATCTACCCAACTTCACCCCTCTCTACTCCACTCCAGTTTACCCCACTTCATTTCAATTTATCACATTCCATTTCAATTTATCCCATTCCACTACAAACTCCACTGCAAGCTATTCAACTCATCTCCACCACAATCTACCCCACTCAAATCTACCACAGTCTACCCCAATCCACTCCAATGTACCACACTCCAATCCACCCAAAGTACCCCACTCCACTCTACCACACTACACTCCCCTTCAATGTACCACACTCCTCATATCTACCCCACTCCAATCTACCCCAACCCACCCTAATATACCCCTATCTACTCCACTCCAATCTACCCGACTCTACCCCAATCCACCCAACTCCTCCCTCTTCAATCTATCCCACTCTAATCCACCCAATCTACCCCACTCCTCAAAATCTACCCCACTCCAATCTAACCCACTCTACCCCACTGCAATCTACCCAACCTACCCCTATCTACTCCACTCCAACCTACCCGACTCTACCCCAATCCACCCAACTCCTCCCTCTTCAATCTATCCCACTCTAATCTACCCCTCTAATCCACCCAATCTACCACACTCCTCAAAATCTGCCCCACTCCAATCTAACCCACTCCACCCCACTCTTATCTATCTCAACCCACCCCAATCTACCCCACCTAAATCTACCCCACTTCAATCTACCCCATCTACTCCACTCCAATCTACCCCACTCCAATCTACCTTACTCCAACCTACCCAACTCCAATAATCCCTCTTCAATCTACCACACTTCTCAAATCTACCCCACTCCACCCAATCTACCCCTATCTACTCCACTCCAATTTACCCCACTATACCCCAGTCCACCCCACTCTTTCCTCTTCAATCTATCCCACTTTAATCTACCCCACTCTAATCCACCCCCACTCTAATCCACCAAATCTACCCCACTCCACTTCAATCTACCACACACCTCAAATCTACCCCACTCCAATCTAACCTGCTCCACCCTACTCTTATCTACCCCAACTGACCCTACTCCAATCTACCCCACCAACTCAACCACACTTCAATCTACCCCTATCTACTCCTCTCCAATCTACCCCAATTCACCCCACTCCAATCCAATTTACCCCACTCCACCCTACTCCAAACTACCCCACTCCAATTTTACCCTACTATAATCCACCCAATTTATCTCACTCCAATCCAGTTTCCCGCCTCCAATCCAATCTACCCTACTAAACTCCAGTTTACACCACTCCACTTTTCTCCAATCTACTCCACTCCACTCAGAGCTACCCCAATATAACCCACTCAACTCTACCACACTCCAGTCTATCCCACTCCATCCCAATCTACCCCACTCCAATCTACCACACTAATCTACCCAACTCCCCCACTCCAATCTGCCCCACTCTACCCCCACTCCACTCTACGCCAATCTACCCCACTCTACCACAATCTCCCCAATCCACTCTACCCCATCCCACACCAATAAATTTTAGCAATGCTGAACAGCAGTCACGCTGGTGTACAACGTGGCTAAAACACCTTGCCAAAACCAATAGCTCTTCCAATGGTGAGACCTATTGGCTTTGCCAGTGCTTGTTTTCTTTGAATTTTCGGACTTGTTGAATTTAAAGGAAGAAACCTGGTCTGGAGCAGTACATTACTCATGGACCTGGGAAACGTGGAAGTTATTCAACGGCTGGAGAGGGACAGTTCTTGCTCTGTGTGGATAAGATGTGACGGAGTGAGGTGCATTAAACTTTATGCTCCTGCATCGCATCCCACTTTAGTTTCTGTTACTTGCAGTTTTGCTACTGTAGTTCTGTGAAATAACAATATTAAAATTAAAAAAGAAAGGGCTGTACTCCCAAATTGCACCTGCACACTTACTGCAATAGGAGAGAGAGTAAACAGGTTGGCTCCATTTCACCTGAAGGATGAAAGAAGCAACTTGTCTTTAACCAAAAATAAACGAGACGCGCATGTTAGGTGGCCATATTTGAATTGTTAATGACTCGAGTCGTTGATAAAGAACTGAAGTACACAATGTGAGTTTGTAAGGAAAAAAAGGCAATTTTAATTACTGTAGAGAAAGCAATTTTTTTTATTTCCGTAGTATAATATAAAACGTGTTGTCTGACTCACAAAGCCAGAAAACAGTCAAATAATACGAACAATATTTTAGAGGCTTCCTATTGTTTTACTGATAGAAGGCTGTGCTTGTGGTTACGCTCACGCCTTCTAATCTTTACAAAGCGCGGAGGACCGGGAGGTTCCTGACTTTCATTTCTACAAGGAAGGACAAAGCCCTTTTTCGCGATTCAGTTTAACACGGTTGCCGTCCGTTCTCTGTATCGCTGCGCTCTCGCCGTTGCCAGGGTAGGAAGGGAGTGTCATCATAATAGAGTGACGTCATTGACCTGTGCCGTCGCTTGGTCTGAGCGTGTAGTGTTTGGGGCTCACGCCCCCGGTTTTGCTAGTGTACCGGCCGCTACCCGGGCCCGGAGGAAAAAGAGGTGGGGGAAATAACGAGGCCGCAGGCATGTCTTTGCGAGGTTAGTAAGAAAGAGGGGCACCAGCATCTGTTAGTATTTTTGTGCATTAGAAAAATTTTATTTCAGAGAAGTGGGGGTTGGGGACATGGTGAGCATGTTCGCAGGACATGTATTTGTGCACCACATCAGTAGTGCTATTGATATTTGTATATGCTGTTAACCCCTCGCATAATTAGTCCGTTCTTCATTTTTCGCTCCTCTCATTTCATTCAACAATTTATTGATTTTCTTACTAGACCTATCAAAAATGTGTGCCCTGTGTATTGCACTCGAAAATAAGGTTTGTCCAGCTTCTCTCTCCAAATTGACACTCTGCAACTTTTAATAGTTGGTGTCGCGCAGGGTACTCCTTAAGTGAGTAGGATATTGTTAATGGTGCGCATTGGGTGTTAGCATAGAGTTGTTGTGGCATCGTGTGACGTGTTCTTGTTTACAAACACAATAACGTAGCAAATTGAGTGGCAACATCCCACCATCAGTTACACCAGCAATTCCATAAATTAAGGCTCCAAGTCAAGAATAACTTTAAAAGTTGAACAGTTTAAATAAAATTTTACAATTCATTAATCAAACACAATAAAAAGAGTTAAAAAAACAATTCATAAAATTCCAGCAGTTTAATGTTATTTACATACAATAGTCAGTTTGAGCAGCCTGATGGTTCACCAATAATTATGTTCGTCTTTTACCCATAGCGCTTCCTAATTGCAATAGAAACTTTTATATAGTCGGCTAATGCGATACAAATATCCTCGGAGGCCAATCTATGTAGGAAATTAAAACCTTCAATATATGAGCAATGGCGAATCTTCCTTAGTAGCGGGAGTAAAAATCTAATTCTCGCTGATTTATATAAAGTGTAGAATAATACAAAGTGCATCGTGCTTTGGCTTGAAAAATTATCACACAGGCACGACATAAGCTTATCCGTCCACCCTCCTTGGTGCGGAAATGCCAGCAGAAAGTGCACAGTGCATAAGCGGAATCTAGTTAAATAAAATCTAATCTGGGAGTTAGTGGCAAAGTTAAATAGTATTGCAGTGGGGCAGGGAACCCATGGGACACCCCTATCTCGCCATGTTGGTAATCACACATTTTGCCCTTATTATGGTACATTTCTTTAATGATAACCTTGGCATTTGGGGCGATACTTTCAGGATTTTCGAAAAAGTGCCCCAATCCTATCTCATGGTATGTTTCCCTTGGATGCTGAAGCCAGGGTATCATTAAAGCATTGCCCAAATTCAGACAATCTTTGATGACTTCTCTTGAAGGCGTTAGATCCTCTGAAAGCCAAATCTTAGCCTATAAAAGCAGAGGGGCGCTGCCTATGCGGTCTTCTATAAACTCTAATCCAAGTTCCTTGTGACAGAAAAGGGTAGGGACACTATTTGGTGTCATCAGTAATCTTTTAATGAATTTATTCTCTATTACTTGGAGTTTTGGCTTTTGTGATATCCCCAAACACCGGCGCCGTAAGTTGCGATGGAGAGGCATTTAGCTCTATAGAGAGTGATTAATTCCCTCACAGGCTTGTCCCCTAATTTACATGCAAAACAGAATAACGCATCCATAACCCTACTTGTCTGTTGTACTCTAGTGGTTAAAAGTGGTTCCCATTTCATTTGATTGTTAAATAAATTGCCCAAGTAAGAAAAATGATTTACCTTTTCTATTCTCTTGCCCTGTACAACGAAAGTTTTAGTTTTTGTGGCCTTAGGGCCACAAACCATTATATATGATTTGATAAAATTGACTTTTAGATCAAGGGAAGACATAAAATCAGTAAAGGCATTGAGAGAATTCTGCAGGCTCATAGCTGTCCTTGCCATTAAAACAGTGTCATCCGCGTATGATAATAAAGAAACAGATTTGTTACTGATTTTAGGAAAATCAAGCTCCCTACCTAATAAAAAAGCCTCCAGTCCGTTTGTATAAATTAAGAACAGAAATGGGGCTAAAATGCTCCCTTGCCGAACACCCTCTGTTGAAATAATCAGTGAGTTTTTTTTCCCCCTTTATTACCATATCTTATGCTGACTATGGTATTGGAGTGAAGCCTGCGGAGGAGGGTTACTAATGCTTCTTCAACGTCCATACCTTCCATCATGGCCCACAGTTTGTCCCGGTTGACGGTGTCAAAAGCACTAGGTAAGTTCATGAAGGCTAGGTGTATAGGACCCTTCCTGGCCCTCACGTACTTGCTAACAATTAGGGACAAGTTGAGACATTGCTCGTTCGTTCCCATCCCCCTCCTAAAACCATATTGTGTATTGGACATGAACCCTGTGGTGGATGCCCAATATTCTAAATGGGCAAGAAGGACCCTGCTCAGTACCTTAGCTGTGGCATCAATCAATGAAAAGGCCCATAGCATGCCGGATCACTCCTACTGCCCTTTTTAAAAACTGGGACCACTATTGCCTCCTTCCAAGTCACGGGCAAAGGGCCAATAATAGCTGCTTTAAAAACATTCTTTAGTAAAGGTGCCCATAGGTTAGGGTTTCTTTTAAAGAGATCAAGGGGCACCCCGTCTGGGCTTTTCAAACAAAAACCCTGTGCTAAGGCCTCCTCCACTAAAGCAACTGTGATAGACGAGCTGAATTGGGTGGCTGTTGATATGTCAATGGGCATATCCCTTAACTCCTCCTCTATTTTCTTATTAAGAGGGCTCAAAATGCCAGAGAAGTGAGCTTCCCCCAAGATCAGCGAGTCCATCTGTCTCGCGTCTTCAGTGAAAAAAGAGCAGTTAATGATTTCCCAGAATTTTTTAGAGTCTTTTAGGGATCCTGCTCTTTCCAGATCTTCCCATGTCATCTGCCTCAATTCCGCCTTTTTTTTTTCCAATCACATTTTTATATTTATATCTTGCGGATTTGATTAGATCTCTATCACGGGGAGTGGCATGAAGGGCCTTTTTTTATTTCCTTATGGGCCCTAGAGCATTCAATGTTTAACCAACGAGCCTCTAGGGGTTGCTTTTGGGGGGCGTTCTTAGTCAGCCTCTTGGCTATATCTGAACAAAGTAACTCAAACTCCCGAACAAGTTTAACCGGGGAGGAGTCTAACTACAAGCAATCAACTATTAAATAATACTTTACTTTGATGGTATCTTCCTCAAGTTTAGAAGGGTTTACCTGTCCCCAATTCAATCTGACTCCTTCATTTGGGTGATATTGGATTGGATGTTCATCACTGGCCCCGTCTGAATCTTTAAATTGAGGGAGACAATAAGAGGATAGTGATCACTTGCACAATTAGGCTTAACCGTGAAATTCTGGACAAGAGTAGCAACATTCCTAGACATTAACATAGAGTCGATGGAACTAGCCCTGCCACTACCAACATAGGTAGGGCACTTGGGAGGAAGAATTGCAGACATAATCATCTAAGAAACATAAGTCATTTCCTACAAGAATAGTTTAGAGCTTCACCCTGGGGAAAGTTGATAAAATGGGTCAGGGGCTTGCCCTCAGTGTCTTCAGCCCACACACACGTTGGGAGCTGTACTTCCAAATTGTGCAATTAAAGTCCCCAGCCCAAAAGATACATAAAGGCTGCCACTTCACGGCCGCTTGGCTAATTTCCATTTGCAGTGACTCTATTATTTGTCATTTTCTCTTGTCAAAGATGTTATGATACCAGCTCACCAATAATTCTTTGACCGTAACTAGGTCCGAAATCACTATTAGTTGATACCAGGGCAATGAGCTTCTACATTTGGATTTTTAAGGCTCCACACATCTTAAGATGATGTTGCTAAAATCAATTCTTTATTATTTTTCCAAATCTCTTAAAAAAATGCAGCCAACAAATTTTGCTCACACGCCACTAGCTGCATCAGGGCTTGTAATCTACGAATAGTCTCCAAACCAACTGTTTGTGGTCATCCACTTATCAGAGCCTGATAATAACAGCTAGACGCAATCTCAGTGGAAAGTCGATCATCTTAATATTCGTGAACGCTTCCAGGCCATCTTTTCCAGTTTCACGATGTCCAGGAGAAAGTTTATTGGAACTTTCCAATGATGGAGCCAACGGGTTTACCAACAAAATCCAAAACTACCCCAGTAACCACCCAACTCGTCCGTAAATTCCTGTTGTCCATTATTGCTTGTTTCAATAGTACGTATTTCCATTGCTAAGTTAAAGATTGGTGTAGGTGGACAACCAGCTGATTAAGATAGAAAGGGAACTTTCAGGTGGTGCTGTAGAATAGTCTTTGGCTGTTCACGAACACAATAAGGCTCTCATTGTAAAAGTTCCCAGGTAATCTCTTGTGAATGTTATTGTTAGTGTCTATGTACACAATGGCTAGCTAAATAGTGAGTTTTTCTTGCACCATGAAAATCATACACACTATCGCTAAATGTTTGTCGAATGTTTAAGTATCGGATGATGTACAATACTTAACCTGTTGCTGAGTGAACAGTGAGCCATCTGGCTATTTTAGGTCATTTGAAGCTGCTCAAGGATTTTTTTCCACATTTTTTTTCTTTTCATTGGTGAATCTATAAAAATGGTCAAATGTTTTTCATGCTATATTTCAGGAATCTATTGCAGCTGTGGCAGTCTTTAACTGATATTTCAAAATTGGCGATTGGTAATAGATTTCATTCCTGTTCCAGAAACATGTTATTGCCCTGTTCTTGCTTCAGCTTTGCACACCTCATTATATTTTAATACAAATAATTTATGCTAGACTGTTTTTATGCTTTAGTAAAAAATTAATAACAGATGTGTTCCCTGATATATTTGCTAATATGTAATAAAATACATTCCAAATCAAGTTACAAGCAACTAGCATCAATTTGACTTTCTATATTTTGGATTTCATAGAGTAAATTTATTCTGAATGAACTAACCTACTATTGACTACTTTTCAATGCATTTCAATTTACAAATTATCATTTGCATGCGCAGAAACTGAACCTTTTGCGTGTCAGATTCTGTAATTTATACTAGTTGAATTCTTTATTGGTAGCAAGTGGCGAATTACACTTTTGAATTTCTAATCTAAAGAATCATAAAGTAATTCTATTAAATAACCAATGATCTGTGGCAAACTTTATTTTTTGGCTTGCCATCTGTAATGGCTTCCTAGAACTGATAATTTCCCAAATGCAGTTTTCTTCAGTAGGTTAACATGCTCCTTTGACAGTAATCCAGGAGTTCATTATTTTAGACAAGTCCACAGGTCTACTACTCATCTGTCATACAGACATTCCAGTGGACAGAGTGTGGCAAACATCTTATGTTATGTGGATTTGTAGAGCGTGTAGCTACCCGAAGGCTCCCAGCGCTGTGTGAGTAAGCATTATTCTAACCTTATAAAACATAGAGGGGCTAGTTGGCGTAAAGCCAGGTTTTGAGGAGCTTTCTAAATTTGAGTTTATTGGGCTCTGTTCTCAAGCTGATAGGTATTGAATTCCACAGTTTGGGGGATATATAAGAGAAGGACCTTCCACCCCATCTGGACTTCTGAATGCGAGGGACCATCAGAAGATAAGTGTTAGAGGACATTAATGTTCTATTGGGGGTGTAGGAAGTAAGGAGAGCACTAATCATATTGGGTCCCCTGTGATTGATTACCCTGTGAGTTATGCAAAGTGTCTTTTTTTGTATTGAATTAATTTTATTGAATTCACAAATTTAAATAAAAATAAAGCTGAATGCAAGCAACAAAAGTATAGACGAGTGATACAATTGTGAAGTGTAATGCATATGAATCCAGTAACAGAGTGGGGGAGAAGGGGCCAGTATAACATGCAAGCAAGAAAACCAAGAGGGGAGGAAGCAGGGGGGTGGAATAAAGAGACGGGAAAGGAGCTGGACAAACGAAGGCAGGGAGGGTGGCCAAACGGGTCAGTGTTCCTCTAGGAAGGGGGACCAGATAAGGAGGAACTCATCAGCCCTATCCTTCAGGTTATAGATCACCTTCTCATAGGAGGCTGTCTTGGACATGGCTGTGAACCATTCCCCATGGGCTGGGACATGTAAAGAGCGCCAATGATGTAGCATGCAGATTTTGGCTGTCGTGAGAGTGGTAGTGAGGAGGTGGCATGCATGATGTGTTAGCTGGGGGAGGTCCACCAGGTCTTGCAGGGGGAGCAGGTGACTCGATAGTGGGGGGGGGGGGGTGTATATCTAGAGTCTCCCCTAACGTGGTCCCTACCGCGGGGCACTCTGCTAGAAGGTGAACCATGTCACAGGATGTATGATTGCAACTCCAACAGGAGGAGTGGGGCAGCAGGCCTGCGGCACAGAGGCAACCGGCGTCCAATGCCAGCCCTGCAGAATTTTAAACAGTTTGTACTTCATCCGGACCTCTCGGTTCCCCCTTCCCAGGGACTCCAGTATCCCCACCCAGTCCTCATCGTCGTATTCCACCTGAAGACGAGTCTGCCAGACCTCTCTGGGGCGCTCCGCTTGCGGCTGTGAGTATAGATGGCAGATCAGAAGGTTATAGAGCTCGGACATCACGCCCTTAAACTGGCCCCATGTATCAAGGTACATGAGGGATGGGGGGGACAGACCAAGGGCCTCGGGCCTAATCTGCTCACTACACAGTGGTGCAGTTGCATATAGCTGGGTTTGTGACAGGCCGAATTCTTTTAGCAATGCCGCATAGGACTTGAGTTCACCCTGACAGATCGGGTGTGACAAAATGTGTATGCCTGCTGCACACCAGGAAGTCCAATCAAGCATGTCCCTGCCAAATCGGAAGCCATGATTACGCCATATGGGTTCTTTGTCATGAAGGCAGGCATCCACCGAAAGGGACTTGTGGGTTTGTGCCCATGTTATGTACATTACCTGTACCATAGGATTCAAGGCCCCAGCACCGGTGGGTATGGGTAGGTAGAGGGGAAGCAACCCTGGCAAGCCATGGACGAGCCGAATTTCAGTTGTCACCCAACATGGGCGATCCCGAACCCGGGTATACATGAATGCCAACTGTGCCAGATGGAGAGCCATACAATATTGCTCCACAGAATGGAGGCCCAGGACCCTCACGGACCTGTGGGCGATACGTTTTTTAATGGCTAAACGGGGTCTCAGTGACCCCAGACACAGGTTTTGATGGCCTTGTCCACTTGTCGAAGTTTAGAGAGAGGTGTTAGCAGGGGGAGCATGCCCACTACATAGGTGAAGCGAGGAGGGTTACCATTTTCACCACTTGTGCCCAGGCCCAGAGAGACCGGTTCAGGTGTGATCACTTATCAAAGTCGAGCTGCATGCGCTCCATGAGTGGGTCGAGGTAGTCTTCTATCATGCGCTCCAAGCCCCTATTAACATAGACGCCCAGGTATTTTAGGCTAGATTAAAGTCAGAATGGTCTATGACGATTTGGCTGGGAGGGTACCTGTCCCTCCCTCCCCCTTGTTACCATAGTCGGAGGACTCTACCTCCTTTACCATTGCTTGCCAGTTGACCAGCTTCCCACTTTTAAATGTGGACAAAGTAAACGATGTGTTACTATCTACGAAATCAGGGTCCCCGACAGATCCCTGTCCCCCCGCTATTATACATCTGGCCTCGGATAAGATCAGTACTCATTTAGCCCCACTTCTGAATAATGTCTTCAGGTCAGGAATTTTTCCTGCCTCTTGGAAGAAAGCATGCATCAGACCCATACTAAAGAAACCTTCTCTTGACCCTTCGGAGGTGAAAAACTACCGTCCTATATCCTGCCTACCACTGGCAGCCAAAAACCCAGAGAAATCTATTAACCAAGAGCTACTTAGCTATTTAGATGCAAACGACCTTTTAGATCCCACCCAACATGGCTTCAGACCACAGCACTCCGCCGAGTCAGCTCTAATCATGGCCACGGAGGAAATAAGCAGGCAGCTTGACCAGGGAGGAAGAACTGTCCTAATCCTACTTGACCTATCAGCAGCGTTTGATACCGTTAACCATCTAGTATTAACGAAGCACCTGAAGGCAAAAGGAATCAAAGAGACAGCCCTAGCCCTTCTCACCTTGTTCCTCACGGCGATGGAACAGAGGGTGTGTTGGGACAACTTCAAATCTGAGTGGTTCTCCCTTCCCTGTGGTGTTCCCCAAGGCTCAGCACTGTTGCTAACCTTATTTAACATCTGTGTTGCGCGTCTGGCCAAGCTGATAAGAGTTCACTGTTTCTCGTTGGTGTCACATGCCGATGACATGCAGATTATCTCCATTTCCTCAAGTGTGGAAACCGTGGCGGGGAGATGTCAAAGCTGTCTGAAGCACGTCATGGATTGGATGCATCAGAACTATCTTAAATTAAACACAGACAAAACGGAAGTCATGGAATTTGGGAATGGACCACCACTCTGGAACCAATCTTGGTGGCCGGTGGAAGCAGGTCACTGTCTGAAGTCTGCGGCTAAAGCAAGGAACTTAGGATTCCTGTTTGATGTCCAATTACATTTTGCAGGACAGATCAACCTTTTGACCTCATCCTGCTTTTTTCTACTAAAAACCTTGCTCAAAATTTTGCCTTTAATTCCACCTGACCTCAGAAAATCGGTTGCAGTCGCATTAATTCTCTCTCGAATTGAATATTGTAGTGCCCTCTTCTTGGGCGTGGAAAAACGCCAACTGCTAAAACTTCAATCACTGCAAAATGCAGCCGCGCGAGTGCTGCTCAATATTTCAAAATACCACCATATCTCTAGCAACATTAGGGAGCTTCACTGGCTACCGGTCAAACAGCGTATTGAGGTCAAGGCGCTTTGCCTGGTGCATAAAGCTTTGTATGGTGGAGGATCAATGGACTTACAGAAACTTTTTCAGTCGTATTCCCCTCGGCGGAATCTTTGATCTGCCGATAAAGGTCTAGTCCAGGTCCCCAAAACCCATAAAGCCAGATGGGGAGGTAGAAGCCTCTCCTATCGAGCATCAAAGCTCTGGAATCTGCTGCCGGGCACCATCCGACTTCAACCTACCAGACCCCTGTTTCGGAAGATGCTTAAGACCTGGCTTTTCCCTTCACAGGAATGATGCAGTATCTCCCTATTTTCACTTGCTTCCTTGCAACACTTAGTGCCAAGATGCCACGGCATTCGTGCGCTCTACAAGTTCTTTTTACTCACTTACTTACTTAGGCGCGCAGCCTTAAATTGAAACAGGAATTCGGCGACAGCAGCACAGGTGGTAACTCTTGAAAGTGAGATGGCCTCGCTGTTACCCCAGTTGACTTTATAACCAGATATGGCCACAAACGCTTCAGTTGTCTCCAAAACCACAGGGATGGAAGAGGGCTGGGCTGAGAGTAAGCAGAATATCGTCTGTGTACAAGTATAGTGCACAATGCGACTGACGTAAGGCCGCTGCCAGGGGCTCCATAGAGGGGAGGAAGAGCAGAGGGGATGCCTGCCGCATTCCCCGGCGAACCGGGAAAGGGTCAGAAAGAAAGCCACCACAATTTACCTGGGCTGTGGGGGAATCATAGAGCCAATGCACTTTGGAGATGAAGTCCGTGTCGAGGCTGAATTTCGGAGGGCTGCGAACAGGTAATCCCACTCTATCCTGTCGAAGGCCTTCTCGGTCGTCCAAAGACAGAGCCAAGATCTTCTCCGGCATGTCCACTGCTGACCATACCGCATGGGCAAGGGTCCGCAGGTGGTTATGAGACGATCGGTCGGGGCCAAACCCCACTTGATAGTGGTGAACAAGCGAGGGGAGGACCTTCTTGAGGCGTGCAGCCAGGATGCTAGCCAAAATATTAACATCCCCTTTGAGAAGTGAAATAGGTCGGTAGCTACCACAGAGGAGAGGGTCTTTCCCGGGTTTGGGGAGGCCTGAGATTAGGGCTCTGTTGGAGACAAGACCCAGGGAGCCCACCCGATCGGCCTCGGCAAACACCTCATAAAGAAGATCGATTATCTCTGATTTGGTCCACCAGTAGAATTCAGCAGGAAAGCTGTCTTCCCCAGGAACTTTATGGTAGGGCAAGTTTGATATGGCCTGGGTGATCTACGTCTTGGTAATTGCACCCCTGAGCAACTCTCGTCCCTCCTCCGTGAGGCAAGGGAGACAGACACTGTCCAGGAAGGAGGCAACCTGCGCCGCCTCCGGAGTCGCTACAGGGGAGTACAGGATCTTATAGTATGAGGCAAGCGCATCTGCTGTTTCCTGCGATTTAGTGAGTATGGTCCCGGAGTCCGACTTGATGGCGGATATAGCCATACTCGCCTCTCTCTGCCTCAGCGGTGCCAGAAGTAACCTGCCTGCTTTCTCCCCCTGCTATTAATGTCGGTGCCTCAGCATTTGAAGTGCATTTTCAGCCTTGGTGGTGAAGAGGATAGCGAGGTCCATGCATGCCTTTTCCAGATTACGGCTAGTACTATCCAAGGGGTGGGCTGTATAAATGCACATTAGGCTGGATATGACCCCTTCCAGGGCCACCTTCCGTTCCTCCCATCGCTTGTTGGACAGGGCTGCATTCCTCATCAGCTGGTCCCTGAGAGTGGCCTTCGCCGCTGCCCAAAGGGTCAGAGCCGAGGCGACGAGTCTTGATTGTGCTTCCAATAGGTCTTGACATGAGCCGTGAGTTGCTCCTTACCTGCTGGATGGATGTAGCGGGATAGATTGAGTCGCAAGGGTTTCCGGATCGGCTGGGCCAAGCCCATATCGGCTGATAAGCTGATCGGAGAGTGATCAGAGAGGGCCCCTTATAGAATGGAGGTCTCGCATATGAGGGGGAGAAAAGGGTGGGTCACAAGGCGTGCCGTGTACTGGGGACAGATGGATATATTCCCGGTCGCAGGATTTAACAGGTGCCACAAATCCAAAAGGCCTTGGTCCGTTTTGATGTCCCCAAGAGGGCCGGGTTGGCATTGTTTGCCGTGTCAATAGGGCCTGTGCGGTCCAGGAGCGTGTCCCAGGCCAAGTTCCATTCACCTCCCACCAGGAAATGTGCAGCTGTAATTTCCGACAAGACCCAGGAGAGTTGAAGAAAGAAGGGGCGTTTCCCTCCTGTTGGTGTGTAAACAGAGCCAACACATAGTACTCTTTCGCCTATTTTTAATTTGGCAAATGCATAGCGACCTTCTGGGTCAACCCAGGATTTGAGCACAGTGTGAGGCAGAGTTCTGCGGATCAGAATGGTCACTCCCCTTTTCCGGGGGGGTCACCTGGTTACCCTCCCTGGGAGGGCAGCAGCTTTGAATTTCCTTACCCACCCAATCTCGCTGGAGCTTCTCTGTCTCGGCGAGATGTGTTTCCTGGAAAAGGGATATATTGCATGCTTGGAATTGAGGTATGCAAGAACATTCTTGCGTTTAATATAATGCGTGATTCCGTTAACATTTCAAGAGATGATTCTGAGGGCAAATCGTGAGGTCATTGTGAGTGCTGGGGGTGGGTAGGTAGTATGCACCTGTGGGATTGGACGTTTATGTGCTGCTGGATGGTGTGGTCCTTCAAGCCCCTCGGGGAGGGGGGTAGCCCAACAGCCGCCGGTGCAGTGAGAAGATTCCCTCGGTGCAAATGAGGAGGAAGGCCTTCAGGAAGGGGATAGGGAAAGGGAGGAGGAAAGAAAGAGAGCAAGCCAAAATAAAGAGAGAGAAAAGGAGGAAGGAGGGGAAACAAGGGTGAGGGGGGAACGGAAAGCTTGATGAGGGAGCAGAACAGGAGTGGAAAATCACAACTACCAAAACTACAATGAAGTACACTTGAAAAGTTGTAAGGCAACGTGCCTGAAATCTGGGAAGAAAAAAGAAATGTGTGGTCAGCGGGTTTAGACCTGAGGGGTCTCCAGGCGTGGGGATGGCCCAGGACAGGATAAGTGTGGAAAGGTAAGTGAGGGGTGAGCAATCCAGAGGGGTTTAGAGAGGACTGCCAAGAGATGAGGGGTTTGAACAGATCATTAGCAGCCAATTAATGACATAGGAGGGGCAAATCGCCATATCATATGGAGGAGGGGAGCCCCTGGGAGGAAGATTGTGCGCAGCGACGAACCAGCAGGTGTACAGGATAGTAAGATGGTGAGGGGAGGCCTCAGTTGCCGCTTACAGACAGGCTATTACATCAGCAGTGCTAACAGTAAAACAGCAAGCCAGCAACAAGCCAACAGTAACAATAAAAAGGCATGCTATACTCAGCCAACTGGCTGTGAGTCCAGGTGTCCACCGCATGGATGCTGGTGTTGTGCTCCTTAGTCAGCAGATGTGCTCGACTTCAGTGGAGAGTGGGATTTAGCATGACCCCTGTCCTGTATGTGCGCTCTGCCACTGCTTTGATCACCATCTACGTGCCACACTGCATGCATTGAGTTTTGTCCTGGTGTTGATGCCAGGATGCACCAGGCTGCAGTTCCAAATGCCCGAGGATGGGTGATGTAATGTGTGGCCAAGGGGGCATAGTGAAGTGCCCATTGTAGTCTCGCACAGACCATCCAGAAACTTTTGCAGCACTTCCAGGCCATAAAAATCCTTGGACTTGCCAACCATTGTTATCCACATTTGTGCTGGTTAAAAAAGGCCCAACTTGATGTCCCATTTGTGGAGCTGCGGACGAAGAGCCAGGAAGGCACGGCGCCTGTCGCTTCTTTCCCTAGAGAAATTAGCTGTGATTTGTATTTTGTGACCTTCAAAGTCATTGGGCCCATGTGCCCGCGCTGCTGCCAGGATCTGCTGTGCTTGTTTGTGCCATAGGAAACAGGCTATAATGGGTCTCGCTCCCCTTGATGCCAGCGGCTGAATTTGGTGACCCCTCTGTATTTCCAGTGGGGGCGAGAAGACAATCCCAGTAAGGGTGCGTATGAAGTCGCGGAGGAAGCACCTGACATCAGAGCCCTCTGCCTTCTCTTGGATGTCAAAGAAGTGGACATTATCCCTGTGACCATCAAGGTCAACTATCCTTTTACATAGAGCCTGCAGTTCCTGGTCTCTGTCTGGAAGGAGTTCTACTCTCGCTTCAAGAGAGATCACGCAGTGGTCCAGACCCTCTACTTTGTCATGGAATCCAGAGATCTCTGCACGGATAGACTTCGTCTCTGCCATATGATCAGTCATCTTTACGTCCATGACTTCCAGCCGATGCCCCACCGCCATTATTCCCTTAAGTATAAGGTCCATGGTGGCTTCTGGGCAGGGTAGGGGGGGAGGAGGGTTGTGGGGGGAACGAGGATTATTTGTTTTGGGAAATCACTTCCGTCAGCAGCAGGAGGCAAGTTGATTCATGCACCACACTTCACAGATGGTCACGGGTGCACCCAGAACTGTCAGCGCGACCGACTGCGAGGGCCAGTTGATAACAGCTGCTCTCCAGGCCCTAACAGCTTCAATTAATGGTGGGTCCGCTGCTGCTGATTCCAACCACCTCTCCGCTGCTCCTGGCAATGGTGGCTTAACTGGAGATCTCCTGACGTCCCCTGGACGCTTGTATAAAAACAGCATTACACCCGGGCACGGTGACTGCCAAAGACTGATACATTTTGTCCTCGGGCCTCCCAACGCAGTGAGCAGTACAATTGGGAGGCCATCTACAACAGCGGCCTGACTCGCATATGCAAATTGTCTTGGATTTTATTTTCTTCACTGGTAACCAGTGCAAGGAGACTAAAGCATTTTTGGCTGACGATTATTTGGGTAACATGAAGATTGTTCTGGCCGCTGCATTTTAAACCACTTGAAGTCTTTTTAAGACTGATTTGGGTGAGCCCAGATAAAAGGACAAAATAAGTGCCTGGACTACGTTTCTTCTGGAAAGATTAGGGTAAGAAATCCAGAATTTTGTGCAAGGTTTTAAGCAGAGCGAAGCACATACAAGTCAGTTTTTTTTCTTGTCCTTCAATTGAGCAGGCACTATCCAGCCATATTCCTAGACTTTTAATAGGAGACAATGGAATTGGTGAGGTCTCTAGGCTGTCTGGCCAGTCAGTTGTGGTAAGTGGAGATACTGTTCCCCCACTATCATCAGCTCCATTTTGTCTACGTTAAGTTTCAGTGAGCAGCTTGTCATCCAGTGAGCCACTTTCTCGAGACATGAACCCAGCTGATGCTGGGAGCCATCACTGCTGGCTAAGAAAATGATAGCTGAGTATTTTCAGCATAGGCTACAATGGACACTATAAATTCCCTGACAATGGAGGCCATCAGTCAGACATAGATATTAAAGAGTGTGCGGGACTCTGCATTTTAAGGGGAGCACTTCCAAAAAGCACGGGGGCTCCCAGCTCTGGAAAGATCTTTCTTGTAAAAAGGACAAGAGCCATTTTAGGGCGTCATTCTTTGCCCCTATTTCCCTCAACCTGAGTGCTAAGATGTCATGGTAACCCATGTCGAACTCTGCACTCAGATCGAGGAGAAACATAGCTGCAGTTCCACCCATGTCAAGAATTTGTTTTACTTCCTCTGTTACCAACAGTATGGATGATTCCGTGCTATGTTTAGGATGAAATCCATTCTGGGTAGGGTTAAGGAGCAAGTCACTAGATGCCAGGAGAGGTCCTGATTAATATGCTTCTTAAGAACTTTTCCCAAGGCCGGTAGCAAGAAAATAGGTCCATCATTCCCAGGTAATGCAGGATCAAGGCACGACTTTTTTTTAGCAGAGGCTTGATCACAGCAAGTTTCCATTTTTGGAGGCCTAGGCATGTGGTGATGGAAAGGTTCAATAGTTCACGGATGCTGGGAAAAATGTATTTTCTACCCTCCCAGAAAATATGGGGAGGGGCCAGGTCCAGAGGAGAGCCCGATTTCACTTTCTCAAACAGGGCTGAAAGTGCTTCTTCTGTAATTAGGGGGAAGCTATGGAGACAGTCTGTTTTATCTGCCATATGCCGTATCCCTGGTTCAATGAGTGGGTCTTCTCTGCCTTTTTTAGAGTTCTCTATAAATGGAGAACACTTTGTCCTGAAAGTAGGCTGCAAGTTAATTGCAGCATCCCTCTGAGGGATTAGGCAACTAATTTTCCGATTCAAGGGTGTTGAGGGGGAATTTTTTTATGTAGTAGAACTATAGGCTGTGTTTTTGTTTATCTTTATCTCAAACTAAACACAGAATCTGACAAGACAACCCTCCCTGCCTCCCTCCCCCAAACACCCTCAGTGCTCACAATCTGCATATATGCGGTGTACAGTTCCTTAAAAAAATCATAAATATGTACGTTTGGGCAGTGTCACAACTGTTTAACTAGCTGATACTTAAATAATAAATTCCTTCTTTGTATTTGGTTGTTATTGAAATAGCTGTAGTCCTTAAATGTTTGGACATGAGCTGGCTAAATAGTCTCAGATTTCTGTTTCTGTCCACTGGCTAAATAGTACAGCTTCCAGACACCATCTAAATAATACATAGTCTCTGCTGGCTAACCATAGTTGATTCAGTAGTGCAAAATCTATCATTTGCATGGCTGCCCACAAAATAGGACGTCATTGCTGCTGTTATTCTTGCAGCCTTGGAAATAGTGCCTGTTTTCCCCGTTTTATAGCCAACCACTGGCTAAAAAAATCATTATCCATGCTTTTTACTGAGTTGCTGGCTTAATTCGATCTTAATTCATACATTGTAAACCCGGGACTCCCATAGTGATTAAGTCACATCTTTCATGTGCTAAGTATTGTATAATTGTGCGCTGAAACCTCTATGGTCACTGCTAACCTAAAAAAAAAAAGAGGGGGATGCATACTCATTGGAAAAATAACATTATCTTCTTGTTTATATAAAGCAGACAGTGGAAATCACTGACCTGTGATGATGGATCCAAAATTCAAAGTGTGCACTAGATTGTTGAAATCGGGAGAAATCCTTTAAATTATTTCATTTTGAATCTTGTCATACATATATTAAACACCTGGAGAGGTTCAATAACTACCCAAGTAGGCTAACAATTGTCTACAAGAGAATATGACATATTCAAGTGCTCTTAAGGAAAATTGACCTATTTTTGATGGATGACTCTTTCGATGTCAGGTGTGATTTGAAGTCTGTATATTAAAGAAACTAGTTTCATTCCTGATAGATTGCTTGAGATTTCCCTGTCGCCAGTTGTCAGTAACATTTCAGCTATAGTCATTGTAGTGACCTTACCTTTTTTTAAAACAAATTTGAATTTTGCCGCCTTTCAGTTTATGGACTTAGGATACTTTTACTACCTTAGGTTTGTCAACAGTATTTGAAGAAATGCTAATCAGAGACTGCATTTTGACCCAGTTGCTGATGGAGGGAAAGGCTTATCATATTCAGGTTATAAAGAATGTTACAATCCATGATACTGAGCTTAAAGAAAAAATATCTTTTATTTGGTGTGATCAGACTCTAAACTCCAGGAGCAGTGAACTGTTGGATAAGCTGTAGTGGCTGCTTGTAGATCTGGTGATCATGTAAGATTTAAGTTTTTGGCCACAGCAGGTGCCACCCCTGTCCTGAGTGGCAAACACAAGTTGTCTGAATCAACCAGATGAAGCCCTTGTGGCCAGGGCTGGCTGTGAGAGAGGCAGGTTTATGGACGTGTTATGTAGATGGAGGAGCTGTGGTATACAGAGTTGTATGGCCTTCCGTACACTGTTTGATTTGTGCTGACTAAATTGTAGCTGGCACAGGGAGGAAAGTCTGCTTCAGGGAAAAGAACCAGCGAGCAGATCTTCTGAAACCAGAAAGCTGCCATGTTTACCTCCGTCAGAGGCTCTGCTCCAGTGTGACAGCATTGTTGTGGCTGCTGAGAGAGGGCAAGGAGTACTGTGGCAAACATGCAATCCAAGAGGGCCAGGTAAAACCTCTTCCAACATCCTATGTAGCTGAACACCGACATTCAAGAGGGAGACAATAATAGATGGGCCATCCAGCAAGTTAAGAGGCCTAAGAGAGATTCTGGGAGTTATATCATGAGAAAAGTGGGGAAGTTTGAAAAGTTGGTGTATGTGGAAACCTTTTCTGTGACATCTATACTAATTATTGATGTCCTGTCAAGTTTGAGTCTGCAAGGAAATATCTATTTATATGTTTCAGCGCAGCTAAATTGACCATACAACATCTTATGTGTATTTCCTAAAACTAATGTGCACTATGACCTATGTATTTCTGCAGAACCCACAGTTATCTTTTTCAGCACGTCCATGTATTAGGCCTAGGCTGGTTCACTACTTACATAGGTTTAAAACTATCCCTCACCTGAAAGGTTTGTCTTGGGGTTTGGGATTTTATACTGGTGTGTATGTGTCTATAAAATGTATTCCTATTCTTTCCCTACATCAGACCCCCCTCTAGTTGATTCTTCAACTATCTTTCCCATCTACTAGGGGGTTCACCTTATGCTCACTATTCTATCCCTCAACATCCTTAGCACTTTTCCTAACCAAAAAGGCTCCTCCTATTTTAGCTGTCATCCTTTTACAACATGCTAATATTACCTGACAAATAAGACATGTCAAGAGCAATAACACCATCAAAGGTAACAAGGCCTTAAACCACCCCGACATCCAGAACGGCACCCACTCAAACCAACCCATGACCCACTCATCAGGGGCACCCCCCTCGTTAACCATTTTCTTTTGTAGGTTATGCAATGTCCGAATGGCCCCACCAAAGGCCAGATTGTCCGTTTGCACACACTCCTCTTCATGGCCATCATTATCAACTTTGATTCTAGTTCTTCGTCAAAATCAAGTGTTGGGGAACTCACAGGGGGGCTTGCAAACCGCATCTGGGCCTAACCAGACCGTCTCCGCTTCCCCCTGGCTCAACCCTCCGGCGGCAACCCCTAACGACTGCCACCACGCTACTTATAACCACTTGTGTCATTGAATAATCTGTGTTCCTATGGGACTTCTTTCCAAACTGCAGTACCATAGTATTCCGCAGTTCTTTTTGTCCGGTGCTGATGAAGCAAGGTCGTTGGGCGGCCCATGGAATGGTCATGTAACTGGGAGATGTGCACACCTGGTATCACCAGGGAGGGTGTGTGTAGAGTCACGAGGGAGCAGAGGCCATTCCAGTTCGGGGGTAGTTGCATGTGGAGCCGAGCCCCACACATCCAATAGTGATCCATCAGGTTGGAGGTGCCGCCCTGCAAATCGGCATTGTAGGTGATCTTGCAGTTGAGGTTGCTCCCAACCCTTACTGTCCCATTTCCTCTGAAACAAAGAGAAAACTGTTGATTTCATTGCTGTCTAGGGTGTGTGGTAATTCCTGTCCATGTATATCTCTGTATGTTTGCATCCCATCTTTCTTGACATTGGCCTATTATCTTATTAAATCTTAGGTGACCGTTTGTCCTGGTACCAACCCACAATGATATTGCTCCACATGTAAAATTTGCTACACTGTGCCTTTTGTCATGGGCAAATACTGATCCCGTAATGCTAAGACCTGGTCTGCTCATACAATCAGGGGTAGAGAGTTAACTAAATAGTTGCTACATTCGGATGATGGGTAAGACCTTCTTAAAATGCCTCCACGTAATACTACTTTCTCCCACTCTGTGTGAGCCCTCTTTTGCCCTGCCTTCTTCATTCTGGATATCTCTTCCATTATCTCTTGTTTTCAGTGCTTAATTTGTGCCGGTGCTTTTCGGTGCTCAGCACCGGCACTTATTTCACCGGGCCGGGTCTATGCGATCTTTCTCCTCCAGCAGATGGCCCGGTAATTATTAAAAATTAATTCCTGCTCTTCCTCTGTTGCTGCCTGGTATGTCCTCATAAGAAGGCCCACCCCGGTCCAGGCATATTAAAAGAGTGACATCATCACGTTGGTGATGTCACGTCAGCAGATCGCACCTGCCTTCCTCAAGGAACATCGTTTCATTTCCGTTGGGGAACTGCTGAGGGCGGGCTTTTGGCTGAACTGGGGCAAGGCAGGCTGGAAGTGCGCAGTACTGCAGGTCAAATTGTTTTACAATAACGTAAAACATCCAGCAGAAGTGAATTTAAACAAGCGCCCACGATCAGTACAGGTATGAGTTTTGTAGATTGGATTTACTTGCTTCATAAAAGCAACAAGAGCCGTACCAAAAATAAATACATATCCGGCATTAAGGCACATTCTATTAATCTCATGTCTTTCGTGCTAAGGGCCTGATTTATTGCCTTGTAAAATCCGACCGATGGTTGCCAGAGGCTGCGCTTGAGTCACATAGTTTGTTTGATAGCAGGATGCTTAGGGCTTTAGGGATGAT
This sequence comes from Calotriton arnoldi, assembly GCA_963921515.1. Taxonomy (NCBI): domain Eukaryota; kingdom Metazoa; phylum Chordata; class Amphibia; order Caudata; family Salamandridae; genus Calotriton; species Calotriton arnoldi. Next base: position 3,506,478 of record CAWUFW010000203.1, on the reverse strand, counting down.
CAGCACAGAGATAGCTTACTGAACGCTGCCCGTCTTTACAATCTGGGAATCTCCCAGGACAGGGATGTGATCTTGATCCACCGGCATATTGTCCTAACCTTGGTGAACATAACGGTGAATAAGTGGTTGATTCTGGTCCCTAGGAGAGAATAATCTCCAAGGGTAATACCAGCCAAAAAAGTAAAATTAAAATCAAGCCAGTTAGCTAGACAGGAAAACCAAGCAGCCAATGAGGCCCATATTAGCTCTGCTCACACTTCTCGGGCTTCACCCGGAGCACCACATGAGGTTTCCACAGGGGAAGCCTATATCTCTAGTCTTATATGGGTAGAAGAGCTTTTTGAAGAATGTGTGCATAAAATCCATGATATTATTAGGAGTATTTCCCTCTTTAGTATGCAATTTAATATGGCTTGCATAGTTACTCAGGTCCTAGGAAATGTAGCTGTGATGTTCGTTCAATAGGTTGGCTGTCAGCCAATGCCGAGGCTGCCTGGAATGAAGCAGCTGGATGAGTGTACCTTCTTAGGAAGTGATTACCTAGTGACACTTCTTGCATGACAAAACATGGGTGGACCCAATAAATATTAGGTGCCTCCATCTGTCGGGCTGTGATCTATGACTAGCAGTGTCTCTGAAAGGCTTTTTTTTATCCTTGAGCGCTATTTAAACATTAAATGGCAATTCTTTTTTTTTTTTTTAAACAAGGCGTCTTTTTCCCCCCCTCCCTAATCAAAAAACTAGTGCACCACAAGCACATAGATTAAATGATCTAGTTGCCTAAGGATGTCTCCCCTTCACCCCAGATATCCTAACGGCAATTATTGGAACACTCTGAACAAGACAAGGGAAGCAGCCTGGAATTAAAAGTCACACTACCTGAAGTAGTCACGGATAGTATGCTCATGTATCACATTGCCCACCTCAATAGTCAACTGCTCTTTGGCCAGACATAGAATATATGCAAATAGAGAGGCAACGACAATCAGTTGTCAGTGTTATATATACAAGAAACAAAATATAGATGATCGAAGGTCTTGGTTGGTGATATAATCACTTTATTGTGTTTTTTTCAAAAGAACATAGCCAATGCATTTCACCTAAAAAGGCTTCATCAGGGCGAGAGATCTTCACCACTCCACAAGATCAACATTGTTGTCCGCGTTTGAAAGGACATACGATAATCTTTTACTAGTTTTGATCATAGACCAATAATCTTGGCCCAGTGGTTAGTTGGATTATTCCAGTAATATGAAGGCATAAGTGGTTCATCACCAATGTGTGTGCTGTCACGGTCCCGTGATAATCACAGTAGTAGTTCACTTCTCTTTAGAAAGTAAAAGAAAAGCAACTTGCCATCCGATTGTGCCAACTTGGGTAAATGACAGTCAGTTGTGGGGCTCCTATTCATAAACCCTCTTGGTCCTTATGCGTGGGTCGTCTTCGACGTCATTACACTCCTTATTTCTGTAGAGAAGATGCCGGTCGGGACTACTTGGAACACTGAACACTGTGCTGGCACACCAGGCCCATTCCAACCTGACAGCCCCACTGAATCAGATATACTGAACTGCCTGAGCCATGTGCAGTATGTCTATTAAACTGAATGGATTGTACCTATATGTAGGGACCATAGTTGAATTACACGGATCAGACATGTGCAATCCAGCATCCACCTACAAAGTGCACCTCAATCCCTCCTCTCCTGTCATTAGAAGCCTGTCATTGGTAGCTATAGAGAGTGAACTGCCCTCATTGAGGCAGGCTAGGGCTGCTCCTGTAACAGCTGAACCCATAGATCCCGGAAATCATAGGACAGCCAGGAATTCTCTAGAGGCAGTCCGTCCCAGTGATAAAAAGCCTAGGCTCTCTGGCCTCAAAGGCTACATCCACACAGGGCCTTTTTAAATCAGGTCTGTGATCGGTCCGATACTGTACAGCTGTCCCGACTTCCTCACCTGAGAGTAGACAGTATACTACCTAATAAATTAGGGAGCATGCCAGAAGGGAAGACCTATTTATCTACCCCGACCAATTTTTAAAGGAATAATGGGTTGGGCTCATGAATTACTGTATTACACCAAGTTTTCCTGTACAGAGTTGTATATTATGTTTGGTCATTGAATAATGATAGAATTAATTTAAGTATGGCTGTGTTGACGCAACAAATTTGCTCATGCATGCCTGGGCGATATTTTAACTTTTGATTTTATCATTTTTAAATGTTTTAGATTTTACGTTTTTTATGTGCTTTTAAGGCCTATTGCCGAAATAAGGATCTTCGAACTAACGATGATCAGGCTCTTTGTGTTCTGGTGCCTGGAGCTGGCTCTAGGGTTGAAAGTTCAAGTTATGTTTTCTTGTGCAGAAGAACATGCAATGAATCTCCTCTGACAACTGCTTGACATATTATTCACTAACAGAATAGTACATTCTTTTCACTGATAAGGGTGCACTTCAAGTGGCATTTCTTTTAATGTGGTTTACTGTCACCCCATGGCCACAACACCACCAACAGCTGGTGAAGCTTTATTTAGTAGTGTGGTGCAAGACTTTTTACCTGGACCCCAGTGGGGAGACTTCCCGTTGGCTTTCTGTGCCTAATTTTATCTGTGTGCATATGAGTACATGAGAGGTAGGGCAATCCAGGGCTGCGGTTCCTCCTAATGTGTGTAGCCACTGGTCACTGTGACAGAGGATTGATGTTTTGCTTTCATTCTGTACAATTTTCTTCCTGTCTGGTTCCAGTGTCTCTCAGTGTCTATGTTGAGGGGGCATTCTTTTCAATGTGACTTGGTCTCAGTGAGTATGTGTTTCATCATCTGTCTTCCAGAGCGCACACAATCCATGTATAGGTTTCCTTTATTGAGAGTTTTCCCTTCTTAGTGTATGTAATTTAGGCATCATCACCACTAGAGATAAGAAAAGTGCCTGTTGATGTATTCGTGCCCCTGCAGATGTGAGTTTGGGTTTCCTGAACGTTCAGTACATTTTCAGCTACCAATAACACTACCTTTCTGTGGATGGATGGTTTTATGATGCCAAAATATAAGCTTGTAGTTTTAATCCTTCGTGGCCATTGACGTGATGGTTTATCAAAATAGTTTTCCCTATTAAGAGCCTCATTGCGAGTTACCTGTTATTTGTTATGGGATTATTGGAGATCGAAACTCTGATTTTGGCTGGTATCCTGCACCAAGTAATGGGTATTCCAAGTATTCCAGTCACACTAGGAACAGTATGCAGACCCTCAAATACTGGATCGTTTTCCAGATGTCATTACCTGTTCTGGGACAAATAACCAGCTCTTTTCTGCTGACATTTACAGCCTGGTTTGAGAAGACAGTAAGTAGCAGCATGGGACTGCTACGGGTCGGGGGGGGGGGGGCGCAGAGGACAGGTGGCAAGGGGCAGCGAGAGAGCTTAATAGGGCTGACAATGATCGCATAGTGTTGTCTGCTCTCCCGTACTGCAGCAGGGGCTGGGCCGGGGGCCAAGCTACACCTCTGCCTATAGTCTCTGCCGGTGGTTCACTGAGTGCAGAACCCCATCTGGGGGAACCCAGTGTTTCTGGACCAGGAATGCGAGGGCCTGGTAAATCTGGGTGCGAGAACACAAGGAATTGACTGGAGTTGTATGCTCCTGATGAAACTGCTCCAGCCAACTAGTAATGAGGGCCTAAGTGGTATTAGGATCACTACACTACAAGTATCGTGAGATGTGCATGATGAACTACTATGGGTTGTCAGCTGCACTGTTGAATTGCTTGCTAGTGTAAGGATTGAGAAGGCTAAGAGGGATGAAATCACCGTACTCCAGTTACTAGCTGAGTAAACTTCATTCACCATTATGGTTTGAGGTGTCGGAAGAGGAAGAGTCAATGTGATGGAATTTACAGGAATTAATACCATATCTTTGTAGGTTAAGATGCGTCTTTATAGTTCACATTGCACATTCTGATTTTCAGAAACCTCACCTTTGACCAAAGCTTACACTCATCCAGCTGCTTCATTCCAGGCAGCCTCGGCATTGGCTGACAGCCAACCTATTGAACGAACATCACAGCTACATTTCCTAGGACCTGAGTAACTATGCAAGCCATATTAAATTGCATGTAAACGGAGCCCACTTTAACTTCTCCTAATAAGTATGTCACATTTGGGGTTCAGAATTACTATCCTAGAAACTCTCAGGTTTCCCATGTAAATCAGATGTAGGAGGATCCTGCCAATACTTTACTTTCAGCTAATTGCTGTCTACGATCCCTATTTTTCACGTGTGTACAAATCCCTATCCCCTCACTAGGAACTCAGAATCTTTCTTTATTCTTAAATCACAACATGATGGCCCTCACACAAACCTTCTTAGGAAGTGATTACCTAGTGACACTTCTTGCATGACAAAACATGGGTGGAACCAATAAATATTAGGTGCCTCCATCTGTCGGGCTGTGATCTATGACTAGCAGTGTCTCTGAAAGGCTTTTTTTATCCTTGAGCGCTATTTAAACATTAGATGGCAATTCTTTTTTTTTTTTTTTTAAACAAGGCGTCTTTTCCCCCCCCTCCCTAATCAAACAAGCATTTGCAATGCAATAGGTCTCGCATTTACGCGAGTTTGAGCTATTGGCATTGTGGATGAAAATGCTTTTCATTTATGTTTTGGTTTTTGAAACGTAAATGAAACACATTGTCATTTGCAATGCCAAGGCTTAGGCTCGCGTAAATGCGAGACCTATTGCCATCACAGGTTTGTATGAGAGGGCGGCACTCGAAGATGGCGCCTGTCTGACCACGGAAACCGGGTCCTCCCCTAACGTTAGTCCTACTTTGCTTGTTATCACCCTAATGAACTCCACTTAAACGCCGGGTGAGATAGCACGCTGCGCTTACCACGCAACAATTCTTGGAAGGTTCCTTTGGGCTCCGATACGACCAGTCACAGGTTAGTTTATGGGGACGTTTCCACCCCACACACATGCTATTTTGGGCCTCCAGCAGCTGCTAAAATCGGCAACTTTCTATTCTTTTCCCTCCTGTAGGCATTATCAGGACCTCAATGTCTGTTGAACCCTATTAACGGTTACGGGTGAACCGCCGATATTGGATGGTTATTGGAAATGTTGTCCTTTCACAGACACATTAACGAGGCGAGCGCGCGGTGGGTGGGAGCGCTCGAAAGTTGAGACGCCTGCGCGTGCTCATCTGCTGTCGGGGGCAAGCTCCGGGCGCAAGCTGAAAGACACGCCGTGCGCGTGCCCATGTGCTGTCCGGGAGCAAGGTAATAGACACGCCGTGAGCGTGCACATCACCTGTCCGGGCGAAAGTGCACATCTCGGGAGCAAGCTAATAGACACGCCGTGAGCGTGCACATCTCCTGTCCCGCATCCAAACTTAAGTCGGCAACAATAGATCTCGCATAGCGAGCAGCGCTTTGCGCTGCGTCGCTAGGCGAGACCTAAAAACTAGTGCACCACAAGCACATAGATTAAATGATCTAGTTGCCTAAGGATGTCTCCCCTTCACCCCAGATATCCTAACGGCAATTATTGGAACACTCTGAACAAGACAAGGGAAGCAGCCTGGAATTAAAAGTCACACTACCTGAAGTAGTCACGGATAGTATGCTCATGTATCACATTGCCCACCTCAATAGTCAACTGCTCTTTGGCCAGACATAGAATATATGCAAATAGAGAGGCAACGACAATCAGTTGTCAGTGTTATATATACAAGAAACAAAATATAGATGATCGAAGGTCTTGGTTGGTGATACAATCACTTTATTGTGTTTTTTTCAAAAGAACATAGCCAATGCATTTCACCTAAAAGGCTTCATCAGGGCGAGAGATCTTCACCACTCCACAAGATCAACATTGTTGTCCGCGTTTGAAAGGACATACGATAATCTTTTACTAGTTTTGATCATAGACCAATAATCTTGGCCCAGTGGTTAGTTGGATTATTCCAGTAATATGAAGGCATAAGTGGTTCATCACCAATGTGTGTGCTGTCACGGTCCCGTGATAATCACAGTAGTAGTTCACTTCTCTTTAGAAAGTAAAAGAAAAGCAACTTGCCATCCGATTGTGCCAACTTGGGTAAATGACAGTCAGTTGTGGGGCTCCTATTCATAAACCCTCTTGGTCCTTATGCGTGGGTCGTCTTCGACGTCATTACACTCCTTATTTCTGTAGAGAAGATGCCGGTCGGGACTACTTGGAACACTGAACACTGTGCTGGCACACCAGGCCCATTCCAACCTGACAGCCCCACTGAATCAGATATACTGAACTGCCTGAGCCATGTGCAGTATGTCTATTAAACTGAATGGATTGTACCTATATGTGGGGACCATAGTTGAATTACACGGATCAGACATGTGCAATCCAGCATCCACCTACAAAGTGCACCTCAATCCCTCCTCACCTGTCATTAGAAGCCTGCATATGCCAGGAGGACTCACCTGTGTACTGGCAATGTTCATGAAAATACAAAAGTCTTGTTTTCATGAACACTGTTAAATTAAATAATTAGCAATCTGGGCATAGTCAAGAGATGTTATGTGGCAGTTCACAGGTGACCACAATGTTTAATTTGTGTCGGTGCTTTCCGGTGCTTAGCACCGGCACTTATTTATCAGGGCCGGGTCTAGACCTGAGTGCCTGCCACTGCCAACTCACATCAATAATTGACTGACTCCACATGTGTCATTGTGACACACAAATATAATCAACTGTTGTTCACTCCCCCTCTGTCTCCCCAGTGAATTGTGCTTCGCCAATAATAAATCCATGCCTTCAGTCAGTGTTGCCCGTGGGCTGGACACGGATTTGGTTGGATTTGGTCCTTTGGGGCTGCCGTGACAGCGTGCGTAAAGCCGTAACCAAACGTAACCTTTTTAGAATCCACGCCGGCCCCCCGCCCGTCTTATCATGAGCACACTGCAGTTCGGAGCAAATGCACTATTGTTTGAAGCAGAGTGTCGTCGTGTAGTATGCAGTGTGCAGCAGAGCAGCAGGCCTCCAAATAAGGTAGTGACCTGTCTGTAACTGCAGTAACGTTATGCAACCGAGTAAGTAGAAATCAACGCCAGGAGCCTGGAAGGGCGGGAGCTGGGCTGGTTTTGAAATTGGCTGGTTTTGTTACTGGGGCCTATTTCTTTTTTTTTTTTTTACCAAAATCGGCTCACAGTAACAAAATCAGACAGCCAATGTTACAGTGCTGCTGCCTAATAGTATTCAATATCTTGATGATTAAATCCCCCTAGGCCCTTGCATGACCAAAAATGTCAGTTTATCAAGTGAGATTCGATGTCTTCCCGCTCCTCGGTTCAGATATGCCAGCAAGTCATCTAAGTCATATGTTTGTTCTGGTGTTGGTGTAACAAGTGTAACAAAGTCGGCAATAATGGATATAGACATATTGCTAATATTTTGCTCCTTATCTTGTTTTCTGTATTTATCATGGACAAGAGCGTCTACGAGGCACCTTCCAAAAGGTTATGCTGTGGTTCAAATTGAGATATAATAAGTTTCCCAGGTTGACTTTGGAAAGCCTTCCAAGTACAGCACTGTTTAGTACATGATAACCTACCTACAGGCAGGGCCACTGGAATTATGCAATTGTGCGGCAGCAGCGTTTTTCACATAAGTATAGATTTGATGCTTTTGCAACGTAATGCATTATCTGATTCATAATTTACCTTTTTCAATAAAAAAATGTTCCTAGCTCAATTGGTTCAAAAGATATTAAACACGCAAGCAACACATGTTCCTGAGCAGTTGAAGGCGCTTTGCAAAGGTTGACTGGCCACCTTTCTTTTGCTTATTGCTATATTTTTGTGTTAAACTGGTACTAATAAGGTGCAGTCAATGCCCAGGAAGTGTTAACAAGTGTAAAACTGACAAAATAATGAAGTATCTTAAAATGTCCCTCATTATGCTGCATTTGCCTTTTTTCCTGCATAATTTACTCAACCCTGCTGCATGTTTGGGCCCTTCCTTGACACAAAATTCCAGTGGCCCAGAGGAAGTGGGTGGATCCAGTGGAGGAAGTGGGTGGAGCCGAGGAAAGTGGGTGTGGCCTTTGACAAACATTTGAGCACCTGTACTTCATTTTTTACAAATCAAGCACTGCTTGTTCTTCTGTCAGGACTTCAGGGGTGGTGTCAAATCTAGTTGTATTAGCTCGTGCAGTTACAGGGCGAACATGAGTTGGTTGTAGCTGTGCTTTTATTCTGCATAAAAAGAGGTGCAGGAGACTGTGTAATATTTGAGGATACCTCTTTAGGGAGATGCAGTCTGTCCACTGCAGCAGCATGGGGGATGAGGGGGCATACATAACAACTGGTGTTGGACGTGGATGTGCCTATACTATGCATATGCTGGTACTACATATTCTCAAATAAAGAAGTATGGAGAGGGTGATGGTCAGTATCATTATCAACAGTTCTGCGCATGCGTGTAATAGTTGATGTAGGATCAAAGAAATAAAAATGCACTAGGGCTACCAATAGCAGCATTAGTACACCGAAAAGGAAAAACAAACCAGAAATGCATAACTTGAAAGAAGTAATGTCTATTGTTGGAACGATAGAGCAAGACTTTACTCCGGTTGCTTCTGATGTGGGGTCAAATGATAATCTGTTCTTGAGGTGTTTCTTAAGGTGAACAGTGCTAGTGAAAGATTTTGTTTTTAGGAGGCTGTCCTTGGAGATGATACGTTGACAAAGTCTGTGCGTTATTCCTAACAGGGTGGTGAGTATTGAGGACGTGGGTGACAAATTCGGACCAGGTCCTCCTCAGGAACATCCCACTGGGGTATTTACCTCGCGTACCAGAAAATTAGCAGCAGACTTGACATCACAGTGGACACAATGTCCTGCTTCTTAAGAATGGGCAGACTGCAACTATGAGATAGCGATAATGATTGCATCTGTCAATCATATCAATGTAGTCAATGTGCAGTTCCTTAAAGGGTCCATGTGGTTGGGCTATTATGGAAGCTATTACCTTAAAGGTGAGGTTTAATGAATACAACTGGCACATGGTACAGGTGTGTATGTATATTACAAATTAATCTTGCCATATTTTGGAAGAACATGTTGTCACTGGTAGTGTGTTAAAGAAGATGTAGCTGGTTTAAGGCCATCAGTAGCAATGCTTAGGGCATGACAGGCTCTCCTGTGGATATCTATCTATATATTAAATCTGTTCCTATCTATGTGCACCCTTTGACTTCCCACAACGGTGCTCATGCTGTGGGGCACTTTCTTGAATCTCTCCTAAGATGCAGGTAATCTGTCTCAGTGTAATGTCTTGATGCATCCAAAAGGTCCGATGGTGTCTGTATTTCACTAGCTACCAGAACTGTTGTGTGCCACGAAGGGGGCGTTTTGCTGCATCTTTGGCTGCCCAATCAACCAGGGCATTTCCGCAGGATACAAAATCCTGAGCACTAGTGTGGGCTGCGCACTTCACCACTACGACTGCATGTGGCAGTGTTAAGGCTTGTATCAAGGCCTCCAAGAGGGGACGGTGCATGAAGGGACTTCCATCAGACTTAAAGAATCTGTGTCTGCTCCACTTCATGATGCTAGAGTGCACTGATGTAGTAACATAGGCTGATTCAGAGAATACTATTATTGTTTCTCCTTCCCTTGTTTGAGAGCTGACACTAAAGTAACTAGTTCAGTAGCCTGGGCTAAGTAATGAAGTGGCAAAGTTATTTGGTCTGTTATCTACAATATATCTGAAGAGTCAAGTTATATGACTTTGACCACTACTGCACCTGTGTGTCTCAATCCCATGTCCTAATCTATTGTAGAAAACCCATCTACAAAAATATGCAACACTACCTGGAATGGGATGTTCAAAGAAGGTAGCAAGGTTGACTGTATGCCACTTAACTAGAGGGATGGTGATGATAGTATTATTTCATAGCCTGATACTCTCTGTGTTGTTAGTGTTGTTTTTGCGCTCTGAATGATCGCAAATACTGCATGTTCAGCGTACAATGTCAGGGGTGTTCCTACAACAATGGGGGCACTTTTCTTCACTGCTAAGACTGCCATTGATAGGGCTTGTTCGCAAGGGTAATGGCCTTTCATGACAGAAGCAAGTAGGCCATTAGGATACGCAATTGTTTTGTGGCCAAAAGGATACTTTTTGGGTGAGGAAAGCATGATCCTGGCCATTGCACTGTTAATAAACGGAAAAACTCTTTATTGTAGTCTGAAGTGCCTAACACTGGTGCATTTGTTATCTCTGTTATTAACTTGCTAAATGTTTGTTTCATCTCTTTAGTCCATGTTACCGAGGGATACTGCGGCTAACTTAGTAGCGGCAGTCGCAATACCTCCCTCAGTTTTCTTGGCCAACTTCTGCGGAACCAATTTGACTGCTGCTTTCTCTGTTTTCTCTTTCTCACTCTTTTAATTTTTCTGCCTCTTTTTAGAAAAGTGTGTTTTGAGTGCCTGCATCTCTGTACATGGTTTGGTATGTAAAGCTACTAAGTTATTTAATTTGTCCTGAACTTCTGCTGGTAGGCTCTTCTTCACTGTTATCACTAGGACCCTCTGGCCATTTTTGGGGCCTTTGTCTTGACCTCTTCTGGACTTATGCACCTACTACTTGTTTCTGTGAATGACTTTTCTTTGTACTGCCCTTCAGTCTGTCTCTGGGTCTCTTCTGAGTGGGAGGACTGGCAGGATCCTGGGGCCACGGGTGTGTGTGGTGTTTATTGGCTTCATACTATTCTGTACACTTTTTTCCTATCCAGTCTTTGTCTCCGCGGAAGACTTTGACCAGGTGTTCTACAGGGGACCCCATATCTCTTCAGCAAACACTTAAAGTTGAATAGGAAGGTTGATCTGGACAATGCTTACTCCATTAATGGCTCGTCCACTTCTCACTCTTAACCTCCAAAAACTCTCTACTTGGTAGGCCTGTTGCCTTAATATCTTAATACCCTTATTTTAACTTTTTGTATTCCTCAGTACTTTTTATAGGATCATATTTTTCCATTTATTCTTTATTTTCCTCAAACAACCTATTTTTCTTTCCTTTCAACTCACGTATATTTATACATTCTTCTACATAATCCGGTTTCTTTTAGCTGGTAAACCTATAAGCAGAGACTAGTACAACATCCTACATTCCCTACGCATGTAGATATATAAGACAAATACTTTATTTTACTTTTGTATGTATGTTAAAATATGATTACATTCTCCAAAAACATTTTTTTACTGCAGTTTTAATCTACTGAGTCCCACGATAGGAGAATGTTGTCAAATACTGTTAAAGCTGTCTAAGTTTGTTACAATTTCTTGCCCTGAGCAACATGTCTCTATTTGAATATTCAAAGACCACTGCCAGTTACATTTTTCGTCTATATTTTATTATTCCTGTATGCCTCTCATTTTCTTCTTGTCAATTTTAGTCCAAGATTAACAGGAATTTTGGGTGCCATGCTGAAGGGAACGTCCTTCAGTGTTACTGGGACATATATATATTGAGGCGTTGTGAACAAGGCTCAGCAGGAGCCAAAATGCTTAGACGCTTTTGTCTGCCAAAGAATACATTATTTTATCCAGCACTACGGTGAGTGCCGTCTCTGTGTGGAGTGAAAGCGTGGAGAACTGTTTTCATATCAACGTCCGGGTGCGGGCGTGTAACGAGCACCCGCGGCGTTCTGAATGCACGCCACATACGCAATCGTTGGAGGAATATATATATATATATATATATATATATATATATATATATATATGTGTTTCATTCCCTATAGAAAGCCTTTCTATTTTGTTATATTTAATAGGGTCATTCAATATTTAAAAAAAGTTACGTTCAAGATCTTTATCCAGTTCACTTTGTGGTATTTAGTCTGTGACAAGGTCACAGGAGGAGACTCAATTAGAATCAGTTGTTAGTCTTGAGGCATTTGCCTAATTCAGTCAACTACTTAAATTTTTTTTCCTAACATACAACATTCCTCACAAAATAGGGAATCCTAAGTTATACACTGCATAACACAACAAGCATTTGCAATGCAACAGGTCTCACATTTACGCAAGTTTTTGCTATTTGCATTGTAAATGGCAATGCTTTTTATTTATGTTTTTGTTTTTGAAACATAAATAAAAGGCATTGTCATTTACAAAGCCAATACCTTAAACTCGCGTAAATGCGAGACCTATTGCATTGCAAATGCTTGTTTATTATGTAACACCTCGTCAGGGGTAGTAGGCGCTATATAAATGCAGATTTACATCGGTCATGTAACAGAAGAGCAGATCCCCCAAAAAACGCAAAGCCTAGGGTAGAGTGTCCCAGCTGTCCTCTGTTTACCATGTCCCAAACATCAGGGCCTGCTGTTCTTTATTCTGCCTGCCCATGAAGCAAGCACACTGGGTCAAGGAGTGCATCATGAAGTGAGAGAATGGCAATCCCGAATGCCTGACTGGATTCATTCTCAAGGACTGCCATCGAGCTCCACTGTGTGCACCCCACCCAGGCGGACTCACGGTGGTCCAGGCCCGGACCCGAGCCGATGCGCTGCTGCAGCTGGCCCAGATGTTTGCCCTCTACCAGTTGCTCGCCGCTGCTCACCCCAGTTGTCGACTTTCAGCGCAGATGCCAGCTTTTAATGCCGGGAGCTCCTGTGTGTGCCAGCTGCCGCATTAATGGCTCGGGGCTGATAACGGCGCCTGATGAAGAGGCGGCCACCGCCCGAGCAATTAATAAGGGGGCGCGGGGCGCAGAGCGCACCAGCTAGTGTCGGGGAGGGGTGGTCACAGAATAATGGCACGTGGGGCACCATAATCACGAGGTCAATTATCTGGCGGCCACCAAGTGCGAGGTATGCGGCATTATCTGCCAACTGTGGCAGTGCGGTGAAGACAGCGGTGTGACCATGGTGGGAAGGAGCAGAGAAGGCATGTTCTTAAGTCAGCATCGCGAGCCCCACGCCTCCTGCCGGGTTACTCTGCAGACTATAAATTAAAGCGAAGCCGCACACCATGCTCCATTCCACGACCCTGTGGCGTGGGGAGCCTCGTTACACCAGTGCACTACCCGTTTCCACCACTAGGGGTCCGGGACCTTCACCTGCCCACGGGCCGCCCACCCCTCACGCTTTCTACCAAGGAGGGCACACAGGCTACGACTGCCCCCGGCCCGCCCCTCCTCCGCCGGCGCTTTGGTGGCCCCAGCTTTAGCAGTCGCGGCGGTTTGCCGGCAGTAAAACTGTTAAAACAAGATGGTAAATCTGACCCGGTAAAACCACGGCGATGTCAGTCGAGTCATCTGCTATCAATCTGAATGTCATCTGATAGAGGAGAAATGGGTGGTAAAAACAAGCATTTTTGGAAATTATGTAGAATATTCCATTTGTGGAGTGCTGCTCTCTCAGGGCGGCGCGCAGTTCTCCCCTGAAGTGAGATGTCAGCCCGGCCATCAATGAGACAGGGAAAAGGCGCGAGAGACAGTCTGTGAAAAGTAGGCACTTGGGGAGAAGAAGGCGGGTGCGCAGAAACAGAACAGCAGAGAGAGAGAAAACGAGGCAACGAGAGTGGATGGCAACGAAAGCCGACTGATTGAACAAACATAGTGCGCTAACGACTTATGAAGGAGACTGTGTAACGCCGAAAGTAAACGATCCAGTCCGGGTGGGCGGGGCCAAAAGGAGACAGGGCGGTAACAAGGAGGGACTAAAAAGCCTCACTTACAATTGGAGGCCAGCGTTTAGCATGGACGATGACGCAAGCCAATGAAAACAAGGGGCGGAGCCTACACTCCTCTTCTAAAATGTAATCGATTACAAGAAGCTTCGCAGAGCGAGCAGCGCATGCGCGCTGCAATGCAGGTCTGCAAGACCTAAAAATAATAAAAAAGACATTAATCTTTGGCCATATTTCTACTTACATATACATCAATGCTAAATTACATACTAAGGTAACCAAAACATCAATTCTAAATAACATACTAGGGCAAACAAAGCATTAATGGTCACTTCTCTCTGGATTCGTAGAGAGGACAACTTTTCACTATTTGCAACTACAAATTGTGACTTCCAGACTTAAGGTATGGGTAGTTTAGTGTTCTGCTCTTACTAGGGGTGAAGTTCCAGTGAACACTGGGTTTCTCACACGTCCCTTTGCCACACTTCAAAACATATGCTGATTGCTCAGCCACAAACCTTGTTCTGCCTTGACCCCTTTCAACTTATTTAGTTGAGTCCCTTGTATCTTCCGGTCGTACCACCGGGATCCCTTAATATTGTGTCAATACACAGTCTTGCATGCAAACAATAAAATTATATATTATTGTAAACGTTGTTAATGTCTTTACATATAAAAAGAAATGGACCTCGTACTGTTCCCTCCTTAAAAACACCAAACACCCGAGTCCTACCTGCCCCTTAGAAATGCAGAGAATTTTACTGAACTACGGCGTCTTTTACCTTTCAAAATTTTGCTAGTCACTTCTTGGGGGACAGACCGTATTCTGGGCTGGCATTCTGTGAAGTCAATGTCTTGCTTTATGCTCCCAAATTTAAAGAAATTCAGTCCTCCCAAACAGAGGCTCTCCCATATAAAGCAAGAAAACACCTGGAAAGGGGCTTCACCCTCCCCAAATGAGGCACATCAAGAGACAGTTTTCAGAATAAAGCGTGGGGATTTATTAGTTCAACACTCTAACAGAAAGGTTTCCCAGATGTCAAATGAAAACAGGTAAAACAACATGCAAATATATATATAAGCAGATTTTAAAATGAATCATTCATTGATAAAATGCAAGAAAAATAGAACACAAGCAAGTAATACTACTAATACTGGACGTCAACTGCAAGAAATAGGAAATAAACCCTGTGAAAGGAAAGCATGGAAACATATAAAATGTATACACAGAATACATCAGATGATTATGACACACACATAAATGAATGCCAATAACCAAGAACCACTGAATACCTGAATGTGTACACAGACACACTCTCACATCACAATACCAATAATCAGAAAAAATACCTCACCGGCTGCAATATCCAAATCACAGTCCTGGGGTCAAGAGACTCCTCAAGCCGGGAAATGCAGCACTGAGGAGAAACGTCCGTCCCTCAGGACAAAATCTAGCTTCTGAGCCAAGAAACCCTAGTTTTATAATATTCTCAATGCATGAGAAGACATTCTCCACAGCAAGGAAACTTATTCTCCCGCGCTCCCACACGTTCCAGCCCCTTATCTTAGGGACGCCTGCGAAAGTAGAAAACATCTCTAAAAGTACAGAAAACAATCTTGAACGTGAATAACCTGGGGGCCTGCGTGTGTGTGCAAAGCTAAAGTTAGATAGAGTCAGAATTCAAGATAGAGTTCAGGGCATGTCAAAGCCAATAGTAAAAACTCCATAAAACTTCCCAATGTGCAACATAATGCACACTTGTGCACCACTGCCTATAGCACCACACACTTTATTTCCCAATGTACAACATAATGGACATTTAGGCACCACTGCCGCTAACGCTACACTCTGAGACAGAGAAGTACATTTCACACCTTTCTCTCTATCTTGCTTTTAAACGCACATCCCACTCATTCTAATTCTGGCAAGGCTAAGGCTGTCCTACTCTTTGAAACACTCCCACGCTGAAGCGACAGAGAGACACAAAATGATTAAAACACATAGAGTCCAAAACAATAGTAGTCAAAGGTCATCACATCACGTGGTCCCAATACATGGGAGTGCCTATAGCACTACAGTCAAGCAGAGGTTCTGGCTGGTCACGCCAGTATTTTGGAGGGAAAATCTATTATTAAAGTATGACAGAACAGGGCTCAAAAAATCATATAAATGTTACTAGACCTGCAGGTCTAGTAACTTGAATAATCTACTCAACCAAACTGTAATGTACTAGACCAGTGAACTGACTGGTCTCCATTTGTGTGGATCCTAGGCAAATATTTTGTCTTACGGATCTGCCTTTTTCTTCTTTGTCACATAAGGGAGAACCTTTAAATATGCAAGTTCGCTATTTCTGCTACTAGACTAACTGTTTGCTCCATGTATAATAGGAATCGAGTCCACGTATAGGGTCATGATCCCTGGCTTGCCTCTTAGTTCACTAATAGCATTGTCATCTGGGCAGGAGCAGGAATATTTCCCAGTTCGTTTTTAAAAACTCACTTTTCATAAATATATTACTAAAGCATGATGTGTTAGTGCACTGTCATTTACAGATAGCACATTTTCCATTGAAATGACCACAAACCTTTCCCACTAACATGTAGTTTTACTGATAAAACTATATAGCGCATAAACAATGTTTGGAAATTGGGTTTCAGCGAAAATATTTAAAATTTACACATCACCAAGTAAAGTGTTCTGTTTTGTGTTGATCCTATAAAAATCAACAGAATTACAAAAATGTCTTAATAGCTAGTGAAATATATTTGAAATATTTGAACAGGTCACTTATTAGCTATTTCAGTGCTGTTAGAAAAAAAGCCTGAAATCTTACAGCCTTTCATTTCACATGCTTTGCACAGCGCGATTGCCACACAGTTCACTTTACAAAATCCTCTAACTTCAGTCACAGAAAGAAAAGTAAATGTAGGAAGACAAACTGACTTTTGACCTCTGTCTCTGAAATGTGACAAGATAACAAGATTTTTTTATTATAAACAATTTTATTGGTTTTCATGAAAGTAAACAGCAGCACGACATTTCTTGCATTTAGAACATGAAATACTGACAGTTCTCAGTGGATTTGCCTCATTGTGATGACTAATTGTCACCCTCAAACCCAGCCCACTATTAAACGCCATCTCTCGCATATTACAGTAAATGTCCCAGCCATTCACCCCATATGCAACCATGTTTGACGTGACAGCCTCTTGCTTCGTAGACTGGCTTTTCTTGTGCAATGCACCAGTCCACACCTCTGCGCCATTTAGCTATGGTAGGGGGTGTAGGGTCTTTCCACGCAGCCACAATGTCTTGATTGGCTACCATAATAGCCGTCCCTAGAAGGGTCTTATCCATCCGTGATCCATCTAGGCCATCCATGACTCCCAGGAGCTGGGCTAGGGGGCTGAGCGGGACCTCCCAGCCTTACAAGGTGCTCAGCTCTGACGTTCATGCCGACTGGTATGGGGTGGCAAGGGTACAGGACCAGACCATGTGGTAGAAGTCCGTGTGCTCCGTCTTGCACTGCGGCAGGAGGGTAGAAAACCTGCCCGGTGTATGCAGACAGGGGTGAGGTACGCGCAGTGGAGGTAGTACAATTGGACCAATCGGAACCTTGCAGAGATGGTGGTAACTTGGGGGGCCATCAGGGTGTCTCTCCAATCCTCATCCTCAAGAGGGCCCAGTTATGACTCCTATCAGCACCTGAGGGGGTCTAGGGATGTTGGGGAGTTGTTAACCAGTGAACGATGGATCTTAGACACTCCTCCCTTCCCAAGGTTCACCATTAGGATTTGGGCTTCAAGGGGACTAAATTCTGGGAATGTAGTGTCTGCAGGCGCGTAGGGGGTGAGGACGTGCCGGAGTTTCAGGTATTTATAGAATTGGGTAGAGTGCAGTGAGTATGAAGTTTACAGGTCTTGGATGGAGCATAGGTGATTTCCTCTCCACACATCCCCAAGCTGCGTAATCCCAATCAAATCCCACTTCCGAAAGCCCTCTAGTGCTCCCACCTCGCCAAGCCAGGCACAGAACGCCAGGCGATCGCCAGGTGATCCAGACTGCCAGAGTCACCGCAGGAAGTGTGCGGGGGATCGGGGCTCCATAGCGCATTGTTTGAATCCTGGAGAATCCGAGGCTCTCCAATTCCAACCGGTAGGCCGGGTCAGACCATCCTCTAGTAAACCAATCATGTATCACTAGGAGACGAGTAGCTAAGTAATATAGGAAGAGGTTGGTGGTGGGCTTGTGTAGGAAGCTGGGTTTCTGTTGCAGTAACCCCCCCACTTTTGGCCAGACTACTGATGCACTTTGACTCTACGTGCCCTGGGTCCCTGCCAAACAGGTTCCCAGGGCCTGTGTTCTTTCCCAAAACTGTACCTTGTACCCCCAGTTGGCACCTCTCTGGCCACATGTCAGTCAGGTCCTGTACCCCTACAGTGTCTAGACCAATTCTTAGACATTGTAAGTGCAGTAATGCCATTAAGAGTATATGGTGCTGGGAGATTGTCATTACGAGCTCCACAGCACCATAATGGCTTTACTGAAAACTGGGAAGTTTGGTATCAAACTTCTCAGCACATTAAACCCACACTGATGCCATTGTGGGATTTAATGAAAAATGCACTCGGAGGGCATCTTGGAGATGCCCCCTAAAAAACGACCAGTCTCTGGTGGGTTCCCTGGCTGGTGCACACCAGCCTGCCACCACAAGACATGTTTCTGGGCCCCTGGGATGGGAGCCTTCGCTCCCTGAGCCCAGAAACCAAGCCTTTCCTGGGCAGAGGTGGTCACACCTCCCCCAGGCCAGGAAGAGCCATCTGTGGCAGGGGAGCTTCAAAGGCCTTGCCGCCTTTCTAATGCGACCCCCACCCTTTCCTGCTATCAGGAGCAGGCCCCCTTCCTCTCTCCCCTCCTTTTTGGCGGGAAGACAGGAGGAAAAAATTAGCCAGCCCAGAAAGTGTGCCCAACTCTGCTAACCCCACCCCTCAGGTGGGGGTGACTAGGTTAAGCCCACTCTTCAGTGCCCGCCATCTTGCAGATCCCCAATCAGGATTAGGGATTGTGCCCACTCCCCCATGTGGGGTGAGCACACCAAGGGTGTAGTCACCCTAAAGTCAGTAGCCCATTGGCTATTGACCTCGAGACCCCTAAGACGCCCCCTAAATACAGTATTTAGGGGCAGCCCTGAACGGAGATCCCTGCAACCTACGAAGAAGGAAAAAAGAAGACGCCCAGCAGCGGAGACTGCAGAGAACAACTGACTTGGCCCCAGACCTACCGGCCGGTCTGCAGTTTCCAGAGATCCTGCACCAGAAGTCGCCCTGTCCTGTAGTCAGCGACCTCCAGAACCCTGGGAGGACTGATTGCTTTCAACAAAGACCAGATCTCCTGTGAACAGCTGCTCTGTTCAAAAGAAACCGCCAAGAAAGACTCCGAGCCTGCTGAGGACAAAGAAACCCGATGCCTATGGCCCCAGTCCGAGTGGCCCACCAGTCCCAGCGAGGTCCCCCAGCGCTCCAGGGTCCGAGTCCACCTTGGGTTGACCCGTCCAGGACTCCCCAACGTCGCCTGCAGCCTCTGCACGAAGACCCCCCCCCCCAACCGCGAGTGGCCAGTAAGGTGAAATCCGACCTCAAAAGACACCCCAGCATCTAGCCGCCCTCTAGGCGTATCGCAGCCAAAGACTTTATCTCCAGTGAGCACCGGATTTGCTCACCCACAGACTCGGGCCCCAGCCAAAACCACAAGTCTGCACCAATCTGCACCCGACGCCCACGGCCCGAGTTAGAGTGGCCCAACATCACGAGGAGGTCTCCCCGGCGATCTTGACCTGAAATCTAGTGATCTCTGACCTGCCTCAAATCTCCAAGCGAAGCCTGCAGCCTCTTTCTGGAGGATCCCCCCTGACTGCGACCGGAGCTGGTAAGAAAAGCCAGACGCCTAAAGACACCCCTGCACCTGACGTCCCACGGCCTTCGGCTGGCCCAACTGACGGTGTCCCAGCAATCCCAGGCATCCAACTTATCTCTCCAACCAGTGGTCACCTCCAGAAGATCTTCGTCCCGAGCCTGCAGTCTTTGTTGTAATCGTAGAATCCCCATTGAAAACAACAGGGCACCCAATGCCAAAACAGCACCCTGCACCCAGCCGCCCCTGCGCCGCTGCGGGTGTACTTTGGATGCTAACTCGGATCCCTCTTTGCCCGGAGCCTAACACCAGGAGCTTTGCTCCCACAACCTTGTGGCCTGCTCGTGAGCAGCCACCAACCGGAGGCCCCCTATCCCCCATTGGATAACATTGGGCCTCAGCACTCTGCACCTGGCTGCCCTAGTGCCGCTGAGGGTGCTTTGAGAGTGCATCCTACACCCTGGGGGAACCCTGGTTCTTACCCCAGAATACCAACTCCCACAACCAAGTACTTACCTGTTAACCGATAACCACATTTCCTCCATAGGAATTCATTGACTGGTTTTCCTTGAAAATTATTTTGTGTAGAGTTGGTTTTGTATGAGAACTTGAAAAACTGCAAATAACTAAAAACTGCTTTACTTACCTTTTCTCTAGGAAATGTCCCAGTGTGATATCTAGGCATATCACACTGAGTAGAAAAAGTAATCCAAAAAGTAATCTGAAAAGTAATTCAAAGTAATCTAACAATAATTTCCACTGTATTGAAAGCATTTACAATCCTGTAACAGTCATTTTCATCCAGCTTGCTTGTATTGTTCAACCTGCCTTGAAAATTATCAAATACACTTACCTGTGCCAGGCTTGCTTGATTCTAGGAAATAAATACAACTAAATAATATTTTTATACAAATCAAATTGGTCTGAGTTCAGTCTTCGAGTGTGTGACATAATTTGCTGATTGAGTGTGTACAACAAATGCTTACACTACCCTCTGATAAAGCCTTACTGCTCGCCCACACTACCACAAATAGAGAGTAAGGTACTATCTACTTTTACCTCTACAGACCTTTGGGGTTTCACTGGACTCTGTGCACACTATACCTCATTTTGGTATAGTATATACAGAGGCAGCTTCCTACAGTTGGTCATACCCATGCCCCCGTCATACGGAGCCTAACCAGATTTAAAGGCACCTTTAATGCTCATTCACTTTGTAAGCAAGCAGAACACCTGTTGTCAGCTCACCAGAACAAGCAAGTAGGCCCTAAAAATAGCTCGTCCTGATTAAATCTGGCTTGCCATAGTGAGCAGGTGAGTGGATTTTTCAAGCACTGTAGAAATTTTACACAATAGTAAGGCTTTAATCACTCAATCAATTGGGATAATCAGCCAGTCTCAAAAAGAGACCAAAGTTTGAAGTTCCAAGTTCTGTATTACACGCAGTAGTATATATACTGAAAAAGCCACAAAAAACACGAGTTCCGAATTCCTACATGACGCAAGTAGCACAGATAGGATATTGCTAAAACACATTAATATTTCCAAGAATTGTGTACGTGTCCATGTTTATCAGAAGCCCCCTCTTTTGGGTTTTTCTTTCAGTTCTCAGAATAAGAGTGAGATAATCATAGAAAAACATTTTTGCTTTTCTGCATAGCGAGTGATTATCTCTTGTTTGACGTCATTGGGCCCAGCCTATCTGACTTCAACATATTCTCAACAGGCTTGTGCTAAGGCACAATCTAGGCTTTTTTTCACCTTGTACTCAATGCTACGTAACAATTCAAAAACAATTTCTACTGTCGTTCTCTCATTGTGTTTGTTTAACAGATAGGTATGTGGTAACCATTTCTGTGACATCTATACTAATTATTGATGTCCTGTCAAGTTTGCGTCTGCAAGGAAATATAATCTATTTGTGTTTCAGCGCAGGTAAATTGACCATACAACATTTTGTGTATTTGCTAAAACTATTGTGCACTATGACCTATGTATTTCTGCACAACCCACAGATATCTTTTTCAGCACGTCCATGTATTAGGCCTTGACTGGTTCACTACTTACATAGGTTTAAAACTATCCCTCACCTGAAATATTTATATTGGGTTTGCTATTTTATACTTGCATGTATGTGTCTATAAAATGTATTCCTATTCTTTCCCTACATCATGTACCACACGATACATGGTGCATAACGTTATAAGGGACATAAATGACAGCTAAAGGCAGTTTTGGTGAAAACATCCTAATGAAATTTGTCATATTAAATAAAGGAAGGAAGGAAGGAAAGCAGGAGGATCTTGAGGTTCTCCTGGCAGAACTAGTGTCTATTTGTGTGAGCTTGGGCTTGATCAAAGTGTAGCACTAGCTGACGGCACAAGAGACACAAGTAAAGATGCTAGGCATAGATATGGCTGTGTATCAATAAGTCAATTAATAAAGGATTTGTAAAGCGCGGTGTCAGACCTGGCTTTTTCAGCGGGCTTTATCTTGCTTAGCCATCCTGTGTGCCTTTGCTGGTTTGTGGATTGACTGTATGGCTTTAGAGTGACAGGGACTGGACAATGTGCATTCTCTCAGACAGCCACTTGGGGGATTGAGGTGTGTCCTGGCTTTCCTGAATGAGTCAGGGCCAGGCTGACTAGACCTGGGCCCGCATTTAGAGTAGTGGGAGGAGATTTCCCTGCACCTCAATAGGCCTGGTCTGCCTTACACAATGCCGTCTCCACCTCCTGCCAGGAAGCTGGGCCAGAGAGGACAGTACTGGTTTGGACTGAGCACAGAGCATCTCTGCCACAAGAGAACAAAGAGAAATTGTGTATAAATATTGGGGCCCAGACTCCAGAACTTTAGAATACTTCTGGACTCAAGAGGAACCTCCGCCAAGGGGAAGAGCTGGGAAAGCTGAAGAAGTACTGTCCCTTTGCTGTGTGCTGTCTGGGGTTGGCCTGCAGTGGCTGTTTCTGCCAAGGAGAGGACAAAGACTTTGCTGTGTGTTGTGTATCCTGCTTGAAGAAGATCTCCAAGTGCTTGAAGTAGAGCTTGCCTCCTGTTCTGAAGTCTCAGGGACACAAAGGCCTCACCACCAGCTCCCCTGAACTCCCTTGCTGGGAATTCTGACCTGTCAAGAGGTGCCTGTTCCTGTGTTGGGCCTCTGGAGGTTGTTCCTGCTGCTGGGAGCTGAGAAGAGAATCAACTAAAGCTGCTTGACGCATCCGCACCCATTTCCGACGCAGCACCGCCGCGCGAGAAGAATTTACACGCATCGCTGCCGTGCCACTGAAGAAACCGACGCATGCCTGCCTGAGGCTGTAGAAGTCGCGGTACGCAGAGTCTCGTGCACCGATCTCCGAAGTCTGAAATCACTGCACTGACTCCGACGCAGGCCCTGCTGTGCGACTGCCAGAACCGACACATCGGGGTCCGTGGTTGGAGAGATCGACGCAACACTGTGGCCGCCACCGAATCGAGATCCGACGCCTCTCAAATCCCCACGCATCGCGCCAGGGCGCCAAGTCTACAGCAACACCGGGGCTACAGTAAAAAACTGACGCATCACCTCCCCACACAGTAAGAAACCGACGCATCACCTCCCCTGTGTGGTAGTAAGGAACCGACGCATCACCTCCCCTGGAGCAAGGATCCGACGCATCACCTTTCCTGTGCGTAAGGAATCGATGCATCACCATCCCTGCAGCGGTTTTTGCTTATGATTTTGACGCATCCAAGGTACTTTGTGCTGAAAGTGTCGCATCTATAGTTTGCTATGGACAGAACTGTTTTTACCTTTTAAAAGTCATATCTTGATAACCGTATGTTGGTTTTTTGTCGTTTTGGTCTTGTTTGGTTTAGAAAAGATTACTTATTTTTCTAAACTGGTGTGTTGTCCATTTGTAGTGTTTTGACTGTATTACTGTATGTGAGCACAAATGCTTTACACACTGCTTCTGAGATGAGCCTTTCTGCTTGTGCCAAGCTGCCAAGGGAGTGAGCAGGGGTTGTCTAAAGGCGTAACTCCATTGTCCTGACTAGAAGCAAGGGTCCCCACATGGAAAAAGGTGCAAACCATTGCCAACGAGAGACTCTCATTTCTAACACGTAGCAAATCACCCATGAGGGACTCAAGGCACTGGGGTTGCTTGCTCAATCAATCAGTATTTGTATAACGAGGCTTATCAACCCAGGGGGTATCCAGGTGCTGAGGGATGGAGAACCTTAGTCGAAGAGCCAGGTCTTGAGTCCTATTCTGCAGTTGGCGAGTGAAGGTGAGGTTTGGAGGTGGAGCGAGAGGTTGTTCCTGGACTTGGCGGCGAAATAGGATAAAGAACGACCTCTGCTGCGGCTTCTCTGGATGTGAGGGACATGGGCGAGTTAGGTGGGTCGGAGATTTCTGGTCGGCTGGTGGAAGGTCAGGCAGTGATTGATGTAGCAGGTTCTGGCATTGTGGTGGGCCTTGTCGGCGTGAGTCAGAAGTTTGAACTGGCCTCTCTTCTGGACAGGGAGCCAGTGGAGGCTTCTGAGGTGGGGGGAGATGCTGGTTCGTTTGGGGAGGTCGAGGAGGAGTCTGGCTGCGCCGTTCTGTATATTCTGTAGTTGTTTGAGGAGATGAGAGGTTGTTCTGGCATAGAGGGCGTTTCCGTAATCCAGTCATGTGGTGACGAGGGCTTGGGTCACGATTTTCCTGGTGTTGATGGGGATCCATCTGAAAATCTTATGAAGCATGAGGAGGGTGCAGAAGCTGGAGGAAGCTACTGCGTTGACCTGGCGTTCAAGGAGAGATCGCTGGCCAGGATGATGCCGAGGTTGCGGGCGTGGTTGGTAGAGGTAGGCGAGGGTCCGAGTGCAGTGGCCACCAAGTGTTGTCCAAATGGAAGGTGTTCTTCTCAAAGATGAGCACTTCCGTCTTGTTCATGATCAGCTTCAGGCAGTTGGATCTCATCCAGTCGGTGATGCTGGTCATGGCGTTCTGAAAGTTGAATCAGGTGGTTGCGGTGTCCTTCGTGAGAGAAAGGATGAATTGGGTGTCGTCCGTGTATGCGATTATGTTGAGTCTGAGGGCGCCGGCGATGTCAGCAAGTGTAGTCATGTAGGCATTGAAGAGGGTGGGGCTGAGGGAGGATCCCTGGGGAACCTCGCAGATGATGCTGTTGGGTGTGGAGGTAAAAATGTGTTAGACAGATTCTCTTTGTGCGTCCTGTGACCAAGAAAGTGATCCATTTGAGTGTGTTTCCTCTGAAGCCGATGTAGTGGAGCCTGCTGATGAGGGTGTTGTGGGATACAGTGTTAAAGGCTGCTGGGAGGTCGAGGAGGATCAAGGCTGCTGTCTCAATGTGGTAGAGGATGGATCTGATGTCATCGATTGCAGTCTCTGTGCTGTGGTTGGCGCGGAAGCCGGACTGGGTGGCATCGAGTAGGTTGTGCCCTTCCAAGTGATCTGTGAGCTGGCGATTGATGGCTTTCTCCAGGACCTTGGCTGGGAAGGGGAGAAGCGAGATGGGGTGGTAGTTCTTCAGCTTGTTGGGGTTGGCGGAGGGTTTCTACGGGAGGGGTTTCACCTTTGCGTGTTGCCAGGCGTCAGGGAAGGCGTCTGTGGTGATGGATGAGTTGAGGATGTCGGTGATGACACTGCTGATCTCCTTCTGTCCCAGTTTGAAAACGTGGTGGGAGCAGGGGTCTGTTGGTGCTCTGGAGTGGATGGAGGTCATGATCATTGTGGTTATTGGTGTGGTGAGTGGTGTCCATTCGGTGAGGTGGCCTTGGGAGTTGTCTGTGTGTCAGGAGGTGGCTGAGGTCAGTTGGTTGCAGGTTGAAGTTGCTGTAGATGTCTGCTATTTTGTTGTGGAAGTAGTCTGCCAGGGAGTCGCAGAGGGCTTGGAAGGGGCGAATTGTGGTCTCGGTGGGCGACGGGCAGGAGAATTCTCTGACCATGCTGAAGAGTTCTTTTGTGTGATTGGCACCGGCTTTGATGCGGCTGGTTAGGGCTGGTTCATTAATACTAAATAGCCCTAACAAAAGGGGAATTACACCGCCTGCCTCAAATAAATAAGAGCAATAAAGTCTCGCTATAACTCTAGAAATGTAATTTCACACAGGATTGAGATTGCCAACACGGGTATAGTTAAATCACATGACCTAATTGAATTTTTATAAATATTTATTCAAGTCAAATAGAAAAAGGTTATTTTGCATATATGTTATGACATCCTGCTTTACAAAAGATATATAATATTCTTTAAAGAACCAAATAGCAATAAATACAATTATAATTTTACCCCTACAGCTCATCATAAATCCTTAAAAAAGACAGAAAGAGAACCAGAAAAACATTCCTATCAGCCTATTTGACTCACATACTTCAATCATACACCTTCAGCTAACATACTCCAGATACAAACAGGTTAAAATCGTAAGCGTAGACAGGAACAAACAAAAAGACTATGAATAGAACTCCTGGATAGGTATATTCATAAGCTGTTTTTTTTTTTAAGTTGAAAATGGACCTTTCGAAGTATCATAGGATCAATAACATTCGTCTTATATTATGTTTCCAATTTATAATCAGTTTTCTTAATACAGAAGCAATCTTCTTATTGCAAAAGCAATTTTTTTCCTTAAATACAACAAAAGATTTCTTTAAATACACCACTGCGTTGTTCCTGTCACGTCGTGTGCCGACGCGCGTTACGGTGAAGGCTCCAGTGTAGCCAAACCTTCTTCAGGGCACAGATTATTTAGGTCATATCAAAAGTGTAACAGTAGGAGATGAGGGGGTAATGGAAAGGCAGATATGAATTCCAATACGTGTATCTAAAAAATAGAAAAGGTCCATATTGAGGCAATCTCAATTTAAATCGATGCATAGCAATACTAATAACGAGCATAAACGAGCGTGCTTCCAGTATCTCACCGAAATAGTGAAAGTTCCTGTGTGTTCATGCCTCCGAAATGTACAAATTCAGAACCCAATCACCACGACATCCATGATGTGAAAAAAGATGGAAAATATAAAGTGTAAGTGGCGATTACTGTGTTGGAAAAGTTGCCTCAGAATAAGAGCCCACAAAAAATGCTGTGTCGCAGGCCAAAGGTACTTATTCAGAGAAAGAGAAGAAACAAAGGTTTTAATGATAAAACTAAAAAAAACAAATACTTATGAGTATATAGATTCTAAAGGATGACACAACGGAGAATAATGCATAAGTAGTCCAAGTTTCGAATAGATAGAAAAATGTTAAGAGGTCCTGTATATAAAAAGAACAGGGGAACAGCTAAGAAGTCTATTCGTAATATAATGAATTCTACCCACTATGTGTACAATGAAAAAGATGGAAAAAATATCTACCTTAGACTCCAGAATTTTTTCTTCTGATAGGAAAAAGTTGATTACTCAAAGTGGCAGAAAGGCTCTCAACCTATACTGCGTCCCACACAGGGTTTCAGACATTGGCCAGGCCCATCTAAGAATTAAACATAAACAGTGGCTGCAGTACTAAATTCAAAATGTGTGTGCCTGTTAACCAATGAGGCCCAGATATAGAACAACCTTCGACCCCATGGAACAGCGATGAGATATGTAAAATCCAAGGGACGTGCAAGCAAACAAAATATTATACAACTGAATGGGCTACATTCTAGAGAGTTCCTCTCAAACTCGAGATGGATCAAATAGTGGGCCCGTACGAAACCCGAAGGTTAATAAAATGAAAGAAAAATAAACAAAATGTCTATCTCACAATAACACAATACAATGAAAAGATAGAGAGGCCGTGAACTACTTTTTAAAGAGAGATTTCGCCTCTACGCAAAAAAAACTGTCACATCACGATGTAGAACAATCGGACAAGATATAGAGGATTGGAGGCAATGCTCCATTGCATTAAATACTTCTAAATCTCTTCATGGGTATGAGCGTAACACATATGTCTCTGCCATAAGTGATTTTTTTTAAAAAGGCAGGTAAACACAGGGAAGCAAAACCTAACATCGCATCGGTGCCCCATGTAAGAATCCATACAGCTGGACCCATAATAGTGGCTTACCTGAATGAAAGTATAGCGGGGAGGACTATGGGAGGTGACCCTCCTCGGGCACTACAAGAGGCGGCCCTCCTCAGGGACCGAGAAATGTTCGTCATGTGTCCGACCAGGGGGCAGCAAATAGGGATATCAGAAATCCTGTAAACAAATACGAAGGGGCCGTAGACCCTAGAAACGCTGTGGCAGAGAAGCAGACCAGAGACAAATGGCGCTCGCCTTGAAAAACAGGTTTCAGAACCAGTCGTGTGACCGGAAATGGACGGAACAGGCCGATACAGTAGAACGCCGCGATGGGTCGTAAGGATGACAAAGAGGCTCGCCATACTGGAAGCTCCAAGAAATAAGAAAAAACAAGGCCTCAAAAACAGAAAACGTTCCCTTTTCAAAAAATAATAATGATAATAAAGGAGTCCAAAGGAAGGGCTGAATGAAAAAAATAAAAGCAAACATGTCAGTTGGAAGAAATCTTCCTAGCACATGAAGTCCAATATCTTTCTGTGGGATGAGGAATAAGAGGCCGAAGAGAAGTGGGAACAGCATTATGGTACACGTAGCCGGGGCTGTTAGCAAGACAGGAACCTGGGGAAGGTTCCATAAACGGACACACATATGTGAAAATACTGGCATCCAGAAACCGGTCGAAATTCAAAGAATCTCTGATACTTGACAGAGATTCGGCCGGGGAAGGAACAATACAGGAAGAGAGGACTGTCGGGACAGACAGCCTAACAGGATTTATATTGCATTTTCCCAAGGTGTGATTTCGTTAAAGCCTTTAAGTTGAGGTCTAAAAAGAAAATCCTAAACACCTCTCTTTTCTTATGGTATTTTGTGTCATCACTGCCTCGAGTAGGTGTTCTTTTTTCTAATATGGTCCATCTAAGTTCCATATCCGTGGGACCTTGATCCAACCAATGTTGGACTATGGGTGATGCAATTGGTCATACTTATAGATTCAATCATCTTATGTCCAATTTTAATGTGGCTGGTTATCATGGCATTGTCACATGCCTGGCACGTGCCACATCTATGGTTGCCCCTGATGGGACTGGTTCCTGTGATAGATTTTTGACAAAAGGAGTTCTCAATTTTAGGTTTCACTCTAGCAGGTTCCTCAAGGTTCGAGGCATATGAGCTGTAGATCATATGCGTTAGCATAGATCGCCATCTGGTGTTGGACCCGGATGTTTGCACTTTGTTTTTCTTTGGAGAAGTCTTTGTAGTCACGAGGTAGGTGACTCCTCCCTTTGGTGATAGTGCGCATGGGCATCGACTCCATCCCCAGATTGTTTTTTTCCGCCATCGGGTTCGGATGTGTATTGCTGCGCTCCGGTTCCGTATCGTTTTCGAACCCCTTCGACGCACAAACCTCGATGGTATTGTCTTTCGATCGCGGTTTCCCATTCGACGCGTATCGTGTACACTGTAAAACCTCCGATCGGGAACTTCGAGGCTGGCTGTCGGGCCTACCCATGCCGACCACGCCAGCAGTCGATGGAACGGACTCCGTTCACGCTATGTCCCGGGTGTCGTGCTAAATTTCTATGCACCAACTTGCACGAGGTCTGCAACCCGTGCTTATCCCCGGAACACGAAGAAAAATCCTGCAAAGCGTGTCGATCATTCCGATCGAAGAAGACCATCCGTGATCGTCGGGCTCGACGCCACGAGATGCAACGCTGCAGCGGGTCCGTACCGGACATCTTCGGCGAAGAAGAAGAACACCTTCCTGCCGCAGAAGCCGAAGAACAAGAGGAAGAATTGGTCTCCGTGTCCGAAGCCGACTCCGACATGGAGGAAGACCTGAACGTCACCCCAGGTCAACGTACCGCGAGTACAGATCCCCATGTACCCCTTCAACCAAAACATAAGGCTCCGGTGTCGCCCTCGGGCTCCGGTTGACACCAAGATAAAGTTTCTGATGCCCCGCTCTCCAGCCCGGCTATGAAACATAAACAAAAGCCTTCCGGCTCGGGCTCGAGCCGGCCCCATACCGGTGCCGAACCAACACCTTTGGCACCGAAACATAAGGCGAAACAGGTGCCACTTCCCACGTCATCGGCACCGAAGACACCTTCGACACCGAAATCCTCGGAGCCGAAGCTCTCCAAAACAAAAGACTCTGAACCGAAATCATCCTAGTCCAAACCCTCGGAGCCGAAACCCTCCGCGCCGCAAAGTTCGGAGCCGAAACATACCACTCCGAAGACTCTTCAACGTGAACCGGCTTGAACTAAGCATTCGGATTCCAAACACTCGGCACCCAAAGACATTGAACCCAAATCGTCCACGCCGAAATCCACTCCTAAACAGAAAGAAACTCCTTCCAAAGAACTTCCATCCGAGGACACACCTTTGGATCCAAAACAAAAAGACTCCGTATTGATCCAAAAGCTGGACACCTTCTGGCTACTCTTCCTAAAAAACGTAAGTTAGACCCTTCAACAGATGCCCCTATACCTATGAAGCAAAAAAGAGACACTGGTACTAACCCTTCTCCCCCTTACATACCTCCCTCTCCTCCTGTACACATTACACCATCAAATTCACCACCACCAGTGTCACCTGACTCGCAGGATGACGACTTTGGGGATGAGGATGGGGATGGGAATGGGGATGACGATTATCATGCCCCACAAGATCCGGACATACCACAAGTCACGGCTCCCTGGGATGATTATAATAAGGATCCAGATCAACCTAATGACCCTGACCTGTATCCCTCCAGACCTTCACCACCTGATGACAATATTGGATTTGCACAACTTATCAACAGGGCTGCCCAATATCACGGGGTGGAGCTACATTCAGACCCTCTAGAAGAGGATTTCCTTGTAGAAACATTCACACACTCACAAAGGTCTACTAACACTTTACCCGTGTTAAAGGGTATGTTAAAGCATATCGACGAGGTATTCAAAGACCCAGTTAGAGCAAGGGTACTGACACCAAGGGTGGATAAAAAATACAAGCCTGCTCCTACAGACCCTATATATATAAAAGGTCAGTTACCGTTAGACTCTCTTGTTGTATCTAACGCCCGCAAGAGAGCTAACTCTCAAACTACAGGTGACGCCCCTCCTCCTGACAAGGAGTCTAAACTTATTGATGCCTCTGGCAAAAGAGTAGCCTCACAGGCTGCTAATTATTGGCGTATTGCCAATGCTCAGGCTCTGTTAGCACGCTATGACAGAGCCCACTATGATGAGTTGGAAAAACTTACGCAACATTTGCCAGAGGAGTATAAAGCTAAAGCTAACGACCTCATTCAGGAAGGGAAGCTCATCACCAACGCTTCCATAAAATGTGCCCTAGATGCAGCTGACACAGCTTCTCGTGCTATTAATACTAGCATACTCTTGCGGAGACACGCTTGGCTTCGAATCTCTGGATTCAAGCAAGAGGTACAATCCTCCATACTTAATCAACCTTTTGATAAAGAGCATCTTTTTGGGCCAACAGTAGATACTTCATTAGAAAAAATGAAGAAAGACACCGAACCTGCTAAATCCATGGGAGCCCTACAATTACCTTCTAGCAGGGGTTCTTTTCGTCGCTCCTTTTACAGGGGTGGCTCAAAAACACAGTCGTCAGAAATTCCCTCCTCCTCTTACAAAGGAAACAACCAATCCAACTCTTCCAGGGGCTATTTTCGAGGAGGTTACAGAGGAAATAACAAGGGAAGAGGCAGAGGTAACTCCACCCGCACTTCCCCTGCCAATAAACAGTGACTTCCCTCCACTACCCCCGATCATTCCACAACTGTCGGGGGGACGTGTCTCACAGTTCCTACCTGTCTGGGAGTCAATCACCTCAGAAAAGTGGGTATTACAAATTATCCAACATGTTTATTGCCTGGAACTCACCAGTACTCCACCAACAATCCTTCCCAGACAGCGTGCAATGTCGCCAGAACATCTCACCCTATTAAAACAAGAGGTTCTCTCACTCTTAGACAAACATGCGAAAGAACTGGTTTCATTACGTCATCAAGGAACGGGAGTGTACTCCCTATACTTTTTGATTCCAAAAAAGGACTCCCCCCTCAGGCCCATACTGGACCTCAGACAACTAAACCTCTACATTCAATCAGACCACTTCCACATGATCACCCTTCAACAAGTGCTCCCATTGCTACAACAAGGCGACTTTCTTTCCACTCTAGATTTAAAAGACGCCTACTTCCATATTCCCATTCACCCAGCTCACAGGAAATATCTCCGGTTTGTGGTGGACGGACAACATTACCAATTCAAAGTCCTCCCATTCGGGGTAACTACAGCACCAAGAGTCTTCACCAAGTGTCTAGCAGTAGTTGCAGCTCATTTAAGAAGACCACACATTCACGTCTTCCCTTACTTGGACGACTGGCTAATAAAAGCCAACTCACAACACAGCTGCAAATACCACACTCACAAAACAGTTCAGCTGCTTCACGACTTGGGATTCACTGTAAATCTCACCAAGTCTCATCTTCAACTAGCTGGGCCTGGGACAAGCTGAGGCGGACAACGCGCACGCCCACACTTTACTCATCAGCACTCCCACTCCCAAACGCGCTCTGGCTCCCAATCACGGGAGAAAAATTGGTGCAACGCACATTAACCAAATTTGCCATCACCAAAATGGGAGACTTGTTCCCTGGCGGTCACGCCTTTGCCGTGGCAGACAAGGATCGCTTTCGCGAAGCCACATTCATGGATCGCTTTATCCTTAGACGCATTAGCTCAGCACTACGGGCCTCCCTGCCCAGCTTTCCTATTGAACCGGACTCGTTCACTCCGCTGTCCTTAATCATTGACTCAGAGAGAGGGCTGCATCTAATATCCAAACTGTACAAGGCCTGCTCCGACCTCATTACAGTACCAGATGATAAGATTCGTAAGGCTTGGGAGGACGACTTAGGGCACCCCATCACGGACGATCAATGGGCCACATGTTGCACGATGACGAAGGAGATCTCCTTAAATAGTCGCCACAGACTGCTCCACTTCAAATTTCTGCGACGGGTATACATCACCCCGGCCAGATCTCAGACTTGACCCCTCCAGGCCCCACACTTGTCGTAAATGCCTTGCCCCTCACGCCGACTTCGCTCACCTCACATGGACATGTCCCAAACTAAAGTCTTACTGGGAGTCGATTCATAAGACGCTAGGAGACATGACTGGCCTGACACTCGCTCCCATTCCAGAGATTGCATTACTGGGATATGTGGTTAACTTCCCCAAGAAAATCCGTAGGTTTGCCGCCATTAGCCTTTTGCTGGCCAAAAGGGAAATCGCATTACACTGGGGCCGGAAATCAGTCCCCACTTTACAAAGTTGGCTGCACAGCCTAGCGTTCTGCAACACAAACAGCAAAACATACTCGTCTACATTGCCCCGTTCATCCTGCCCCAAAGATATCTGGGGGCCATTCAGGGCGTACACGGAGGCCACCCGCCACGCCACCGCTTCACAACTGGAGCAAGGTATAGTCCCAGTCGGGGTCGGATAGACGCCCTCGGCATTACAATTATTGATCCGTAATGCTGTACTTACCTACTTCCATGCTCTATTTCATTGATTGTATGAATATGTCGGTGCGTAATCCTGTTTGCAGGAGCAACGGCTGTGGGGCTACCGGAGGAAGCTTTCAACGAACACAACAGGACATAGTGATTATACATGCACCCATTAGCCACTGTATGTCTTCTTTTTCTTATCTGACATTGTGACGTTGAAATGGTCAAATTATTCACTTTATTCCTTTGAATGTATCATTGACAGTGAGCCCATTTGTCTGTACTGCATTTTCATGCTAAAATGATAAATAAAAAGTCTCATCTTCAACCCTCCAACACACAAGCGTACCTAGGAGCCACAATAAACACTTGCAAAGCTCTAGCGAACCCCAACCCAGTCAGAATACGCAACATGCAAACCCTAATATCACAATTTCAACCGCACCACTTGCTACCAGCCAGAGTGTTTATGCAGTTGATCAGAATGATGGCGTCTTGCATTCTAATTGTTCCTTACGCAAGACTCCAAATGCGTCCCCTACAGGAATGCTTAGCACGTCAGTGGAACTAGGCTCAAGGTCAGTTAACCGATCTGGTGTTGGTGGACGGCCGCACTCATCGCTCTCTGCAGTGGTGGAATACACAAAACCTTTCCAAAGGGCGGCCATTCATCGACCCGGTTCCACAGCTAGTGCTCACAGCAGACGCATTCCTCACAGGTTGGTGAGCTCGCCTTCAAAAACATACCATTCAGGGCATGTGGACTCTACAACAGAAACAACTCCACATAAACCATCTGGAGCTCCTAGCAATTTTTCTAGCATTAAAAGCTTTTCAGATACATCTAGTAGGCAAAGTTGTCCTAGTTCGTACAGACAACATGACAGCAATGTATTACATACAAAAACAAGGGGGAACACACTCTCTACAGCTTTCACACCTAGCTCAAAGCATATAGAGATGGGCCATACCTCAAAAAATATATCTCCTTGCAGAACATCTCCCAGGAGTAAACAATCAAATAGCAGATCTGCTCAGTCGTCAAAGAAAACAGATCCACGAATCGGAACTACATCCTCAAGTACTACTCCCATACTTCCAGATGTGGGCCTACCCAGAAATAGATCTGTTCGCCACACACCTCAACGCATAATGCCCAAACTTCGCGTCCAGGTACCCACACCCATTGTCCAAAGGCAATTCGCTATGGATGAATTGGTCAGGGAAATTTGCTTACGCTTTTCCACCTCTCCCGCTAATTCCATTAGTGGTTCGTAAGCTCAAGCAACTTTCCCTTACAATGATCCTAGTTGCTCCCACATGGGCTCGACAACCATGGTACACAACCCTCTTGGAACTATCAGTAGTTCCTCATCAAAAGTTGCACCTCTCCCCCAAGCTTCTCACTCAGAACCATGGAGAGATAACACATCCAGATCCCAGTCAACTCAACCTTGCGATCTGGCACCTGAAATCATAGAATTTGGCTACCTTAATCTCCCGCCAGACTGCATGGACGTCATTAAAGAGGCTAGACGCCCTACCACAAGAGCATGCTATGCAGCAAAATGGAAACGATTTGTAATTTATTGTACTAACAATAAAATCAATCCGCTAGATGCTTCTACTCAAAACATAATTTGCTATCTGTTACACTTACAATGTGCTAACTTAGCATATACATCTATACGATTACATCTTGCCGCAATAGCGGCCTACCTACAAAACAGACAACACTTGTCTTTGTTTCGTGTACCCGCTATCAAAGCCTTTGTGGAAGGACTCAAAAGAATCATTCCTCCTAGACTTCCACCTTCTCCCGTGTGGAATCTTAATATAGTCCTTACGAGACTCATGGGCCCACCATTTGAGCCTGGCTGATGAGGGCTGTTAGCCCGAAACCGGTCCCAGGATGCTTGGTTCCGGTCCAGGGAAGACATGGCTTGGCAGTTCGGTCTGGACTGTTCCCATGAGGCACAGGGTCAAGACTGATTTGCATATAGCTATGTCTGAACTGGGGTGGCAAACTGAACTAAAGAATGATGATGGATTCAACCCAGATCTGTGACTGGGGGTGAGTGTTTGAAAAGTTTCAGCACTCCGTCCATCATCTCCTTGTGTTTACCTTAATCTCCCGCCAGACTGCATGGACGTCATTAAAGAGGCTAGACGCCCTTCCACAAGAGCATGCTAAGCAGCAAAATAGAAACTATTTGTAATTTATTGTACTAACAATAAAATCAATCCGGTAGATGCTTCTACTCAAAACATAATTTGCTATCTGTTACACTTACAATGTGCTAACTTAGCATATACATCTATACGATTACATCTTGCCGCAATAGCGGCCTACCTACAAAACAGACAACACTTGTCTTTGTTTCGTGTACCCACTATCAAAGCCTTTACGGAAGGACTCAAAAGAATCATTCCTCCTAGACTTCCACCTTCTCCCGTGTGGAATCTTAATATAGTCCTTACGAGACTCATGGGCCCACCATTTGAGCCTTTGCACAAATGCGAACTACAGTTTCTGACTTGGAAGGTAGCCTTCCTTATAGCCATCACATCTCTTAGAAGAGTTGGTGAGCTCCAGACACTAACCATACAAGAACCATTCTTTACAAATTCACCACAATAAAGTGGTTCTTAGGACTAACCCAAAGTTCTTACCCAAAGTCATTTCTGCCTTTCACCTCAACCAGTCTGTTGAGTTACCCGTGTTTTTTCCTCAACCAGACTCCGTAGCAGAACGTGCTCTTCACACGTTAGATGTGAAAAGAGCGATACTTTATTACATTGAAAGAACCAAGTCTTTTAGAAAAACTAAACAACTTTGTTGCTTTTTCCCCACCACCATGTTTGTTATTTTTATGTTATAAAGGCAATCCCATTTCAAAAGCAGGTATTGCAAGGTGGATAGTTAAATGCATCCAAATATGCTACCTCAAGGCTAAACGCACCTTAACAATTCCCCCTAGAGCGCACTCTACACGCAAACTAGGGGCTTCTATGGCATTCTTAGGGAATATACCCTTAGATGACATCTGCAAGGCTGCAACATTGTCTACACCACACACATTCACAAAGCACTATTGTGTAGATGTGTTAGCAAAACAACAAGCTAGTGTGGGCCAGGCTGTCTTAAGAACACTTTTTCAAACTACTGCAGCAGATACAGGTCAGCCACCACTGGGAAAATAACTGCTGTATAGTCTATGCTAACGCATATGATCTACGGCTCATATGCCTCGAACCGAAAATGCTACTTACCCACTATGTATCTGTTCTTGGCACATAAGGCTCTGTAGATTCATATGCACCCACCCGCCTCCCCTGGTACCTTTTATCTGTTACAGTATTATCTTACTTAGATACACTATACATGGACATCTTTTTCTACTCTCACTAACTCCATCATCACCCTTACTGCAAAACAATCTGGGGATGGAGTCGATGCCCATGCGCACTATCACCAAAGGGAGGAGTCACCTACCTCGTGACTACAAAGACTTCTCCGTAGAAAAACAAAGTGCAAACATCCGGGCCCAACGCCAGATGGCGATCTATGCTAACGCATATGAATCTACAGCTTTATATGCCAAGAACAGATGCATACTGGGAAAGTAGCATTTTCTTTTCTGTTCCTTCTAAAGGCAAATATTGGCTGGGGTAGTTTAGGTTAATCTTCATTAGTGCCTAATAGGTGGCATTGTGAGTAGACCACCTGTCTGATTTTTTTGGTCCAGGTTGGAATGTCGTGTAACGCAGACCAACTTGTCTTCAGCTGTTTTCTCCTTGGCCTCAAACATTACCTCCCTGTGGTAATAATTGGCCCTTTTGAACGAATCACGGATAAGTCTCTTGGGATATCCTTGAACAATTTCTGCGAAGGCGCAAGAACTGGCTAAAAGGAATGGCATCTTTTTGACAGTGCGGATGGTAGCTATTATAATGCAGTAAGGTTTTTTTTGCGGTGGGTTTAGTGTAGAGGGACACAAAAAGATGTTGGTTCTCGTACTCAATCCAGATGTCAAGGAATTTCACTCTTTCTCTGCTTTTATTGGGAGTTTAACTTAAGATTGTTGTCACATAGGTTGATCCACTCCAAGAACTGATCCAAATCTTCTTCTTCGCCTTGCCACACAAAGAAGATATCGTCAATAAAGCGATACCAATATGGTATATATTCAAAGAAAAATGCAATCTCATTGTGGATAAACTGCATCTCGAAATTGCCCTTATACAAATTAGCTATGCTTGGGGCACAGGCTGCTCCCATACTCACTCCTTTTATATGTTTGTATAATACACTGTCAAATTCAAAGAAATTCTCATTGAGAACAATTTCCAGACATTGGATTAGGAACTCGCGATTTTGCTCTATTCCTTCTCCAACCAGGAAATTTTGTACCACTTCTAGGGCCTGTTGTTGGGGCACATTAGTATAAAGGGCCTCTATGTCCATCGTAACTAATATTTCTCTCTTGTTGTTGAATGGAATTCCCTCTATTTTTGAGATAAGATGACCTGTATCTCTAATATAAGAGAGAAGTTGACTAGCTATGGGCTTCAAGAAGACATCAATAAATTGTGACAAGGGTTCAGTAGCGGCACCTATCGTGGCTACGATGGGGCGAAGTGGCGGGTCTAGAGTATGTTTTGTGTGTTTTCGGGACACCATATATGACTGGATTTCGAGTGGTAGATGGAGTAAGAAACTCAAACTCCTTTTTACAAATGGTGCCTTCCAATTCAGCTCTTCTGCTGATGTCATATATTCAGGTCTTAACTCTGGTTTCAGGGTCACCTCGAACTCTGCTGTAATGTTCCTGTACCACGAACATGGCTTTCATTTTGTTCTTGTATTGTTTCGTATCAAACATCACTATCCCCACCCCCTTTGTCACAGGGTTTGATGGTCACATTAGGTTTATCTTTCAATCTGTTAAGTGCCGTAGTTTCTTGTTTATTTAAGTTAGGAGTCGGTTTAGATGTAAATTTAGTAATCTTTTGAATTTTCATAAGGACTGCCGTCTCAAAATTCTGAACCTCCGGTCCTAAAAGATCTAAGCTAGGAATAAAACTGGATGGAGGTTTAAGACCTGATACGTTCTCCTCTATGTTGTTACTTTTGTTCAGAAAGAATTTCTTTAATCTGACACGTCTGAAAAACGCGAACAAATCTCTTTGAAGTTCAAATTTGGCAAGGCCATTGGAGGAACAAAGGAAAGGCCTTTAGTGAGAAGTTTCTCTGTGTTGGAATCTAGGTTTTCAGAAGAAAGATTGAAGATCGGTATGCTACTCAGTTTTGCCAGTATTGTTGTCTCCTGGTCTGTATATATTGCCGCGGTTGATCCGTATCTGCAAAGCAGTCACTGGGTTGGTTCCGGTATCTAGGGCGATAATTGCCCCTAAAAAACGATTTCCAGTACTGGATCTATCGTACTGTTCTCTCGTGTTGTTATAGGAGTCGGTTTGGTTAGATGGACCTTAACCATCAGAATCAGTGGTATCAGAAAAAGTAAGTATTTTTCTGTTAGTCCACGTTTGCTGGTCTAATTGAGTAGTCCCTTCTTTAACTCCTGAATAATAGTTCTCAGCCAGAAATGGATAGACTCGTTCTTGAGAAAAAAATCTTGTATCCTTTCTCCGTTTTTCGGTCTTTTTCTTTATTAGGTAATCGCTAAATGAATCAAGTTCTATGTTGACTTCTTCTATTTTCCTTTTTGCCTCATCCAAGGAATTATTTTGCTTAAGTTTTTCCTCTAGTTCCTCTATTTCTTTATTAAGTATCGTAACAATCTCTCTGGCCGTTTCAATGATTAGTATCATACAATCTCGTTAACAACGGTTGGATATCAAGGCCCACTTCTCTAAGAATTTTTTTATTTCAACGAAGAACCCTGGTATGTTTCTGACTCTTAGGCCAATGGGTTTGGTGCCTGCTTTAAGATATTCCAACATAAAGTTGGCATGTGATTCAGTTCTTTTGGATTTCTTCTTCAAATTCAAGAGTTTAATCCAGTCATCATTCAAACCCTTAGATAGTGTGAAAGACTTGTTTCCTGTAGTAGTTTGTCTTAATAGTTTCGCAAAGTCCTCATCGGTGAATCCAAGTGTTTTTAATACTGTCCATGGAGCAAAAAACAAACAAAATAGTATTGGAAGAAAGCTAAATGTAAGCAGATGAAAATAAAAATAAAAAAAATAACTGCATGCACAGGGAAAAGGGATAATCAAACACGGAGAATCTAAGAAACAAATTGAAGCACTCTCTCAAAAAAGAAAAAATAAGGAGATGGGGTACAAATTACACAAAAAAGAAGAGGGATCCCGGAACTAATAATGGCAGGAGGTCCGGGAAGAACAATAATGCTAAATAGCCCTAAGGGGGTCGCAGAGGGCTTGGAAGGGGCGAATCGTGGCCTCGGTGGGCGACGGGCAGAAAAATTCTCTGACCATGCTGAAGAGTTCTTTTGTGTGATTGGCACTGCCTTTGATGCGGGTGGTTAGGGCTGGTTCATGGTCATCAGTTCATTCGAACAGCCCAGTCTTGAGTTCTTTCCTGAATTGCGGGAGCCATGAGGTGGCCCGAGGTGCACAGGGAGGTTGTTCCAAGCTTTGGCCGCCAGGTGTCAGAAGGTGGTATTCTGTTGTTTCTTCAGCGAATTTGGGGGACGTCTGCAAGGAAGAGGTAGGTGAATTGTAGGTGTCTGGTCATTTGGTGGAAAGTCCTGCGCTTGTTGATGTATGCTGGTCCTTTGTTGTGCAGGGCTTTGTATGCGTGGGTCAACATCTTGAACTGGCATCTCTTCTTGATCAGGAGCCAGGGTAGCTTCTAGAGGTGGGCTGTGGGGTATGATGTGGGCCGGTCTGGGGAGTCGAGGATGATTCTTGCAGCTGAGTTTTGTATTGCCTGTAGTCTCTTCAGGAAGCGTGCAGTGATTCCTACATAGAGGGTGTTCCCCCAGTCCAGCCTGCAGGTGACGTCTGCCTGCGTGACTGTGTTGTTCACAAAGATGAGGACTTCCATCTTGTCCGAGTTGAGCTTGAGACAGTTGTCCTTCATCCAGTCGGTGACATTTATCCTACAGCTCTGGAAGTTGGTTCTGGTGGTGGAGGGGTCTTCTGACAGTGACCGGATGAGCTGGATGTTGTCTGCATAGGAGATGATGTTAAGTCTGTGCGATCTGACGGTGTCAGCCAACGCACTCATGTTTGTGTTGAAGAGGGTCGAGCTGAGAGATGATCCTTGAGGGGTGCCACAGATTATCTTCTTGGGTTTCGAGATGAACGGTGGGAGATGGTTTCTCTGGGTTCTTCCGATGAGGTCTGAGGCGAACCATTTGAGGGTGCCTTCCTGAATTCCGATGTGGTGGAGTCTGTTGATCAAGATGTGATGGGAGGCGGTGTCAAAGGCAGCTGACCGGTCCAGGAGGATGAGGGCTGCTGTTTCGCCGCGGTCCAGGAGGGCTCTGATGTAGTCACTGGCTGCGATCAGGGTGGTCTCGGTGCTGTGGTTATCTTGAAATCCAGATTGGGAGGGGCCCAGGAGGTTGTTGGTGTTCGGCGAACTGCTGGTTGATTGCCTTCTTGAGAACCTTCTCTGGAAAGGAAAAAAAAGGAGATGAATCGGTAGTTCTTCGGTTCTGCTGGGTTGGCGGTTGGTTTCTTCAGGGAAGGAGGCCGAGGTAATGGAGGTGTTCATGACCTTCTTGAGCTTGTCACCAATTGTCTTGATTCTGAGGTTGAAGACATGGTGTGTACAGGGGTCCATGGGCACTCCTGAATGCACATAGTTCATTATGGAGATTGTGGCTTGAGTTGTGAGGGAGTGCCAGTGGGTGAGCAGGTGTTCGGGGCTAGTGTTCGTGGGTGTGAGTAGGCTGATGCTGTCGGCCGTGGTCGGTTGAGGTTTGAAGTTTTCTTAGATGACTGAGATCTTGTCGTGGAAGAAGTCCGCCAGAGTGTGTCACAGTTCTTGGCAAGGGGTGATGTCGTTCTTGGTGGCTGCGGGGTTGGAGAACTCCTTCACGAGGGTGAAGATCTCCTTGCTGCGGTTCGTGCTGGCTTGAATGCGGTCTGCTAAGGTGTTTTTCTTTGTTTCTTTCAGGAGGCGGAGGTACTGCTTGAGTGCCATCTTAAAGGTGGTATGATCTCCTGTGTCTTGCTGGTGCACCCCTTCCTTTCTAATTGCAGGCATTTGGTGAATTTCAGCTCCACAGTGAACCAGCTGGTTCTTCTGGCGGGTCATTTGGATTTGGGTGGGTTGGCGGGGCGATTGTGTCGGTGCATTCTGTGATCCACTGAGAGAAGTTATTCTCAGCCTGGTCTGGGTTGGATATTGTGTCTGGGAGGTGGAAGCTGAGAGCGTTGTACCACTGGTCTTCTGATACCTTTTTCCAGTTTCTGCTAGTGGAGCTTGGGGGCATGTGGTGGTAGGTCCTGAGATGGTGAAGTTGATGCTGTAGTGGTCGGTCCAGGTGAGCAGTGAGATGTGGTTGTACTTAACTCTGTTACTGGACTTAAAAATGGGGTAGAGTGTGTGTCCTGCGATGTGGGTGGTGTTGGTGACAAGTTGCTTGAGGCCTATGTTGCTCATGCTTTCCAGGAGGTCAGTTGTGTTGGTGTCGCTAGGGTAATCGAGGTGGAAGTGAAGATCCTATAGGAAGATGTAGTGTTCGGAGTCCATGGCGATCTGGGCGATGAGGTCAAGAATGGCATTGCAGAACCTGGGTTGGGGTCCTGGTGGCCTGTAGGCGAGGGTGCCTCTGATGGTGTTTTTTCCGTCTGTGTGGAGTTGGAAGTTGAGATGCCCCATTATCAGGGTCGAGTCGTCTGGGGAGATTGTGCAGCGGATGGTGTCCTTGTAGATGATGGCGATTGTTGGTTCAGTCCCAGTGTGTTATCTTGTAGCCTCCGGGGGTGGCAACGGCGGTGTTGGGTGTGGAGGCGGGGTTCAGCCAGGTCTTTGTGAGGAAGATGATGTTCAGGGTGAGGGAAGAGATGATATCCCAGACCTCTGTGGCGTGTTTGCCGAGTGATTGTACGTTGAGTAGAATGCACTGCAGTTGTGTCTTGGTGGTCTCAGTCGGCGTGGGGGACGCAGTTCCGTTTTCGGTGTCTCTGGCGTTGTTGGTTGCTTTGGTGTTGCAGGTGAAGTGGCTGTGTTGGCAGGAGAATGGTCCTCTGATCCTGCGTGGAAATGTGCAGCAGCAGTTGTCATCGATGCCCCTGGTCCAGGGCTCGAGGTCTGCGGCGATGTAGCTGCGCAGGGTGGAAGATCCAGGGTTCTTGGTGCAATCAAGGTGCAGCTGGGCGCAGACGGGATTGCCTTTGGCTTGCCGGCGACGCACTCGCTTAGCGCCTCCGCGCTGTGGCCTCTATATGTAGTCCTGGCAGGTGGAAGCTAGCATAAGATGGGAGGACACAGAGCAGAAGAAAAACGGCAGGAGCGGTGAAATAGTCACAGCACAAAGTAAAACAAAAGTTGAAAAATGCACAATACAAATGCACAAGATAGTTGAATGGAAATAACAGAGTTACTGGGATTGGGGGCCTCAAAGCAGACGTCAGCTGGTGATCTGCAGCAGCGCAAGGAGCAGCACGTCGTCTCGGAGGTTGTGGATCCTTTGAGAGATTGCTTCGTCTCGAAGGATTAGAGATGATTAAGGCATTGTCAAGCTCAAATCTGGTGCGTTGCCAGGTCTGATGTTTTCACCCTATTATTCTACATAACGTTCTGTCATAGTCTCACCCCAATATTAAAGCGTTTGTGCAGTTCCCTTTCTGAAACTGGGACTATGTCGGGCCCCATTCTGGAGGCCCAGATCGCCTTCAGTTCCTAAGTCGGGTAAAAAAACCTAATGGATGATGCGTGGCTCATATAAGCCAATCTACCTCATAAACATAGATGCAAAGTTGTTATAGGGATCCTGGCAGCCCGCCTGGGGATGGCTATTCCAACTGCATGGCCGTTCATAGTTGGTGGAGCGATTTGTCTGGTTAATTCCGATAACGAACAAGACTTCTCCATGCCAACTAGTTACGCAACCCCCAGCTTTTTAATTGGGACCAGTGGGCTCGCAGTTTAAATTAATTTTGGAGCACCACTGCACCTCATTTTTTCCCTCCACACACCATTTCACCACACACCTTGTCCACATCTACACCACGAGGCCCCGCACCCGCACCACACCTAACGGCTTGGGAAAAAGATCTCTGACAAAGAGCCCCTCATAGGGTGCCCATCAGGCATTGCAGCGCCAGCCTGACGAGGAGCAAGCCCTATGATGAAGCATGACACCCAACCGGGTATGTGAGGGACCCACTTCCCAAATTGGGAGACACCCCGTCTCCACCTGAGGGTAAGGGTGTTGACCAACCCAGCCTCCTCCTCCTCCCTCCTCCACTGGAACTGCATACCTCTTCTTCTCATTGATGACTATTCCAAGCCTGATGTACCAGTCTGGCTTTGTTGTCGGAAGAAACTATAGAGACAGCACGAAAAGGATAGTACGTATGATAGTCAACATAAGAAGCACCTGGAAGACAATTTGCAGCTGTCC
Organism: Calotriton arnoldi; assembly: GCA_963921515.1. Taxonomy (NCBI): domain Eukaryota; kingdom Metazoa; phylum Chordata; class Amphibia; order Caudata; family Salamandridae; genus Calotriton; species Calotriton arnoldi. The sequence goes on along the minus strand of CAWUFW010000203.1, from coordinate 3,462,765 downwards.
CTTGATGCAGAAAAATGTTCGATCACTTGGATGGGGAGTTCTTTTTGCACACTTTAAAGGTGTTTGGCATGGAGGGGAGTTTGCGACTTGGGTGAAATTCGGGTACCACACCCAGCTGGGTACCACACCCAACTGGTTAAATCAGACTCACTGGTTGCGTTTCTCCCCAGATTGTGGTCCAGAGAGGCACTAGATAGAGCTGTACCTTTGGCAGTGGGGTGCTAGCAGTAAGGCTACAGAGCTGTAAAAAAGTTTCTTGGGGCTCAAGGTGGGGAAAAGATGGTCACGCCCTCACAATTTTACCCTGACGACCTCATGATATCAGGAACCGACTTGACATGCTTCACCCTGGCTCTAATCGATGATCTAGGAAAATATGGAGAGAACTTGGGGATTTTAAAATCAATACGGCCAAGTTCCAGATATTGACCTGTGAGGGGGCACTTACCTGGGGTCGTGTCTATGGCGGCGTTCCTTTTGGTCCACGGCCTGATGGAGTTTTGCGACGTCATCCTGTCAATGATGAAAAGAGAAAAAGGACTCAGTTGAGAAACATCACAAGAGCATGTCTCTTTAAACCGATTCAAGCCCGTTTAAAATGACTCCGTTCATTACGGTCACTGAAGTGAGAAGTATTTTTCCACGTTTGGCTGCTTTTATCTTTGTTGGAAATAAAGGTAGTGGAATAGACCAAGCTTCCTCTTCGTGAATCCCCCATTTGACCTCAAGTGCATTTGAGATTTTTCCGTTAAAATCCCCTGTTACTATTACGGGAGGATACCCTTTAGATTCTATTACTGATTCTATTTTCTCAAATGTTTTTGTCATTAAAGAATCAAATATAGGTCCTGGGGGGATATAAATGTTAAAGATTAGCAGGCCATGAATGGTGTCCAGACTTTATTTCCAGTGCTTGATCTTGATGCATTGGCCATTCATGAGAAGCATGTTGATTACTTCCAAATCCCACTGAATTTCTTCCCTTTAGAGGATTGCGAGTCCACCTTTTGCAAGGCCCCTTCTCACGGCCTCCGCCGGAACATCTTATACAAAGTAGTCTTTTTGGTCAAAGGTTTTTAGAGCCCATGTTTCTTGAAGGGTCACTATCGCAGGGGAGTTTTCCGGGTCCACGGTGCGATTTTCAGACTGGGTCTAACAGGCCCCTTTCTGTTCAATCTGATCTTGACCAATCAGGACATTATGCCAGTGACTGTCAAAGGGACATTCAACATGTGGATGGAGAAAGGCTGTTGAAAGAAGGGTTACATATTTGATGATTAATGAGTGTGTACGTTTGAATGCCTCAGACAGATCTTTGGCCTTCTGTAGAGCACTACTAACAGGTTAGACTTTGGGTCATAAATGCCTCCATTAAACTGTTGGTCAGTTGAGTTCTGACGCCCCCTTTGAGAGGTGGATGTTCACTAAAGATGGGGGAAGAAACTTGTCTCGGACATATACAGATTCCTCACCCGTGAGGGAGAGGCAGTGAGAACCCTTGATAAACGAGGTGGCAAACTGAGCTATGTCGAATGTTCTCAGATAAGGAATGAGAAGGGATTAATTAAAATAGAGCTCGACCTCTAGATGCTTGGAAGTGAGCGAACACTGTTAAATGTAATGACATACTACAACTACATCTCCGCCAAGATGCACGCATATTGGCAGGGATGCGGGCATCCTATTTCATTTACTTTGGAGCGGCTCAAAACTACAACACTAATCAACTGGTGTGTTAGCCAATATTTTTATAACATCTATATCCAGTTTCCCAGTCTACATGGTATTAGGTGCAGCCACTGCATAAAACATTCCACAGTTCTCAAGGAGAGGCAAGTTGAGGTTGCTGGTGTTACATGCGGCAATACAAGTCATAACAGCTGTTCGGGGGAAGGAACACAAACCTGATATTAAGGAAAGGCGCTATAAGGCGTACAACATGCTATGGGCACAGAAAATTTCCTTCATTGAGTAGACGGGACAGGACTTTGAAGAGCTTTCGGTACTGACATGGTCTCTGTAGCTTAGAGTATTTTGGATTCTTCCCGCACTGGTCTGTGCCTGGGATTAGAGCCGCAGGAGGATCATGATACTGTCTAGCATCGCAATCCTGAAAGGGAGATACATTAAGGAAAGAGGAGCCTCCTAGACATATGTAGAACCTGGTGCATTGAGGGTAAGTTTGGGGCATGGGGCGTGTTTGTTTAGGTTCAAATCTTCTCTAATGGGACCTGTTGGGTATTATTCTTGTTCCTTCAATGGCCATTGGTCATCCCTTCAAATAAAGATCTGATCCATAAAATGTACAAAAGTGTGTAAATAAGCTATTGACAACTCATGTAGCTCTTCCTTCAGTAGAGGTCAATGACTTAAGTTAAAAAAAAACGAAAAAAGGTCCCTTTAGCTACATGCCTACAACTCGTTGCATTTAAGGGGTCCAACAAACCTTTCCTCAATAAAGGTAAAACCCATGCATGGTTTACTGTAGCCAGAATAATCCTCTGAACAGTTAATATTGCTTATGCCTGGGTTAAATGGTACCAGCATGCCCAGTGTCTTGTGAATTTTTAATTTTTACACTATTTCCAAAGCAGAGACTTTGTATACATTTTTCTAGGATTCTCTACTGCCTTCAAAATAATAAAACGTTCTCTCACTGGTAAGTTAGCTTGTGAGATTCAGTGGGCAGATTCTGTAAAGCTGTAGCTGTAGGGTTTTCGTTTAAGGCAACCTTAAATTGGGCAGTACAAACTACATATGTGCTTTGTTTCTGTTTAACTTTTTCGTTGCTCGATTTAACTGTTTAATTATATTTTGCCATTTTCCCTTCTCTTCCCTGGATTTCTTAACTGTATTTTATTAACGGGAAGCTTGAGAAATATGACAAGAAGTCATCAGGGCATTTAGTCTTCTCTTATGTGCTGAGATTAGTTTTGTCCTTTGTAATGCCATACTTATAGGGAAATCCGCAAAATATTTGGATAGTTTTCTAGAGAAAGTTTGTAGTATATCCCCACTTATCACTCTCCTTTTGCTGAAAATGCTTGTATGCTTCCTGAAAAAATATTTTTCTTGGAAAGTTTTATGTAAGTCTGTACCAGATGTATAGATTAGATTTGTAAATATTTTTCTGAAATAATGAGTCTTTAAAACCCTTGATTCCAGTTTACCTGTCTTGGCATTGATTGAGTCATGTGTCACTTACTATGCATCTTACCAACTACCTAACTCATGGCAATGGGTTCTTGCTTTGTAGATGAGGTTTTCGCTTAGACCTTTGTAACCAAGGATGTCCATAAGATGATGCTTCCAATGTCCTCCTTTTGCCCATCCTCTCCTTTAGGTGTCCAGGCAGGTTAACCCAGCACAAGGAGTAAACCGCAGAAAGTAGATCAACTTGCTGTGCTTTGTTTTTTAACTCGGTTGCACATGTGTATAGTAAATTAAAATATGTCCTCTTTCTCTTCAGGTAATTGACCCTGTGTCTCTGCTTCACTCACATCCTCCGGGTCCCCAATGATGCAACACTATGGCTCCCAAGGACATCATGACCAACTCCCACGCCAAGTCCATCCTGAATTCAATGAACTCCCTGCGCAAGAGTAACACCCTCTGTGATATCATACTGAAAGTTGACGAAAAGGAGTTCCCTGCCCACCGCATTGTACTGGCAGCTTGCAGCGACTATTTCTGTGCCATGTTCACCAGCGAGGTAAGTGGGATACACAACCTGTTGTGCTTCAAGGTTACTTGGTACAAACCTGGACACCATTCCTGTCTGGAAGAGAAGGTTACGTATCCTCAAAAAAGATTTTAATGCCACTTTGCTCACTTGTTCAACTTGCCTTCCTTCCCTTTCTCCCCTTCATTGGTTGATTGCTACTTCCCTGATGTTTCAGATGAGGGACTATAAACTGGTTGTATATTATAGTATTAAACAGCAGAAATATGAATGAAAACTTGAGTTTGAAAAATTGCATTAGTCATGGAGCAGCACTGGTGAAAAGAGTAATTTGAGGGCAGTCATTGAAATCTGGATAACCTGTCAAAGGTACTTTGAATTTGAACTGAGAATTAAGGAATACAGATGTATTCCCTGCACGTTGAACAAAAGTGTTTAGTCTAAAAAGTTTACAGCTCGCTGTCTCTTTTTTTCTGGAAGTCGATTTGAGTGGCATATCACTTTGAATTCTAGCAGCCCTGCTTTTATTTAGCGGTACATCATTTTAAAATTTGGCTTACTTTCATCAGTTTGATGCAACACAGAGTTATAAATAACTACCTAACTCCATGATCATAAATTTATCAACATCATAGGGATGAGGGTTGCACAAGAAACGAGAAATGTGCAAGTTTGACGCAGGCAGAAATGAAGGAATAAGCTGGCTACTGCTCCCATCCACCAGGTACATTCGGTTTCTGGGAGGAGGACAGTGAAAGTTTGCATGCAGAATGGACGGACAACACAATCTCCAGACAAAGGGAACCAGTCTTTTGTCAGTGCACACACTCCTGTGGTCTGATAGATTACCTTACTCACCCAGTGAATTTATAAATCACACCTCCCACACATGAAATCCTTCATAATGTCACACAATTGATAGACGGAATGCAGAACAAATCAAAATATTCACCCCCAGTCAAGAGATCTGGGTTAAATCCATCATTCTTTTGCTCACCATGCCACCCCAGTTTAGACCTGGTCATATGCAAATCAGTCTTGACCCTGTGCCTCATGGGAACAGTCCAGCCCGAACTGCCAAGCCAGGTCCTCCCTAATCTCTGTACTGGGGTGAATGTATGACATTGTTCTGCATTCTGTACATCAATTGTTGTTTCTGCATTTGTCACCCCGAGTGGGACGGGTATGCCCAGACGTGGGTCCCTTGCTCTCCATGCCACTGGAGTCAAGCTATCCTGGCTGATATGGGGTGAAACCCCGAAACCGGTCCTAGGATGCTTTTTTCCAGTCCAGGGAGGACCTTGCCTGGCAGTTCGGGCTGGACTGTTCCCATTGGGCGCAGGTTCAAGACTGAATTGCATAGGCTGGGTTCAAACTGGAATGGCATGGGGAGCAAAAAAACGATGGATTTAGGCCCAGATCTCTGTACTGGGGTGAATGTATTCTAGAAAAGGGACCCCCCTCTAAGAGAAACTATAGGTCAGGGAGAAAAAGGGGGAAAATACCAGGAACACAAAGAATAATATGTCTCCCTCTAGACCTCTATTTCTTTACCTTTGGAAATAAATCTCAATGGGTTACATATCCAAACTGGAAAACAATCAATTTTTTTTAAATTCAATGATTGTATTTATTCATTTTTGTAGATTGACAGTGTCAAAAATTTAGAAAAGTTCACTTAAAAACACATACATAATCATAAAAAAATTTAAAACATTTTTACAATTTTCTTCCTTTTGAATAAACAATTTTATATCTTTGTCAACTTAATAGTTCATCATTAGACCCCTACATCAAAAAAATAATTCACTCCAATTTTGTACACAGAATCGCATACACACTCACTCACACCAATCAGACTAGCAAACAACCCCAAAAGAAACACATAAATGTCCTGGTCAGAAGGGGATACAGATATTATGACTCTCCATGACCAAGTCGTGGGTTGGGCGCATGTAATATGGTCGACGCGCGTTTCGGTGGGACGTGTAGACCACCTTTTTCAGGACCTTCACAACAAGAAATATCCTTCACCTAATAGAAGGGGTACCTAAAATAATTAAAACAGTACATTTCAGTAACCCATACAACTACCATCATTTTATCATTGATTGAACCAAAATCTCATCCCAACACCATATGTTATGTTAAATTATTTTTGTAAGGCGCACAGCTACCCAAAAAGGGTTTCCAGCGCCAGCCTGAAGAGTGAAAAGGATAGTGATGGTATTATTGGTTGAACAGCCATGTCTTTAATCCTTTGCGAAAGTTTGCAAAGGTTGTTTCGTGATGAAGGGATGCAGGGAGAGTGTTCCATAGAGTACGGCCAAGAAAGGCGAACGAGCGCCCGCCCGCCCATCCGTGAAAGTCTAACCCTGGGAATCAAAAAAATATCCTGGGTTGTGGAGCGTAGCAGGCGTGAGGGTTGGTAGGGCTGGGCTAAGGCTTGCAGGTATTGGGGAGCAGTGCCGAACTTGATCTTAAATAAGAAGCTCAAGGCTTTGAACTTAACTCTGCTTTCCACTTTTAGCCAGTGAAGATCGCGTAGATAGCTAGAGATGGAAGTAGCTTTGGGAATTCGAGATAGTACTCTGGCCGCAGCGTTCTGTACCATCTGCAGCCTACGTAATACATCCTTGTTGGCCCCTAGATAAAGGATGTTGCCATAGTCTATTCTTGAGGTCACAAGCGCCTGGACCACGGTTCTTTGTGTGGAGTAAGGAAGCATCCAGACAATTTGTTTTAGCCATTTTAATACAGTAAAGCAGGTAGCCGCAACCTTTACTGCTTGCTTTCTCATAGACAGATGATCGTCAATAATGAAGCCTAGATTGCGGACTTGTTGGGTGGGTAGAGGTGGGGCTCCCATTTCGGTGGGCCAATGCTGGGGACCCCATAGATCTTTATTTTTCCCCAGAATGAGGACCTCAGTCTTATCGCCATTAAGTTTGAGCATGTTAATCTGCATCCATGCTGCAATTTGTCCTAAGCCGTTCTGAAGAACTGATGGACCAGACGCCTTCTCAGCAGAAAGCGAGAAGATAAATCTGGGTGTCGTCCGCGTAAGAAAAAAGGGACAACCCACCCTCCTCTGCGATGGTCGCAAGTGGTTTGACGTAGATATTAAAAAGCAGCGTGCTAAGAATAGAGCCCTGGGGGACCCCATAGGGGGAAGGATGAGGTTTGGAGTTAGCAGCAGAAGAAAAAATTTGAAATGTACGATTGGTAAGAAAGGATGTCAGCCAGTCCAATGCTGAGCCAGAAATACAGAGGGATTGGAGGAATTTTATTAACACGGTGTGGGACACCATGTCAAAAGCTGCGCTTAAGTCGAGTAATATGAGGGCTGCTGTATCCCCCATATCCAAGTGATGTCTCAGCATTTCCGTGACACCCAGTAGAGTTGTCTCTGTTGAGAATCCAGTTCTAAATCCGGACTGGGATCCATGTAGGAAATTGGAGGATTCAACGAACTGTGTAAGTTGAGAGTTGATATGCTTTTCCAAAATTTTGGAGTGTATCGGAGGTAGGGAGATGGGCCTAAAGTTGGAAGGTTGGGCAGGGTCAGCATTGGCCTTCTTCAGCAGCGGTAGGATCATGGCGTGCTTCCATTCAGGTAGAACAATTGCTTCCTGTATGGAGGCGTTAAGAAGGTCCATGAATAATTTAAGAGAAGACGTGTCAAGTTGTTGCAATACCGTGGAAGGTAGAGGGTCCCGAGGGGAACCTGATTTAATGCTACCTAGAATTTTCTTGAATTAATTAATATCTAATAGTGACCAAGATTGTAGTTTGTTGGTGGGTTCTATCATATCAATGGACTCAGGACTGTATTTTTGCTGCGTAGACATGACTGCCTGAGAGCTACTAAGCATAGAGTGAATATGCTTTACTTTGTACACAAAGAAATTAGCGAGGTCATCGCACTGAGATCTGACTAACGCTGGAGGCGTGGGTTGAGTGTCTGAACTGATAGTTTTTTAACCATTGTGAACAAGGTTCGCGAACAATTCTGTGCATTGGAAATGGTGGAGGCAACATAGCTTGCGCGAGCAGATTTCCAAAGGGCTTGATATTCTTTTAAGGCCTTTTTATATTTTAATTTGGAGTCAGTTGCATAATTTCTCCTCCAATGCCTTTCTAGGGTTTTACATTTAGTTTTTTCTACTTTTAATTGTTCCGTAAACCAAGGGGCAGGAGAGCGATGATTGTATGTCTTTTTGGTTGAGATAGGGAGACAATTGTCAATTGCTTTGGAAATCCAATTAAGGATTGTGTCTGAGGAGGAGGTTGAAACTTGAGGAATAAACGGGGCACTATCGGAAAGGAGCTTATTGAAAGATGTCATATCCAATTTGCTCCAATTCCTAGAGTTCTGCTGTGCACCAAAAGTGGCTGAGGTCAGATAGGCTGGGACAGTGCAGTAAAATTTGACTGCAAAGTGATCTGACCAGTATAAAGGGAGAGATGGTAGACATTGGATATCAGACAGGTTGGAAAATATGGGATCCAGTAGATGGCCTGCCATATGAGTAGGACCCGTATTACAAAGCGGCAGATTCATTGCTGCAAGGTCGGCAATCAGTATGCTACTGACGGAACAGGTAGGGTTGTCCAAGTGAATGTTAAGGTCACCCAGGATAGTAAAGTTAGCCGCCTTAAGGAGATGAGGGGAGATTAACTCCGGAAATGAGCCAGCCCAGGGGGCCGACGGGCCAGGGGGCGATAGACAAGAATACCAGATAGGGTAAAGTGAGGGGTCAGCACAAGTTTAAAAGGCCTGCCTCGCATCCCTTAAAAGGGAGTGCTTCTAATTTACATGAGTGCGATTTTTAAAAAATTATGGCAATACCACCCCCTATCTTGAGTTCTCCATCTATCCTAACTATAGCGTAGTTAGCAGGTAAAGCAAAAGCCACATCCGGGCCCGAGCTCGTATTCAGCCATGTTTCAGTTAGGAAGATGGCATCAGGCTGTTCACTACTTAATAGGTCAAAGACGTCTATTTTATGTTTGGGGAGGGAGCGACAATTAATATTCCAGAAGGTGAAGGCCGTATTAGTGGGCTTGCAGCGTAGTGAGGGACAATTGTCCTGTGGGGGAGAAATATTCGCATTAAGTGAGCTACTTGGAGGTGATTTGTCAAATTTAAAGCTACAGCAAGGGCATTTAGTAGCTTCATCCAGTGGGTCGAGACACTTTCACTCAGACTGGGGCATACTGCAATAGTTCAGCAGCTGTGCGGGGGTATATCTTATTTGGAAAAGGTGTTTTAATGATTTTTGGCCAGGGGTCTGGGCGCGGACAGGCTTGCCTTTGGCGCGCCACCGGCGCGTCCGCTGCGCGTTGTGCAAGGCATCCGGTTTTCATCGCGGGAGGTAGGGGCCGCTAGAACGCCAACCTCCTTGCGACCGGACGTAGCCTAATCCCTCCACATCAATCGGGATGAACCCGCGGTGGACCGGGGACCGGCTGTATGTAAGGTAAGTGCGATTAAAAAAGAATTAAAAAGAGCTATTCGGCGAGCACACAGTAAAAGCACACAGTAAAAAGCCAAGTTTAGGCAAGTTTAGCGAAACAGTAAATAGGCAATTTTCTACCCAAATTCAGGCTATCAGGAGCAGCGAGTGTTCAGCTTCCTCGCGCGCGTCCCTAAGAAGACAGCCACTGTGTCTCAGATGAAATATATAGAAGAAGGTTAAAAAGAGCGATTTAAAGAAACATGATAGGCAAAGTACCATGATATCACAGTGAAATACGAAACTCTTCCATTTTTAATTATTGGAAGGTTCATAGAGATTTGTTCAAAAAAGGCAACGATGCCACCAAAGTAAAATGACAGACAAGACAAAAAGAGAGAGAGTTGGTGCACCAAAGCATAAGAGTATAACAAAGTTTAGTGACATGCTTCAACGGCGCAGTGTCATGCTTGCTGTTAGAAATGGGATTTTTGGTAGGCTAGGGCATGTGCCAAAGCCAGGCAGAAACCACCAATCTAGTCAGGATAAGGGAGTTACACTCCTAAAATAACCCCTGCTTAACCCCCTTGGTAGCTTGGCACGAGCAGTCAGGCTTATCTTAGAGGCAGTGTGTAAAGCTTTTGCACATAACCAACAGTAATACAGTGTAAGCACTACAAAAGGACACCACACCAGTTTAGAAAAATATCCAATATTTTTGTATACTTAAGACCAGACCAAAAACGATAAAAAATCCTCAATACAGTACTTAGAAATCCTCAGTTATCAAAATATGCTTGAAAAACAGTTCCTTGATGTCGATAGCTCCGTCCGGGGCTATCACGGCGTCGTGAACAAACAAGTCCAAACAGTTCTGGCTGACCGCGGTGTTGCGGGCCAGCTACGGTGTCGGGAAGACCCACAAACAGTACCTTTTAGAAATGCAGGGCGTCGGCAACCTCTCGTTGAGCTTCCGAAAGCACAGCGTCCGCAGGCGTTGGTTCCGGAGGTCGGTGCAGGAGTCGTCGGGGCCCTCGAAGTCACACGCGTTGCAGATCGAACTCCTCTCTGTTGAAGTCAGGAGCGCTGGCGTCGGCCGGCGTCAGGTGCTGCGGTGCGAAGTGCAGTGGTGCGGTGCCCTCAGGTCGCGGTGCGAGCAGCGGCTTGGTGGCGGCATCAGATGGCGTCGTCGGTGAGACCAGGGTCGCGGTGTGAAGTGAATGCGGAGCTCGTCGCGGTGCTGGCAGGTCGCGGTGCAAGCTGCGTCGTTGTTGTTGCTGAAGCGCTGTCGTCAGCTGACGAACTGGAGTCGATGGCGTCGGTAGGCCAAGGCTGCGGTGCGGGATGAGGGTGGTGCGTCGTGTAACTTTACGAGCGGTGCCCTCGAACCACGGTGCAAGCAGCGGCGTAGATTTTGGCGTGGAGCGGCGTCGTTGGGGCTACGAAGGCGTCGTCGTGAAGCGAGGCGGTGCGGAGTGCGGTACCCACAGGTCGCGGTGCGAGCAGCGGCTCGGTGGCGGCGTCAGCAGGCGTTGTCGGTGAGACCAGGGTCGCGTTGCGGCGGTGCCCTCTGCGGTGCCTTCAGGACACGGAGTCGGCAGCGTTGACGGGTTGCTTTTTCTTCTGTTGCAGCACAAAGCACACAGTCCCCAGTGCTGAGGGCAGAAGAGCTTGAAGTCTTTGCTGTTCCTGAGACTTCTTGAACAGGGGGCAAGCTCTACCTCAAGCCCTTGGAGAAACTCACAAAAGTAGATTGCAGAAAGTCCAGTCCAGTCCTTTCACTGCCCAAGACAGAAGCAGCCACTGCAGGCCAACACAGCTAAGCACACAGCAAAGTGATAGTTCCTCCTCACAGCTTCTCCAGCTCTTCTTCTTGGCAGTCTTCTTGGTCCAAAAGAGTTCTTAAGTTCAGGGGTCTGGGCCCCAACATTTATATCCCAAAATCCTTTGATCTCTTAGGCAGAGAGTGTCTGTGCCCAGCCAGAACCAGTTCTGCATTCTCTGGTGTGACTTCCTGGCAGGAGGTGGAGACGGCATGGTCAGAGGCAGACCAGGCCCTTTGAGGTACAAGGTAATCTCCTCCCCCTTCCCCAATTGCAGCCCAAGCCTATTAAGCCCTTTCCTGACCCACCTAGACTATCTGGAGCCACTCCTGCTCCCCAGCCTTCTGTCATCCAAAACCCAGACAGGCAATCCACATTCCAGCAGAGGCACACGGGATGACTGAGCAAGAAAATACCTACTTTCTAAAAGTGGTATTTTCAAACACAGAATGTAACGAGCATTTGCAATGCAATAGGTCTCGCAATTACGCGAGTTTGAGCTATTGGCATTCTAAACGACAATGCCTTTTTTGTTTTGCTTTTTAAAAACATAAATAAAAGGCATTGTTATTTACAATGCCATTAGCTTAAACTCTCATAAATGCGAGACCTATTGCATTGCAACAGGCCTCGCATTTACCCAAGTTTGAGCTATTGGCATTGCAAATGACAATGCTTTTTATTTATGTTTTTGTTTTTGAAACATAAATAAAACGCATTGTCATTTACAATGCTAATAGGTTAAACTCACGTAAATGCGAGACCTATTGCATTGCAAATGCTTGTTTTCACCTGCAGCTGGGCCGAAGTTAAGGGGCCATCAGGCCTCCTTTTGTTTGAATATCCTGACTGGAGGCAGCCTGGAACCTCACACTTAAACGTAAATGCCATGCAGGGAAAACAAAGGCACACAGCTTGCTATCTCTTCACAGGTACTTAATAGAGGCATGCTTTTGCCTTTGTTCAGTCCTTGTATATAAGAGATGAATGCACTGTAAGAATGTCAGATGTGTTGGTCTGTCCCAGTATTTACACAAATAATTTCAATAGCACTATTTGATTTATTTTATAACACTATGCAACCCATTGCAGGTGTCAGAGCTCTTTACGTAACATACACATTATAAATTGACAATAAATCATGTACATGTGTAAATCAATGTACAAGGCGGTTACATGAGACAGGATTACAAGGTGTAGGAATCACATGTCCTTCATAGCTCGCTGTGCTATATTACAAGGATTACAATTTATGAACTGCAGGTAACAAAAGGATCTCTGTGTTAAAAGCAGTAACACACTTTACTATCTACATAAAATAAAAATCTGTCATCTCCATGTTACGTGATGTGCTTTGCAGGAGATGGAACCCGTTATGCTACTTTGATTTAAATCTGGGACTTCACAAAACACAGATCTCTCCAGCAAGTGCATTTACCACCAGAGTTATCTCACCATTATTACTATTCCCTGGATTTACTGGGCACCTTCACAGCAGATGCCTTAACCCATAAAATATTTTAAAATGCAGACTTTGCACCCAATTCTACAGAACAGATCTACTGCCATGCTTCTCCTTGTTGCCAATTTCTTTGTGATAGGGTTTAAAAATATATATATACTAGTTGAGGCCCAGATTTTGCGCCAGGGTTGCGCCACTTTTTTAGCACAACCCGACTCCAAATCTCAATGTGCTGAAATGTACTTGTTATATACCTGATAAACATGTAGGAGGTCTTAATATCTGATGTCACTTCGTGTGATGTCACATCCAGTGAGGTCACTTCCTGTTATGTAAGGTGCAATGTCACGCGTAGTGACATCATGCGCTGTGATGGCACGCGTCATGCTTTCACTTGCATACTGCCTAACCTGGTTAGTCCCCCCACTTCTTTTTTTAGGATTTGTGCCCTGGTTGCGTTGAAAGGTGGGCCAGGCATTATTCCAGTGATTGCGGCCTTCAAATGCACAGGATGTTGTTTTATTTCAACTGCTGTTTAATGTAATTAAATTCAATGCATGAAAGAAATTAAACAAAAAGCGGGCAGGTTGTCTGTGAAGGGGCCTTTCCAGGGCCCTGCTGGTGCCAGGGCCGCTCCTCCGAGCGCTAAGGCGATCGCCTTGGCAGCACAGAGCTATGCAGGGCGCTGCAGTTAATCTTTTAGTGCCTCTTTGTGTCCCTGAGATACACGACACGGAGGCCATTGTGTGCAGAGGCCAGGCTCGGGCGGGGGAGGAGGGAGGCCCCTTTAATTAAAGTGCCTGGAAACAGGATGAGAATTATAGAGGTGGGACGTGTCTGCTGACTCAGCGTTCTGCTGCCAGGGGTGTCCAAAATCAGGGCTGCTGCTGTGGAGTCCTTGAAGGCGCTTCTTACTGGGTAAGGACAAGGCTGCGGAAGCAACCCCCACCCTTCCTAGGATGGGAGGGAAGGCACTGCCGCACCAAGGATGCGCCCGCTACAGTGCTTAATTTGTGCCGGTGCTTGCAGGTGCTTGCACATAGTGGGACCGGCACTCATTTTTGGGGATCGGAGATCGAAATGTAAAACAAGCATGTGAAGATAATGACATTCCCGGCAAGGCCCAGTGACAAAGCCTTAGCCATTTGCCTCTACTCTGTGCTCTGATGGAGAACATCCTCATGGCTGTTGGAGTGTCTTCATTCTCTGAAGAGGCACCAAAGAGGGTGAAAGTCAGGGCTTCAAGAAACAGTCCCTTGAGTTGATCAATGGTTTTGTGGGATGCTGCATCTTCCCATCATCCATGGACAGGAGATAGTCTTTGCTGCAGGAAGACGTTTCCTGATCGTCTGAAGGGCTCTTAGAGTCTGAAGAACTGGGTAACAAGCTTATATGAATGCACCTCTTGAGTTCAACAGACTAAGCCCCTGTGATCCAGACGCCTTGCCCTTTGATAAGCTGTTTTGTCTGCACCTGGAGTTTGGTTAAATGGGCATGGCCTAAGGTCATCTAGCCAGATGACCTTAGGCTTCACAAACGGAGCAGAGGACTTTTTTTGTAAATTCCCCACTTGTGAGAAGAATAGAGTGCTCCTCAGATTGTCTGCCCACTGGTTCTAGATACCCACAATGTGGGAGACCAGCAAGAGAACAACAGGAATGATGATTCACTCTTATAGCTCCTCTCCCAGTTATATAAGTAGTAAGGAGTGACAGCTTACTCTCAATCACAGGTGTTATTTCAGTGCATAAACATCACTGACTTTCACAACTGGAAGGTATCCTTTTAATTCCAGGAAAGTGGCTTTCAATTCCAGAACATTTTTGTGGAAGAACAAATCTTATGTATTGCATAAGATACCGAAGTGGTCAATCCTGCACACAAATGGGCAGACGTGAGGCCTTTGGCAAGCACAGCATATCTCTTAGCTGGGTGAAGGCTTTCGTATTTGCCAGTATTGGCCTCTGGGTCTGTGTTTGGGTTGGTGCTGGAGTACCGCAATCCAGGCCTCCTGCCAAGAGACCTGAAAGCTGCATACACACAGGACCTTGCACATCTCAGATGGTCTTGACGGAGCATTCAGTAATTAGGCAGCTGAACTTGAACAGGCAGCACCGGGAGAGGCTGTGAGCTAATGCCTGGGAAGCATGGAAGTGAAATGCTTGGAGCTATACTGTGCACATCAGAAGCTAAGGAGGAGAACTTGAGAAAACGGCCTGTTCTTTAGTGTCACTGTCTAGGGTTTGAATAAGAAGTAGTCTGAGCTGAGAATGGAGGTCAACACAGGGCCCAATCCAGAAGCTGTGTAAAAACTGCACAAGAGGTAGGGGTAGCAGGGATACTTTGCAGGCAAGTGCAAATCCACAAGAAACTTTTCCACCATGAGTCCTTCTCCTGAGAAGAGACAGAGGGGAAACTAAAGTGATGGAGTCACAGGCACCAGCAAGATCCAGAAAGGCACTGTGCCTTGGACTGCACCACTGGGTTCCTCTGCACATTCCGGCCCTTTCATGATTTGAAATAAGACAATGTCACACACTGCTGGGTCAGCTCCAGTGTTGGAATGACCAATCAAGACTACTGCAAGTGGCTGGACAGAGGGAGAGACACGGCAGGAGATAGTAGATCTTGGTTCTTTAGTTTCCTCTGATTTCTCTTGCTGTAAGAGGGAAAATGGCTGTCCTGAACACTGGTGGAGTCAGGCCTCTTACCTATTCTTGTAATACAGCTTTTCACTCACTGAGTGTTCTGCTGCAGCAATTAATAGGCATTGAGTAGTAATGGAGTCACCAGCTCTAGGAGCGGCTGGAAGGAGGGCTGATGCATGGGGTGGGGTAGCTCACCCTCTGGGGAAATGATCTGCTCCAAAGACACCAGGAGTTGCACAAATCCCCTAGAGGTTGAAGGAGATAAAAGGAGAAGAGTCCCTGGTCTTCAACTTTACATTTATGGACATCAAGGAGTAAGAGTTGAGAATGGTCCAGAATCCACGGCTTGATCAACAGAAGGGTTGACACAGGCAGACAGGCAACCAAGAATGTGATTGAGTCCTGGCTCCTGCAGAAATTGACAAAGGGCCTTGTGCATTGGGCAGCACCCAGTGGTCTGGAAGGCACCCTGCCAAGATTTGGAGCAGGAAAACGGGTGCAGATATAACAGAAATACACTGAAATACTGCTCTCGCACAAAAACATTGTAGCATAAACGAGCTGAAGAAGGGGCGGATAGAGGGAAAAATTATTCAAAATCTGGGAGACAGAAAGGAGTCAGCGAGAAGTAACCTCTGATCCATACCACAGGACAGTACAAAAACCAAAGAGAAACAAGTGGTGCACTGAACTGGACGCATGTCCACGTGCATGGCACCAGATGTGCAAAGCTCTATAGACCAGCAGCAGAAGCCGCTTACCTTCTTGCCACTAATTGGCTGGTCCCACAAGTTGAGAAGGGTAACGAGTCAGATGAAAGCACATCTAAAATGTTGTCTCTTTTCTTGCCCTAAGACAGTAAACGTTTGTGATCCAAGCAATGAGACCGCCTAGGCTGTGCTGCAGAAATGCTCCCCATCTTCAAATGTAAACCTTATTCCTTAAAAATGATTAGCTCCATGTTTTGACATAAGCAAAGAGACATGATATTTCCACTTACCTTCCTCGTTGTTTATTGGCAAGTGAGACATTATTGCTTAGTAACTTAAGCTCCATGAATCATACAACTGTATTAATTGTAGCACAATCTCCTTCGGGGAGATTGGTCCTTTGCCAGTGAGCTGTGGAATACACTTACTACACATTAAGGACAGCTTAGCCTTCAGAAAAAAACCTGAAACATTACTTTTCACTCAATAAATCAGCCTGCTTATAAAGGTACCAAATCTAGGCTTTAGTGATCAGCATCCAGAAGTCATTTACCGTAATGTGGGCCATTTACTAGCGAACATCACATTAATTTAACAAGAAGTACAGAGAAAGAAAAGATATGTACCACATGGAGGGTGGCATTGAGCACCCCGTCAGACCATAAACCCCTAGCCCAATCCCTTTAATGGTCCTAAGGAGACTTAATTTCCTATGAAATCAATGTGTGAAAATAAACACGATGCAGACACTGGGAACAGCACTGGTTGCATAAGCCTTTTTTTTCCCGCACATATATTCTTACCGAAATACGCATAAATTGCAGAAATCTACTGGTAAAATAATGTCCACAGAAATCATCGACAAATAGAAACAAGCGCGAGACGCACAGGGAAAGTTCTTACCAACTGAGGACATCACGAGCTGAGCGTGCGTGCGCATTAAAAAGCGAAACTGCTTAAGGCTTGCGACGACGTCAGTTGCATGGGCGGGGCATGGAGCGCGCGGCCGGAAGTGTCCGGGGCTCCCGTGAGCTGAGGGAGCCACGTGTGTTGGAGAAGCGAGGCGGGAGCCCACCCCGCAGAGGGAAGTTCGGCGGGAGCCCACCCCGCAGAGGGAAGTCCGGCGGGAGCCCACCCCGCCTTCGTGCATGGTGCGGCCGGAGCAAGATTTCAGGCGGGGCTCCTGTGAGCAAGACGGAGCCCCGCGTGTTGCTGCACCAGTGACCGGGTGAAGAGGCGAGTCCCCCCTGCCATTGAGGAGACCAGCCTGGGATCAGCGCAGAGTCCCCACAAGAGCCGGTGAGTGGGGTTGAGCGGGAGGCATGCTGGACGCCGCGCCTGGACAGGACATGTGCACGCGTATGGTGCGAGCAGGAGTTGTAAAAAGACGCGAGCCGTACGCGTGCACATCTCCTGTCTGTTAAGCTTGAGCACAGACAGTCGATGTGCACGCGTACGGCTTGCAGTGTTATTACAACTCCTGCTCGCACCATATGCGTGCACATCTCCTGTCCAGGACTTGCCGTACGCGTGCACCTGTCCTGTCCCGCATCACAAAGCAAGTCAGCAACAATAGATCTCGCCTGGCGAGCAGCGCATGGCGCTGCATCGCTAGGCGAGACCTAAAAATCACCTTCACTAAAAGATGCATCTTTAGATTCTGAGTTCAGGCATACTAAACTTTATTTTCCTACCTAATTCCCCGGGCCAGTTATATTTATGAGTTGTTCTAAACAAACTCCCCATTCCGTCCTATGGGGAACAGGTAGCCTTGCCATAGCGAAAAACGAAATTGGCCGTAATTGCCACACACACCAGGGCATGTCCTACCTTTCACATACACTGCACCTGGCCCACAGGGGTACCTTGGGCCTACCTTAGGGGTGGCTGACATGTAAGAAAGGGGAAGGTGAGGGACTGGCAAGTGTGTGCACTGGCCAAGTCGACATGGCAGTTACAAACAGCGCGCAGACTCCGCGATGGCGGGTCTGAGTTACCTTTTCAGGGCTACTCACGTGGGTGGCACAATCAGTGCTGCAGGCCCACTATTAGCATTTGATTCACAGGCCCTGGCACACTCAGTGCACTTTACTAGGGACTAACAAGTAAATCAAATATCCAATCATGGAAACACCTATCCATAACACAATTTACCACAGGAGCACTTGCACTTTACCAATGATCAGCAGTGAGAAAAGTGCGCAGAAACACTACGCCAGCAAAAACAGAGTCAAAACCGGGAGGTCAGAAAGCAAAAACTCAGGGGAAACAGGCCAAAAGATGCCAAGTCTAACACTTGCCCTCTAGTGACCAAAGGAATGAGTCAAAGGGAGTTCCTTATCACTTACAACTATTAATAGTGCAAGCGGAAACTGATTTCAATGCTAAGTCTGTTGGATCTGCTCGTAGAGACTCCTCTCAGGATAAAATCCTGTTGGTCCTGCATATAATTTATCGTAAAAAGACAAGACGGGGACCATTGATTTACCAACACGCTACCTCATATTAGTCAGAGTGTTTCTAAGATTACTTCCTGATATGACTTACCAAGGAGAATTCTCTTTATTAATTCTTCCAAGGTACTCTTTATTTTGAACAAAGGGGCTCTACCCCTTCTGAGTTAGCGTGGTATCCTGTAAAGAGTTAATATTATATAGTTTAGACAGTAGTCCTACATGCCTACTTTGTCTGGATGACTCAAATTTATAAGTACACACCTGTTGTTTTATATGTCGCCCATATGCTGAGGAACCATGTGGCATGAATGATTCTATTTTTTATATTAATGTTACTTTGATAGTACAAGCTCGAGCATTAAAACCGGGTCCAATTCTATTAAATGGAGAAAGAACAAGAAAAGAAACACAAAGAATGTGTCTTTAGTTCTATAAATGATATTCATATCTCCCAGAAACTATGGCTACCATCACTGCCATAGTTTTAGAGCAATTCAACAAACCTCCTTTCAATAGACTATTGGGGTCCACAAAACATTGAGCCAATGCCACTGATCATATGAGACCCCGCATATTTAAAATGTCAAACCCGCATTACAAATATAGGGGGATACAAAACTAGCCACGCTGCCATCATTTCATTGTTTGTTAGTCTCTCTCGAATAACGGGAACCAAATAATATAGGGACTATGCTAGGGAGCAAGACTTGCCCAGAGTATTTAATAACCCCCCTGTTGCAGAGTGTCACAAATCTAGCTCAATACCGATATCCCTAAGGAGACCCGAGGTCAGCGTATAAAAAAGATACGACCCATGTTTCTTACCGCAATATTATTCGTCGCGTCTCCTCAATCCTGCTGGCATCACAGGCACCAAACAGCAGCTGCCATAATGGTCCCTGGGCTATTTATCGATCTAATTGCCTGCACAATTTCCAAAAACAACGTAACTGACGCTGCGTAATGTTAACCACGTGGGTCACAACAGATCTCCTAACGTTATCCGTAAACCAAGGGCGCCATATTGGTCTATGTCCAAATGACGGATTATACTGGATGTTACACAGTTAGAAATACACGTACTCTACGTGTACAAGGTTTACTCCAGAACCACGATGACATAACCATATTTAAAAAAATTGTTACACCTATTCCACTTATATTCATAAAACTCCACAGCAAACTAACTTATTGTTGTTTCATTGTTACTGTGGAAGCTAAATAGTAGTGAATCAACAAACTTTCTAAGGTTTGCCACATTATAGGATCTTACCTGCAACATTGCATATACGTCGGGGATTATCTAATCATAACTACGCTATTGTCTAGATATCTATAGATGTATTAGACGCGCTCTTTAATTATTGCGGGATAATGCTGAATACGGAAACTTTATTAATACTGCCGGGTTACATTTAACTTCAGTCGAGCTGAAACAAAAAAGCTTTATTGATTCTGCCAAATATTGGTCTTACCTACAGCATTGCATAGATATGCAGAAATATCAAAAATATCCGATGTAGTTGCAACATCATATTGGTGTCATTGGTGTTACATTTAACTTTATGGAGTTGAGAAAAAGCTTTATTGATACTGCCAAGTATTTGTCTGACCTGCAGCATTGCATAAATATTCAGCAGTGTCTAATGTAGTTGCAACGTTGTATTGGTGTCAAAGGTCCCTACTAAGCATTTGGACGTATGTAAATATCGCCATTCTCAAGGAGTTAGTGCCCAGCAGAAAATTCTACACCTCCTAGTTGAACTTTCTATTACAGCTAAATAATCCCAATTCCTGACTATGGAAGGACTCAAATCCTTCCCATGAATACAAGTTCTATCAGAGCATATGTTATTAACCCATAAAATGTACTCTGATTGCGCTATTCATCTCTGGGTGATGTTCCAAATGATTTCCTCATTGAGCCCTTTCTTTACACTATTAAGAGTAAAGATCCAAAAGGTTTCCCTTCTCTTACGGGTCAACTCAATTGGTGGTCCTGCCTGTGGTTTGACTTTCTCTCGGATACACCATTTTAATTCAGTCTCCAAATGGTTCTTATCGAGACATTGTTGAACCATGGGGGCTGTGGTCCTCCTTGTGCGGATAGCAGATTTGTGTTCTCTATATCTCACACGGAATTCCGGCCTGTCTCTCCCACTTAAGCTAATTCGCATGCATGGGCACAATGGCATGTAGACAATATTATAGATTCTACAGTTGGTGAAGTCCTTAAGTCTGACACTTTTGTCATTATACGTGCAGGAGTCTGTCACCATAGCTGTCTCACAGGCGTGGCAAGAGCCACATTTGTGGTTCCCCAGCACAGGTGGCAATCCTGTAATTGTTCTCTGATCGGATTTTGTCTGGACTTCATTTCTCGTATGCACTAATATGTCCTTTAGGTTTCGATTTCTCCTATATGCTACTATCGGGGGGGTGAATGTATGACATTGTTCTGCATTCTGTCCATCAATTGTTGTTTTTGCATCCTTCATAATGTCCCAGATATAACAAACACAATGGTTTCCTGTTTTGGGGGATTGAACTGACCTTTTACTGGGGAGATCCGAAAGGCAGTTTCTCTTTAGGGGAAACCATGCACAGGATGTTTACTCATTGGAATGCAGGAAAGCACCATGTCTGGCTGGTATACTTGATTCCCATTCCAGTGCTTCCGTTGTACGGGGATCCTGAATGGGTAGCGATAGTCCAACATCAAATGGGTGGCAGTCTTTCCTCAGTTATACAGATAAAAAGGCATGTGACTTACACTAATATTTCTGCCACCACTGTCTGTCATTGCATAGGCTGTGTTAATAGGGCGTTGTTGGTCAGTCGCCATCAGAATGGGGCACAGTGTTGATGTTCCCCTGACAGCTACATTTAGAACCCAGGGAGCACCTCCAGAGAGGTTGCATGATTGTCAAACTCACTTGCAAAAATCACAAGGCTATTGAGAAAAATGTACAAGAGCATGACAGTACATCTTTTTAAAGCTCTGTAGAGGACTTCTGTTTAAACACCTCACCTTTAGGAGTCACTGTAGAGCTCAGAGTCTGGCTGGCATACTGTCCCCTTATTATTAAAAGGGACTTAAGGTGCGCACAGCTACCCCGAAGGGTCTCCCGGCTTGGGGAAGGTAAGCAAGGAGTGACAGTTACTAAGAGAGGTCGGGAGAGAGTTCTACAGTGTCGGACCCAGGTAAGCGAACGAGGGTCCCTCTATGTGGGCAACACGAAATTTGGGCGTGGGGAAGAGCGAGAGGCTGTATGATCTCAGCCGATGCGTAGGAACATAGGGCGTCACCAGACCTTGAATGTATAAGGAAGCTAAACCATGTCTGGCCCTGAAAATATAGCACAGAGCCTTGAATTCAATGCGCTTAGCGATCTTGAGCGAGTGCAATTCGCGAAGCAGGGGAGAAGCCGAGGAGTGCCTTGGTAGCCGGAAGAGTAACCGTGCTGCTGCATCCCGAATGATCTGTAAACGACGAATCGAGGATTTGTCTGCGCCCATGTACAGCACATTGCCGTAATCCAGTCTAGACATCACCAGAGCCTGAATAACTGTTCTCTGGGCTGCTGGAGGAATTGGCCAAAGGATCTTCTTCAGCCACTTGAGAGCAAAAAACCAGGGAGCAGTGACCTTGGACACCTGTGGCTTCAGGGAGAGCTTGTCATCAATAATAAAACCGAGATTCTTGACCCTAGTTGCTGGAGTTGGCAGAGGCCCGAGGGATTTCGGCCAGTGGCTGGCTCCCCAGAGCTCAAGGTTGTTTCCCAAAACTAAGTCCTCTGTTTTATCACCGTTAAGCTTCAGCGCGTTATTATTCATCCATAGGAAAATATTCTTCAAGCCCAGATAGAACAACGAGGGATCTTGATGTTGAGCAGCTGATAACGAAAAGATGATCTGAGTGTCATCCGCATATGAAAAGAGGGAAAGCCCATACTTCTCAATCACATCTGCTAATGGACGAATATAAATGTTAAAGAGCAGTGGCTCAAAATGGATCCCTGAGGGACAGCAGAGGTCAGAGCTAAAGTCTTAGATCTTACATTGGCTGAGGAGACCTGGAAGGTATGATCTTTTAAGAGGGAGGTCACCCAGCTCAAGACAGAGCCCTCTATTCCCAAAGACTCAAGTCTGCCTGCCAGAATGGAATGAGACAGTGTGTCAAACGCTGCGCTTAGGTCAAGCAGAATGAGAGCAGCTGTGCCACCAGAGTCAAGTTGTTGCCTAAAACATTCTGTGACCCCAAGAAGAGCGCATTCGGTGCTGTGTGCAGCACTGAACCCAGACTGTGAAGGGTGAAGCAGCCGGTGAGTCTCAACGAATGTGGAGAGTTGAGTATTAACATGCTTTTCCAAGATTTTGGAAAAGACAGAAAGAAGGGAAATCGGATGGAAATTTGACCAACAGGAAGGGTCCAGATCTTTTTTTTTTCAACTAGGGGAGGACGAGGGCGTGCTTCCAATTCTGAGGAACGTAACCTTCACTCAAAGAAGTATTGAGAAGTTTTAGAGTGACAGTTAAGACTGAGTCATCTAAAAGTCTGAGGTTCGCAGGAGGGAGGGGATCCACAGGGAGCAAGACTTAATAGATTGTAGCATATTTTTTAATGTCTGCATATCCAAAGAGGACCATGCCCTAATTTTGGAGGTCTACTCAGGCTTATTAGACGAAAGGGTCACTTTCTGACGGGGCAACGAGATGCGAAGGGCTCTGTCTTAGCAGCGTCTGCTGCTAATTGGCAGTGAATTATATCACTGTAGCTAACTCATTGCTCTGATGTTGTGAAAGAGAGAGTGGAGGCAGAATGTTGCTGGCAGCCGAGAGATCTTTTACTACTTTAAAGAGTCTTCTGACAATGTTAAGAGCTAGTAATTTTCTCAGTAAAGTACACAGCATGCGCTGATTTACAGAGGACATGATATTTTTTCAGCGCCGCCACAAATTTGTACATAGCCTCAACAGCATAAAGTTTCCTCCACTGTCTTTCTAGGATTTTACATAGTTTGTTTTCTTGTCTGATGGGGTCAGTGAACCAAAGAGCAGGAGGATGAGTTCTACACGTCCGTTTAGACGTGGGTGGCAAGATGGACTCAGTGGCCTCAGTAAGCCATTGGTGCACAGAGATTTGGTCAGGGTCAGGTTGAGAGATAAGGGTGGGTATCGAATTGAGAAGCAGCTCATTTAACTCCGAAATGTTGAGTTTGGACCAGTTCCTGGCTCTAGGTTTCAAAACCGGCCGAGAAAAGGGGGCGGAGGAGACCCTAATTCTGAAAGGCACCACAAAATGATCCGACCAACGAGTTTTAAGGGAGGAGTGACAGTCAAGGCTTTTAGGTTGGAAAAAATGGGGTCCAAAAGGTGCCCCACAATGTGAGTGGGTACAGAATTGAGGAGAGCGAGATTGAGAGTGCCTATTTTGTCGATAAAAGCTGAGGCTATTTTGTTATTGGCATCCTCAAGGTGAAGATTGATATCACCAAGCAAAGTAAAGTTGACTGGCTGCAGAATATGGGGAGCCAGTAAATGAGGAAGAGCTGAACACCAATCACTGGGGTACCCAGGAGAACGGTAAATCAGTGCCCCAGAGAAGGTAAATTTAGGGGTCAAGGAAAGAGTAAATAGCAGGGCTTCACAGTTAGGAACCTGGAAGTCCTTTATTTTACATTTAAAAGCCTTTTTAAAAATGATGGCAATACCGCCACCAATTCTATGAGGTCTGTTTAGCCCCATCAGGGTGAAATTGGCAGGAAGTGCTGAAATAATGTCAGGTAGGGAACCTCCGTGCAGCCATGTTTCTGTAAGAAATACAGCGTCGGGACTAACGTCACAGAGAAAATTAAATAAGTGCAGCTGGTGCTTAGGGAGAGAGCGGCAATTCAAGCTAAAACAGAGAAATTTTTGGGACGGGAAGAGTTCAACCCGGTGACTGGAGAAAGTCTTATGCTCAACATCCCTGACCTGTGGACCAAACAAAGGGTTAACAACCCTAGGATAGATAATGGTAGGGGAGCAAACAAACTGGCAGAATGCACATGAGGGCGGGAGGGTGTCAGGATTAAAAACCTGACAGTGATTTTTAAGTGCAAGCTTTAGACCATGCAAAAACAGGGGGGTGTAGGATCTTACCTCTGACTGCAAAGGACCAGGGTTTCCGACCTCATGCTCTGGCCGGACGCGCAGACGGGCTTGCCTTAGGCGCGTCCGCTCAGCCATCTCTTTTAAGAGGTGTTACTGGAGCAACTAGACCGCACACGCACCGGAAGTGAGCGCGACCCCTGAAGTGGGTGTCGATTACGGTCTCCTTAGCCCTCCACACAAACGGCTCAGCAGCTGCGGCAAACCAGGACAGGAGCCAGACGCACGAGCAAGGTAAACACCGAAGAAGTGAATCGTACGCAAATTAAAATTTAAAAAGTAAGAACAGTAAGAAAGGCTAAAAACGAGCTGAGCAGTGGCACCATACCTGCTTCTTATATTTGTGTTTGGCAGCAACCAGGGGTACGGACCGCAGCAGCTGTGTCTGGTCCTTTCTGCTCAATAATTCAGCCTTTTATGCTGATGGTGGGTCTTGCATGTGCAACCATTCCTTCCTTTGCGGATGGTAGTTACTGCATGTGCAACCACAGCCCTCCCTTGCCCAGTGCTGATGTTTGATGTTATTTTTGGTCAAACGAGACGGTTTATGTTGTCCCTCACTTTTTCCGTTTATTAGGTCTCGCCTAGGCAGCGCATGCGCTGTCTCTTCGAGACTGCTGTATCTAGAATATGGGGTTTAAGCACCACCCGTCTTTGTATTTGGCTCCTTTTACTGTCCTTGCAAATGGCTGCTTTTCTTTGGTTAATATGCTCAGTTGTCCCTCCTTTTCTACTTTTGTAACCTCCCATGAGGACTTCCCCTGTTACATGTGCTCTAACTCGTCATGTTATTTATTACTTTGAGAGCACTGTTTTTAGGTCTCGCCTGAGCCACCGCATGCGCTGTTCTGGCGAGACTTTTAGTAAGTGGGCTTCAAAAAGCCGACCACAGCTTTTTGTGTGGCCTAGAGCGTGTGGTTATGCGCACAGTTATGAGCACAGGCGCCATCTGGCTTTGCTGTCTCGTCATGGCTCATTAAGTGCATCGCTCGCGGGCACCCTTACAGCCCGCGATTGCGATCACTTTCACGGCCGCGTCACTTTCACGGCCGCGCGGCCAATGCTTGTTTTTTTGGCAGCGCGGCTCACTTTTACTATAGCAACCGCACGCCTTTATTTTCCTCTGAACTTGCTCCTTTTCATCTGCATTATTATTTTATTTTTTGCAAGCGCGGCGTGCTTTTCCTATAGCGGCAGCGCACATTTTTTCCCTGGAGAAGTAGCCTTTGGCGGCTGCACGCCTTTTTTTTTTTTTTAAACAACAAGAACCTCTCCTTCCCTGTACAATGGCCATCGGAACCGGAAGAAGGCATCTCCCTGGCAATCAGCAGCTGCGATCAGTCCCGATCGGAGTTTGTTGGATGACAGATTTGAATTCTGTGGGTAAGTAGAAATGCTTGTTACTCTTGTTGTCACTGCCCTCGACTGCACCTAAACTCAAGGCTGCAGCACGGGGGGAAGGAGAGGGTGAAGGCAGACCCGAAACGGCATCTGTTCCAACCAAACATAGCCCGTTACAAGCACCGCGTAACTGACTGGGTCCCTTTCCGACCGACTTGACATGCACAACTCTGATTCGATCTATCAGATTTCAGGCACGCAGCTTCCACCTGACTTGATTATCTCCAGAAGACATTACAGTAGTCTTTGCGTTGCGGTCTTTCAGATAGACCGGTCTGTAAATCTGTATGCGACTGACTCAGCCTCAGCCTTGTTTAACTTTCAGACGTCACAACCAAACCTGACATAAATGATTTAGGCACCATAGTGGGCACGTAGCCCGGCACCTTGAGTGACAACTTAAGTCAATCACTTCTTTTCGAACCAGCAGTGCGTTGCCTTTTGTGACATATAGTTAATACTCTAAGTGTGTGCTTAACATTCCAGGGTGTAAAGCGATGGCGCAGCACAGACTGTGGGGCACTTCGCAGCTGTGCATCCTTACAAGCTCCCACTCCTTCCAGCCAAAAGCTATGAGCATCTGTTAGCTATAGGAGTCTCGGAGGCCCATGGCAACATTCTGCTGGCGGCACCATCATTTTGTGTTACGTCACTGCCCCATATCCGGTAGATTGACCGGACCTCCTCGGCTCTTCTGAGCTGTACAGTACACCGATTCCTCCCTTCCCTGCAGCCTTTAGTTCCAAGGTACATGCCTGCTTCTCCTGATCTCCACGTAGCCCAGGGTACCTCTGGCCAAGTTCTTACCAACTACACACCTTCCCGCCCCTTGCTGTAGGTTCGCAAGGTCCTCCAGTTTTGTATTATTAGTACTCCTTTCGGTGTAGTACACATGTATTCTTTAAAAAAAAAAACATAAGACCCTTCTTCATAGCAGTAGGTGCTAAGTGGTCCTGTGTCACTCCCGAGATCTTCACCCAGACCTGGCTGTTTTAGTCAAAAACTTGAAGCGACTGACTCCCGTCCAGCGCTATTGACCTGCCGCGATTAAATCTGACCCAGCGCCATCGACCCTTCAGCACTTAATCTGACAGCTTTACGGGGCGGTTCAGTTTAACCAAGTTGCTGGCTTTGCACGCTGGAAAGAACTAAAGTAGCTCCACTGATTGGTTTAAGTACTCACCGGTGAGCTCTGCTGAAATTCGTGTTACCGTTAAATCACTGCAGGACAGGCTTGGAATTTCATCCTTCTGGGGCAATGCGCCAGCTCAAGACAGTGCCTATCATTGTGACTACTCACTACGTGGATTAATTGCTGACTGACCCATCACAGAACATCACCACTGTTACCTCAACACAATAATGTGCACAGTGCCCAACAACTTCCATTTCACCACCAGTTCTCAAAGTGACCCCACTTGTCACTAAAATCAAGCATGCTTTTCTGACTGTTCCTGACTGAATGGTTTAACTGGAAAGCTGGGTTTAACAAGCATTTGCAATTTAGTAATAGAGGCACATTTACTGCCAACCTTGCTTCTCGTAACCAAGGATTATAACCACAAAGTGCGTGTTTAAGCACCGCTTGCAGGTTTTCAAAACACATAAATAAATGACTTTGTAAGTTACAATGCCAACAGCTCAAACTGGGAAATGCGAGACCTATTGCATTGCAAATGCTTGTTTTCTTTGTGCTTGTTTAGGCTCAGGAACTCACTCGTGCCCACGCTTGCTCCCTCCCCTCGCTGCAGCTGCCTCCTACTCCTCCCTCCTGTTTATTTCTTTCTTTCCTGCTGGCTCTGCGATGTTTGCATCAGCATGATCCCATGATCTTGCATTTAAAAACAATGCTTAAAATGCAACTCGCAGTTAAACAAATATTTCCCATGAATTACGAGAAACAAACTCAAAAAAGTACACAAAAACACTGCGATAGCAGCTCTTTGCCCCACAATGACGTAACTTGCATTGCCGCTTTAATGGGTCTCCCGAAACCCCCTCGTTCTTTCTCTGCTCTCACCCCTTCTCTGGTCGTGATTCTCAACCGCCTTGAGGGAGGGAGTCTCTGCTCTTCGCTACAACATGTCTCAGCCCTTTCCAAGATGCACAGTCTTGTCAGCTTCAATCTCCTTCCCTTCACTGGTCCTCTGAGATTTCTGCCAGGAAGCGTGGGGCCATACGTCATGCGGGGTCTGGGTTAGAAAATGGCCCGTCTGTGGCCGTTTGTGTCACTGCGCTATAGCTAGGATAAGGGGAGCTGTTGCTTAACCACGTTCCCCTGCCGTGTGCTCTCTCTGCTGTCTCCTCCAAATGCTCACAGCGAATGTTAATCTTTTCTCCCACACTAAAGAATAGCTGGGTGACATCACGAGTAGACTGAACGGTGTGGCTACGGATGCTGATATTTCAATAATTACTGTACTTGCAATGCGATAGATACACTAAATCACTGGATGCACAGGCGTTATACAGCACTCCCCTTAGAACACACCGAGTCCCCTGCTCTTCTAACTAATGAGACTCGTGGGTTACGGGCAGCGCGGGCGGGCCCAATCCAAACGGATTCCCCTCCAGAGCGGGATATGTTATGGCGGTCCTGCGGGGATACAAAACCGGCGCCGCCACCGCCAAATAAAACAAGCATTTGCAATGCAATAGGTCTCGCATTTGCGAGAGTTTAAGCTATTGACATTGCAAATGTCAATGCCTTTTATTTATCTGTTTTAAAAACAACACATAAATAAAAGGCATTGTCATTTACAATGCCAGTAGCTCAAACTCGCGTAAATGCGAGACCTATTGCATTGCAAATGCTTGTTCTATTACTGTACATACATTTACATGCCTGCAGCACAGTGAGTATGAAAGCGGATTCCACAACTGCAAACTGATACGTCCTGGAGGCCTCTGGAAAGGCCAGTGAACTAAAATGCCTATTCATTTCAATTTGTGATGGAGCTTTTGTGCGTGGGGGTGAGCGCCCACAAACTTGGACGTCTGTTGGACTTTCTTTTCTAAATCAACTTGCCTGAGTTGCCTCTAGCCGATGAAAGTGGCACTGTGAAAGACCACTAAGCATTGTCTCATGTTGGATAAGGTTATTAGAAAGAGAAACCAAAAACAGCCAAATAGAAACAATAATCACCATTGAAAAACCTGCAAGTGTATTAGTCCGTGATTTTATTCTGAGTGGTGAAAAATAAGAAATAAGTAACTCAGAAGCACAAATAAAAACTCAGCCTTTTGACGATACCAAAGTTGAAAAACATAGATACTACGAACTTTCTACAAAGTAATTCAGTCACGGTTTTTAAAACCACTTTCTGTTTGGAAAGGTGCCTCTAGCATCACCGGCACCAAGAGGCCTGCCATGACTTGGCAGGACAGCTTGAACCTCAGTGGAGCTGGCAGCATTCTGCCAGCGGGAAGTGAATCAGCAATGTTTATACAATACTCATATTGACAGCACCTCTGCTGCTGCTCAGGCAACCCTCCCGGTCACATAGAGATACGGCGACTAGGCGTCCCGGATTTGCCAGGACATACCCGGTTTTTGACCCGCTGTCCTGACAAATTTCTGTAAATTAAACTCATGTTCCGCTTTTTTGAGGTCAACTGAAAACTGTGGGATGTAGCTTTTATGTGTTCCAAAGCAACACTATTCAGTAATTCAAGGAGCAGGTAAAATACTGAGATAAAAAATTTACATTTTATTTCCTTAGTACCTCGTTATCTGTGTTACTGTGTGAACGAGCGATGTCATTCTTTGCCCTTTAGAATGATGTAAAATTGTGGCCCTTCTATTTTTCCGAAATGTCACGGTTTTTGTTTTCAAAATCTGATCACCCTACCCAGGGGCAAACATGTGAGGGACCCCCACACTTTCAGGGCAGGGTACCAACGCAGAAGACAGGGTGCACGTTCACAGGGTTTAGAGTTCTGCGGGGAGCGGATGGCAGAGAAGGAGGAGGGCTATACTCACGTGCTGAGCTTCCTGGTCCATACAAGTACCCCTGGCCACAGCTCCCGCAGCTGCACAGATTATCCTTGATGTTGTGCAGCAATTGCTGGGACTCGCTCTCTAGGCGCCCAGCGTAAGGGAGTAGTAAGTAGTTGGTTGTACACGATCTCCTTCTGAGGCAGGCAGGGTTGGATTGGGATTCAAAATCGGCCCGGGCAGGCAAAAAAAAAGTGGCCCACATTTGCATATTGCCTTTCCTCAAAACACTGCTTCGGCGAAATTTTATAAAAAAAAAGGGGGGTGGGGGGGGGGATATACAAAAAAAATGCATGGATTCGTTTACACTCGTGACTGAAAACAAGTGAGGCCACTTCTGCTCAGGCCCCCTGCCCCGCTAGGTATGCATACATTAATGGGCCGGCCCTGCGAGAGAAAGAAAGTGACACTTCTGCCTGTTGCTAAACGTGAGGTAATGAGCGCCCATCTGCCTCCAGAAAGGCCACTCAGACACTCACTGGGCCGCTGGCGACATCGAACAACGCAGACATCGCCCAAATCTCTCTTCCCTCCCTCCCCCCCCCCGACTGCTCCAAAAAGCAGCCCACAGTTGGAACTCGGCACCGGCCCCCTCGGGCATTTTCCCGAGTGCCTGCGTTACCAATCCGACGCTGGAGGCAGGTGTGGGAAGGCCAGAGGCTTGGCCCACCCAACTGTCTATGGTCATCCTTGTCGCTTATGGACTATGCCTCTGATTGTGCCTCTCTCTCTGGGCTGTCTCTCCTATGGATAAGGACTGGTTGTCTTCCCCTGGTACTGTTTTCTCTTGCCTGTGCTGTTTCTTTCCTTCCGCCGCCCTTCGCCTCTCTGTGCCAGGGAGTGTGCCACCCCCTGGATTGTCCCTCCTGGCAGCCCCGGTGTACCTCGGCTCTTCTGCTCCCCGTACCTCTCGCTCTAGTCTGTTAGTGACGTCTCTTCGCCGGCTCGTGACAGAAGGGGTCCGTTGCGTCACTTCCCCTAAGCGCTCCTCCATATGGTCGTCTGCTACAGTATATGTCAGGTCGCCGAAGCTGAGTAACAAAGCTAGACACTTAAAGCCATCGACAACAAGGGAAAGTGAAAGAGCGCCATGCGCGCGTTGTGAGGCACGCCGTGAGCGTGCACATCGGCGTGGCCTGCGGCTCGTGCCCAGTGGCGGCGCCTGCGGACTTCGCCGTACTTGAATAAGTGCTGCGCGGCTCGTGCGGCCCAGGGACGGGGCCAAAGCAGGATTTCAGGCGGGGCTCCTGTGAGCAAGACGGAGCCCCGCGTGTTGCTGCAGTGACCGGCTGAAGACGGAGACCAGCCGAGGAGCAGCGCAGAGTCCCCACAAGAGCAGGTAAGTGGGGTGAGGCATGCTGTGCGTGTAAAGCGCGCCGCGCTTGGAGCTCGCGTGCGCATTAAAAAAGAAAGTGATATTGCATGAGGCTTGCGAGGACGGAAGGGGGACAGGAGATGTGCACATTGCGTGTCTGTACTTGCGTGTTCATGGGCGCGTTCACATTTGCAGTCTGTCCTGCGCGTGCACATCTCCTGTCTCCCTTCCGAAGCAAGTCGGTAACAATAGATCTCGCTAGCGACAGCGCTTTCGCGCTGCGTCGCTAGGCGAGACCTAAAAATATTGACAAGAAGTCAATGAGTTGTATAATGGTTTGAAGCAATACACACTCTGCACGAGCTTCATAGACCCTCAGCACCCCCCTTAAGGACATAATTCCCAGAGTTGTTAAAAATACCTCCTTTTCCAGCTCAACAAATTCATCATGCTCCCAGGCATAGAGGGTTCAGATGGATATACAGAAACAAGACCAGAGCTCCGTGCATTATGTTTCATTCAGGTGAAGTTCTGGACTTTGGCATAAATGAATGATGTGTGTTTTTTCCGACTTGTTCCTCTTTCCACCTTGCTGGCATCTGTAGAGCGAGTGCTGCTGCGGTCGCATCATGAATGTGTGGTCTGTGACACGCAGAGCGCCTCTTTTTATGCGTTTGGACTGTCTGAAGCGCATTATATTTAACCTGGAATTTCTCCGAACCAGCGCGTGAGCTGCAGACAGCACAGTTTCGAAACAGCGAGCAGGGGTTGCCACTTTCTGTATTCGACCTATTGTATTGTATTTGCATTTGTATAGCGCTTACTACCCCTGACGAGGCGTCGAAGCTCTTTTTCGGCGAGTAGCACGCTACTCCGGGACCCATAGAGGATTAGTGTTGAATTAGTATAGTGAAACATGCAAGTAAATTTTAAGTGGTGGATATGTTAGTCAGTTATTTGGATTCGGAAGGATAGCAGAAGGATAGAAGAGGAAAGAAGGTTTGTATTTATATAGCGCTTCTAACCCCTGATGGGGTGATGAATCGCTTTTTTTGGCGAGTAGCACGCTACTCCGGAAACCCATAAAGGATTAGTGGTGAATTAGTATGGTGAAATATGAAAGTAATTTGAGTGGTGGATATTAGTCAGTTATTTGGAGTGAGAAGGATAGTGGAGGGATAAAAGGGAAATAAAGGTTTGCATTCATATAGCGCCTGTTACCCCTGATGGGGTGTTGAAGCGCTTTTCTGGCGAGTAGCAGGCTACTCCGGAACCCATAAAGGATTAGTGTTGAAAATTAGTATAGTAAAATATGAAGTAATTTGAGTGGTGGATATGTTATGGCATCTGCAGCTCACGCAGTAACTAAGAGAAACTGCAAGTTAAATAAATATACGTGATTTAGAAAATGCAGTTGTTTTTAAACAAGCACTCGGCTATACTCGGAGAAAGACAACTGCTCGCAATTTCTGCACTGTGGTGCCTGAAAGTCATGTGCTAAATCGAAAAGTTTTTAAGGTAAATATATACACAGTGCAGTAGCATATTAGCAAGCGCTCCGCTCTCCTCTGATCCCTTGTATAGCCCCTGAGTTGCTGTGATAGCCTAATGCTCCTCTGTTTTTTGATTTAGCACGTCACTGCTTGAGATCGTATGCAGAGAATTTCATGTGACCAAAAATATGATTTTAGGATTTTATTAGTCGTGTATTTTCTCTGTTTCCAAAATCTGCTGACTATTTTATTACAACATGAATCAAAAAAATTATTATGTTGCCAGATGTCAAAAGAAGGCAAAGAAGGCATTGGTACTGCGGTTGGCAGACGATTAATACACAGACTGTGATGAGTTGTTCATCAGTAAACCTATAAAAAGAAACATTCCATAAGGGTTTTAAGACACTAGTGTACCACACATCAGAGAGATGCTTGGGTATTACGGCAATACATGACACAAGTCCAATTAGGACGTTACCATAAAGGATGACCACTTGCTTTCTTGTAGAATGGAGTTTAGTTATTATGCTATTCAAACAATTAGAGCCCTGCCACGCGTCACCCTAACTCATTTAAAGGCAAGCCCCTCCTGCATCACTACATTAAAAATAATGATCATGCATTATAGCGCCTCCTCAGGTGTCAAATGCTGGAGCACTGCAGTATAATAATTAGCACTACCTGAGCAAAGCTGATAGCGCTGTCCTTGTTAAGGGAGGCTTATTCTGCTCCAGGTACCGGAAACCAGAGACTCATCAACACAAACTCCCACTGATTGTCAGTCTGGAACAAGTTCCCTGCTGTTTCTCCATCGGTGGGCGTCGCACTGAGGAAAACAAAAAAGTGATGGTGGATTGCTTGAATTAATCTCCGCCACACTGGAGATTACTCAGGAGTGCATTCCAGTTTATCTGTGTTTGCACAGTCAGCCTTGGTACTGCTCCAGTAGGAAGAGTCCAGCTGAACTGCTAAGACAGGTCTCCTCGGAATGGGAACAACTAGCAACCCCAGACAGGTTCCTGTTCACTTGGGTGTCTTCTTTAGGATGAGGATTCTGTTCTATGGTATAATGTGCAGCCACTCAAGAAAACCAAAACGTGATGGATAGAATGCTTGAATTAGTAGCAGCCACTGGTGTAAATACTTGGGGCCACATTCGATTCCAACCCGTTGTTTTCATTGGTAGCCGATCGCATTGCATGTGTAAGAAGCAATGACGTCTACTATGGGGTGAGATAAGGATAATGTGTTGCATGGTTAAACACTTCTAAGGTCCAAAATGCGAGACCTATTGGCTATGCCAATACTTGTTTAAAAGGCAAGCAAGCCCAGACAGCCTAATGTACTGTGTGACCTTCATTGACCTTTTGTTGTTCATTCTTAGCTGAGTCTCACCTTTATTCGGTGATAAACAGGATCCTGCATCTGCTGGAGATGAGTAACATTTCTCCCAGCATTACATGATGGCCGACCACCCTTCCATTGATTGGGTAGCTTGATATCTGGATTCATAAAGCTTTCATTTTTAGCCAGATGAGCCTACTGGCAGGTCGGGTAAATATAATTGAGTACGCAGTTATTTTCAAACTATAAAAATGATTTGTAGCAATTTAAGTACTCTTTCAACATACTGTCTGCAGTTCACATGCATTTAGATACATCCCTTCACCTTTCCTACATCTTGTTTATTTAGAAGACAGCAGCGTCTATTCAATGAAGACTTTAAAGTTCTGTAATTTTTGTTTTCATTGCTTGGAGGCACAAGATTCATGCCCAAGCTTTTAGCCTCCAAAGACATCCTGTGTCATTTTATAGACTGCTTAATTTTAAAATTGTACTGCATCCCTATTGCAGACAGCTATGATTCTCTTTGTGCGCTTCATAAGCACTTCACACTAGGTACAAACCCTCGGTATCATTGGTCAAATGAGTCCAAGATAAATTCCTGGTATCCTGAATGACAGTGGGCTGCGCAAGCTACAGCGCTGCCCCTCTCCCTGACCACTTTCTACAGGCATTTCTTGTAAATTCCTTAAATGACCTCTGTGACTGCCTCTCGTTTTTTTATTCCGACTTTATTAGTTTTTCACACATTAGGAAATGAGAAAGTTGAACAAGAGAAATAAGTACTCCCCTTGTTTAGGATATTCTTTCTTTTGGTCTTCAGTCTTCCAGTCATAACTACGACTTATAGTCCGTTTATATATTTGTAACTTCGGCGTAAATATTTGTTTAGTTTGAGGTTGAGTAGATGAAGTGGAAAGACTATGGTTGAAGTTTGGAGGGACTGGCAAGTTCCTTTAGAGTTAACATGAGAAGCTATGGCAAATTTTCTCTAACTGTTAATAAATAACTTGATGGCTTTTTTTCTGCAGCGTGAATCTTTTCTGAATTCACATGCCGTGCAATTATTTTGCCATCTACTTGCTGATTACAGAATTCTCGTCTGTTTTTTTTTTGTGCATTTTTTATTTTTTTTTGCATTGGCATCGTCTAGCACCATTTGGTGGTAGGTCATTTCCCTTGTAATGCCAGATGTATGTCCCGAAAGCCCCTGTGTGTGGTTGGTGTCTTCAGATTCAGTTTTCCGCTATTGGGTCTGGAGACAAAATGGAGGTTTGAGAGTGTTTGATCGATGGATCGTCGAAGTAAAGTTTGAAAAAATGAGCAGAACATCAAAAGATACCAAAGATTTGGGGATAAATGCTGATGTGACCACTTTTTGCTTGCAAACCACAACCGGATAGACGACCTCACAGTCGTGGAATGTGCAGCCAGGTATTCTGGACAGTCGGGGGAGGTGGAGAACACTCACTTTGGATTTTGTCCAAGGTTCGATCACAAGTTTCTATAAATGGATTCCCGCAAAGTCTGCAACTTGTTGCACCATAGCTCCAAGGGTTGTGAACCCCGCGCCAAGTTCCCAGAAAAAACACTGAAGGTTAGGGAGAAACGGAGGTGGCCACGCTATGCGATGATGACGTCACGGCAGAAGCAGATCTCTCTCTTGGTCTGTCCAGCAAAGAGGATGAAAACACCCAGGAAACTGAGTTGGTGCAAGGTAAGTGGTCAGATTTAAAGAAAGCGTACTCCGCCTTGAGAGGCTGGAAGCAGTGAGGAACCTGTCAAAAGAGGTCAACCCAAGCAGCAAAACTAATCCTACAGGTAAGTAACCATTTCATGATAAATTGTGAAGGAGGGCAGTTTAAGACCCAAGCATATGGTACTTTGGGTAGTAATATTTGCATTTTCTCTGAAATGGCTTACATTTTTCTGTTTTCTTTGATGATGGCATCAATTACCACTGAGGAAAGTCTGCCCTTGCCTAATATGCCTAATTTCAATGTATTTTTGTAGCTTTCAGAAAAGGGAAAACCGTTTGTGGATATACAGGGCCTCACCGCTGCCACCATGGAAATTCTCCTGGACTTTGTCTACACTGAGACTGTGCATGTGACAGTAGAAAATGTGCAGGAGTTACTGCCGGCTGCATGTTTGCTTCAGCTAAAAGGTAAGTATACCTCACAAAGCATGATTGGAAGTGTTTGGTTTACTCCTCAGTATGGCTGTCCTAGTATGATTGCAATTGAGAAGGGTATTGCCGCAGGAGCATTGCAATAATCTTGCAAGAGTGGAACTGAAGCGGTTAATTCTTGGTGCTGGTTGTACTATATGATTGGGGTTGATGTTACTGCTGAAGAGTGGTTTTGATAGCATCATTGTAAGCAGTTCAGTTACTGCAGCTTAGTGGCTGTTGTACAGAATGGTGGGGTTGCCATGTGGCTACATAGTATAAGCACACAGCATTAGAGGGTGGTTAATGCCAGATTGTCTTTTCCATGACCTTATGGAAGGGATCAAAGCGATACCAAAGGGATGGCATTGCTCTTAAATGTGGCTAGCACAGCATGGCTAGTCTTACTGAAGGGTGGCTGCTGGCACTGCATGGTTCTCTATCCTCTGCAAGATATTACACTGGTCTTGGGTTTGAATTCACCTTGTGTAATTTTGTAATGGAGCCAGTTTCAAGAGTAGAATTCTGTCTGTTGAAAATGACATTTTTTGGTGGCCTGTAGTAGATCTCCCTGCTTCATGAGGCGGAAACTGCAATAAATGTATCTGATGGTTCAAATAGGCTTAGCATGCTGAATATCAGCGCAACTAGTGTGACTACCAAAAATAGATTGTTGCGCACATGGGTAATGTGTTCCATGGGGAAAAAATACATGCCTTCAGCTGCACAAGATGTAAAGAACTAATTCTTTTTTTTTTTAAATGTATTTTTATTTTTAGTTACTGAGTACATACACTAAACAATACTACAATTGTTGGTCGCATCAAAACTTTGCCATCGTCTACATAAAAAAAAAACCCATTCCTTTTATTACTTGATGATTCATTTCGATACAATTTCTCTTTCATAACAACTGTACTTCCCCTTCGGGTCTAAAAGTAATGAACGACCGGGTGCCCCCTCTATGTGGGTCCCTTCTCATAGCTAACCGTAGTACTCTCATGAGCTACTTGTGGTGTGGGTTGTCGCGTATCCTCCCCTATATCAAGCCCAAAGTGTCTTTGCCATGGACCCCATATTTTGCGAAATTTCCTGGGGCATCCCCTACTAAGGTACGTGGTATTTTCAGTGGCCATGTACAGGTCAATTCCTCTCATCCATTCCTGGACCGTGGGTCTCTCTGCCACCCCGTATCGTCTGGCCACATCCCTCTTGGCCACAAGAGACGAAGTTTAGTTGGGCCCTAGTAATATCCACCTCACTTGGGATTCCCAGCACAATGAATCTTGGTTCGACCAGCAGTGTCATGCCTAGTACTGTCCCTAAAGTCTCGATTACCTTCGCCCAGTATGCCTGCAACTCGGGACATGCCCATATTGTATGGAAGAAATCACTTATAACCGTTTTGTAGGTAGGGCAGTATGGTGACTCTGCCCTTCCCATTTTGTGTAGTTTGTCTTTATCATAGTAAATTCTATGTAATACCTTATATTGTATGAGGCGTAGCCTTGCCTTAATAGCTACCTCTCTGGGATGCATCAATGCCGCCTCCCGATCAATGTCTTCGAATGGCCCTACATCTTTCTCCCATCTAGCCCGCAGCCCTCCCAGTCCGTCTGGCATGTTATTACTAATGGTTTTGTATGTGTAGGAGACGGCCTTATCTACCAGTTCTTCCTGTAAGAGCCTTCCCTCAAGTGGGGCGTAATCCAGGAGATGCTTGCATTGGATACCCTCTGCCTGCCATGCGTGGCGCATTTGTGCATGCTTGATAAATTGGGATTTGTGCAGGTTGTTTTCCTGGCTAAGCATCGTCCATGTTTTGAGTTGCCCCTTGTCTATGATGTCCCCTATTGTGGAGATGCCCAGAAGATCCCAGAACTCAAACCCTTTTAGTTTGTGTAGTTCCTTGAATCTACTCCCTTCTCAGTAAAGAACTAATTCTTAAACAGACAATAACAGACGTTGTCAAAAAATACTGCACATTTCAACATAATGAAAAATGGGTGTTTGCAGAGGGATGGTTGCATCTGAATACATTGTGGGTCACTATGGTTTTCATATTTTGGTTGGTGTGCTGCAGTAGTTGCCCCTCTTATTAACCTACTTATATATTTTTTCTGCTGTTTTTCAATAGGTGTGAAACGAGCTTGCTGTGAATTTCTGGAAAGCCAGCTAGATCCGTCGAACTGTTTGGGGATTCGTGATTTTGCGGAGACTCACAACTGTGTAGATCTGATGCAGGCCGCCGAGGTGTTTAGCCAGAAGCATTTTCCTGAGGTCGTGCAGCACGAAGAGTTCATCCTTCTGCATCAGGAGGAAGTGGAGAAACTCGTCAAGTGTGATGAAATTCAGGTGATCTGCCTACTCTTGACTGTTCTTCAATGCTATCACGTTGGTGTTTGAACTGTGTCTTTCTCTTGTCGATCTCCGAGCAAGCAGTAGTGTTCAGCTTTCACATAAGTGACCCAGGAAAGTTTGTTTTCGGAATTAACTTGGCTTTTTCCCAGCTCATCAGGTAAACCGTTTAGAACAGGAATCCCTACTGCTGGACCTATTATTGTGCTTGCCATAACAACAGGTACATTTCCAGAATAAGTAATAAAAAAATCTTATTTTGTCAACACTTTGTATTTTGAAAAATATTAGGGAAAGGGTTTGAAATTTTATTTGTGTATGTATGTGTGTATATATGTATGTATGTGTATGTATGTATGTGTACATATATCTCACAAATACGACGCTGTCTACTTCAGAAAGTCAGCTGTTAACTCTGGGGCTATCTTATTGTCCGGAATCTAATTTCTCATACAAGCAATCCCGGGTGGATGTCTATAAGTTTATTCGCAAAATCAAACTCAGGAAATTCTTTGAACTGAACAAACCTCCTACTACCACATCCATCAATGTGGGCACTGCATCCACCCTTACAGTTGGGGATCTTCCAACTCTTAGTGTGCTGCAGTCTTTGGCCGATAATGATGATAATGAGGAAGTAAATACCATGGATTTGACTGTGAGATTGGGGGTTAGTGCAGGCGTGGCGGCTGCCAGCCCGTTTAGCCCGCAGTCAACATTTTATCCTATGATGCCTAAAGACTGTGTAGATGTTTTTAATGATTTGGTGGTTCTGGATTTAAAACAACTTTATACCCATGTTAATTCCAGGCAAAAGAAATGTGATTATCGCATTAGAAATTATTGGTCTTTGATTATTAAATTGCGCAAACAACAGGACATTGTTGTGATGAATGCTGATAAGGGCGGAAATATAGTCCTATGGCCCAGGGCAGATTACTTGAGTGAGGCAGATCGACATCTAATGGACACAAATTGCTATGCTAAGGCTAACAGGGCTGATTTAATTCAAGTTAAAGATACAGTATTGAAGAGTCTGCATGTATGGAAAAGACATGGGTTGATAAGCAAGAAAGAATTTCTGTTTTAAAAAAATGATTTTCCAACTACTCCTATTATGTACTTCATTCCGAAGGTACATAAGGGGGTTTCCCCTGTCTTAGGCAGACCCATCATCTCAGCTAGAAACAATGTCTTGGAAGCAGTAGCCAAGTATGTCGATTATTTTCTCCAACCTCATATGTTTAACCTACCTTCATTTATAAGAGATACGGGGGATTTTCTTATGAAAATCAATCAAATGGAGTGGGAAACAGGTTGGTGGCTTATCACCTTAGATATAACATCGCTATATACTAGCATAAATCATTCACAAGGTGTAGTGGCAGTCAAACACTTCTTGAATAACCAGGCGATTCACCTACATGAGCATAACGGCATGTTGCTGCAAATGATTGAGCTTTGTTTATACAATAATTACTTTCTTTTTAACAAAGTTCCCTATAAACAACTCAGGGGAGTCGCAATGGGTGCGTGCTTTTCCCCCACCTATGCCTGTTTGTTGGTTGGGTGGTGGGAGGAGTGCATACTCAAATTGACGCATAAACATGTCTGGGACAAACACATTAAATATTATGGCAGATATATCGATGATATATTTGTCATATGGAATGGTACTGAATCTGAGGCAAATCAATTTGTCACTGCCATCAATGAGAATTCTTTAAATCTACAATTTACGTCCACTATCAGTCAAGAGAAAGTGGAGTTTTTAGATGTGGAGGTTTTTATTACTGACAATCAGATCCAAACATGTCTGCATAGGAAAAGCACTGCTGGCAATTCCACACTACATGCCAGCAGTGCACATCCTCGACATTTGATCAGCAGTATACCGTACGGAGAATTTCTCCGGATACGGCGTATTTGCAGCTTGAATTCTGATTTGCACAAATGTCAAAATGAGGCTTTTGCACGATTTTTGGCTCGGGGATATGAACAATCTACACTCAGGATAGCCTTGGACAAGGCCAATTCCCGACCACGTGATCTGTGTCTTATACCCAAAATAAGTCTCCCTAGTACTTCTCTTAATTACTCCACAGTAGATGAACCGCGATTAATAAGGTTCATCACCACCTACAGCAAACAAGAGAGTAATATCAGAAAAATGATATACAAACATTGGCCAGTGGTATTGACGGATTTGACACTACAGTTTTTGTTGCCCAAACTTCCTGAAATAACTTTCAGAAGGGCACCCTCTATGAGGGATGCCTTGGTTAAAAGCTGTCCCGAGGTTGTTATGAAAACTAATTGGCTATCTAAATCTGGCTTTTTAAGTGTTTGTCATGCAGGGCATGTAAGTTTGGCGTCAATCTGTCTGAATATTATACTGCTTTCAGTGATAGTCCCATACAGATTAAAGACCATTATACATGTAGAACGGACTTTGCAGTTTACCAATTAGAGTGCACTTGTCATTTGAAATATATTGGCAGCACCAAACTTCCAGTGTTCCAGCGAATTCTCAACACTTACGCGCCATAGTCAATTCAGATGAGAGTTATCTTGTGGCACGGCATTTTAAAGCCGTACAGAAAAACAATCTGGGTGACCTGACCTATTCTGTAATAGGAGCAGTTCCCGCCCATTTTCGGGGCGGCAACAGGGAGAAAAAGTTGAGGCAACTAGAGTCCTCATTTATATTGATGCTCGATACCCTTATCCCGAACGGGTTGAATACTAGTGAGGACCTATACAATTTTCTATAGTGTCACTTAGCCAAAGAGTTCTGAATTACTGCTTCTAGTTGCTGTTTTATAAAAATCCTCTATGTATACATTAGTTGCACAATGCTTGAATAATTGGGCCATACTATTGTTAGCAGAACCCGCACAATCATTATTCAGAACGTCAAATGATCTCACATTATTTTCAAGAGTAGTTCTCTGCTCCAGTGTAATTTTTGGAGTGTTGTTTTTAGTTTTCACTTTGCACTTTTTTATATATCACCATGCACTAATTTATGATGTGATATGGTAGTGAGTTATATCGGCGAGTATTGTAGTGAATCAATAATATAGAGAGATTTAAAGCCACTGAATAGTAAATGCCAGGTATATAGCCAACTAACTACAATCGGTTTATGCAATGGTTTTAATATGCACTTGTATTTTATTTATTTTATCCCTGTGTCAACTAGTGTGATAACATATAAGCTATGGTGGAAGTATGGAGAATAACAGCTTAAGGACTGATAGCTGTTCTGTGGGCACTTGCCCCGGATTTTTGTTCCTTTTATATTCCATTGTTACACTTTATCCCATTTTTTTACATTTGCAATGGGGTAATTTTTAGGGACCCCCAGGGTCTTTTAATGTTGACATTAGGGATAGCTCATTGTGCAGGTTTTAATGTGGTTTGCAATATGTTATTCGGCAATAATAACAAACTTAATGATTTTTATGAGGCTTTTATGTTTAATACCTTACATATTAACAGCATCAATTTGACATTGTTTATATGAAATATTTGATTGAAATACTGAGTGACAAAACTCGCTATACTCATATGCCTACAAAACATGTAAATTTCCATTTTTTGGTGCAGGTGTTTTTTAATGAATATAACTTATTTAAGTATTTTTTCTATGTCTATTTAAATGTTGTTTGAAACTGATTGGTTGCACTTTCAAATAAAAAGGTAGCCCGTCACAAGCGCGTCAGGTGATCAAGATCGCTTTGCGATCGAAACGCGTCTGGGGCGGACACTTGTCCACACGAATTTGGTGAAGCATTTAATAAAGCTATGGAGCTGTAACCTGACGTTTCCTGGAATTGCTTTTTTTAAACATCGGAAAGGAACAAGTGGTCCGTACCTGCTGTGCTGTGGTGATACCTGCGGTGCAGGTTTAATCAACATATATATATATATATATATGTGTGTATGTATTCACTGGAAATAAAACAAGGGATAAAGCAGCATTGTAGTTAGGTGTTGAAATGAAATAAAAACTGTTTTAAGAACCAAAAAGCCCTTAAATGTACCAGTTATAATTTACTGAGCTAACTACAACTTATACCCTTGCCATGCACTGCTTATGACCAACCTGCGTTTTCTTTTTTCTTTTCCCTATTTTATTTTTAGGTACCTCATTAGTCCCACAGTACCCCCCATGCAAGCTTTCAGCCCATGCTACTGCAATACCTTGGAGGTTTTCTTTAATAAGAAAAAACACAAAGGTTACAGGGACGTTATAGTTAGACTCAGATTTCACTCATCCAAATCCATTGAAATTCAGCAGTTCTAGTTACCTGAGCTAACTATAACTCACGCCCCTGCAATGCACTGCTTATGATCTCATATTTTACATCACTCATGACCTGTTATGTGACAT
Source organism: Calotriton arnoldi (assembly GCA_963921515.1). NCBI lineage: Eukaryota > Metazoa > Chordata > Amphibia > Caudata > Salamandridae > Calotriton > Calotriton arnoldi. The sequence continues at coordinate 3,419,892 of CAWUFW010000203.1, read as the reverse complement.
CTCAAATGACATCACTGATGAATGACATCATCCAATGATTGTGAGTGTTTTCTAAAAGTTTCTGAATTTTAAACATATAGACTAAGGTACCACAAAAGTTAAATTGGTATACTTTGTGTACTACTAATGAGTGATTCCATTTATTAACATACATTATGTGAGTGGCTGTCTGACTATGTGAGTGGGTGGGTGTATGGGTGAATAAGTGGGTGTGAGAGTAGCTGTGTGGGTGAGTGAGTGGCTGTTTTGGTGAGTGAGTGGGTGTGTCAGTGGCTGTATGGGTGGGTGAGTGGATGTGTGAGTGACTGTATGGGTGAATGAGTGAGTGGGTGTCTGAGTGGCTGTATGCGTGAGTGACTAGGTGTGTAAGTGCCTGTATGGATGAGTGAGTGGCTGTTTGAGTCGTTTGGTTAAGTGAGTTGGTGTATGAGTGGCTGTATTGGAGAGTGAGTGTCTATTTGAATGGCTGTATGGGCCAGTGAGCAGATGTGGGAGTGCTTGTATGGATGTGTGAGTGGGTGTGAGTGAGTGCTTGTATGGGTGAGTGAGTGGCTGTTTTGAGAGGCTGTATGGGTGAGTGGCTGTATGGGAGAATAAGTGGGTGTATGAGTAGCTGTATGGGTGAGTATGTGGCTGTTTGAGTAGCTGTATGGGTGAGGGAGTGGTTGTTTGGATGAGTGAGTGGTTGTGTGAGTGGCTCTGTGGATGAGTGATTGATTGTGTGAGTGGCTCTATGGATGAGTGAGTGGTTGTGTGAGTACTTGTATGGGTCTGTGAGTGGTTGTGTGGATGTCTGAGTGGGTGTATGCAAGGTTGTATAGGGGTGTGAGTGGCTGTGTGTGAGTGGTTCTGTGGATTATGTCATCAGTAATGTCATTTGAGATGTCATCCGGGCCAGGCCAGTCAAGATGGCGGACGTGGATCCCTGAAGCTCCGGTCACCTGCCCGCTCATCGACAATCATCCTGGCCTGAAGCCCCATCTGATGACCGCTGGGGGTTAAATTTTGCTGTCTGCAGCCTCGCCCGAGCCGGAGTCTCTGGGGGACCGCCGCCACCGATGCAGACTGTACGAGTGGGCCTGCGGTGGTGGCCTCCCTCCGGGGCCGAGTTGCGTGGGCTGCGGATTGCTGACCGGCGGCCCCCGGTATCCTCCCACCACGGTGGCTGGTTCTTCGACCTCTGAGGGAACTGGCTGCTCTTCATCGAAGACACACTGTGAAACCTGGACCCTCAACCAGTGACACGACCTTGCCGTCTATCCTATGAGGCCCAGAACATCCAGGTAGTCTGCGGCGACCTCGCAGGCCCAAACGTCCGACCACCATCCGCTCAACTCTGACACTACCTGCTCCCCTGGCCTGCTCGCCTCTCTTCCAGTGAATTCTATCCTCCCTCGCCTTGGTGCTCACATCTGAGCGCTCAAGGGGGGACTGTCTGCGGTCAAGGGTCTAACCGCCTGCAGCAGTCTGCTGCTGTCCTGCATGGGACGCCCCTAAGGCAATTCTGCCACTCATGCTCTCCTGTGTTGCAGATTCTGGACCTTAGGCCCGACGCCCCCTCCTGTGACGGCTGGCTCCAATCCCTGCAGGGGCCGGCCGCTCCTCACCAAAGGTACGACTCAACTTCCGGATACCCACCTTGTGGCGCAGTACGGGCGATTGGCCCGGGAGGCCCGAACCAACCAAGTGAGCGCCCAACCTACACATGCTTACCGCCACAATGGGTGACTGCCTTCAGGTTTTCTTTGGGGCCTGACTGCCTGCTTTGGCTTGCTGCTCCCCTATATAGGCTGCCCTTGAGGCCCCTGGCCATCTAGGACCTCTGCCTCCTGCACAGGGTGACCCCCCCCTTTCTATAGACAACTCCCCGGCTTAGAGGGCCCCTCCCCGACTGCATCGGCGTTTATACTGGGACGTGCAGAGAAGCCCCTCCCATGTTCTGTGGTTGGGGGCCTCTGTTGACGGGGTGTCTGAGTGCTGCCGGTCATCTAACCTTCGCCTGGCCTCCTGTGGGCTATCATACTTCTGCTGGCGGCCCTCCTGCCTCGGCGCCACCATCAAGGCATGTGGTGAAGCCGGAGGATCTACTACCTGTGTAGTTGCACCAAGTTGACCCAAAGTGAGACGCAGCTCCCAGCCCCGTATTTAGCTGAGATGACGAGGCAAGTGAACAGCGGACCAACATACACGCCTCACCATGCAGCTGCACCATCTCTGAAGCAACACCAATGCACTCTGCCTGTCAACTCTCCTGCCCACCGGGCACTTCCAGCTCTGTTTTAGTCTACGTTCCTCTGAGGCAAACCTTATTAACTCGTCACGACATGGGCAGACTCCGTTCGACCACCCCGGCCCCATCCTCAAAGGCTGCACCTCTGCCCAGTGATGTTCCTGACACGCCACAGGGAGGCTCCACCCAGATGGCACCTACATCGGACAAACTTGTTCTGGTACTGGCCGCCATAGAACACTCGCGTGTTTCAATGGAGACACGCCTAAGTGCCTTAGCCACAGATCTCAGTTCTGTCCATGATGACCATCGCAAACTCTATGCAAAGATGTCTGATGGGGAGAAGCAAATGGCCAACTTACATCCAGTCACGATGGACAACCAGTGACCCATCAGAGAGACACAAGAATGGGTCTGTCAGCTAAAAGACCGCTCGGACGACATTGAAGGCCGATCGTGCAGAAGTAACAAGCGCATACTGAACCTAGTGGAGGGGGCTGAGGGCCGTGACCCGATACAATACCTTGAAACTTGGTTTAAATCCTTCATGCCTGTTTCGGAACGCACTCCCTTTTTCACACTGAAACGGGCCCACCGCGAGCCCGTCCAACACCCTCCTCCGGGACCCCCCCGCCCCACCCCCGACTCGTACTGGTGAAATTCCTCCACGTTAAAGATGGGATGACCTTCTCAGGGCAGCTCCTCGAGCAAGCCCACTCTGTGTGGAGGATAAAGTGATCATGCTCTTTCCTGACTACACCAGAGCAGTCCAGCAGCTGCTGACCTCCTTTCTGGAGGTCAAACGCCGCCTGCACCTGCAGGGAGTCCAGTCATCGCTCCTCCTCCCAGCTTGCCTAAAAGCCATTGCTAATGACACTACGCTTTTCTTCACTGACCCAAAGGAAGCCTGGGACTGGAGGGACCAATAATACTGGACCGCAAAGACGGGCTGCCCCAGATCTTCCCAGTCCCTACCCAGGCCTCGCTGGAGGAGGCATAAAAGACCCCACACTGGGGTTGCTCTGCAGCTCGCCCCAGCAACATCCCCAAATCTGGAACAGATTATTGAAAACAGACGACGGGCCTTGCTGGCAGCAGCGGACATTGGAACTAACATCACTACAGCAGATGAGGAGAAAGACTCCCACGTTTTTACAACTGATGACACCCTCCTCTCAGATGACTCCCAGCAGAGTTCCTTGACCCACCTTAAAGTGACACCACATTCAGCAGGTACCCTCATATAGTTATGCTATAACAATGTGTTTTTTTCATTTTGTGTGAACACCCTGCCACCACCCAACATGCCAGTGGCGCAGTCGCTATAATTCCGTTCTGCGCCCTTTAGTTTCTACCATCGCACTCATCCTTTCCGTCCACTGCACAGCTGCTCTCGAGCGCCATGCCCCAATCCCCTCCCCTTGATGCGGCGCATCCCCCTGCAGGTTCCCAAGGGCCTCCTACCACGGCATGCTCAGACCCAAATTACTTTCACTGACCTACTTTCCCAGCGGTCTCTGCTGGACTCATTGGCACCTACACACTCTACAACACGGCATATGAAACTTAGTATCACACCTGAGTCCGCAGTCACTCCCACGCTACTTTCAAGTTTGTATTGTCAAACCTGTTTGAGCGTACTGTTGTTACGGTAGGCCCTCCCTGTTCTACTTACACAGTTCAAAATGATCCCATACCCTACACTACAGCAGGTTCATTATGCTGACTGTCAAGGTGAAAATCTTCACTTTCCTTGCGCCCCCCTCAATCCCTATGTACTATGCAGCCCTCCTTGTGGCACAACTTGCTTTCTTACACTGAATGCTTGTGGCGTGCACACCTCCCGCAAGCATTACACAGTATATTCTTATATAAAGCGGCAACATGCGCATATAGTCTTCCTCCAAGAGACCTTCACAACAAATGAGGAGGTAGAGCACCTGCGCAAACGCTGAAGCGGCCACTTCTACGCAATTACCTACTCTGCTTACGCCCTTGGCACTTGGATCTGGATCAGACCTGGCACCCCCTCTCAAGTATTAGGCACCTCCTTAGATGCAGAAGTTTGGTATGCAATCCTGGAGGAGCGCCTAGATGGTCTCCCCCTGCTTCTTGGAAGCATTTGTGCTCCCAACTCCGGACAGGGGGATTTTTGGGATACCTTCTCCACCATACTGGTCCACAAAACCACGTTCCCATCGGTGGGGGACATGTGGAACTTTGGGGGATTGGCCACCTTTGCAGACCTTCAGAAGAAATACAACCTCACACGGGCCGAAACATTTAGATATCTGTAGATTAGCCATGCGCTTGAAATAGCGATACCGGGGGGCGGTTCACTTCCTGAGGCTTCCCCACTAGAAGACAGGTTGATACTAGACCCCATGACCAAGAAGGCCATATCCCTTACATATAAAAAATTGATCAATAACCGTCCGGATCTTTTAACACGTTTGCGGCAACACTGGGAGGCGGACCTGGGTGGGCTTGAGGAGGACGATTGGCGTGATGCCTTGGCCTCCCCCAGGGAGGTGGCCATCCCCATGAGACTGCGACTGGTCCAACTCAAGATCCTGCATCGAGTTTATCTTGCTGCGGGAGTTTTGGTCAAGATGGGCAGACGGGCTAATCCTTCTTGTCTCAGACAATGTCACCAGGAGGGGACCTTTTTCCATATTATCTGGGAGTGTCCAGTCGCCCAGACATATTGGGACGGTATCACTAAACAATTTGAGATGGCTGGGGGAAGAAATTGACGGCTACCCCAAAACTATTTCTGCTAAATGTATGGGACGCCACTGACCTTACCCGGACCGAGAAAACATGGGTTTCATTGGGATGGGCCATCGCAAAATGAAACATTGCGCAAAAATGGGGCGTGGGGGTGATGCCTAGTATTAGAGATTGGGCTGTTGACATGGACAGAGCCATGATTGCTGAAAAAGATGTCTTCAAACACAGAGGGTGTCCCAAAAAATGGGATCGTAAGTGGACAGCATGGAATAAATATAGGGGGATATATGTTTGTCCCCAACAGTGGAGCTGCGACGTTGTGAAGTCGGATCGCATGACTCATTTACTGCCGTAAGAGAGCTACCAGACTAAGAGTCGAGGTGTTATCAGTGTAAGGAAAATAACTCATACAGTTTGTGTACCTAATGTATGTTGCGGCTGGAATGCATTGCTGTGTTGTTTGTTATATCCACCAATAGAACAGTTTACACAAAAAAAAAAAAACACGTTTCCCTGGCTTCTTGGCAGGGACTACAATTGCGCTTTATATGTCCACCTTGACGGGTCCCGCCCTCCCCTCCCACGCTCTCCACCTTAGGCACAAGCAGCACACCTAAGTAGCTGGTTCCAATAATGGTCTTTAGTAGACGCCTGGTGTTCTTGCAATCCCACTGGTAAATCTATTCATTCTATTCAGTTCCGCACAACCTCCACGTGTGCCTTGATCGCTTTCTCTCCTCGGTCCTCCTGTCCCCTCTCGTAAGTCACTCAGATTACCTAGGCCGTGTGATTTCTGAACATGATGCCTACATCCTGGACCTTCAATTGGCAGCCCCTAGACCACTGATCCCTACCTGGCGACTCCAGCATGACTGCCTGGATGACCCGATCTTCCGAGAAGAGCAGGGCACCCACATCTGGCACTTCTTTACAGAGAATTCTGGCACTGCCTCCACGAGAATGGTGGAGTGAGATGCTTTTAAAGTAGTGGCAAGGGCCCTCTGTATACAACAAGTGGTAGGCGTTCTTAAAACATTAGACAAGGAAAAAGCGGACGCCGAGAAACATCTTGCGCTATTGAGCAAGGTGGCAGATTATGTCCCTGCGAAGATCCCACAACTTGCAGCCACGAAAACGGCATATACATTGTCCTAGAAGGCCTCCTTCGCTTCATTTTTACAGCCCATGTGGCTAAAGTACACATGGAAGGGGACAAATCGGGCCGTCTTTTAGCCTGGCTAACACGGCGAGAGAACGTAACAGCCCCCATTACAGAGCTGCTTACACCTGTCGGTAACCCCATTTATACCCAAGAAGAAATACTGCAGTTATTTCACACATACTACTCCGTGCTGCACCACGCCCCGTCTGACTCTTCTGTGGAGCACTCGTGCACATTCCTCATGGTCATCACTTTGCCCCTTATCCCCACACCAACTAAACTCGCCCTTGACACTAAAATCACCACAGAGGAGGTCACTCAGGCGATCAGGGTCCTGGCTTGCAATGAAACTCCAGAGCTGGACGGCCTACTACTGGAATATTACAGTACATTTTCAACACTTCTAGCGCCAGGACTGGCTGAACTGTATGAGGCTGCATTGGCTACAGGCAAACTCATTCAATCGCTCCAGGAATCACTCCTAGTGTCGATCCCGAAACCGGGAGAAATCCGACACAGCCATCATTGTATCGGCCCATTGCCATATTAGAAACTGATAATAAAATATTAAGTGAAATATTAGCAGACCGCTACGCCCAGTTTCTTCCAGACCTAATCCACATAGACCAAAAAGGGTTTGTCCCTGGGCGCAGCACCTCTCAAAACATTCGCCAGTTATTCCACATGCAAGACCGTGTTAAGGAACAGTACCCACAAGCGGCCTGTTTAATTTTGCACCTGGAGAAGGCGATTGACACGCTAACGTGGCAATTAGTTTTCCAGGACTTGACTCGAGTAGGTGTCGGACCTCGACTTCTCGGATACACTCGACTTCTCTACACTAACCCGACTTCCTGGGTCCGCCTGGGACATCTCATCTCCGTCCGATCTCGGTGAGCAGGGGAGCCAAACAGGGATGTCCCTTCTCACCATTACTCTTCGCCCTCGCAATAGAGCCTCTAGCCATATGCCTACAAGAAAAGGGTCGTGGGTGGGGAATACCTCTAGAGAACAGGACTTGTGGGGTGTCCCTGTATGCCGATGACTTTCTTATTTTTTTAAAAGACATCACATCTGGCCTTTTCCCATTTCAGAAAACACTAGATGAGTTTGCAAGGGCAGCCGGTCTCTGATAAAATTGGGTAAATGGGCAGTAGACCCAATTCATTCTGACCAATTACTGCAATCAGTACATCTCTGCGGAACCCCCCTCTGCTGGCAGGGAACGGCCACTCGCTACTTGGGGATTCGGCTGTACCATACCCCCTCAGATATCTTTGATGGGAACCTCTGAGTGGCATTGATGGGCATCAAATCGCAAATGCAATTTTGGTGGTCGCTACCGCTTGCCCCAGTGGGCAAGATTGCACTAGCAAAAATGATTATACTGCCCACCTACTCTACTATTTCCCAAATCTCCCCATAATCCCGCCACGCTCCTTCTTTAAGGAGCTTGACTCCTTATCGGGCAATCCTATGTGGGGTAGCGGATGGCAACGCGTAGCCCTTCGGAAATTGCAGCTTCCAACCAAGAAGGGCTGGGAGCCCCGTCTTTCGAGGCGAATTTCCTGGCAGCGCAGCTACAGTGACTCTCACGTTGGGCGGCTGGGAAATATACATGGGAGACCGGGAATTCAGATGGCATTCTTCCCTCACCAGCGATTCACTGCCTTCTACTCCCAGATCCCCCCCCCCCCTTCACTGCCTATCCAGGTGGTGGTAGATCGGGTGTGCATGGCGAGAATATATTGAATGTCACCGGGATCGCCAGTCTATGCTTGCCCTGCCCCTGGTCGGCCCCCCGAAATTCCCTGGATCCTTCACACGCTGCGGGATTGGACGGACCACTTAATCTGCACAGTCTGATCTCTTTTTCAGAATTGCCAGCTCCTCCAATTTGACCAGCTAGTGGCAGATTTCGATCTACCCCCTAGTCAAGTCCTCCTACACCGGCAACTCATGAACGTATGTCGTACCCAGTGGAGCGTTGCAGATACGGAGCCCAAGACGCACCCCCTACTACAAACTATACTCACACGTCACCTCATCACTAGGCTATATAAAGCCATCTTTGACTTAACAGCGCCCCCTTTGGATGCACTCCGGCACAAATGGGAGGACGAGTTTGGACACGTGCTGCACAATAAAGAGTGGAGGATAGTCTTGGAGTTTCCACGACAGGTGTCAATGCAACTCACCCTCTAAAAACCTTCAACTTTGAATGCATAATCGAGCATACTTTACCTCTATCCCAGATAAATCGTTATTTACCCGCTCTGCCGGGTTCTAGGTGCAGACTTGGCACATATGCTTTGGTCCTGTCTTGCCCTCCATCACTCCTAGGAAAGGGTACATGACGTACTGCAAAAGGTTAGAGCTCCCAGACATATACACCTTGAAAGCATGTTCACTTGGCATCTTCAAGCGGTGCAAGCAACACAAGGTCTGCATTCGCTTTGCCTCCTTGGCACTCCTCCTTGCCAATCGCACACTCACCCTGCACTGGCGCTCCCCAGCAGCTCCCCCACTGGCTGTCTGCTATGGGGCACTCCGCAAATGAGGGTGGCTGGAGAAGATGCCCTTCACTTTGAAGAGGTGTGTAATCTTCGCAAGCGGCCCATCTCCCCTTAATGGGCTACCCTCCTCTCTGAATTTTCGCAACGCACTGAGAATGATGATCTTCCCCCTTTAGTAGATCTGCACCCACTCCGCTGTTTGCCATTATCTTACCAATGTCCTTTTATCTCCGCCTGCCCTCAGCGCACTCAATTCTTTCTACATCACCAGCAGACCCCGCCCACGCACCCAATGCCCATACATCTGACTTCTTGCCATAGATTCTCTGCCGTAACCGCCCCAACTCATTCCTTACGTTCCCTCTTATCCCTGTTCATGAACCTGCCCCCAAGTTATATTGTTTCGACACCATTCTTTTCATGTATAAATATGCACATTATTTCCAACGTTGTTCCTTATTTGTTTACCTGATGGTCATGTATGCAACTCTTCTACCTGTACTTAATATTCAAAGCTCTGAACAAACATGGTCACTCATGTATTTGTTATTCTGCTTCTAAAACCCAATAAAAATGATTTTCCACCAAAAAAATCAGTGATGTTGCTGACCATGTCATGAGTGATGTAGTGTAGTATGTGAGGTCATAAGCAGTGCATTGCGGGGGCGTAAGTTATAGTTAGCTCAGGTAACTATAACTGCTGAATTTCAATGGTTTTGTACGAGTAAAATCTGAGCCGAACTATAACATCCCTGTAACCTTTGGTTTTTTAAGTAAATTTCTAATTTAATTTTATTTCCTAACTGTAACCTTTGAGAGTGAGTGTAGGAGTGACTCAGTGAGTGCATGAGTGTCTGAGTGGGTCTGTGAGTTGGTTCGTGATTGTCTGAGTGGGTGCATGAGTGTCCGAGTGGGTGTCAGTATCTGAGTGGGTTTTCGAGTGCCTCCATGAGTGTGTGTGTCAGTGTGTGAGTGAGTGCTTGAGTGTCTGAGTGGGTCAGGGAGTGGTTGTGTGAGACTCTGAGTGGATCCCTAGAGCCAAGGCTAGGTGGTCAGGGTATTCCTACCTGCCCCCATCTCTTTTTTCAGGTCTCGCCTGAGCCAGCGCATGCGCTGCTCTGGCGAGACATTTAGTGAGTGGGCTTTCAAAAGTCCGACCGGGTGGCATAGAGCATGCGGTTACACGCACAATGACGAGCAGAGGCGCCATCTGGCTTTCCTCTCTCGTCATGGTGCGCGCACATCGCACACCACTCGGCAGCTTTCACTTTTGCCGCCGCGCGCGCGCACCACTCGCATGCTTTTTTAAAATTTTCTTTTAGGGCTGCGCACACAACTCCCGGGCTTGTTTTTTATAGCACGGGCACATTTGGCGTTGAGTCTCATATGTTACTCCGTAGTTCGCCCTCCATGTGGAACAAAAGTGCATGATTTATACAATTAAATGTAAACATTTTGTTGTCCGATCCAAAAGGCTCATTTACCTAATGATTTGTTTACAATCGGACACAGAAGTAAACACATTGGGAAATAGACAGGAATGTGTGGCAGCGAGCAATCAGCATCGCCTCGCATCTTTATTTATTTCAAAACGGCGACGCTTTGACTTTAGGCACGGCAAAGGCTCATTTACCTAATGATTTGTTTACAATCGGACACAGAAGTAAACACATTGGGAAATAGACAGGAATGTGTGGCAGCGAGCAATCGGCATCGCCTCGCATCTTTATTTATTTCAAAACGGCGACGCTTTGACTTTTGGCACGGCTTTCATTGTTTAAAACGGAGTTGCTTTCACACGTATTTACTTTTCTTTATTTCACACTGGCAAACCAATTGATTTGCTTTTCCGAAACTGCTGGGCCAGCAGCTGGTTGTTCTCCAGTACCCAGATCACCCCCACACTCCCTCCCACCCCGCTGTTCACTTGCTCTCATGTCCCAGCCTATCATCTCCCCACCCTGAACCACTTCCCTTCTGAGCGTTGATCGCTTGATTTACAGCCTCAATATAGCTTTAACTCTAGTCTTGACATGGAGATCACATCCTCTTGATTAATTCCAGCTAATCTTCGGTTAGTCAGTGATGCGCTCAGTAGATGGTGTTCACGCAACGCAAGGTGTTGCATTACTACTTGAAAGCCAGACAGGGATGCCAGTCTGTTCTAAACTTTGGGGCGTACCCAACTCATGAACTCTCTTGTTTTCAGACGAGAACTCTTGATTTCGGGGGAGAGGATGGAGCGTTTCATGACATTTATTTTTTAATGATAATATATTGCTTTGATGTCTGTTATGTCTCCCATGCCGTACTCTTTTCCTCTTCCTTCTGCATTTATCACTTATTTTCCTTTCTGCTGGGTTTTGGGGTTGTGTGTGTCTAAATATATTTTAAATGACGTGGTGTCGAAATTTTATCTGTAAATAAAATCTATTTAAAGTTGCAATATGCAGCATCCCCATCCGTGTGCCACAATGCAGGGCCCTTTTGGCATCGTGCCTGCCTCCCAACTGCAGTCTAGTTAGTCTGAGGCCTAGTCAGCCGTCCTTGCCATTCGCCAACTGGTTGTTGTAGGAACTTTCCCTTCTCCACTGCTCTCATTCCTCATCTGTCCATATTCAGTGTGAGCTTCTCTGCCTAAACTCGTGAAAAGAGGTTTTGAGCGTTGATGTCTATGGAAATTGTACTGCATTTGACTTGTTTCACCTATTTCCTCTAATATTCTGCTCACGTGGACTGAGGACTGCAATGGTTTTATTGATGACTCAATAAATGTTCTCGGGTGGTCTTGTTAGTGATGTTAATTGTGTTATTGGAAATGCGGTTCCATTGTTTAATTTTGTCTTGTACTTTTAAAGATGTAATTATTTTATAATGGTAATGTTTTCTATTTGTAGTGTTTCAGCTATGATTCAGATTTCTGAATGAGGAGCTTGTTGCAATTCTATCACAGTGCAAATAATTCAAATATTGATAAACGCTCACTGATGGAGACACTTGCAGGGATCTATTTTTATTTGAGAAGCATAGGTGGTCTGTTATTTTAGATGCTCTTCTTTTAGTCTTTCATTAATGCCGATAAGCTATTGCAATTTGTCTCAAGGTCCCAACATTGCAATAATATTAACAGATCCCTTAATTCTCTGCTGGTCTTTCATCCTTCATTGGGTCGAGCATTTCCCCGCAGTCTCAGTTCAGGATAGCAATGGGGCTCGACTTCTGGAGGGTGTGAACAAAACCATTTTTCCAATAAAATGCATAACAAAAATGCCTTTCGCTGACCAGTGTGAGACGAGCAGAGGTAGGGGCGACTAGGGAAGTTGTTGTAGTTACTTGTAGAAGCAGTTTTATTCAAGCAGAAAACATAAAGCATGCTGGTAAATGCAGAGATTTGGAAGTTGGTACAACTGAGTGCAGCAAGACTAATCTAGAGAAAGCGATTGACTAATCTGTGGCCTTGATAACAAGCATTGGCATAGCCAATAGGTCTCGCCTTTGGGACCTTATAAGTGTTTAGTTATCCAGCACAATATCCTTGGTGCAACAACATGAACTGTTGCATCGCTAAACACTTATAAGGTCCCAAAGGCGAGACCTATTGGCTATGCCAATGCTTGTTTATGTTTTTGTTTAGGACTTAGCTGAGGCAGAGTCCCAAAACGGCTACCAACATTTCCTGGTTGAAGTGCTGGCAGCCAATCAGATCTCTGCACGAGATCAGATGGTTCGCGTCCCTAGATATACACATTTGGATTTCTTTTAATAGCTCTAAAACTACTGAATTGATTTGCACCAAATAACAAAAAGGTTTCTTTCTGGACCAAGAGCTACCTTTCTGCCAAATTTGGTGTAATTCCTCCCAGCGGTTCGGGCTGTAGTTGTGTCTAAAATTCTAATGGGAATTAACGTGGTAAACGCACATTTTTTGACCACCCCGTTTTCTCAGCCCTCGCTTGACTGATCACCCAGAAACTTTCCATGCACAACTAGAATGACCGGGACACTTTCTTCAGAAAATTTTGTAAGGATTCACAATATGGTGCCAAAGATATCGGCAAGTCAAATCAAGCTTTTCCGATGGAAACGCACTGACGCCCACCGATAGGGGGGAGATATATATCTATATATATATATATCTATATATATATATATATATATATATATATATATATATATATATATCTATATATATATATCTATCTCCCGCAAAAACCCGGCCAGTTCCACCAGTTGGGGTTGGTGCGAATCCCATCAATATTTGTCACCGCCTCCCACATCAGAGAGGCAAGGATATAGTTTATTTGGCAACACGTTTCAACCTAAACAGGTCTTCGTCAAGGCCACATTTCTGCATTGTGTCCAAACGCCCATAAAAATAATCTTTGACGTTTGTGAAACATAGAAAACATACTTTCACCAGTTGTCTTTCGTGAGAGAGGAAAGATCCTGATTTTACGTCATTACTTCATTCATATAATACAATTCTAAAAGATGATAATGAAGGTCAAATCAATACAGCAAAAGCAATTTTGACAGAAGTAATGGCCTCTGATATGAAATCATGATATTGCGTCATTAATTCATGTGTGTAAATACAATTCTAAAAGATGCTAATAAACATCAAATCAATGCAGCACACACATCTTTAGAAAAAGTGATGGCATCTAACGTGCAGAAGGTAGCTAGCATCGACAGTTCGCAGGGTCAGTTTACACTATAGCCAAGTGGCAGAAGGCTCGTGAGGGAAAGCTGATTAATTCTCCGCAGGAATTGTTCCAAGATGGAGGATTATAGAAAGGAGGCTAAGGATTTGAGCGAGAAGCTTTTATATAGAGATTATCCTGAACATGTCATCAAAAAGGCCCAGAAACGAGCGAGAAATTGCAATAGGGAGGCCTTACTGGAGACGAATGAGAAAGAAATCACTGACAGAAGTATTTGTGTGACTACTTATAATACAGCGTCAAACCATTTGAAGAAGATAATAAACAAGAACTGGCGTATTTTGAATGCCAATGGGTTAGACCAACCGATACCACTCTTTTCGTTTAAGAAAAGTGCTAGCATTAAAGACATTATTGTCAACACACGCCCACGGACCTTGATCAATCCCCCTAATGTACTGAACCAGGTTCAGCTCTTGCCACCGGTAAAAGGACACTATGCATGTGGGTACTGTAGAGCTTGCCCCTTGTCCATTAATGGGAAAAACATTGACATCGGGTTGAATTGTCCCTGGGAACAGCGAAAACACACAACATGCAACACAGACAATGTGATCTATCTAATAAGATGCCCATGTATGATGCAGTATGTCGGTATGACGACTCGGAGAGTAAAAATCCGCATACTTGAACATATGAGCACTATAAGATGTGGGAAGAGTAATACTAAACTTACCGCCCATTTTCTTGAAAAAAATCATACCGAACAAGAGTTGAGGTGGACAATTTTAGACAAACCCTTTATCCCACCCAACACAGTAGATGTTTCGAGCTTTCTCTTAGTTAGAGAACAACGTTGGGTAGATAGGTTGAAAAGCAGTACCAGGGGCTTGAATGATTGCATACCCTGGTTTCAACTATATGGAGTTACAAATAAATAAGTACGTATTGTTGTGAGATTGTTGGACAGGGCAGTGTTACAATTAGGGAGACATGATTTGATGCAATACCCATCAATTTGCTAACAGAATATCTTCTTAGTTTTGTGGGGTAGTATCCATTCCTCTATAGGTTGGATTAAGACGTATGATCTCCTTTTAAAAAAATAGTCGTCATCAGTTGTTGCTGCATTTTGGGAATTGATTTGTATTTCTGAGTTAATTCCCGATGTACGATTGAATTTATTGTATGATGAAGCTTTCAGTCTTAAGATGGCCCCCGACTTGCAGGATAGTAGGAAAGAGAGAGTCCTTCTTTTGTTTTCCCTGATTTGGGATTGGGAGAGATAGGACGTGATGACGCACGCACTACGACCAAGGGGCGGGTCATGCACCCGGATGTGTCAGAGATTTCCCGTTTGCAATAAAAACCGCTAGTGGCGGTTGTAAAGTATCGACGGAGGACCGATGTGAGGCATTGACCCGGAGTGGTTCTTTGGAGTAGTAAGTGGGTGTTTAGGAGGGGGTCTTTCAGTAATGGGCGGTTGTTTTCTGACTATGCAGAGAGCATTGGCCATGTGATCTCTTCCTATTTTTCTACAGAGTGTGACGATAAGACCACGGTCCCACAGAGGTCCCGGGTTCAGAGTAATCCTTGTGAACTCGTGTAAGCTTATTTATCATCATTTTTGAAGTTGTGCACACGGATGTATTAGAGATTGGGCTCCGAGGAGAGAACCGGTAAACTATGGAGAGGGTGTGTGCACGATTTAGCCGGTGGTTGTAATAGTCACAAGGATATGAGAAGGTGTAAGGGTGTGCTCACAAGGGGTGGATCACTGTTTGAATATGTAAACGAAGGCTGGTTTTTATGACAAATTGCAGTTGAACCAATTGGAGTGAAGTTTAGATGTTTTAAGGGAATAAGTACAGGGTCGGTAGAATATTAATTTAACGTCAATATTCTTCCACAGAAAAGGAGTCCTCTTGGAAATTACCCCAGAGTGAAGCAATAGCGGATATTGTCCGTCTAAGTATTGAAGGTAATAAATACCCTATTTGGGTCTGCAACAAAAAAACAAGGGACCAACACCCTGATGAATGCCAGAGTGATCCTGTTGGACACATAGAATTGGCAGAAACATGTTGGTATTCGCAGCAGGGGTATAGGGGCGTTTACCTCCCCGGAATACCCTATTATTTTATTTTTAATCCTACCAAGGGGTGACAGGAATAAAGAATGATTATGGTTGCCCTTTAGGTAGTTTTAACTATATGTGTCTGCACTGTTTGGTCCCATTCTGAAGGGAATATTCCTTCCTATGTTTGTCATTGTCGTATATGTTCTTTTATATATACTGTGTCTTCACCACTAATCTTCATTCACACAAAAGATTATTTGCGCTCCACTCAGCGTGTTGGTCTGCACCTGGGTGTTTGATGCGGCCCTATGATGAAGCATGACACTGCAAAGTGTGTGAGGGCAGTATTAAGACATTTTTTGTCTTTCCCTGTTTCTTGTTGTCTTTGTAATAATGACTAGTGGTCGGTGTATGTAGGAGGTTTTGTGGAGTTCAGCACCTCCGGCAAGTTTCGTTGTGTTTAGTCCTTCTCTGTTGTGTGAGATTTAAAGCTGATTAAGGCCCTGAAAATCAATGCGCAGTGCAAAGAAATAATTATGGCACAAACCTCCTGTTGAAGGCAAAAATTCTAATTCATAGAAAACATGAATTACGGCCAAGTGGCCCACTCCTCCTATTGCACCAATCAAATCATCCCGTAGTTGTGATACAGGTAAACATAGTATAGATGACACAACAAAGTTAATAATCAAAACAGATTCTGCAAACCCCTCTCTAAACAATACAACAACCCTAGGTGCCCACCCACTCGTTGTAGGAGCAATTTAGTGTTAGTGAAAACAAATTAAATTAAATAACAGAATATCAAGCAGCACAATAGGAGTATGTCCATTTTAGGATAAAAAGAAAGCCAGGGGGTGATGCCCCGAAGACGCATTAATCAACGTAACATGGGCTTTTGTCCAAGGAATATGTATTTCAGTGATATATCGAGAGGAGAACACATGATTGTGCGAAGGAATGTGGACTTCAGAGTCCAGAAGTTAAAGGAGATGAGGCAAAAGGCAAAATAGAAGTAAGAGAGAAAAGAGGAAGCATTCCTAGTTCAGCTACATGGATGAGAGGTAGAGAAACAGAGTGACAGAGAACTTCAGTAAAGTACCACATCAGCCGATGTGTATATGAAGCTCCTCACTCTCATTCAGTCCTCCTGGGAATTTGCTACCAAACAGAATGATATTTTCAGATTCTTTCTGCCATAGTTGTCTCTCCCTGTTGCCACCTTTTCCACTTCTCTCGATACTGTCAATGGCAAAAAATACAAGAAGGTCAGCATTTTGTTGGTGCATTTTGGCCCAGTGTCTAGCTCTTGATGGCCCTATAGTGTTCTAGGATTCTCTTTCTTACCGGTCCAATTGTGCTTCCAACATCTCAAGCCACACGAACATGTGAGGACATAAATGCAGAAATCACTTGCACAGGTCATGAATTTGTCAATCTGTCTCCGTTTACCTGTGACTTTGTCAAATGTTTTGATATTGCAACTTTTCCTACAGGCCTTGCATCTCCCACATTTGTAAAAACCTTTTTGGTCTTGTAGCCATTCCTCTCTCTTCCTGTGTGTGCCTGTGTAGCTATGTACCAGAATGCCACTTAACGACTTAGGTTTATGGTATGTGATTTTGGGGAATTTGCTGACCTCCTTGCCTATTACAGGGTCACTCCTAACTAGATGCCAGTGCCGGGCGACAATCTTTCTAATGGCCTGGCTCTCATTGTTATATGTCGTAATGAGTCTAACCGAGTCTTGACTTTCACCCTTCCTCTTCCTTTTGGTAAATAATGTGTCCCGTGTAACAAGTGATGCTTTCACACTGGCTGCTCTCAACCTTCGCTGGATAACCTCTAGCTCGAAACCTCTGAAACATCCTGCTTTTTTCCTCTTCATACATGTGTCTGGAGCCACACTGCTTGCAGATAAGTAAATTGGTTGCAGGGACCAAGCTTTCGGGGTTAAGTTGAGCACAAGGTCACAAAGCAGCACCAAGCATACACCACCAGCGGCTCAGGGGCGGCCGGGTGCAGGTTGCAAATTCGAGTTCGGGCACACAGTGCTTTTCAATGCGGATTTTCCTGTCGGCAAAGAGGCTGCAGGCATGGCACTGGAGGTTGCAGGAGGAAGACCAACGACAGCAGATGTAAGTTGGGATGTAGGGGGTCATAGGGGCACCATCTGTTCAGCTCAGCAAGGCCAGGGGCTTCGGGTGCAGGGGGGCTTTCGGATGTCGGAATCTTCTTACCGGAGCTGATCGCAGTCGTGGGGAGCCTCTGGATTCACACTGCAGACGCCGTCGTGAAGGGCAGGAGAGGTCGGCCAATGCTGGACATGGGGTCAGGATCGCCGGGGATACTTGAATGCACAGGTGAGCCACTCAGACTCAGGCCATGGGCGTCAGTTTCAGTGTGGGCTGGGGTCGCAGATCCACCTGGATCTAGAGTCTTTGGATTCAGCTTCTTCTGGACAGGTCCGCTGTCCTCTGGAGATTGGAGTCTTTATTGAAGGCAACAGTCCTCCCAGGGATTTTGGAGGTCGTTGTTGTAAGACAGGGTTCGTCAAAGCTGGAGACAAGCCGATAGAGCTGGGGCCAAGGCAGTTGTCGTCTTCAGTCTTCTCTGCAGGGTCGTCGTCTTGCTTCTTAGGTCGTGGCAGATCTGAAGGCCAGCTCTGGGAGAGCCACCTAAATACGACATCTAGGAGGTGTTTTAGGGGAGTAGCAGGTAGGGCCAATGGGCACCTTACTTGGGGTGACTACACCCTCTATTATGCCACCCTCCTGTGGTAGGGGGCATAGGCCTAGCCCTGATTGTAGGGGTCCCTTCATCGTCAAGGTGGCGGGGAACTGAAAAGTGTGCTCCACCTCGCCTTCCCCCACCTTAGAGGTGGGATTGGGAGAGGTGGGAATACCACCTATCTTTTTAAATTTTCCAGCCGGTTTTCCCACCCAAGGTGGTGGTGTAAATCAGAGGCTGCTATCTGCTGCTAGCCCATTCAGCTATGCCCTCAGCTGTGGTATAGTGCAACCCTGCCTTAGGTCTGTGAGGCCTGCTAAAGGGGTGCCTTACCTATGCTGCCAGGCAGTGTTAGCTGGCATAGCACCCAGACAGGGTGCCATGTCGACTTTGTCCTTTTCTCCCTCACAGGGGCATGCATGCTGCAAGGGCAGTGGCATGGTCCAAGTGAGGGGGGTCCCAAAGGAACCCTCTTCAGCTCTCAGGACCTAGGTCCCAAGGGTACCAGTTACTAGGGACTTACAGGGGGCAGAAGTACCAATTGGGAGTTTGTTTTAAGGAAGGAGCACTGGCCAAGAGCACCTGGTTGGCAGGGACCCTGGGCACTACATTTGAAACCACATCAAAAGCCAGGCAAAAAGTAAGGGGCTAACCACGCAAAAAAGGCACTTTCTCACAGTTCCAGATTCCACACTCAAAACCATAGAAATTGAGCAGTTATGTCAAGAAACTATAACTCCTGTCCTCACCATGCACTGCTAATTACCCAACATATTACTTCCTCAGTCATGAGTTCTTGTATGACATCATTGATAATATCACTGCAACATTTGCAGTAAAATTATTGATGAGAAAACTGTGCAAGGCGGGCCGTGAGTTATAGTTATCTTAGGGCATGAGTTATAGTTTCGTGCCATAACTATATAACTATAACTGCTGAATTTCTATGGTGTTGTGTGTAAAAGCTGAACCTAACTATAACGTCCTGTGGAAATGTACCTTTTTAGGGGTACACTGGTGCAGGGTCACCCTTTTGTCCACGGGTTCAAAAACCAACAAAATAGAGATCAACACTGAAGCTGGAATTCAAAATAACAATTTTATTAATTTCTCATGAGTGGAACCACGTTCAACAACACTCAAGTGTTGCAGAAGGTGGCACCCTGAAGTCACAGAGCACAGGCCTTATATACAGAGTTTGTTGCAGAGTAAGCATGTAGTTACAAATAGGCGGTACAAGCATACACAGGAATAACTACCTACAAACATGGGCAGATGGGAGATCACTTAGTCAGCAAAGTGGGAGGGA
This sequence comes from Calotriton arnoldi, assembly GCA_963921515.1. Lineage (NCBI taxonomy): Eukaryota > Metazoa > Chordata > Amphibia > Caudata > Salamandridae > Calotriton > Calotriton arnoldi. Next base: position 3,400,468 of record CAWUFW010000203.1, on the reverse strand, counting down.
GATCAGAACTGCTTACAACAGTAGAAAACAGTTGACAGCTATATCTTTAGCCAGGTGCATTCTAGCAGCTACAGGTCTTTGCTCAGCACATTGCTTTTAGCTCAGTACAGAAGGAGTTAACTAGAGTTGATGACACAACAGAATAGAAGGGCAAGCAACAGTGAAGACAGAAGAATTACATAGCTAACAAAATGGATGCCACAGCCAAAATTACTGTAGCTTATGCTAACGTAAAATATTACACATTTCCACAGACGACCCTTTTAGCATAAGCTGAAGACATTTTCTTATGCTTTAAAAGGAGTACGATAATCATCATGGGTGTCTATTAACATTAACTCATTAATTTCCTGTTCCATTGCTAAATGATCATTTACATTTTGGACCTTCGTTTTTGATGGCAAACAAGTAGTACAAATAGAAATACAGAAGGAACAGAACATTGGCCCACATTGAATACATAGGCAACAAGTGAAGAGAATCGCAAAAAATATACATAGAGCTGTTGATACTTTCCATCCCCATACAGTAAATACTTTCCATAGCCATCCAGTCCAAGTCCAAGTTCCAGGGCTCTGATGTATTTCAGTGGCTATCTTATGCAGTTTGGAAATAGCCAACAGCACATGTCTGATACAATGTCTAAATAAAAACCTTATCTTGATAGACCTTCCGGTGTTGTTCTTTATGAGGGCTAGAGTACCAATGATCTGTTCAGGGGGGGGGCGGAGTAGTACTTATCAAAGTGTGCACAAGATATTTTTCTTGCAGAAAAAACAGTATTCCAAATACGAATATTAAAGCGAGCACAATAATAGTCACAAAAACAATCTTTGTTTTGGGGGACCAGGAGGACCAAACGGGGCCATGGGAATTAGGACGAGGAGCCGCAAAGGGCTGCTCCTCCTCAAAAATGGGACGACCAAAGGGGTACATTGCTAACAAAAACAAAAAAAAATACTTGGGGAATTGAAGCCACTGTACAACTAGCCAGAGGGGAGTCTTCTCCCTGGGTTCGTCTGAGCCTCACAGGCAGGCTCTTATCGTTCATCAAGTATTGACTCTCCCACGGTGGAGTTGCACAACTTGCAACCCAGAAAAACAATTGCGGCCCAGGCTTAAGGAAAAAGTCTTTCTTTCAGGATAGGGCAATCGCCCTCAATGATCCTGTCCAGTGTCTCAGGCAGTGCACCAGTATTTTTCACTCTATTCTAACAGGCACCAGAGACACAGCACCTGTACCCTAAACTCTAGTCCTTCCCTAACTCCTGTGTTGCCCTGCTGGCGCACTGCTCTTTCGTCTGGGCCGCAGATTGTACCTAGTGTGCCCAGGCACCTCCTTATCAGCAAACAAAGGTGCAGACTTGCATTCACTTGGGGACCGGGACTCAGAGGCCTGATGCACAGAAACTGGAGTATCTGAAGCAACCCTTGTTTCAGAGGGGGTCCCCTCAGGCAAAACCTCCTTGCTCTTGTTATCGGTCTGTGCCTCTCTTAGCCAGGCATCAAAAAAAGGAACAAAGCAAGGAATCAGCTCTCTGTCCTGATTTGTGACCCCGTCTTTCACCCAAGAATTATCCGACAGTGGTAGGGGTACACGTTTCTTCCGGCCTTCCACCTTCACTGCTGTTATACTGGCCAGCAACACCTGTGTTGGGTCCCTTCACCTCGGCTCCAAATTAGACTTGCGCTTAGTCCCCTGGTTGGATCTGATATCCTGGCCCCTGTGGCAATGGTTGTAGGGCAGCAGATATCTGTTAGTGAACAGAACGGAAATCTTTAGACACAACATACAAATAATCAATCAAAAGAGGATATTCAATTTCAGAAACGCCCCTATATTATTCATCTGAAGAACCTAAAAAAACAGGAATTTGAAAACAACTATTCTTTTTAACAAACTTGTACTTAATAAGTCATAGAAATCACGATACAGCTTCTACTTTATGAACCTTCACTATTGTGCAAAACTGCAGACACCTCTAAAATTATTTTCCTTGCATAAGAACAACCATGTTTTGCGCTTATGACCATGCTCTCATATTATAGGTGTAGTGGGAAACTCTAAAACTGTGAATGTAACAGAGATCCATATTACATGAATAACTGATAAATTAAACATAACCTAGTAGGTACATGAATTTTCCAGCAGAACATGTTTGTGGCAGACAAGAAAACAAGCAAAGAACATTTTGTTCTTAAAAATGTGTGCTAAGGGCATATGGGCATCTTTCCTAGCATTGTGAACCATATGCATCATACTTTTCACGATCCGGGCCATGTAATATCATATTCAGGGGAGAAACCTATTCACCAGCTCTAGCAAGGGCTGTCAGCTCGATTACATAGACTAACTGATAAGGGACTCGTGATGCCTCTGCGATTTATGTAGTGCTGTAATAACATAAACAATAATGGTGTTGCCACCTGGGAATTTGGAACAAAAACCACCAACATATAGTTCCCCTTAAAAGTCAAATAAGGGAACATCAGTCTATTCTACCCATCCTTTCATCCTTATCCTATTCCAATTTCATCAGTTTACAGGATGGGTAGTAACATGGCGTATTTAGTGTGTGTGTGTGTACGTGTGTGTGTACACGTGTGTGTGTGTGTGTACGTGTAGACACACACACGTACTTGGGTGTGATAACACACTCGCGCTGTGGGGACCTGAAACCAGGTCCCCACAAGGCAAGGTCTTCTAAATGATATAAAATGACTTCAGGAATGTCTGTGTCAATTTTTACAACTTTTTTAAAAATTGCCTTGTGGGGACCTGTGTTTCATAAAGTGTGTTTATATTTTTGCTCAGCTCTGCCCCTGGAGACAGGAGGTGATACTGCAGCCTTAAGCACACTTTGCATTTAAACACACATTGCTTTTCAGAAACACATGCTAGCAGCAGAAAGGAGTGACATTTCAAAAGGAAAGCTGCATAATCCAGTATTTATCCAAATATTTTTCATGCAAATTAACCTTTTCTCTATTCATTCAAATAAAACTGTATTTGCATGAAGCTATTAAATTTAGACTTTTTGTGTCTGAAAATTGTTAGTTGTTTTGTAAACATTGCTAAAAGGAATTAGGGTTAGCTTTGAATCCTAGAATATGTCACTATTGCTGTTTGATAGTGGCAAACGACAATAATAAAGAATTAAAAAATGATGGTGCACATATAAACTGATCTGATCGTTTTTTTCCAAAATATCCTAGAGGCATCAATGCATATTTTTACATTTTAATGCTTGTACCATGATTTTGGAGTTTTTGTGTTGCTTTGCCTTTGTTCACATATCCAATACTGCATATTAATATGTTCTTTTAGATGAAGGCACCACCTTAGGGTCATCAGGTTGGTGTTCTGCGTTTTCTGTTTTCTATGAAACATTGTAAATGTTAATGTACAGTTGCTCTACCAGGCCACCATCTCTATACATCAGGGAAATGTTACTGAATGTTGTGCTCAATCGTTAACACACGTCATATTCCCACATATTCAGCAGAAATCATGTTGTTTTCTTGTGCCTAAGGGGCTCATTACGATGGCGGAACGATCGCCAGGCCGGCGGTGGCGATCATCCCGCCATCAAACTGAGAATTACCCACCGCCATATTAGGATGGCGGTGGGTATCGCGGCGGACGCAATGTCTGTCCGCCGCTGGCAATCGCACCGATTGCCTGGCAGGCGGAGCAGGGCCACTAATATGGTGGCGGTGCCTAGCAGGCACCGTCCGCCATATTAGGATGTGGGTTTTAGGAGGCCTTTCCATAGCGGCGATGCCGCCATAGAAAGGCTGGCGAAGATTGGGTTTGGGGCCCCGTTGTGGGCCCCCCATGTGGGGGGGGGGGTGTTGCTGCACTGGGGGGTACCCATGGTACCCCCCTGCATTTCCATGCACCAAGTGGCAGGCACCGCGTGGTGCCTGCCACGTGGTGCAGGGAAATGTGGTGCAAGCACCTTTCACATTGCGGACGCTGCTGCAGCCAGCAGCACCGCCCGCAATGTTAAAGGCCCAGGATGCGCCCGCCAGTATGGCGGTCGCATCCTAATTGCAGTGGTGGGACCGCCGCATGTCTGGCGGCCGGTCCCAATCACCACTACGGTGGCGGGCGTACAAAGTCCGCCCGCCATCGTAATCAGCCCCTAAGTTCTCTTGACAATCAATTTGGCTGTATATAGAAATAACCAGCGCACCTTTTAAGTAACATATTTGCTGTGGTGTAATTTTACTGCTACTTCTGAAACCCTCTCTGTTGGTTTTCTCCTCTGAATAGTCCTCTTTGCCAAATACATCTGTGTATCTATGTTCTCAAAGAAATCCTTCTCAGTGCACGTATGCCACAAATATTGACTTTGTCAATGTTTTTTTACTTTTAGCAATAGACCATGTAAAGGTCATTTTACATCATGGATCTAATGAGTGCTAAAATTCCAGTGGGGCAACCAAGCACCTTCTTTAGCTCTTTTAATGATTTGCAACAGGTTGAAAGTAATTTAGTTTGCGTGCATGTGAATGAATTAATGGTGCAGAATATAAATGAGAAACGGCCACCCATTTTTCTACAAACTTTAGTAACATCAAAAATATTCCCAGAGAAAAAAATAGATTCTGCAAATTGCATAGACGCACATGATTTTTTAAATACGAAAAGCCAAGAAGTTAAACCATGCTAGGGCAAAGCAGACAGATTAAACATCAAAGTTGCACTCCGTCATATAAAACATTATCTTCTGCCTATTTGAAAGGAAATACAAAGCATATATAAGGAAATCAAATTTTACTTGAAAACCTAACCTATCCTTTAGCACTACTGGCAGAAAGGAAACCCGAGCAGAGTCCAAAGCAGGGCCTCGGTATGGCCACTCGCAGATGCACAATCATGCATCACAAAAAGTCAATTAGCATAAAAAAGAGACGTGGAGCATAAAAACTCCCAGAATGGAGAGGGGAGAGGTGCTGCAAAAGGCACACACCTTGAAATGTAGCTTACAGAGCCGCAGCACTGGATGTGACTGACTTTATATCCTGATAGCAGCTCCGGCTCAGGCACACCAAACAGAGACTCTGGGGATCACAGCCTCGAGATCAGGGCAATGTCATGATCAAAAAAAGAAAATTGAAATATATAATTTGAGAGTCCCCTTCAAAATTCCATGTGTATATTCACGTTTCTGTTAAATATCTCATTGGAAATAAAAAAATCTATCTAGGATACAGGTGTTTCAGAATTTGCGAACTGGGAATAGTATATATGAAACATTTGACAGACTGAGTGGTGGAAGGTGTTTACCTTCTTTTTATGATTTGAAAGGTAATTCCCCAGATTAGTGCAGATTAGAACTGTGGGGAAACAATTGCATTACTACAGACGTTCCTTTCATTTGGGAAAATGTACCAACAAAAGTGTGGAGGGAGTAAGACCTGTGACATACAAAAACAAATAGATAGGAGGAGAGTAAACGAACGCAACAAAAAGAGAATCATAGAAACCCTCCCTTACTAAACTGTGGCATTATGCATAAGTGGATTCTGCCTCTGCTTCATCAGATTTCTTAATTCATGAGGGATCCTTTTGGAGCTCTTCGGTGAGGTTTTTTAATCCTAGAAGCCAATTTCCACTTATAATAGAGAACACCTGTTTCTCTTCTCACAACGCTAGTATTTCTTCCTCTTTTCCCCTGGTGGTGAAAGAAGATCTAAGGAATCCTAAGTTGAAAACATGTAGGGGCTAGCGAATATTCTACTGTTTTTGTTTACCTCACTCTCACATGACTGAAAGTGCTTAAATGATTGTTTTATAATTCTCTTGAGTGTCATCAACATGTTTTTGCCCTTCTTCGTGCCCTCACAGGTCATGACTCATGAACAACCTTCAGGAAAGTTCCCAATATGCCTTTTTCCCTAGCCACTGCACCCTAGGTTGCATCTTGACTGTTGGGTGAGGGAAGTCAAAATCTCTTGAGGTACAGACCATCTGATATGATATACCTCAGAGGGAATCATCTCTTCTTCTCTGGCTGTTTAAAAGAGCCCTAACGGGGTCTTAGTGAGTGGTGCTAGTTTATATTCACACACCTCACTGCTTTTAGATGGGTTTAGCCTCACTTCTCCTAGGACCACTGATTTCTACCCTGATCCAGTCCTGTTGTTTGCCCACATTAAGTAGATTATGATTCATTTTGGAGAAGTGACAGCTATAATTTTATGTTGTTATGTTACGTTGATTTGTAGAGCACAATAATCACCTGCGAGGGCATCCAGGCCTTGAGCATGCATGTGGTCCCCGCAGAGTTATTCGAAGAGCCAGGTCTTCAGCTTCTTGCAGAACTCATGAAGTGAGGAGGAGGCTCTGATGTGTTGTAGGAAGTTGTTCCATGCTTTGGGTGCAATGTAGGGGAACAAGCAACCTTCTGATCTGCTTTTGTGGATACAGTGCTTGTGTATAAGTGAGAGTGAGGCTGAGCGTAGGTGTCTGGTATGGTGGTGAAAGTGTATGCAGTTTTTAGGTATGCTGGTCCGGTGTTGTGCAGAACTTTGTGAGTGTGCGTGAGGAGTTTGAATTGGCTGTGTTTGTGGATGGGTAGCTAGTGGAGCTCAGTGAGGTAAGATGTGAGTACAGTGAGGTAAGATGTGAGGGAGGTTGAGTATGCGTTTTGAGGCAGAGTTATGTATGGTCTGAAGTCTGTGTAGGAGTTGCTTGTCGATTCAGGCATAGAGTGCATTGCTATAGTTGAGCCTTCTTGTGATGAGTGCTTGCATGACGAGTACTTTGGCGCATTTGAAGATTTTTTGTAGCATATGTCTGATGTGAAAGCAGGCAGTACTCAATGAGTTGGCTTGTGCCATGATCTTGAGTTTGTCACCCAGGATGATCCCCAGATTTCTGGCATGGTTGTTGGGTGTTAGTGTTGGCCCTGTCAGCCACCAGGGGTGGTCCCATGGGGAGGTCTTCTTTCCAAACACCAGTACTTCTGTCTTGTCGGTGCTGATCTTTAGACATTTGGTTCTCATCCATTCATTTACCAAGGTTGTGCAGTTGGTTCTGGTGGAGGTTGTTGTGTCCTTCAGGGAAAGGATGGGTTGGGTGTCATTGGCGTAGGAGAGGATGGTGATGCCTTGGGCTCAGATGATGTTGGTAAGTGATGTCATGTAGATATTGAACAGGGTTGGGCTGAGAGATGAAACCTTGGGGACTTCGCAGATCAGGCTCCTGGTCTCCGAAGTGAAGGGAGTCTAACTTTTTGGGTTCTTTCCATGAGGAAGGAGCAGGTCCAGCTGAGTGTGGGTCCTTGGATTCTGATCTCTTGTTTTCTTCTGATGAGTGTGTTGTGGGTGACTGTGCCGAATGCCAAAATGCCCCGGAGGGGTCAAGGAGGGTGAGGGCTTCTGTTTCTCCTTGGTCCATGATGATCCAGATGCCATCGGTGGCTGCGATGAGGGCTGTTTTGATGCTGTGTTTTTTTCTGAAACCTGATTGAGTGTTGCCCAGTAGGTTTTATAGTTTGAGGTGGCTTGTGAGTTGCATTTTGAAGGTCTTATGTATCACTTTGGCTGGGTAGGGGAGCAGGGAGATTGGGTGGAAGTTGCTCAGTTTGTTTGGGTCCGTCGATGGCTTCTTTAGAAGGGCATTGACTTCTGCATGCTTCCAGTCGTGTGGTGGATGTGATGGAGGTGTTAATGAGTGAGGGCAGTGCTGATTGGCAGTGCTCCAAGGTTGTAGATGCAGTGGGGTCATGGATTTGTTGGGGCCCGAGTGGATGGTCAGCATGATTGTTGCTGTATCTTCTCTGGTGAGAGTTTTGGAAAGTGATGGGCAGGCTGGGAATGAGATCTCTGGGGTATGGTTTGTGTGTGAAGTTGTTGTAGGTGTTTGCGATTTTTCAATGGAATACGTTTGACAGTTTGTCGCAGAGATTTTGAGAGGGGTGATGCTGTTGGCAGAGGGTGTGGTGAATTCCTTGATGATCAAGAAGATCTCCTTGCAGCTGTTAGAGCTCCCTTCGATGCATTCAGCTAGTGCTTGTTTCTTGGTGTCTCTCAGTTGCTGGTAGTAGTGTCTGAGTGTGGCCTTCCAGGTGGCTCTAGCGGTGATTTTGTGGCTGGCTTTCCATTTTCTTTCTAGCTGGGAGATTGGGTTGAAGTTACTCAGTTGGTTTGGGTCGGTTGATGGCTTCTTGAGAAGGGTTTTGACTTCTGAATGCTTCCAGTCATGTGGTGAATGTGATGGAGGTGTTGATGATCTGAGTGAGAGCAGTGCTGGTTGGCAGTGCTCTAAGTTTGTAGATGCAGTGGGGGCATGGATTTGTTGGGGCCCCGGAGTGGATGGTCTGCATGATCATCGCAGTATCTTCTCTGGTGAGAGTTTTCAATTTGTTCAGGTGGCCACTTAGTTTGTGAAGTTGTTGTAGGTGTTTGCGAAGAGTTTTTCCGTATTGCAGGGTGCTATTAAGAGCTTAGCAGCACAGGAGGCGGGGTCTTGAAGCAAGTGTGGCCATTAGATCTGCTATTATTCAAATGATGGGGACACAGGAGAATTGGATCGGGGCAGTAGGCCTGCTGTTTACATAATAAAACATCAACATTGTTTTTGGATTTAAACTATAGTGTGTACATCCACATTTACCCTCACTTAACTTCTTTGTATACTTGCCTGTACACCAGGCGCCACAGACGGCTCCCCGCCCCCCAGAAACACCAGCCAGCCCACCATCTCCAACTGGACACCGATCACGGCCGAAGACACCGCCTCGACCATGAAAAGCATCCACTCTGGGGCCCCCACCGACCCCTGCCCCCCTCACATCTACCACAGAGCCGTGGCCGCCATCGCACCCGAACTACAACGCACCATCAACACCACCTTCAAAACAGGCACCTTCCCAGACGACTGGAAGCGCGCAGAAGTCAGACCCCTGCTCAAGAAGCCCACAGCTGACCCCACCGACCTCAAGAACTATCGGCCCATCTCGCTCCTCCCCTTCGCAGCCAAAGTTGCAGAGAAAACAGTCAACAGGAAACTGACACGATTCATTGAAGAGAACGCCGTCCTCGACCCGTCCCAATCCGGATTCCGAAGCAACCACAGCACAGAGACTGCCCTACTCGCCGCCACAGACGAGCCCTCATCCTACTCGACCTATCAGCGGCCTTCGACACCGTCTCCCATCGCACACTAGTCGTCAGACTACACGACGCAGGCATACAAGGAACAGTCCTGGACTGGATCCGATCATTCCTCACCGGAAGAAGCCAAAGGATCAGACTCCCACCCTTCCTCTCCGACCCCACGAAAATCACCTGTGGAGTCCCATAGGGTTCATCACTGAGCCCCACCCTCTTCAACATTTACATGGCCCCCCTCGCAGCCATCGTCCGACAACACGGCCTCAACATCGTATCCTACGCCGACGACACCCAGCTCATCCTCTCCCTCACCAAAGACCCCACCACTGCCAAACTCAACTTCCAGAAAGGAATGCAAGACGTCGCAGTCTGGAATACCAACAGCTGCCTGAAGCTCAACGCCGAGAAGACAGAAGTCCTCGTCCTCGGTACCACCCCTTCTGCATGGGACAGCACCTGGTGGCCGGCTGCCCTCGGAAGCCCACCTACCCCCTCAGACCACGCCAAGAACCTCGGCATCGTACTCGACTCATCACTCTCCATGAACCGACAGGTCAACGCCGTCACCTCCAGCTGCTTCAACACCCTCCGCATCCTCCGCAAGACCTTCAAGTGGATCCCCCTGAGTCAAGGAAGACAGTCACCCACGCACTCATCACCAGCAGACTGGACTATGGAAACGCACTCTACGCCGGCATCAACAAGTCCCTACTCCGCAAACTCCAGACAGTACAGAACACCGCCGCCAGACTCGTCCTCGGAATCCCCCGACACGAACACATCAGCCAACACCTACAAAGTCTCCACTGGCTCCCCGTGGAGAAAAGTGTCACTTTCAAAATCCTCACTCACGCCTACAAATGCCTACACAACAACGGACCCAAATACCTCAACGACAGAATCAATTTCCACGTACCCAAAAGAAACCTCCGATCTTCCAACCTCGCACTGGCCGAAACCCCGCGCATCCACAGAGCCAGAGCAGGCGGAAGATCCTTCTCTCACATTGCAGCCAAGACCTGGAACGAGCTACGGGCAGACATCAGACGCGCCCCCTCCCTGAACACCTTCAGGAAGACTCTCAAGACCTGGCTCTTCGGCTAAACAGATCTGCGGACCCCCCCCCCCTCAGCGCCTTGAGACCCTCACGGGTGAGTAGCGCGCTTACAATTCCTTGATTGATTGATTGAATTGTTCATTTGGTTGTTCGTCCCTGCTGTAGCCTATGTCTTACTAACGATTAATTCATGGTAGTTGTGACCTCTTCTGATAGTAGTGTATGATTCATGAAAATTCCTTTAATGGCATGTGGGACTCACACTCTGTCCCACCACCAGAAATGCTAATCTGCCTTACAGTCTTCATGTGAATGTGGCTTGTTGAGTTTCATCTTTAATAATAAGTCACCACTCAACCGTAGTTCTTTTAAAAGCCATGTAGTATTTTGTGTGGAATGATGGGATTGAAAGAGTAGTCTGTTCGCGCGACTTGTGAGTTTTTAAATGTTACTTACTGTTGGTGCAGGGATTACCCTATTGAAGAGACCTGTATTTTGGCAATTAACCTCCAGCATAGGAAAGGACAGTTGTAAAAGGCAGAACACATGAACAGCTGAGCCATTCTTTACCTGTTCGCAGACTGTGAATGTGTGGCACAAAGCTTAGGTATTTGTGCTGGCAGTGACACAGGCTTCTCCAATATGTACAGTGACTGTCATCCACGCAGCACAAGTCCTTCAAGGAGGTTATGACATGGTCTTTTTTATCGCCTTGGAGCTTCCTTCCTAGTGCCATCCTTCAAGGACCCACTATGGCCCATGGAAGAATTCCCACTAGCCTCTAAAATGTCATTCTGTGTGTTATGCAAAGGGGGCCTTTGTGTGTGGCTTTCTTAAATCTAGCTTGACCATGCAGCTCTCTGTGAGCCCTATTTGTTACCAGTTATTTCAACTATACATATAGCGGGCTTTGGCTCTACCCAGAGGAGTGTCAGTCTCCCACCTCATACTATTGGCTACTTGTTATAGTATTCCACCTTCCAGCAAATGCTTCCATTATAATACGCCAGGGACTGTTTTTAATTTGAAAAGTACTGAAGCATTACACTGTCACATTCATGTTCTTTATCTGCTGTGTGCACACTGTGCAGAAAGGAATCCATTTTGCTAGTTTTTCTATGCAGTGGCAAAACCAGTAGGGTAGGCTTTACTGTAGTAAACAGCATTTGTGCATGCAATGCGTGTATAAAACATTTGGGAATGCCTGTGTTTACATGTACTGCTGCAGTAAAGCCAGACCTATTGGCTCTGCCAGTGTTTGTTTCTCTTGGCACAGCAGCAGGTGGTGTGATAAGTGACCAAATCTTAAAGGTATGTGGAAGGTGTAAATCAACCATAATGTTTTCAACCTTTAGTTTTATCGTTGTGCCTGCTTGAACAGTAGTTTGTGTTATGCTGGATTCTGTAGCCTACTGTGCATTGTTGAGCACACCTTCAAAAGACCCATAGAATAAGTATAGTTGGAAATTTGCCACAGGAACAGTAGATGGACTCAAGCTGTGATACCTCTTTTAAAATATTAGCACCAATAGCTAGTATCATAAAGATGTGTAGTAATTTCTGAATGTTGTCCTAAGGCTGTCTGTTAATATTGGCCATTAAAAAGAGTGCACAAATGAATTTTTGTGCTGTTATTGCTAACGTTAATAACAAAAATCTGAACTTGTTCAGAGACTGGACCAAGTTTATATAGCCATTTTAATTTGAAAAGCTATTTTTACATTAGGCTGTATGTCAAATGGGTTAGGATGTTGTGGGGGGCATGAGGGTTTGAATGTGATATATTCTCACATGCCTTATCTCTCCAAAACCCCTGCGGCTTGCCTGATATTTCAGTGCCCCCTGACTTGAGACATTTTGGAGTAAAGACTTATCGATGCTTTATTACCATTTGTTATGTTTTTTATTGCAATGTGCACTTCGTTACAGAAGCAATCAGTTTATTGAAGACTCACTGAAAGCTGGCGAGAGAGACAGCTCAGCGAGTTAAGTATTCACTCCTGCCAACCTATTAGAACTCACTGCATGCCTTTGTTGCAACCTTTGGCAGGGCAGTGCGGGCTTTCTTCCTTTTCGAGGTGGATTAAATAAGCTACATTGAGATAAGCAGCCATGCAGCGCTATAAAACGGCAAAAACTAGCAGCACACTGTACATAAAAACTGTGGGCGGTTTAAACATCAATAAATACTTTCTTTCAGTATATGTACTGGTGAGGGGCTTATGTTATAATTTCGGTCATACACAATGCAACTTAGAATTTCTTAAAATAATATTTTCAAAATGTCAGGAAATGCTCTAGGAAGAAGGTTAATGAAAGGTGAATAGCAGAAGCATAATGCACCATAGTATACGCATACATATTTTCCAGCTAATGGGTATGTCTAAAACTACAACTTTTTCTGCCGTCAAGCGCCGAGTCTTATTTCATATGTGCTGACATTCAAAATTACGTGGTTCACTCGATTCTTGTTAAAAAGATCCCAGAGGCTGGGGGGGGCGTGGTTTCGGACGCAAACAAGATGGCCGCGCTGTTTTCCGCTCCGTAGGTCCGTGGAAGCGCGCGCTCAATTTACATGACACGGGGGTGAATTTTTATTCACCAAACTGCGGAAACGTGTGTCGGAATGACCCAGGAATCCATGGCCTGAATTTCAGACGTCTTGGTTCAGCGCCTGCACTACGGATTCATCGCCGGTTTTCTCCTCACAGCGAACACTTCAAAATGGCGGCGACTTCAAACACTTCTGCGTTCTCTCGGCCGAGTGCGCAAGTATTTTAGCCGGTACTCCATGGTTCCTAATACAGTATTCTATCTGCAATGAGGTATGGTGCCAGCGCTTTATACTATTGCCCATATGCTGCAATGCTCTTGGTGATGTCGTGTTTGCTAAGTGCCCTCACAAATGGACTGGTGGGCTCTGACTGAACTATTCCGCCCAGCTTAACATATAACCGGTGCTGATTTTACTACACAGTTCTCCTTCAAAGGGGATACATTTTTCTTAGAGTCATCGTATGCGAGCCTAATTTCTTGTATTCTTTTGGGCTATGTATATTATTGCAGCGTCTCCAGTCGTCACGGACCTGCGGTCACCTCAGTCTGAGATGAGACATTTAACCTCATTTTTATATTGGCTCTGATGATTCAATCTCAGGCTTTGTTGGCAATGTGACCAGGAGTGTTTTATCTAATGCAGTGACTAGGACTGTGGAGTATACTGGAATAATATTGTTTTCACTTCTCTAAGCACACTACGTTATCTGCTGACAGGAATCTTGTGGTTCCCGTACACTTCACTAGTATCCTTGTGCTTAGGTGCTTGTAGTGCAACGAAAAGGATATTCTTTCTTTTTGACCATCAGTTTGTTGATGTAGCTCTTACTACAGTTGCCTATTCTTTTAATTGGGGCTACTGGTATAGTTACCCTATTTTTACGGACTGGTGCAGCATTTGAGGTGGCTCCAATGGCTGAAGGCATGGGTGTCTCCTCAAAAGACAGAGACTCCAAGGGGAACTTGAAGAGATCCAAACAAACTTCCCCCACTCCGGATTTAACTTCTAAAGGTAATCAGGAATCCGTTGCTACATTGGACACTATCCTGCTCAGACTTAATTCAGTTCATGATATTGCTCAGAGCACCAAAACAAACACAGATCTATCTACTTCAGGTAGAGGTGGCAGCAATCCGGAATGATCTGAAAAATCTCTCCTTGCGTGTGTCCAATGCAGAGTCTCGTATAAGTAATGTTGAAGACTCCACAAACAAGCAAACTAAACTTATGCAAAATATGGAACGTCCTTTGGTTTCACTGCGGAGAGACCTTACTGAGCAGGAAGACAGGAATCGTAGGAGTAACCTCCGTATTTTTGGTTTACCAGAGGATTGTGAAAAATCTGCTTCATCAATATTGGATTTTTTGCTTGCTTGGATTCCTAATGTCTTAAACATTTCATTTCAAAAAGACTTTGAAATAGAACGTGCTCATAGAGTGCCCACCTTTAAACCAAAATCTTTGACTTCTCCGCGACCGGTGATCTTCAAACCACTACGGCATCAACATACTGAACAGATCTTGGCGCAAATGAGGAAAATTAAATTGCTGCAATGGGAAGGTCATAGAATTGCTATATCACAAGACTTTGCCAGAGATACTGTCATTCGTCGGAAAGGTTTTCTAAATCTACGGAAAAGACTTCTGGAGATGAACATTCCATTCTCCTTTGCAGGTCCCTCTCGCTTCAGAATAACTTACAGAGGTCGCACCCAGATTTTTTATGAACCGTCGGACCTGTCCACTTTTTGGATAACCAGTCTGAATCTCGGATGGACTCTGACTCTCTTCCTGGTACCTCTAATTCTTAACCTCTCTTCTTTCCGGATGGGTTGGTTCTACTCTTTTTGTGCCTTACCACTGGTCTGTCACTTCTGATGTTCCTCTGGTTTCTTGCTGTTTTGATGGTTATGTTCGGTCAAGGTTATTGCTGTGTACTTAATAATCTTTCCTTTACAGGTTCTATAGTTACCATCATGGTAGTATTATTTTAGTATTATTGGTTAAGTATGAGTGGTAATTATGTTTTTCTTTCCTTCTTTCATATTCTTCCTTTTCTTGGCTGAACCTTTCTATTGATGTTTCTTTCTTGATAGATTTCCTCTTATATGTATCTTTTCTTTCTTTACACTAGCTCCTGTTGGTCATTGTCTCTTTTGTATCTTCACTTTTTATTGTATGTCTTCTTCTATTATTTTGATGTTTTATATGTTGGCGTATAATCTGTTCCTGGTTGTTTTTTATTCCATTGGTTCTTTGTTCGTTACTTTCTTTTTTATATTCTTTTGTATGCTGTTTTTATTTGCCGTTACATATGAATTTATTATATCTGTTCTGTGTCTGGTCTCTGATATTTATAGGTATGAGTCACGTACTATATTTTAGGTGATTATCCTATTTATCCTGTATATTACTAAATGCGTTGATTCTAATTTTTGGAAGATTATCATCAATTTTACTAATTTATAATCTATTTACTATTTATTGTTAGTTGTTATTTGTTATTTATTCACTATTATATCATAGATGCGAGTATTCTATTCACAAGTGTTATTTATTGTATAAGCATGGGATACATTGTTGTGAGTGCTGATGGATTTCCTTCTCCTTTTTTTATCTTTCTCTGTTGTATATGATTATATATATTGTCTTGATCTTTACTTGCTGTTAGCTTCTATACGTTATATTAATGAATTCTCTTACACGGTTTCGTTGCTATTTTCCTCATTGTTCATATGACTTATGTTTGATTATTAGATGATAAAATGTGGCTCATTTATTGTATAAGGTATATTTTAGACAACTTTGTCTCTTTTTAATCATATAGAGGTATTTGTTTTTTACCTATTTACTGAATTATATACTCTTTTCCAGATGTTATTAAATTCCATAAGGTTTGTCCAATTAATGGGTTGTAATTTTCATATGCTTTTTAATATTTATCTTTCATTATTTTGCTATTTATTATGCCATTTATATGTATCTATTACGATGTAGGCGAGTCCTTAAGTTATTTTTGTTATTTATAAGACATTAACTTAATATTTATTGTATATTTTAGTTTATTTTCAAGACATGTGATCTGTTGATCATCCTTAAAGATGAGATGTTTAGGCTTTTGTACCTTTATTACTTAACTTATGCATCAATTATTGATTTCATAGGATTGTATTTATTAGTTCTATTGTTCCGCTGCGCAGTAATTTATAATTTTTTCTTTTTTGAGCGGTCTGCGCCATGTGTGCTGGCCTTTGTGTTTGCTCCTCCACGTTTTTTCCTCTCATGCATGGTGTCTATTACAGACATCCCCTGGTGGGGTTCTTCCTTTTTTGTGTTCAGTTTTCCTCTGAATTCTCTTTTTCTTCTCTTCCTTCTAGTCTTTTCTTTCTTGTCTTTTATCCTTCTCTGGGACTCCTGCTTCCGCTTCTTCTTTAAGTCCCTTCTACTTACCTCCTATTCCTCGACCTGTAGTAATGTTGGAGTGGTTTTCTTTTATTCGACACCAACCATATTTATCTAGGTTGACTTACGTCTATTTATGGCTGGTCTAAATGTGCTTTCACTTAATGCGCGTGGCCTGAATCACCCGGTTAAAAGGGCTAAAATTCTGGATTACTGCAAAAGCTTATCTGGTGATATTGTTTTACTCCAAGAAACTAAGATAGCCTATAAGGAAGCTTTACTTTTACGGAAGGAGTGGGTCCTTGATGTGGCATGTTCTGAGCCTCTGGTAAGAGAAATGGGGTTGTGACGCTGATCTCAAAAAATTCTGGTCTATCTATTGTTTCTGCTGAACACGATTCTGATGGTAGATGGCTGCTTTCTCGCTTGTCTAATGGCTCCGTTGACATATATATTATGAACATTTATGCTCCTAACATTGATGACCAAGTTTTTTGGCGTTCTGTAAGTAAAAAGTTGTCTGACATCCCTCTAAATGCTAAAACAATTGTGGGTGGTGATTTCAATTTACCTATGGACCCTATCTTAGACAGACACTCCGTTTTTAAATTTCGTCCTCCTAGGGCGCATAAGCAATTGCTTAATGTGTTCCGCTCATCATCTTATTGACGTTTGGAGTATGCATAATCCTACTGGTAGTGATTTCACCTTTTTTTCTTCCCCACATTCTAGTTTTTCACGTATTGACTACCTCCTAGTGGACGCGGTGCTTTTAAAACACACTACAAATGTTATGATTCACTCAATTGTCGTCTCTGATCACGCAGCGGTTTCATTCACCCTCCTTAATCTTTCAGATAACTGTGATCCGCGTACTTGGCGCCTTAATACAGAGATTTTAGATGATAATGATGAAGTTAAACAATTATCCGACGAAATTGGTAACTTCTTTAGAGACAATGAGTCTTCAGTGAGTTCCCCAGTAGTCTTGTGGGACGCCTTTAAATGTACTATTAGAGGTCATATTATCAAAACAATGGCAAGAAGGAATGCAGTTATTAGGAACTCACTCAAATCTTTGGGGGATGATATTAAACGTAAATTGATTTTATATAGAAGTTCTAATGATAAATCGCTCCTACAAGACATCAAAAACTTAAAATACTCTTTTAAT
This sequence comes from Calotriton arnoldi, assembly GCA_963921515.1. Taxonomy (NCBI): domain Eukaryota; kingdom Metazoa; phylum Chordata; class Amphibia; order Caudata; family Salamandridae; genus Calotriton; species Calotriton arnoldi. The sequence goes on along the minus strand of CAWUFW010000203.1, from coordinate 3,383,149 downwards.
TCCATAGTTACTAAAAGAGCTTATATTGGTGTTCATGCTCAAAAATCTAGACAATTGATATTACGAAATAGAGTAGGTAAGATGTTAGCTGCCACCTTAAAATATCAGAATACAAATGTCAAATCTGCTCAGATATCTTTTATCAATGATAATGCTGGTTCTAGGAAATTTCATACCCAGGAAATTCTTGAAGTTTTTCGTGATTTTTATAAAAAGCTATATACTCCCAAAGATCAATGTAATGTCGCTAAATGTCAACAATTCTTGGCCTCGATCCCTACAAATACTATTTTTGATGTAGATATGGTGGCGTTGGGCAAACCAATTGATTCTGAAGAGATAATCCAGGCCATTAGAGCTACTCGGTCGGGGAAGGCACCAGGACCTGATGGGTATCCTATCGCTTTTATAAGACATTCTTACCTGCAATAATAACATATCTTAAGGAGGTTTTTGACAATTTTGTCATGACAGGGAGGGTCTCTGGTTCTGCTGCTGAAGCTACTATTGTGGTGATTCCTAAGGAGGAAAAGACCATTCTGACCCTAAAAATTTCCGTCCAATTTCACTTTTAAATATGGAAGCTAAGATTTTTGCCAAGATTTTGGCAAAGCGTTTAGAGGGCCATATCCCTAGTCTTATCCATGCTTCGCAGACTGGTTTTGTTAAAGGAAGACTGGCTAGAGATAATATCCGAACTTTTGTCATATCTTGGAGAAGGAAACTCTTTGTATTACCTTCGGCAGCGATTGCCCTTGACGCCGAAAAGGCTTTTGACAAGGTCTCTTGGCCTTTTTACAAGCAGTACTTCAGTCTCATAATTTAGGAGACTCTTTTATTAATATGGTAATGTCCTTATATGCACATCCTAAAGCTAATATTAGAATTAATGGGGCTACGTCTTCTTTTTTAATCTTTGTCATGGCACTAGACAAGGTTGTCCATTATCACCCTTTCTTTTCCTCCTGTCTATAGACCCACTCCTTCGGCTCCTCAATTCGAATCAGGCTATCAAAGGCTTTCAATTTGGGTCGCAGAAAATTAAAACGGCCGTTTATGCGGATGACGTTCTCATCTTTTCTGAGGATATTACTACTGCAATTCCTGCCATTTCCAATACTATTGAAGAATTTTCGCTCGTCTCAGGGTATACCCTGAATAAGGAAAAGACGGAAATGTTTCCTCTTAATGTGCTGTGTTTCCCTTCTCACATGGGTAATGCAGGTATCTGAAAGAGACACGTTAGTGACAGATTCCTTACCTTAGAATATCCCCAGGCGTCAGGCTGGATCCGGAAAGTTTTTGCGTAGCAGTACCCTTGCGCGTCGGTAGGCGGCATCGTGCGGCTCCGCGTCCGTCGTCGGCGTCGTGATCGCCGGGATGACGTCGCGAGAAGTACTTAGACGCCGCCCCTGCGCGCTGACGTCAGTTCTTCTTTTCCGCGCCAGTAAGCGCAGATCCGGGAAGAGCAGTGCCCTAGTCAATTTTTGACTAACTTTTTGTGAATTTTTCACTGTTTCTTTATTGAGTCTTCACGACTCCTAGGTGTCGTAGGGATGCCCGGCTTCAAGCCATGCGACGCCTGTGCTCGCATGATGTCGATCACGGACCCGCATCTGGAATGTCTCTTCTGTCTCGGCCGAGACCACGACACGAAGTCGTGCCCTGACTGCCGGAAACTTCACCCGAAGGCTTTGCGAGAGCGGTCTCGAAAGCTACTCGAGGTCCGGCAGTCGGCTCCGCGCCGCACCAAGCCCCGGTCCCGGGAGAGGTCGAGGGCCGGTCGCGGAGTCCCCGCCGGTCGTCGGAGTCCAAGTCTTCGCGCTCCTCGGGTAAGTCGAAGCACAAAAAGTCTAAGAAGCGTCATCGCTCTAAGACTTCGCCTCGCCGGTCTCGCGACTCGGCTGAGGCCCCAATCGGCACCGTCCCCGCGGCCCTGGACATGCCTGTAGAGCCGCCCCCGCATTACCCGTCCTTTCCAGGTTTGGGGGCGACTCCGGCCGAAATACAGGAATTCCTGTCGGCCATGGCCCGCCTCTTCGGGCCTCCAGGTCCCTCCGGTGCGCCTTCGGGCCCCGCGGGCCCTGATGGGGTTGCTCCGGCGTCGCCGTCGACTCCGGTCCCGGCGCCGCCTGTCCCACCAGCCTTCATCCCGGCCTCGGCTCCGGCCTCGATCCCGGCTCCGGTGGTACCGCAACCCCCATCGACGCCGGTTGACCTAACCACGCCTCCGCCGACGCCGATGTCCCCGGTGCCGTTCCTGACGCCGTCCGGGGCTCCGGACGGCGTCGGTCCCCGGCTCTCTCCGGCTCCAGACATGGAGCCGGACCGACGTCGCTCGACGCCGGCTCCGGCGCCGATGAGACCTTGGGTCCCAGATGTCCCTCCTCCTCCATATTTTGCACCTGAGGAGGACCAAGAGAGCTGGGAGGGGTCTGAGGACCCTCTCACACAACAGTGTGAGTATGATCCGGACTGGGCTGAGGAACTTGGGGATGCCAGTGGTCTAGACACCTCCCCTGACACTGGCATGCTGTCTCCTCCCGTGGCTACGGAGGAGGGAGCTAATTTTGCAATGGTGTTGCGTAGAGCAGCTGGAGCCTTACATCTCCAATTGCCTACTGTGGCTGTCAGGACTAATCTCCTGACGGAAGTGCTTCAGCCGGCGGCTTCCTCCTCGGAGACTGTGCTGCCGTTTAATGATGCACTCACTGACGTTCTTTTGGGTGCCTGGTCCAAGCCCACCACAGGGGCTCCTGTGGATAGGAACGTGGCCCGACGCCATCGCCCTGCTCCGGGCGACCCCTTGTTTCTCTCCCAACATCCCACCCCCGAGAGCTTGGTTGTCCAAGCCTCTGCCTCCCAAACCGCCTTCCCTACCGCCCCTCCGGATAGGGAATCCAAACGCCTGGACCAATTTGGGAAGAAAGCCTTTTTCTTCCTCCAGTGCTGGCTTGCGGTCCGTAAACACCGCTTGCCTTTTGGGCCGATATACCCACTCCCTGTGGGATTCGGTGGCGGCTGTTTTGCCGCAGTGTTCTGAGGAGGTCCAGACACTGCTTACCTGCGCCATTGCGGAAGGGCGAGATGCGGCTAAATACACCATACGTTGTGGCCTTGATACCGCCGACTCGCTGGGCAGATCGCGTGCGACGACGGTGGCGCTACGTCGCCACGCCTGGCTGAGAACAACTGGTTTCTCGGGTGATGTCCAGAATACACTCATGGACATGCCCTTCGATGGAGTCGGTCTTTTTGGTTCAAAGGCAGACCATGCGCTGGAACGTTTTAAGGACTCACGGGCTACTGCCAAGTCCCTGGGCCTTTCTGTTGTACGCCCTCCGCTAACCTCTGCTTTTCGCCCCTTTCGTGGCCACGGAAGGGGCGCCCAGTCACGTCAGCTGCCCAGCCACCGGCCCGCGCAGCAAGCGCCTTCGCGTGGCCGAGGACGTGGATACCGCCGTGGCGGTTCGGGCAACCAGCGTGCGGGTCAGGCCACTACCTCCAACCCGTCCGCGACCTCCAAGCCCTCCTAGTCCTTCCTTTCAGGTGCACAGCACGCCAGTAGGGGGCAGGGTCCGCCATCACCTTCACCACTGGCGTCCCATCACCTCGGACAGGTGGGTCTTGGACATTGTCCGAAGGGGCTACTCCCTCCCCTTCGAGACCACCCCCCCAGCCATGCCACCTCTATTCCACCGCATGTCAGGGGATCACTTGGTGCTTCTGCAGAAGGATGTCACGGCCCTCTTGGCCAAGAGGGCCATCAAGCATGTTCCGACCCCAGAAGTAGGACGTGGTTGCTACTCCCACTACTTTCTGGTGCCCAAAAAGGACAAGGAGGACATGCGTCCTATCTTGGACCTCCGGAACGTCAATCGCTTCCTCCGGAAGGAGAAGTTCAAGATGCTCACCCTAGCTCAGGTCTTGACTGCCCTCGACCCTGGAGACTGGTTGGTAGCGTTGGACTTGCAGGACGCTTATTTTCACATCCCCGTCCTGCCGGCCCACCGGCGTTACCTGCGGTTCACGGTAGGCCTCGAGCATTTTCAGTTCACCGTGCTCCCCTTTGGCCTTACAAGTGCCCCTCGGGTGTTCACGAAAGTGATGGCGGTGGTCGCAGCTCATCTGCGCCGGGCAGGGGTTCCAGTCTTCCCCTACCTCGACGACTGGCTGCTGAAGGCGGGCACGTCCCAGGCAGTCGTCTCCCACCTCCAGACTACGGCCGAACTCCTGCACTCGCTGGGGTTCTCCATCAATGTGCCGAAGTCTCATCTGATTCCTTCTCCACAGCTCCTTTTCATCGGAGCAGTTCTGGACACGACGCAGTTTCGGGCCTATCCTCCCGAACGGCGAGTCCGGGATATTCGGGCTATGATTCCGATCTTTCAGCCTTTATCCTGGGTTTCGGTACGGATGACCCTGAGGCTGCTGGGCCTCATGGCCTCCTGCATCCTGCTGGTCAATCATGCCAGATGGCATATGCGGGCTCTGCAGTGGGACCTGAAGTTCCAGTGGGCGCAGCACCAGGGCAACCTGTCCGATCACGTGCAGATCTCGGAGGGGACTGCAAGACAGTTGCAGTGGTGGCTCTCAAACCGGCAATGGGTCATGGGCAGATCCCTCTCCCTTCCCCAGCCAGAGCACACAGTTGTGACGGACGCGTCCCTTTTGGGATGGGGCGGTCACATGGGAGAGGCGGAAATCAGAGGCCTCTGGTCTCCGGCGGAGTCCCGGCTCCAAATCAACCTTCTGGAGCTCCGGGCGATCCGACTTGCACTCAAGGCATTCCTTCCCTCTGTCAAAGGGAAGGTAGTGCAGGTGTTCACAGACAACACCACCGCCATGTGGTATTGCAACAAACAAGGCGGGGTGGGGTCGTGGACCCTATGTCAGGAGGCTCTGCGCCTCAGGACATGGCTGGAACATCAGGGCATGTTCCTGATGGTTCAACACCTGGCAGGTTCCCTGAACGCCAGGGCGGACGAACTCAGCCGCAGGTGCATGATGGATCACGAATGGCGTCTTCACTCGGAAGTGGCGCAAGGACTCTTTCTACAGTGGGGAGAGCCTTGGTTAGATCTATTCGCCACCGAAGAGAACGCGCAATGTCATCAGTTCTGCGTGTTGGAATTTCCAAGGCGGCACTCGCTCGGCGACGCTTTTCGTCGCGAGTGGAGTTGCGGTCTGTTATGCCTTTCCGCCTATAACACTTCTACCCAGAGTGTTGAAGAAGATTTGGCACGACCGGGCCCAAGTCATTCTTGTGGCTCCGGACTGGGCTCGAAGAGTTTGGTATCCCGAGCTACTCAGTATGAGCGTAGATCCCCCGATCCGTCTGCCTCTTCGGGAGGATCTTCTGTCGCAGCAGCAGGGGACGGTCCTCCACCCGAACCTGTCCAGCCTCCACCTGCTTGCGTGGAGATTGAGCGGCGGCAGTTGATTCCTTTCGACTTGCCTCCCGAAGTTTGTGATGTGATTCTGGCAGCCAGGCGTCCCTCCACTAAGGTGGTATACGCCTGCAGGTGGAACAAGTTTGTGGCATGGTGCACAGCAAAGGCTGTGAATCCCCTTTCTGCCCCTCTTTCTGAGGTCCTTCTGTTCCTTCTTTCCCTGGCCCAACAGGGTTCTGCCCTGGGTACCATCAAGGGCTATCTTTGTGCCATCTCGGCCTTCCTCAGGCTTCCTGATCAGCCCTCCCTTTTCAAGTCCCCTGTTGTTAACAGGTTTCTAAAAGGCATTACACACCTCTTCCCACCTGTTCCGTTTGTAATGCCTCAGTGGGACTTGAACTTGGTTCTTACCTTTCTTATGTGCGCTCCCTTTGAGCCTCTACATAACTGTCCTCTTCGTCTTCTCACTCTGAAGACAGCCTTTCTGGTGGCCATCACCTCCGCTCGGCGGGTGAGTGAGCTCCAGGCTTTTTCATGCAAACCTCCCTTTCTGTCTGTCCATCCAGACAAGGTTGTTCTTAGGACGCGCCCGTCCTTCTTGCCAAAGGTGGTTACTGCCTTCCACATTGGGCAGACCATCACTTTGCCCACCTTCTTTCCGCCTCCGCATCCTTCCAGAGAGGAAGAGAGGCTCCACCGTCTGGACCCAAAACGTGCGCTTTCTTTTTATATCAACCGCACACAACACTTCCGGGTGGATGACCAGCTCTTTGTTGGCTACGTGGGCGCCAAAAGGTCGGGCGGTGCACAAGAGAACCATCTCCCGCTGGGTAACCTTGTGTATCAAAGCCTGCTATTCTTTGGCTAAGAAGGAGCCTCCTGTTGGGCTGCGTGCCCATTCCACCAGGGCAACGGCTGCTACCACGGCTTTGGGCCGCGGTGTTCCGCTGCAGGATATCTGTCAGGCAGCTACGTGGGCCTCGCTGCACACGTTTACAAAGCATTACTGCCTTGACAGTCAGGTCCGGAGGGACGGCTTCTTTGGCCGTTCTGTCCTCCGGGACTTCCTTGTCTGATCTTTGTTCGCAGACCCACCACCGGGGTTGGTATTGCTGGGGTATCTAATCTAAGGTAAGGAATCTGTCACTAACGTGTCTCTTTCAGATGCACAAGTTACTAACTTGTGTAACGATATATCTGTAAGAGACAGTAGTTAGTGACAGATTCCTACCGCCCACCCATCCTCCCCGTTCTGCGAACTGATTTCTAGGGTTAAGGACATCCCTTTCAGGGCCCTAGTATTTTTCAGACACCTATGTCAGCTTCTTGCATGGCTCTGCGTTCCTGGCGCGGAAAGTCGTGTACAGAACTGACGTCAGCGCGCAGGGGCGGCGTCTAAGTACTGCCCGCGACGTCATCCCGGCGATCACGACGCCGACGACGGACGCGGAGCCGCACGATGCCGCCTACCGACGCGCAAGGGTACTGCTACGCAAAAACTTTCCGGATCCAGCCTGACGCCTGGGGATATTCTAAGGTAAGGAATCTGTCACTAACTACTGTCTCTTACAGATATATCGTTACACAAGTTAGTAACTTGTGCTTTAAATGGCAATCAACTCGTTTTAAATATTTAGGAATTTGGTTTTGTAAACACCTTTCAGATACTATCTCTTATAATGAATCTCATATTTTGGCCAAGGTTAAAGATCTGCTTACTGCGTGGTCTCCTAAATACATTTTATGGTGGGGACGACTTCAGACTCTTAAAATGATGATAACTCCGATTGTTAATTTCTTGTCCTCTATGCTGCCTACAAAACTCTCATCAACCTTTTTCCATGAGATTGAGGTCCTAACTTCAAAATTTTTGTGGAGTGATAAACGTGCTAGAATTGCATATAAACATCTTAGAAAGCCCTTTGTTCTGGGGGGTTGTAATCTCCCGGACTGGAATATATATCTCCAGTGCGGTAGAGCTTGACAATAATGCATATCTGCAAACAAGCTCAAGCTTGGTATGAAGCGCAATGGAAAACCAAATAATTATTTGTATGCCGAGAACACATTTCACTTTCAGCAGTGCCAGAAATAACATATTTTTATATTAAAGGTACTTTCGTATCGCCTCTATCCGATGTAACATGATCTGCATCTATAGATGTGGGTAAATAAAGTTATGCACTATAGTGACACATAGTGACACATACGACATGTTAGAATTAGGACTCTTTGTTTGCGGGCCATAGAATTCAGTGACGACTGAGGTGACGTGTGACGACTGACGCAAGGGGGCGGGCCTGGCAATGCTGCGAGCGGTCCTCAGCTCCCTACTCCTCGATCTTCGATTTCCCGGTTCCAGCATCTGACTCCTTCACAGTCCGGGGGCGTGGGTGACTGTAGCTACCCCCGCCAACCCTGCAGTCTCCACTCCCGCCATTCCTGCCGCGAGGTACAAAGGACTTGCAGGTGCAGGCTTGCTACTACAGCCTGCGGCCATCAACCCATTAGACTCCAGATTACCACGGGGACCGTTGTTCTGGTCAGCTGCTGCTGTGCCATCTTGTTTGCTGTGGGCTGCGGAATCAGGTGGTGCTCGCTGGTCCCTGTCCCCCAGCCCTCCCCGTTGGCGTCGGCTCGATTCAGGACCTAGGAGCACTGACCAAATCACCTTGCTTAGTCTGAGCAACATGCGGAGCACCTAGCACCTCTAAGCTTCCTGGCCAAGGGACCAAAGGACCAAAGGATCATAGGAGCAGCCTGTAAGTAGAAGAGGTGAGGAGGCTGAGTGTGGAGGACTTAGTGTACCTCTGTGTAGAGCAAAGCCCGGCCTCCCCCAGGGAGACGGCCCAGCTTGGACTGGGTGCGGTTTGTGGGATGACCTGGTGAGCTCCGCTCAGTCTCGGTTCACCCATTATGCTCGCTTGTTGGCCCACTTGTTCTCCACTGTTCTTCTGTTCACCTGCTCAGCCAGTCAGTCTCAGTTTCTTTTCCTTGTATGTTTTATTTGTGCTGCCGCATTAGTCGCTGACCTGTGCTACTGCCGTTTGCATTTACGCAGCCCCGAGGAGATCTACAAGGGCATGCGAGCAGCCACTAAACCCCGCCTTCGGACCATAGGATCATAACATCGTAGCTACTCGCCACCCCCTCAGCAGTGCCTTGTATTCCCCGCAGTACCACAGCCTTTTCCACACTTGGAGTTACTGCTGAACCTGGTGCCACTGCCAAAAAGTCACTGGAGTCATTGGAGGGTGCCAAGGGCTGGTTGGTGCCACGGCATTTTTGTTTGCAAGCCACAAACTAATATCATTCGCTGGTAATGCCCTCAAGGTGCTTACGCTCAGGGCGCTCACCTGCCTCTATAGGATCACTCGCAGGATCGCCAGGGTCCACATTAGGGCCAGCTAGTCGCACCTCTGATCTCTCTAGTCCTCTCAAGTTACTAAAAACCATCAAGCGAAGGAAACCCCGGGGTCACTTGTTACATCTGAAATCCCATCCCGCTGCGATGTCGATGTTCTCGAAGGGCGCAAGGGGCACAGTGGTAAAGGATAAGGTCCCGGGACTGGGATTGGCCTCCGGGGTAGTTTGTGTGGACGAGGTGGGTGTCTGCCCCAGTCTTTCTGAGCTGACTGTTTCACATTTCCCTAAGTTTTTAAATCAAAATATTGGGGGAGTAACCCCAATACCTTCATTAACACAGGCCATTGATGAGTGTTTTCTACCATTTGTGCCGGAAGATACGGAGATGGAAATGGACATGCCTGTGGAAAATGTTGAGATTCAACCTGAAATAAATTCTGCCGAAGAGTCGCTGGTATTCACGGTCGATAAATTTAGTCCTTTGAGCAACACTGTGCAATCTCCTGGAAATCTTTCCCTTAAAATGTCTCCCCACATGCCACAGAGTATAGACTGCAGCCTTAAACCTGGGGACTTGGAGGATTATACAATGCCAGACATTGCCATACTGATGGAAAAAAACAAAGTATTGGAGGCCAACTTGAAAACGCCAGTTGCTAGGGAGTTGGTGCAGAGACTGTCATCAGATACTCACGCTAGTTGCTCCCGTATGCCAACTCTGTACAGTAGCACCCCCTCCAGTGTGTCCCATGTGCATTCATCAGATTTGACAAATCTGGAGGAGTCAGAGGCGTCGCCAGATAAAGGGGTACATGATTTTCTGCAAATATTAAACGTAGCAGATAACAGATTGGGGGGAGTGGCATTCTTGAGATATTTTATGTTTTAGAGAGCATTCTCTTGTCTATTTTATCCTTGTTGGAGAAATCCACTATTAATTCTGATCTAATGGGGGTTCAGAAGCTCAATTCTGTCAATCCCAGTATAAGTAAGCTAGAAAAGGGCATTGAAGTAAAATCCCAGGCACGCTAGACATGTATAGGGGTGTCTGGGCTTCGAATCCAGGTTGAGGTTCCGGAAGATAAGGGGTGTTTCCTCCACATCACCGTTTAGAGGTAGGTCCATGGTAAGCTCTGCCCCAAAAAAACAATGGACAGGGAATATTTCGTACATCAGTCCCGGGGACAACACAAATGTAACCGTACCTACGAATCCATTACAGGTGTACCTTATTTTTAAAAAAGGGAACCCTAACGTCCTGCCCAACGGAATTATTAACTGACCCCCTCCATGTCAAACGGCCCATGGATAGTTTAGATGCCGTTCCCCTTGGGGAGGGTGCCCCTCCGAAAGTAAGTAATGGATTACAAGGTTGGAGGGAGAAGAACAGGATATGGCGCATTCCAAGGCGTAAGCCCAAAAAATTGAGGTTTCCTATGGTAATTGAGGAGTCAGATATTTCAAATCTGCCTCAAAGTAGCAATGATTCTAGACCTCCAGTCTCTGACGGCGGCCAATATTTGGGGTGTTCGGAGATAAATCCCCCCCTCCTACTACTATGGCAGTTGATCCTTCATGGAAGGGATTAGGGGAGTTGGAAGGGCAGGAAGATAGAGGGATACCCAAATTAAATGAGGGGGGAGTAGGAAACACATGGGAGAGTGTTAAAGAACAAATCGACCCGGATGTAGCGCACCGAGGAATCAGGAAAGACAAAGATTTAGTGAGCTTAACAGTACAAACTTATGCCACTGTGCCAGATTTAGGACAGGCCATGGACAATGTCCCCTCCATCCTTTCTGGCCGGGGTACTCTCCCAGTACAGATTGATCCCGGCCAAGGGAGGTTCTTGGAAGGGGGTCCCGACCTTGCTTCCCGTACAAGGCCGATGTCAGTGTTGGGGTCTGACCTAAGGTTAAGCGATAATATATGTGCAGGAAATAATTCTGGGCAAGCAACTAAAATTCTGATCTTTGCCTCCCTGTTTGATACAGAATCAGCTCTTATCAACAGAAGCTCTCTGCTGCAGTTGCTATCGGATATAGAGGACTTAAAATTAGTAATAAGTAAAGATATTGAGCTGGTTTACCTAGATTTTAGTAGTGGTCCCCAAATACTTGCGTCACATTTAGTTCAGGGATAATTGCAATGCTAGTGCTGGCTAAAGTTGATTATTTTAGGAAAAGAGGGATAGATGTGTTTCCATATGTGGACTCCTTCGTGGCCCATCTCGAATCCCACAGGAAAGATTGCCAGGAGCTAGGTAGTACACTTTCCAATATAAGGGGTGTCAATCCGAAAGATATTAAAATTTCGGTGGGTAGCTCCTCAGGAAAAAGAGAGATTAATATTATAGGACCTGAGGTTCAAAAGGCCACGAAACACATAGGAGATAAAGAAATGGCCCAGTTGAGTTGGGTGGCTGGCTCGCTGAATGGCTTAAAAGAAAACACAAAACTCCCCATGCTGCGGAGGTAGCCCACTGTGAAATGTTTTGTCTTGGAACATAGCGGGTGTTGGAAACTCTAATCTTAAGTTAAACTCCTTATTAGAACACGATCCTAAAATAATTTGTCTTCAGGAAACATGGAGCTGCATGGATTTCAATTTTGAGAACTTTTTCGTCTTTTGTTGTGCAGTAAAACCTTCAATTAAAGGTCATGCAAGTGGTGGCCTAGCTATTTTACTTAGCTGCACTATACATTGGAATCATGTGGTTTTTCTCCATCCTTCTAAGTTTTGCATGGGTTTGAAACTTAGGTTGGGTAATGGGACACAAGGTCAGAATTATGGTCGGGCGGAGGGCCCCACATTTAGCTCCCCGCCTCCACCCTCCCCCTAATAAATATTTTATCCCCTTTTTTGGTAAATGTATATATTCCGCCTGGGAGGGCAACTGACTTCCTGGTTGAATCTATTTTTTCTTTTTTGCATAAGACAAGTATCTTCGAAGAGTGCACTATGATATTGATGGTGGGTGATTTTATTGCCAACATTTTGAACTGCTCCTCTATGGCCTTTTCTAACCCTGAGTTGGAGGATGTATGGTCCATTCTGAAATCTTTATTGCCTGGCCTTCTTAGATCAGATAGGCAGGGCTTATCTTTTTTGCATAATCTGAGAATATGTGATTTCGTGATATTTAATGGCAGATTCCCATATGATTCTCCTGCCTCCTTTACCTTTCACGGTCCATGGGGGCACTCAATGATTGACTATATTGTGGTATCCTATCAACTCTTTGGTGCATGTACGAAATTTAAGGTACTGCCAACAAACATGAGCGATCATAGAGTTCTGTCATTTGGATGTCAACATGGAACTTGAGTTGCTGGAACCCTGGAATCGAAGGGATGATAGCATTTTATATAACAGAACTAATGGCGTACATTTTAGTCTAATAAATTCTCTTCCATGTCTTAGGAGGATAGTTTAAAATGCTATCCTGGCTCTAGTCAGGAAAATCCCATCTCTAGGTTTGAGAAGATACTGGCCCTAATTAGATCGTGCAGAAGCAAAAAGCAAGTTGGCAGCTCCAATCTTTTAGTGGCTTTATCATGGGAGGTAAAAAAACTAAATAGCGAGATCAATGCCCTAATAAGGGAACAAACTAAGCAGTCTTCAATGACCAGACATAGGATAATTAATAGATTAAAACAGGCAAGAAAAAGAAAACTGGCATCGGAGCGTAGAAGGATGGCAGATGCGAATTGGAAAAAATTAAGAGAGGTTGCACAGTCCGGTGATGCGCGTAAATATTGGGCTTTAAGTGCCACATTTTGCGATGGCAGAACTAAAGCAAAACCCATTTTAATATCTGATGAATAATGGACCACATACATATCTCAGCTATATGCATTAAATCCCTTGGCTGGGTTAAATCCAGATTTTGCCTTTGATTCCTTGATGGGTAGTGATTACGCCCCCCCATCGTGTAATGAAATAGAGGGTTTCATTAAAGGGGCAAGGTATTCAGGTGCGATGGGCCCTGATGACGTACCAATTGCTATAGTTAAACAGGACCGCGCAGCATGGGCACAATTTTTGTGTCCGGTATTTTCTTACTGCTATGCACATGGGACTATTCCGTCGTCCTGGAAAGGAAGTATTGTGGTCCCATTATATAAAAGTGACCAAAACATTCCCCTGCTAGCTTTAGGCAGATCGCATCATTGGATGCAACCAGAAAATTGTTTGCCAAGAGCATACTCCTCCACCTTCAAGACTGAGCTTTTGGAAATGGTTTTGTCCTTGCAGAGCAAGCTGGGTTCCACAAACACAGTGGTACCCTAGACAATATTACCGCTCTGCAAACTTTAATTGAAAAATACTCAATGAGCAGGGGTATGCCGTTATATGTGGCCTTTATAGATTTCTCCACAGCTTTCGACCGGGTTGACCGGGGCACACTGTGGAGACAATTGGCCGCTATGGGAATTCCCATGCACCTGCTACATTAATCATCGCATTGCACTCCTCCACTTGGACTCAGGTGCTGATGGGTGAAACCCAGGGCCTGTCAAGTAAAATAGAGACTCACAATGGGCTGAAGCAAGGGTGCCTACTGGCTCCCCTTCTCTTTTCTCTTTGCATTAATGATTTGCTGAGTAGAGTAGGGCTTTGCAAAGGGGACCCCCCAAAATTAGGAACTATAAAGCTGAGTTGCCTGCTATATGCGGACGCCGCCATTCTGCTAGACCTAACTCCAATCGGACTTCAAAGGCGACTCACTGAGTTAGCATTTTATTCAGAGGACTACTTTTTAAAAATAAATATTTCAAAAAGCAAAATTGTTTTTTAGATATTGGGGATGCCGAGTCAGGAAAAATTTGCACTGGTTCTTGGGGAAAGACAAACTTGCTGTGGTGAAGTTATACCCATATTTAGGGAGAATTTTCACAAGTAAGTGCTCCAGTAGTGATCATATTGACCAATGCAGAGGTAAGGCAATCTCCCAGGCCTCTGCAATTGGTACGCTTTATAAATATTGCAGGAATAGACACTTTGCACATGTTCTATCAGTTTATAAAATTTAAATCCCTCCCGCGAAGAGTTATGCTTGTGAAACAGTAGATGAACAGCGGTGGGATACTTTTGAGAAAGTAGAGGGGCGTATATGGTGCCAAATTTGTAACCTGAATCACGCAGCCCCCATAGCGGCGATTCGGCTCGAATTTGGGCTACTTCCCACTTACTTGTTCTCTATGGCTGCGTGCTTAAGATGGAGCAATGCACTATTAAACAGTGTTGAGAACCCTTTACGGGTAGCATTGCGAGAGGACATTTTACACACCTTGAAGAGAAAAAGTGTTCTCTTTAGGAATTACGAGAAAGCCGTAAATTTGTTTGATTTTGAGAATAGCTATACGGGCGTACTTCCTAAACAAGTTTTGAAAACTAAAATTTAAAAAACTATTTACGACGTCTCTCGCGAAAGAGATACCGCACTGTGTGCAGCGCATTCCAACAATGACCTCATAGTGGGTAGTAGTATTTATAAACAGCCCCAACCCTATGTTATATGGAATCTCCCCCATGGAGTGCGCAGAACAATCTTGTTGCTCTGGCTGAATTTGCTCCTAAGAATTTTAACAGGAGCTTGGGAGGGTCTTCCAAGGCAGGAAAGACTTTGTCACCTATGCGGTTCCGGTGTGCAGGACTTAAATGATGCCCTATTTGTCTGTCCCCTATTGCAATCTTCACGCCGTCGGTATCTAAGACCTTTTTTCCTGAAGTATAACATTGCCACAGCCAAGGAGGCCCAAAACTGTCTTCTGCCCCTCCCCCACCCCCCGAACCAGTTTAATTTTTTTTAGCTTTTTTAAACAATTTTTAAATATATTTTAGATCAGAATGTTATAATCGTTAGAGAGATAACGGTATGATATGTTTTATATTAACTACATTACGGTTGCACTTTAAAGGGTTTTTCAAATCGGTGCTATAGTTGCCCCCTTGCACTTTCATCTCTTTGTATGCTGCTACGAATACTGTAATGTACAATTCAATATCTATTAGCCATGAAAATTGTATCCATTAGGACTTGAGCATGTAAATGGAATAATCATTATTATGTTCGAGCATTCGCACATATTTGTCACCCCTTATGCTGCTAGTCATTGTGTACTGTATACCGAAATTAAGAGGATTTTGGTATTTGTTATTATGTTTGAGCATTTGCACTTTTTTGTCACCCTTTTTAGGTCGAGCCTAGAGGCAGCGCGCATGCGCTGCTCTGCGAGGCATTTTGTAATCGGTATGTTGAGATGAAACACCCACGACAGCCCGCCGCTTTTAATAGCCTGCTTCGTCTGCCTTCACTAATTTCACATTGTTGGTTGGTGTCTATTACACATTTGTCCCGCCTTGTGGGTGTTCTGTGTCCGCCCCAGCTACACCGATCCTTACGATATGGCCCATATATTCTCTTGACCTGCACTACTTTTCCTTACTGCCCTCTCTGCTGGCTGGCACACGGCTTCTTGTTCTGTTGGTTTCCCTTCTAGAAGCTCACACACTGCAGCAGGCAAGAGGCTTGCCTTGTAGGGATCGGAGCACTAACTGCTTATATATATAATATATATATATATATATATATATATATATTTTTTTTTCTTTAAAAAAAGGCACAAGCCTCATTGAGCGCTTTAAGTCGCTCTGCTCCTCAGTTGCCTCTTGGGCTCTGCCGGCGGGGCCATTGGAGGAGGGGGCGGGGTGGAGCCAGGGTCTTTATTCTCGGAGAGAGCATGCAGCTGAAAGCTGCCCCGTCCTCTGTTCTGTTAATCCTTTACAGAGGCGTCCGAAGCAGACCGGCTGGCTGAGACCCTCTTGGTTACTCAGCGAGCCTGTTTCATTTTTGCAACATTTCTTCCGTCAGCCTGTTAATTCATAAATGCATGAAGACGGGGAAGGTAAGATTCTTCCTGTTTCCCTTGCTAAGACATGGGCCGGACATTGGAGGAGGGGGGAGGGGTAGAGCCGGGCGCTCTGCAGGCTTGTTTTTCGGTGACATAACATTAGAAACAAGAAGAATTTTACCTTCCCCCTTGTCTTCATGCATTTACGAATTAACAGGCTGACAGACGAAATGTTGCAAAAATGAAACAGACACGCTGAGTAACCAGCAGGTCGGCTTTTGAGGCCTCTGGAAACTTTTAAGGCAGTTCTAATCACTGTGCCTCCTGCAGAGCCTGGAACCTGCTCAGTAATTATCTGCCGAGTGCAGGAAGCATGAGTCATCCACAAAAGCACTGTCGGGGAAGCCGTAAACAAAAAGAAACATTCTTAGTTAAGTGCCAGGACAAAAAGTAACAACCACCATTTACAATGCAACAGGTCTCGCATTGACACCAGTTTCGGCTATTGGCATTGTAAATGACAATGCCTTTTATTTATGTTTTGGTTTTTGAAACCTAAATAAAACACATTGTCATTTACAATGCCAATAGCTTAAACTCGCGTAAATGCGAGACCTATTGCATTGTAAATGCTTGTTGCTGCTAGTTATTGTGTACTGTTTACTGAAATTTAGAACTTTTTATTCCCTTTGCTTTTTAATTCTTAATACTTGTTGAATTAAATGTATTATAACAAACATATTTTTAGCATCCCCGTAATCAATCAATCAATCAATCATGTCACTTATAAAGCGCACTACATACCCGCGAGGGTCTCAAGGCGCTGGGGGAAGAGGGGGGTGGTGCTGCTACTGATCGAAGAGCCAGGTCTTGAGGAGTCTTCTGAAGGCCAGTAGGTCTTGGGTCTGTCGGAGGTTGGTGGGGAGGGTGTTCCAGGTCTTGGCGGCGAGGTGGGAGAAGGATCTGCCGCCGGCGGTCGTTTTCCGGATGCGGGGACTGTGGCGAGGGCGAGGCTGGTCGAGCGGAGCTGGCGGGTGGGGGTGTAGAAGCTGAGTCGTCTGTTGAGGTAGGCTGGTCCGGAGTTGTGGAGTGCTTTGTGTGCGTGGGTGAGGAGCTTGAAGGTTATCCTCTTGTTGACAGGGAGCCAGTGCAGGTCTCTCAGGTGGGGTGTGATGTGGCTGCGTCGGGGGATGTCGAGGATAAGACGTGCAGAGGCGTTCTGGATGCGTTGCAGCCGTCTCAGGAGCTTAGCCGTCGTTCCTGCGTAGAGGGCGTTTCCGTAGTCCAGCCTGCTGGTGACGAGGGCCTGGGTGACTGTTTTTCTTGTTTCGGTGGGGATCCACTTGAAGATCCTGCGGAGCATTCGGAGGATGTTGAAGCAGGATGAGGAAACGGTGTTGACCTGCTTAGTCATGGAGAGGGTGGGGTCGAGGATGACCCCTAGGTTGCGTACGTGGTCGGTGGGTGGCGGGGCTGTTCCCAGTGATGTTGGCCACCAGGAGTCGTCCCAGGCTGAAGGGTTGGAACCAAGGATGAGGACCTCCGTCTTGTCCGAGTTCAGCTTCAGGCGGCTGGTCCTCATCCATTCGGCGACGGCCTTCATTCCTTCGTGGAGGTGGGCTTTGGCGGTGTGAGGGTCTTTGGTGAGGGAGAGGATCAGCTGGGTGTCGTCGGCGTAGGAGATGATGTTGAGGTTGTGCTGTCGGGCGACGTGGGCGAGGGGTGCCATGTAGATGTTGAACAGCGTTGGGCTGAGGGAGGAGCCTTGGGGTACACCGCAGATGATCTTGGTGGCCTTGGATCGGAAGGGGGCGAGGCGGACGCTTTGTGTTCTGCCGGAAAGGAAGGATGTGGTCCAGTCCAGGGCCTTCTCTTGGATCCCGGCGTCGTGAAGGCGTGTTCGTAGTGTGTGGTGGCAGACCGTGTCGAAGGCGGCTGATAGGTCCAGGAGGATGAGGGCTGCTGTTTCTCCGTTGTCTAGCAGGGTCCTGATGTCATCGGTGGCGGCGATGAGGGCGGTTTCGGTGCTGTGGTTGCTGCGGAAGCCGGACTGGGAAGGGTCCAGGATGTTGTTCTCCTCGAGGTAGCGGGTCAGTTGTTTGTTGACGATTTTCTCGGTGACCTTCGCGGGGAACGGGAGCAGAGAGATGGGTCGGAAGTTCTTGAGGTCCTTGGGGTCTGCCTTGGGTTTCTTGAGTAAGGCGGTGATCTCGGCGTGCTTCCAGCTTTCCGGGAAGGTTGCTGTCTCGAAGGAGATGTTGATTATTTTCCGGAGATGGGGCGCGATGGCTGTACTGGCTTTGTTGAAGATGTGGTGAGGGCACGGGTCTAGCGGTGAACCGGAGTGGATGGTGTTCATGATCTCGCTGGTGTCCTCGTCGTTGATGTTGGTCCAGGAGAGCAGGCGGTTGGTGGTTGTGGGGGCAGTGGTCTCGGTGGTTGCCGGGGCGGTCGTGGTGTTGAAGCTGTCGTGGATGTCGGCGATTTTGCGGTGGAAAAAGGTGGCCAGTGAGTCGCACAGGTCTCGCGACGGCTGGATGTCGTTGGTGTTGGAGCTGGGGTTGGAGAGTTCCTTCACGATGTTGAAGAGCTCTTTGCTGTTGTGTGCGTTGTTGTCTAGGCGGTCTTTGAGTGAGGCCCTTTTGGCGGATCTGATGAGGTGATGGTGACTGCGGGTGGCGCTCTTGTGGGCGGCGTAGCTGTCCGCTGTCCGTTCGTGGAGCCAGATCTTCTCCAGTTTTCGGCATGTTCGTTTGGAGGCCTGGAGGTCTTCGGTGAACCAGGTGGCTTTCTTGCTGGTGTGGCTGTTGGGCGGATTCTTGAGCGGGGCGAGGGTGTTGGCGCAGTCGTCGATCCACTGTCTGAGGTTGCGGGCGGCGGTGTCGGGGTCGGAGGGTTCGGCGGGTGGGCTCAGGGCGAGGGTTGTGGTTAGCTGGTCTTCCGTGACTCTGCTCCAGCAGCGGCGAGGCATTTGTTCGGTGCGGTGGTGCGTGGTGGGCTTCCTGTAGGTGAAGTGGATGCAGTGGTGGTCAGTCCAGTGGGGTTCGGAGGTGTGGTTGAAGGAGACGTGTGGGTTTGCGGAACAGATGGAGTCGAGCGTGTGGCCGGCGGCGTGGGTGGGTGTAGTCACGAGCTGTCTGAGTCCGAGGGTGGCGAGGTTGTCGATCAGGGTGGTGGAGCTGGTGTCCTTGTTGTTCTCGAGGTGGAAGTTCAGGTCCCCGAGGAGGATGTAGTCCGTGGAGGCGATGGCGTGTGTGCTGACGAAGTCAGCGATGGAATCGCTGAACTGTGGTCGGGGTCCGGGGGTCTGTAGATGAGGGTTCCTCTGAGGGTGGTGTTGGGATCGGTGTGGATCTGGAAGTGCATGTGTTCGGCGGTGCTGAGGGTGTCGTCGGTGTTGGTTGAGACTCTGAGGGTGTTCCTGTGGACGATGGCGATGCCTCCTCCGACTCCGTTGGTGCGGTCCCTGCGGGTGATCTTGTATCCGTCCGGGATGGCAATGGCGATGTCGGGGGCTGAAGCGGGATTCAGCCAGGTCTCCGTCAGGAATGCGACGTCTGGGGAGGTTGAGTCGAGAAGGTCCCAGAGTTCGATGGCGTGTTTGCGGGCGGAGCGGGTGTTGAGGAGGATGCATCTGAGGTAGTTGGGTTCTTTCCTGGGCGGTGGTTTGGCGGGGCGGGTGCTGGCGAAGCTGCAGTTCCGGCAGGTGAAGGGCCCTTGGGTGCGCTTCGGGGTGGCCTGGTAGCAGGCGTGATCTTTTCTGGGGTTGAGTGCGTGGAGGGTGCTGGCGTCGTATCGGCGTATGTTGATGTGGCGGGCGCGGGGGATGCCCGGACCAGGGGTTCTGGCGCTGGGCGCGGTCACGGCACGGACGGGCGCAGACGGGCTTGCCTTAGGCGCGCCTTCGGCGCGCCAGCGGCGTGGCCGCGCAGCGGCCGCCATAAATGGGGAGGTGGGAGGGAGGAGCAGGGAATGGGGCAGCGAATGGGCAGTGAGGGGGCGGGGCCGCAGGGGCGCAGCGGCGGGAAACAGGCACAGAAGGGAAAACGAGCACAATCAGGGCATCAAGGGGGCACAGAAAGGAAAAAAACGAGCACAATGAGGGGCAGCAAGGGGGCACAGAAAGGAAAAACTAGCACAATGAGGGGCAGCAAGGGGGCACAGAAAGGAAAAAACGAGCACAATCAGGGGCAGCAAGGGGGCACAGAAAGGGAAAAACGAGCACAATCAGGGGCAGCAAGGGGGCACAGAAAGGAAAAACGAGCACAATCAGGGGCAGCAAGGGGGCACAGAAAGGAAAAACAGAGCACAATCAGGGGCAGCAAGGGGGCACAGAAAGGAAAAACGAGCACAATCAGGGGCAGCAGCAGGGCACACAGACGGAGCTGTGTGGTGGGGAGCGACCTACCAGTCAAGGTCAGGGGTCGCATACTTGAAGTCGAGAATCGAATGGTATAATATGCTTCGTCCAGCCCTTGTTAGTTTTGTATTTGAAAGGACTCTGAAATTGATTTAGCGCTCATATTGCACCTCTCTGCATTTAGCATGGAACTATGAATTTTGTATTTTATGAAAAACGAATTTTTGATGTTTTGTGATTTTATTATCTTGTTAACTATTGGTTGATTTGGCAAATTTGATATACGTTTTTATGTGGACCTCTTTGGAGCTCCAAATCATAAAAAATAAATAAATTGTAATTGACTGATACAAGCAAATCAATTTCAGTGGCTAAGATAGGACGAACAGCAGCGTAAAGCTTAAGCTTAGTACTGAGAAAATTAACCCTTCCGAAAGCGCCACTTTTAAACACACTTTTTCCTCGCTCTGGAGACGAGTTAAGTTTCCTTTTATGCAAAACTTTATTTGTATTTGTAATCCTTATGCTTTTCAGAATGCTTCAATTAGTTCTCACGTACAAAAGAAAAACCCTCACTGCTACACATTGTATTAGTAGTCTTGTTTTAATGCGTAAATGAATTGCTACATGTAGTCTGTGAAGCAGTACATAAAATAGTTTTCTTATGTTAATTTTGCTGTACGGTGGTAATAAACTCAAATTTAACCTTTGATGTAATAATAAATGCATGTTTGGTAATACATTTGCTCTAAATAACGGGCCACAAACATTTTCTCTGGCATAAATATGTACGACATCAACTCTATAGGGTTTTCTCTGGTGGGCTACTTAAAGTACATGGTGGGAAAAGGCTCTATTATTCTGTCATGTCATTAGTCTGCACCACAAAAATACAGTTCAGTACATTTCAATTGTTTGAACAGAGGTTTCCTTAAGGACTCCCAGTGATGGCAGTCGGTACTAGAAAAGCACAGCACAATCTTTACAGTCACGCTTACCCTTCTTATGCTATACCTCACTAGTCAATCAAAATCTATAGAGCATTATATGCAAGGGTGACTAAGTGTTACACCCACTGATACTAGTTGCACTGGGATTAACATAACTAATGGTAACATCTCATCAGCTGCAAGGGATGGAGGACGCCTGTAGCGTGGAGGAGATGTAGCTTAGGTGATGGAGGTGGAATGTGATGGGACTAGAGAATGGTGATGGAGAGTGGCGTATTGGATGTGGAGAATGGTGGACCTAGCAGGTGTTGGTAGCAGTGTTTGGAGTGAATGGCCTTGAGCAGCTTGGGCTAGTGATATATGCGCTGAAAGTCCAACTTAAGCTAAAGTGCATTTCACTGGGTAGATGGAAAAGTGGAGACACTTTTAATATAGCCGGAAAAGTGAGGGTTCATGAAGCGTCCGACCTTAAAGGGATGTTCAAAGGCGCCGGCCGAGTAAGGACTGCACACCTGGTACAGAGTTGGCTGTTATGTATTACGAGAATTCACTGTGTTTTAAAGCAATACCATAATTTGGCGATATAGTACTTATTTTATGTATTGAATGTATAAAAATGTGTTGCATTTTAAACTGGGATAACCTACATCAATATGCAAAAATGCTTATGGAAGAAAGGGCAATTCTTCTCGATAGATGTGCTCTGGAGAAAGGTATGCATCAGAAGTGTGAAAGTAAAACTGGCAAGCTGCTGTGCATGCTGCATCGCTTGCATTTTGTTCCCTGTAAAATTCGATGTGCAGCACACAGCTGTGTGTCAAATGGGGTGCTGTCTGTACCACAACTCCTTAACAGGAGGCACGTTTGTCTTTACATCGAATCTTTTTTGTGAAGCGACCCCTGCCACTATTGTAAACAAAGTCATGTTCCGTTGAAGTGGGATACACAGAAGCAGAGTCGCCGAAGGGCTGTTAACTACAGCGCCTGTGCAAGATGGATGCCTGCTTGTGCCCCGGGTACGGTGGAGTGAACGCGATGACGAATGCACTCAAGAGTTTTCCTGCTTGAACCCCGGGTAGGTAGTGCATGCTTCGTCCAGAGCGCAGAGAAGGAATAAAAGGCGCGTCCGAGGATCTCTAGGGAGATAATAACAGCGTGCTGAGACTCCGGCACTCGGGCAGTGCTGTAACTTTAAAGCAAGGGTGTAGCTCTTGTAGTGACAGCAGATAGAGATGCTTAAAAGAAGTTCCACCAAAGCTGATGAACACAGTACTTTGCCAATGGGAAACTGATAAGAGAAACACATTTAAGAACAGGGAATAGAACGCCTACAACAAATAGAAATGAGGAAAAATATAGTGACAAGCACAAGGACCATTAAGAAGCGAAGGCAGGATCTAGTCCCTTTTAAGATATATTTAATACAATAGATTTCACAAGCACAGCGCAAGGGCGGTGTAGGCGAAACCTAAAAAAATTTCTTTCATTGAAAAGAGTGGAGGTTCACCATGATTTGTGAACAATGTATTTGTATGTGTTGTGGGTAAGGAAAAGAGTGTATTGAAAAAAACTAAACAATCTGGCTTTTATTATAAATTCTGACAGATGCACATCATGAATTTTCTCAAACTGCCTTGTCTGTATTGATGTGCCGTAAATGAGCCAAGGAACGACACATGGAAACCTGTTTACACCGTACACTGCGAAACATAGCCCAACAAGTCAATTTCTCGCATGGGGGGAAATATGTTGATTGCCTTGAACAGTTCTTGAGGTATAAGTTGAGTTAAATTATATGTAAATATTATCTCGCAAGTTAAATGATTAAGGTACGCAAGTACGCAGGTCAGTAAAAGAAATCAAGACAAAGTTGCTTTACTGTGCTCAATGTACAATGGCCAGAAAACTCTCACCAAAATCTCATCCATAGCAACGGTCTCCTCAATAAAACCACCATATCTTATTTTGGAAGCAGGTATTGCAATGTTGAAGATACTTTACATTTCAGAAGTATAATAAAGGCCAAGGCCAGCAACGTAGGTTTCTAGTGCCAAGATCATGTCAAAAGTAAAAAATATATATATATGGTCAGTCCTAGTGACAGTGGCACCTTTTGCTCTGACTCCTGTAGGTGTAGATAAATTAAACAAATATTATGAAAATATATATATATTGTGTCTATAAGTGCAGTTGCTGGTGTGAAGATTTTATGTTATTATCCATCTTAATGCCACTGATTTTATTAATCACAGAAAGATGTAAGACTGAGTTGACCCTAAAGGGGTATTTAAACCTGTAACCTGATGTTACACCTCAATCTATAGCAAAATGCATATTAATCCACTGAGTTACCATTGCAATTGTTGTACAGAATGTGGTACTTTTGGCTGAGCTGGTATGTCTTCCCTGGTTCGGGTACAATTCTGGATTTGAGGTTAAAATTAGGACTGTGTGAAATTGCGTAATCTTCACAGTAAACTCAAAAAATGCACAAAATGGTGCTTTTAGAGCAGAATGAGATTGTCTGGCATCTTGTTACTTTTTTCATGTGATGTCATTTCATGTATAAAAAAGTCTTGCAGAAACAATACCTTGTACGCTGATAACCTACCCAAACGTGACTGTGCTCCCGTAAGGGAAACAGTGCATATCAAACCTGCTATTTTGCCCAATGCAGTCTTGAATAATATAAACCTCATATCTCCCCTTAAAGAAAACCTATAGAGGTGGTACTAACAAGGGAATTTCCAAAACCCAAAGTTTTGATCTCTATATGATTAATGTCCCAAAGTCCCAGAGGCCCCATATTGAAACACACAAGGCCATAGTGAATAAAGTGATTCACTGGATTCGCCACAAAAGGGGATGCCGATCAATCATAAGGGAGGATATAACAAAGGTTAGAAGATGTTCAGTAGGAAATCTTGAGAGGGATTACATAGGTGTGGCTTTTAGGCATGTGGCGCTAGCAGAGGGCCTAATTGCATTGGAATTGCGCTTTAGACCAGACATAGATCTCCAAATAACTTTAAAAATGAAACCTCCCTGTCACACACTGGATATATCTGCTAAAAGCCAACAAAATCGGCCCCCTAGCTCACTGAAGTCCAATCCCAGTGAAGCTGTTATCCCCTCATATACCTCTGACATCGATTGACTTATAACCGATCCCCCTGATGAACCGTGCATTATAACTCAATCACCTTGTTCAATAGTGGCCAAAGGGTCTGCACTTCATGTAGCAGTAGACATCCAAGGGATAGCAGGGCACAGGGGACCAGACACAGGCAATGACAAAGGGGACTCTATAACACCACAGGGAGAACTCGCTAAGCCCACCATGAGATTTATTGGGACGACGGGGGATTACTTAAAATTACTATCTTGGAATGTTGTGGGCATCAAGTCCAAACTATCCGACCCCGAGTGGGGAACGTTTATCAACTCCCACCATATTGTTTTGCTTCAAGAAACTTGGGCTTGTACCCCGCCCAGGCTTTGTTGCCTTTAGTGAAAGAGCAGTTCCATCATTGGCAGGGCGACCATCAGATGGTCTCTTAATATGGCTTAGACTGGATTAGTTCCCAGTGATCAAAATGCTTCCAACTGAATCTAAAGATCTACTTGCCCTTCAAATTACTATTAATACCCGGTCAGGTTCTAGATACATAACCCTAGTGAACATGTACATAAGGTCAGTACCTCCAAACATGCAATCTCTGATAGTAAGCAAGCTAGATGATCTCTTGGGACAGTTTGCCTAAAAAACTTTTAAAATTGTAGCGGGAGACACCAACACCTGCATCCCTATATCTGCAGGGTCTAGACACCAAGAAATATCTCCCCCGTGAATATAAGAATAACAAAAACATCAAAGGTGGGCACCCAAATTGTTGAACTTATCATCGACCATGGCCTAAGAATAGTAAATGGCAGTGGTAAATCTGATCGTCCTCCCTGCTTTACCTTTAATAGAGGCCTCAGTAAATCAAGAATTGATCACATACTAGTAGATAACGATCTCTGGTCAGATTTGTCTGATATGCAAGTTATCCCCCGACCAGACAGCGACCACCAAGGCACTAAGTGCATCTTTTTTTATGATCAAATTTAGAGATACAAAACTGGAGGTAGTCGTACCCACTGCGTTAATTACAACCTCAAACAACATGAGAAACGTTAAGCGGGTAGAAATGGTGGCAGATGAAAACAAACTGATATTTATTTATAATCCGTTTGTGTCTAAAATCTCCCAGATCGACCCAACCAATATCCATAATACCAATTTACCCTCCTACACTGCGAACTCATGGACACATTGAGACCGTGTTTCATGAGGGAACAGAGGAGAGGAGCACCTACAAAAAAAACACCAAACTGGTACAACAAGGCTTGTCGGTTAGGAAAGACTCACTTGCTGTGTGCAATCAAAAAGGGCTCGAGGTCAGAAATTATAAAGACCAGGCGTGATTATAAAAACCACCTGGTTAAAGCCAAAAGAGAATGGGATGAGGACCAATGGCTAATGCTAGCTGAGGCTCTAGACAAGGGTGACCAAAAAAGTTTTTGGAAATTAGTAGCATTGAACTCTTCTAACCTTAATCCTTTAGATCCAGTGTTCACGCCCGATATCTGGGTCACCCATTTCAGCAGCCTATATGACTGCCCGCAGCAAAATAATGTCGCAAAGAACTCCCCCTAGAAGAGGCCAGTGGCACCCAAACACCTAATGTGAGGACCCCATCTTTTATTCCAGCTGCTCATTCCACTCTCACATTTACTCTATCTGAAACTTACAAGGCAATAATACAAACGGAAAAGGGCAAGGCCCCAGGAATGGATGGCATTCTGGGTGACCTCTATCCCTCTGAACCTGACATCTGGGCCCCCTATCTGAACGCTCTATCGAATAGTATAACAAAAGACAATATGATCCCCCCGTCATGGCAAGGTGCTGTCATCATACCAATTTACAAAAAGGCGAGAGAACTATCCCCTCAAATTCTAGGCCTAAAAGTTTACTCGATAACTTGCAGACAATTTTCTGCAGACAGGTTCTATATTGACTAAATGAGTGGATGCAACAAAACAGCATCCTGGAAGAGTCTCAAGCAGGCTTCAGATCGAAAGTCAGCACATTGGACCAGGTCCTTTGCTTCAAGGTGATAACCTGGAAATATATCACCTTGCTGCGTGACCACCTACACGTTGATTTTATTGATTTAAGAGCGGCGTTTGACCTGGTCCCAAGAAACACACTGTGGGAGGTGTTAAATGGGTATGGTATCCCCTCAGACCTTTTAAGAATACTTCGGCTCCTTCATGAAAACACTTATGCAAGGGTGAGATGGTACACCACAGGGGATATGACAGAAAAAATAGAGATTTTGAAAGGGGTCAGACAGGGGTGCATTCTCGCCCCAACACTATTTAGCCTATTCATCAATGGCGCAGTGAAGAGTTTGAAGGCATGCAAACACGATGCCCCTAGAGTAGCGGGAACACCAACCCCAATACTAATGTTTGCAGACAACACTCTGCTAATCTCCCAAACCCCTATGGGCCTCCAATCTGAACTGAACGCCTTTGTCACTTTTTGCGGGGAAAGAGGGCTATAATTAAACTCGTCCAAATCCAAAGTTATGATGATTAATTGCCACAAAAGGTGCAGAGGTATAGTGACTGTAGAGGGTCTTCCCCTATAGGTAGTCCATCACTTTGACTATCTTGGGGTGAGGCTAAGTGACACCCAAGCATGGGGCCCCCAGATGGAAAAAAGTAAATCCATTCTCCATCAGAAAGCCTCTGCCATAGCGAGGCGTTACAGGGCAGCATCTGGAGGACCCGTCTCCCCGGTCATAACAATATACAAAGCCTCAGCAGTAGCATCAGCACTATATGGAGCCGAGATCTGGGGATATGCCGACGGAGAAAGATTAACAAAAGTAGAAAATATATTTATTAAGACACTCTTTAAACTCCCCCAAAGCTCCCCTTCCACCCCAGTACGACTAGATCTGGCTCTCAACCCTATTCATTTAACAGCTGTCTTAAAACCTCTGTTATATTGGGTCAGACTATGGTCCACGCACGAATTGACATCCCATAGGGAGTGTGTGAAAGATCTTTTGTCCCTGGATAGAAATTTGAGTACACAGTGGCTGAAACATATCCAAGAAACAACACACAGAATAGGCATGAGTGAGCTATGGTCAGCCCCTGACTCAATAGTAAAAGGTGATGCCTCCAGAGTAAAACAGTTTTATTTGAAGGCAGTCTTAGCTCAAACGTGGGAAGTGCATCAAACTAACACCCTAACAGGCAAGTTCTTGAACCACAAGAGTAAACCATGGTTTGAACCATACATGAACAGGATGTACCCATATATATCAAAATGTTTGTATGTCCAATATAGGTGTGGGGTTCTGCCCCTGAGGTCACATACCTTTAGATGGGCTAACGTAGCTCCGAAGATCAATTCCTGTCCAAATTGCCCAAAATGTAGAGGAAAAGAAGTCCCATTTTATGTTATTCTGCCCCCTCTACAGGAAGGCCCATAAAAAAATGGCTGCTGGCCGCATGCAATCTCATGGGTGTGAGACATTACTGGGAAGCGGAGAGATTATTTAAGAGTGATACTAGAGAACTTCTAGCTCTTGCGGTCTCACAGTACCTGCATATTGCCTGGGCATTAAGGAGGAATGCCATTCTCAATCTTGAAGCATGACAGAGAGCTGATAAGTATTAGTCTGGGCAAGACACCTTGTCCTACGTTGGTCCTGCCCCATACTCCTTACTGATTGTTTCATTTTTCCACCTATTAAATACATGATTATAAAATGATGCACATATATATATATATATATATATATATATCTATCTATCGTATTTTCTCTTTTTTCTTTTCTCTCTGTCAAGCCCCTAGTGATTGTCATTTTGCACACTTCCCTTGCTGTAAATATATGAACTTTCCCTGAGTGGTGGTTAAAGTAGTGAACAAATTGTATAATCGGTTGCCTTCCCAGACTCTCAACCTACTTACCTAGACGATGTCCCTTTTTCCTTTTTTTATTGTCGATATATTGATTTTTAATTTGTTTTTATAGTAAGGTAATTGTACCATGATATTTTTATGTTTTTATATTGCACAATTTCCCAATGTATCTAAGAGCACTCATGTTGTATTGATTGAATGTGTTTTATGGGCTGTGCCTGCAATAAAGGGTTTAAATAACTAAAAAAAACAAGAAAAAGTCTTGCAATATACTGGCAGGACACTGGTTTAAGCAGAAAATGGATCTTAATAAGATATTTTCTGCATGAATGAGTTCTCCTGCATTCAAAAGTTATAAAATTGTGTAATGCAAAAGTTCGAGAAATTTTGCAAACTTCGTGTAATGCAAAATACGGGAATTATACAAATTTTGCCACAGTAACATTTCTTAAAGGGGAAATGGTAGTGCATGTTGATGAAATACACACTATGATTTTTGAAGAGACCTTATATTTTACACTTTTGCTGCAATAGGTCTTTAAAAATGAAGGGATTCCCAAATTAAGCAGTGCAGGACAATCTAGTTACTTCCTTTCTTTAACTTCAATTAATGTTTAAATAAAGGCTTGTCTGTTTAGCTAACATTTTTAATCATAGCACTGAGTCAAGTAAACAGCAGCCCAATACTGCTGTTGACCAGGGGGCCACATGCATGACCTTTACATGTGGCCCCCTGTGGCCGTACTTTTGAGTATCACTGCCCTTAATGGTTGAGATTGAAGTGGGAATAGTAAATGTTACCCCTATAGTGTTTAATGTCTTCCCCTAAATGGTTGAGATTGGAGTGTGATTAGTAAATTTCACCCCTTTAGTATATAACATCTTTGTTTAAATGCGCTACATTGAATGCTGTTCTCTTTAGTGCAGAAATTAGTCTCCAAAATGGTTTTAATCAAAGTAGAAGTAGTTAATATAAGTATTTTACTATATAACATGTTTAGTGTAATATTTTCTATTATTAAAGAGTACGTATTATATGGAACACTTTAAGCATTGTGTTTTTCACATACAATGCTAATATTTGCATTTTTTATTAATAAAGGTACATTGAACAGTTTGTGATTTTTATTTATTTTTCAACATTTATTCAATCTATGTGTACATTTTTAATACATATATATATTTTTATACTTGAGAAAAAAGTGTTATGGTTCTTTTTTAACAATATTTTACCACATTTTTAAATAACATACAAGTTATTTAGGACCTTATTATAAGTTTGGTGGTCAGATGGACTGCTGCTGCCGCCAGGCATCCGCGATCCCTGGCAGTCCTTCAGCTGTCTTGAGGCCATAATATGTTTGGCTGGGCCGCTGCGGCCCCGCCAAGCATATTATGAGTTCCCCCCCCTCCCCACTTTTCACGACGGTGAGCCAGCCGTGAACCGTTTGGCAGTGAGGAAACAAAAGGGGCCGTACAGGGACCCCTTGAGCCTCTGGGCCTGGTGTGCCCCCCTGTGTGCATGCACCCCCAGTTCCTGCAGGGCATAGACTGCAGGAACTTGGTTTGGCATTCCCATTGAGGTGCCATTTTTATAGGCACCGCCGTGGGACCGCCAAAGAACTGCCCGCCAGTGACAAAAGTAGTCAAAATCTGGAGGGCGGTGCGCACACGGGTTTGGCGGTGCGGGTGGTAGCGGGGTGGTCCCACTCCCGCACTGCCAAACTCATAATAAGGCCCATAATCTTTCAGAACATTGTTTAACGTTTTTCATTTTTACATTATTTTTTCAATATGGTAAAAAAAAATTCTCAGCTAAATGCATTTGGCCACCATCATTTTTTTCAAACATCTTTTATATAGGTTTTCAAGTATATTATAAATACTATGGGGCTGATTAGACCGCCACCACGGCTGTCGCAATGCCTATACTTTGCTTTGCGGTGGGTGCTGCTGGCTGCAGCACCCGCTGCAATGCAAAATATGGACACTGCACATATCCCTGCACTACGTGGGTTAACCGCCATGAAAAGGCGGGCGGGAAGGGACATTGTAATTCCTATGGCAGTGCCTAGCCACACCGGCGGGCTCAAGGAGCCCGTCTGATGAGTGCCGGTCGGTCTTGCCGGCTGCCACCCATCCGCCTGCCATTGTAATATGGTGGGCGGATACCATGGGCCACGGGCTGTTGGTGGCGGTTCCACCGTCGTCATAATCAGGCACTATATTATTTCATTTTTTGTTTTTATAGTATACTTTATTTTATACCTTACATAACTGTTTTTTACTTTCATTTAACATTTATTATCATGGTTTACATTCTTAAACATTTTAAATCATTTATATTTAAAGTCCCACTGTTATTCTATAGGGAGATGGTATTTTATTTTGTTTTCATTTATTGGCCATATTTTACCACTGACTCTACTTGTGTAGTATATTGTGTCATATTTCAATGGTTTTCCTGGTGGCGAATAGCGCTGCTGCTTGTCAGATAAGTTAAAACATTATTTAAGGTTTTGTTTATAGGGTTTTGGGGTGAGGGTTGTAGGTGGAACTAGTTAATGGTAGTAGTGTTGGTTTTAACTTTTTCATTTTTTTACTCATACTGTGGGTTATTTTTCAAATAGTGCTGTGTTTTAGGTCTAGTTAGAATTTGGTAGTCCTGTATTGGTATTTTATATACTGTTATGCTATGTGTTTTGCATACTTTGAAAATAATATTTCTATTATGTTTGAAGATAGTTTTTCTCTGGGTGGATTTTGTATGTTTTTTAAATGTTTACTGATCTGAAGTTATCGTCTGAACCTGTAGAATTTCACATTTTTTTCAAAGAAATTTATATTGGTTTCTAGTAAACCATTTTATTTAATTTTGATTTTCTTTGCTTTTCAAGTTTCCTTGAGTGTTTCCTTGCTTTTATATAATTTTTCAGGCTTTTATGGTTCCTCATAATGCTGATTGCTTTGTTGGATGTCAATTGCACCTGTTTTTTTGTGCTTTTTTTTATTTGTGCTTTTTTAGATGCATTTTTTTCCTTTTTTGTGGTTATATTTTGACAGCATGGATATGGATAAAAAACTACAGCTACAGAGTAGTAAGTTTTATTTACATAGTTATTTGTGGGCTGGAAATTTTAGATTTTATTATGTATGTGTATTTGATGTAACTGTTAGGAGTTATTTAATTAATTATATTTCTATGTTATGCATATACTTGGATCCATTTGATTGTATTTGTAATTTTGTGCTTTGTGGTTGGTAATTTCTTAATTTTTAACTAATTGAGAAACACATTATTTTTATGCATCAGTCTTTTTAGATATTTTACTTGTATGTTGTGTTGACTGTTGTATAAAAACCATTTGTTTAATATTTAGTTAAAAATATGTTAGTTATGCTGGTGTGCACCTATGACAGGGTTTATTGATTATTGTGTAGACAGTTTGTGTTTTCTATAATGGGTTTTTTGCTATTGATTCTAAGTAGTGTACTCCTTTGTTGTTAATAAAGAATGTATTTTTACATTTTAACATGTTGCACATTCTAATGGTTTGTTTACTAATTTTAGATTTAGTTTGGGTCAATGATTGCTCCATTCTTAGCTGTTGGTAGCTATGTTCTTTTAGTAGGCCTTCTATGAAGTTGTAGAGGGTAGCGTGGGCTCCTCCTAATGTAGATTGGAAGGCATTGTGCCATCCTCTACTGCATTGTTGGTTTTGTCTTCTTGAGCCATGGTGCTGTCATAGACATTCCATCACTGCTTGAAACATGGTGCATGGCACACAGGGCACCGACTTGCAAGCAGCGCTGCCACGGCTCTCTATGAGCTGAAGCATGCCGCTGCTGTTGCACCATCGAGACAACACCGCCAGCTCGGCGGTGTTGTCATAATATGGCGGTCGGGAAGCTGCCAGCTTGGCGACATTCTGCCAACCGCCTCAACGGCAGTCCGACTGCCAAACTCGTAAGAAGAGGTGTGGCGCAGCGGCCAGGGTGCCTGACTCCAGACCACGGGGTTCACAGTTTGATTCCCAGCGCCGGCGGCAGGTTAGCCCAGCACCATGTGACTCTGGGCAATAGCTCCCTTAATCTTCCCGACTGCCCCCAGCGTCAGGACACCTCTTCGGAGGTAGCTGTGCGCTTTACAAATGCTGGTATTTAATTTCATATAACCAGGACCTTAGTTTGCGGTCGTTTTGTTGGTGCAATGGACTTTCCATAAGTTAGTTGTAGTAGTTGGCTCTCTGTTACAGGGACAAAGGGTAGTGTAATAATTCTTTTAATTCAAAGGCAAATTGGCTGTTTGGTGCATATTCTACACCTAGTGCAGATTTTTGGAGGTGTCGCCAAATGCTTTGGTTAAAGTGGCAAGACATCTTTGTATGGCTGTGTGTGGGTATAGTTTAAGTATAGTTTGCATCATTGCTTCTTCAAAGAGACAGTTCACACCTGGGTGGAACACCAAGGTTCATAGATGCAAAGTTAAGTATAGCAAACCTGTACTATCTATTTATATTATGATTCTTGATATTTAGGACTTGATATTTTGTAATCAATATTCTAATGGAATTCCTAATGCAGACTTATTGATGTATGGCAATAACAATAGGGAAGTATTTAGAAGACACACACTGTTCTGCTGCCCACCATGGTACATGCCATATTGACCTGATATGATGACTGAAGTGTTGTTTTTCTGGATAGGTCGAATGACCACACAAAGCCATCAGGCTCTCTCTTATATTCAATATCTATCTGAATACTATTCAATAAACCTCTGTACCTTATCATAACTACATATGAAAACCTCAAACTCTCCTTAGCATCTGGCATTTTCCAGGTGGAATTGAAGCAGGGCATAGTAAAACCACTGCTTAAAAACCCCAATCTGCACCCTAATGTTCTATGTAATGACAGAACCATCACCCTCCTACCTGCTATCATTAAGCTCCTATGAATCTTATGGCCACTCAAGTGTCCACATATCCAGAAGGCAATCATATCATTGATGATGCCAAAACTGTTTTTCACCCATATATCAATGGTTTACCCATGCTTTTACCATAGATGACTTGAAAATAGCAGCATATGCTGAAAATCACTATGTCCTGATTTTTCTCCATCTCTCAGCTGGATATGACACTATGGACATGCCTTCTTGTTCTCCTGTCTTATCCTCTGTTGGCTATCTGGCACTGTATTCAAATGGTTGTCTTCCTTCCTGGAAGACAAGACCCAGAAAATTGTCGTTTGCCAATATAGGTCGCCCCACCAACCTTTGAGCACCAGAGTTGTTCAATGTTCAGATCAGATGTTTTGGGATTTATTTCTACATTGATGCAGATGACACTCAATTGAACTTTCATCTAAATATGGCACTCTCAAACTTCATGGCCATGATTGAGTGGCTCTGCAATTGAGGGAGTGGGTGAAAATAATTTGACTTAAGATCAACCTGCAATCTAGTTACTAAGGGAAACTCTTGCATATGGTAAACTAAACTTTGGCCCACCTTCTGCAGACCCTCCGCTGCTCCAGGTGACAATGTTGAATACCTAGAAGTCAAAGTTGATTCTAAGGTAAAGATGGATTCTCAAATCTCTTCAGTTATCTCTTCTTCTACCTTTCATATGCACAACCTAAATCTATTCTTCCGCTCCTTAAACTTGAAAGTAGAAGAGTAGCCATTTCTGCACTGTGCAGACATAGATTAGATTATTGGAAGAATGGTATGAAGGAAGAAATAACAATTTGCTGCAATAACGTAAATCTGTCAAAACTAAACTAATACGGGCATATTTACATTGGTTTCCTATGAATGCCAGAATTTGCTTTAAAGTCCAGTGTACAATATATAAATTCATTTTTGAAACATCTTTGTGTCTTTCCATCAAAACTCAGGTATTCTTCAAGCAGCGCCCTCTGAGCATTCCACCTTCATCTCCTTCGAGTACATCCATGTAAGAAATCGTCATACAATGGACAAGACATCTCAGTTCTTGCTCCCTGACTCGTGAAAGCCTTGCCATTAAAACCATAACCTCTCATACCACCTTTTTGAACAATCTTAAGGCAATTTACTGAATAAGATGCTCCACTCTGTGGTATTCTTAGCAGCCAGCACCAAGAGACCCAAGGGTGTATGTGCACTTTAGAAATCAAGTATAAAATGTAACATAACACAACACAATGGTGTTGGAACATTCCTCCACTGTTCCATAATTGCAGTTCCCCATAACGCAGTTGTAAACAATTATGAAGATTTAAAATCGATAGACACTGTCTTTAAAGACATGCCTCTGAAAGAAACCTTTGAATGTCTTTATCATAATCTAGGCTTATTTGAAGACACATGGATGTTTAGAATTGGCGTTGGAAGATTATATATTGCCCACAAAGCTGATGTTTTAGGAATTTAAGAATAAACCTCTTTCTAATCCAAGTGTACATTAATTGACTCTTTAAAGAAAAGATACAATCCTTCCATAGTATGCAAAAGCTAGAGGTTATTGAATAAGAGCTAAATAATTTCAAATTGACTGTTTAGAGAGAAATGCAATTTTTGGACTATAAAAAGTAGCCTTGTGATACAGGACTAGCAAGAGATTGGTTAGGATGTTTTGGGTTATAAAATCGGAGGATAGAATCAAGATATTCCTGGCATTTGAAAGAGGGTAAAACCTGACCTAGTCACTACCTGATCAACTCGAAGACCCTCCAATATAAGCAATGACTTCCTGACACTTCTGTCACTTGGGCTCACAGAGTCATGGTTTGGTGACCATTTAAGTACCACCATTGAGTACCCCACCCTAGTAGGCCACAACATTTTATTTTAAAATAGAGTATGCATGGGGACAGAGTACAGCAAGCCTCCTCGATAATCGCAACACCATCAACCAATTTTTAAATATCTAGGGGCTGTATACACAATCAATCCCATCAGCACCTTTATTTGAACTTTAGTTTGCCACCCATAGGGATACCGCCAGTCCTTCTAAATCTGAATGAGTTGAACCCACCTTCGACCTACACACTAATGCTAACAAAATTGTGATCATGCAGACATTAGTCTCTGGTCCACAGATCAGATCCCAAACCCTCATCAGCCCTAATTTATAACATGCTGATCCATGGGTTCAAACAGGTGGCACATTGCCAACGCAATGTGCAGGGAACATGTTGGAGCTAATTTTAACACAAAATCTAGACACCACTAACACAACAGTGCAGCCACAAGTACAGCTCAACCTCTCCATTTCCATCAACCGCTGAAACCTAACCATCAAACCACCCACTAGAAGCAGGGATGATAACGCCCCCTCTAGAGGGATGTGGGTCACTGATTATCCTTGAAGATCCCACTAAGAGTTTTACATTACCATAGATTACCACAATAAGTTTCCATCTGGTGATATACAGGTTATTTTATGTGCATTTTCTTGTGGATCCCTTTGCTACTTAGTGTGTAAAAAGAGCTACATCAAAGAGCTCAAATGACTGTCAAGCCCATCCACACCACCAGTATTGGGGTCCTGCTGAGGAGCAAACCAATAATAAAGCATGCCAGCTAGGTTGGTAGGTGAGAGTTTGCATTCTTTTTTTTCATAAACATACTTGGTTAACTGTGTTAGTCTCTCATTTGAGGTACCTTTCACCTTTGGGACCAAGTAATATGTCTTAAACAGTTTTTGATGATTTTGATAGTACTATGTGGAAAAGTAACATTTTGGGCAGCCAAATCCTCTCATTTCCCCACTTGAATATTGCATCGCTATACTCATAGACTATCTCTGTGGGTACATGAACACAACTATCATAACAGACTATCCCTGTGCGGGCTTGAACACAGCTATCATAACACACTATCTATGTGGGAACTTGAACACAACCATCATCTGACACTATTGCGGAGGGGACCTGGACATCACTATAATCACACAGTATCTCTGTGGAGACATAGGTATTCTTATAAATATACACTATCTCTGCAGGGATTTCACAATGTTTATCATCACACATTCTCTCTGAGGGGACGTAAACATGACTATAATCATACACTATCTCTGCAGGGACTTAAGCAGGACTATCATAACATGATATCTCTGCAGGAATTTCTATATGATTAACATCACACACTATCTCTGAGGGGACTTGAACACAACTATA
This sequence comes from Calotriton arnoldi, assembly GCA_963921515.1. Taxonomy (NCBI): domain Eukaryota; kingdom Metazoa; phylum Chordata; class Amphibia; order Caudata; family Salamandridae; genus Calotriton; species Calotriton arnoldi. The sequence goes on along the minus strand of CAWUFW010000203.1, from coordinate 3,347,057 downwards.
ATCACAAACTATCTTTGTGAGGACATGAGAATCACTATAATCGCACACTATCTCTGTGGGGGCCTGGACATCACTATAATCACCCAGTTTCTCTGCAGGGACTTCAACATGATTATCATCACACATTATCTCTGATTGGACTTGAAAATGACTTTAATCACACACTATCTCTGTGGGGGCCTGGATATCACTAAAATGACATGTTATGTCTGTGGGAACTTGCGCATCACTGTAATCACACACTACATCTGTGGGGCTATTGGCATTACTATAAATACACGCTATCTCTGCAAGGATGACAAAATGTTTATCATCACACATTATCTCTGAGGGGACAGGAGCAGCACTATGAACACACACTACCTCTGTAGGACAATGAACATCACTTTAATCACACTATTTCTGTAGGACCTGGGTATCACCAGAATTACACACTATCATTGTGCGGACCTGGTAATCACTATAATCGTACACTATCTCTGTGGAGACCTGGGCATCATTATAATCAAACACTATCTCTGTGGAGTCCTGGGCATCACGGAGATCACACACTCTCTCTGCAGGGATTTCAACACGGTCATCATCACACCCTATCTCTGAGGGGACTTGAACATGAATATAATCACACACTATCTCTGTGGGGACCTGGTCATCACTTAAATGACATGTTATCTCTGTGGAGTCTTCAGCATCACTATAATGACAAACTACATCATAAGCATTAATATAATTACACACTATACAAGGATTTCAGCATTATTATCATCACACACTATTGCTGAGCGTACTTGAACAAGACTATATTAACACATCTCTGCGGGGATTGGGGTACCACTATGATCACACGCTATTTATGTAGGGACCTGGGAATCGCTATATTTACACACTATCTCTATGGAGATCTGGGCATCACTGTAATCACACCCTATCTCTGTGGGTAGTTGGACATCACTATAATCATACCCTATCTCTGTGGGGACCTGGACATCTGTATAAACACACAGTATTTCTAGTGGGACCTGGGCATGATTGAAATCACCCAATATCTCTGATGTGATTTCAACATGATTATCATCACACACTATCTTTGAGGGGACCTTGACATCACTATCCTCACACTATTTTTGTTAAAACCTGGAATCACTATAATTAAACACTATCTCTGTTGGGATTTGGTAATCACATAGTGTCTCGGTGGGGATCTGAGCATCTCTATAATCACACACTATCTCTGTGGGAACTTGAAAATTACTATAATCACACTCTATCTCTGTGGGAACCTGACCATTACTGCGATTAAACATTATCTCTGTGGGGATTTCAACATGGTTACCATCACACACTGAGGGGACTTAAATGTCACTATAATCACACACTCTCTCTGTAGGGACCTGGACATCAGCATAATCACACACCATCTTTGTGGGGACCTGGGCATGATTGAAAACACCTACTATCTCAGATGGGATTTCAACATGATTATCATCACACACTTATCACTGAAGGGACATGAACATGACTATAATCACACACTATCTCTGTGGGGACCTGGGCATTACTATAATCACATATTATCACTTTATCTCTGGGGGGGGGCTTGGAATCACAGTGATTACACTCTATCTCTGTGGGAACATGACCATTACTGGGATCAAACATTATCTCCGAGGTGGATTTCAACATGGTTACCATCACACACTGAGGGGACTTAAATGTGACTATAATCACACACTATCTCTGTGGGGACCTGGGCTTGATTGGAAACACCTACTATCTCTGATGGGATTTCAACATTATTATCATCACACACTATCACTGAAGGGACATGAACATGTCTATAATCACACACTATCTCTGTCGGAATTTGGACATCACTATAATCACACATAATCTCTGTAGTTTCATGGATCTTACTATATATACACACTATCTTTGTAAGGATTTCAACATAATTATCATCAAACACTATCTCTGAGGAGACTTGAGAACAACTATAATAATACAGTATCTCTGTGTGCACCTATCACACTTTATCTTTGTGGGGGACCTTGGAATCACTATGATTACACTCTATCTGTGTGGGGACTTGGTCATTACTGGGATAAAACATTCTCTCTGTAGGGATTTCAACATGATTATAATCACACACTATCTCTAAGGGGACTTGAACATTACTATAATACCACACTATCTCTGTGGGGACCTGGACATCAGCATAATCACACACTATCGCTGTGGGGACCTGAGCATCAGTATAATCACACACTATCTCTGTGGGGAACTGGGCATGATTGGAAACACCTACTATCTCTGATGGGATTTCAACATGATTATCATCACACACTATCACTGAAGGGACATGAACAGTACGATGCACCCGGATGCTTCCAGATACAATTTGGTTGGACTCCCATTGACTTCAATGGGAGCCTATGTTCCTAACCGCATCGTAATCGGGCCCTCGGTCGGGAAGACACGTTCCCGATCCGATTTGGAAGGAGCATATGCCGTTGGGAGGCCTTCCTAACTGCATCGTAATCGGGCCCTAAGTGGGAATGCTTTCCTAACCGCATCGTAATCGGGCCCTATGTCTGTGGGGAACTGTGCATGATGGTACTCAACCACTATCTCTGCTGGGATTTGAACATGATTATATTCACACACGATTTCTAAACGGATTTGAACATGACTATAATCACACACTATCTCTGACGGGATTTGAGCATCACTATAATCACACATATTCTCCTCAGTGGCATGGGTATTACTAAAAATACACTATCTCTGCAAGGATTTCAACATGATTATCATTACACACTCTTACTGAGGAGACTTGAGCACAACTATAAAAACACACTATTTCTGTGGGGACTGAGCATTACTATAATCCCACTTTATCTCTGTGGGGGCCTTAGAATCGCCATGAATACATTCTATCTCTGTTGGGATCTGGTCATTATGGGGATCAAACATCATCTCTGCATGGATTTCAGCATGGTTATAATCGCACACTATCTCTGAGGGGACTTGAACGTTACTATAATCACACACTATCCCTGTGGGGACCTGGGCACCAGGATGCTTGTTTCCGGTCCAGGGAAGACATGGCTTGGCAGTTCGGGCTGGACTGTTCCCATGAGGCACAGGGTCAGACTGATTTGCATATGGCCATGTCTGAACTGGGGTGGCGGAGTGAGCTAAAGAATGATGATGGATTAAACCCAGATCAGTTGATTGGGGGTGAGTGCTTGCAATGTTCAACACTCCGTCCATCATCCCCTTTGGTTTTGCTATGTTCGCCCTAAGTTGGCAGGGTATGCCCAGACGTGGGTCCCTTGCTCACTTTGCCACTGGATTCAAGATAGCCTGGCTGATGACGGCTGCAAGCCAGAAACCGGTCCCAGGATGCTTGTTTCCGGTCCAGGGAAGACATGGCTTGGCAGTTCGGGCTGGACTGTTCCCATGAGGCACAGGGTCAGACTGATTTGCATATGGCCATGTCTGACCTGGGGTGGCGGAGTGAGCTAAAGAATGATGATGGATTAAACCCAGATCAGTTGACTGGGGGTGAGTGCTTGCAATGTTCAACCCTCCGTCCATCATCCCCTTTGGTTTTGCATCAGTATAATCACACACTATCTCTGTGGGGACCTGTGCATCAGTATAATCACATACTATCTCTGTGGGGACCTGGGCATGATTGAAAACATCCACTATTTGTGCTGGGATTTCAACACGATTATCATCACACACAATCTCTGAAGGGACTTGAACTTGACTATGAAACACACACTATCTTGGTGGGGACCTGGGAATCAGTCTAATTACACACTATCTCTGTGGGGACCTGGGAATCATTCTGATCACACACTATCTCTGTGTTGATCTGGCCATCACTATAATCACACACTGTCCTTATCAGTTCCTGAACATTACTACACTCACATGCCACCTCTAGTCATTCACAGATGACGTCTAGGTGGACAGTTTACAAAAATGGATCTAGGTAATCTAACCCTGGCTTTCCCACCTGACCACACTGCATGATTTTTGGCATGCCAATTGGTTTGCCTAAGTATTATTTTCTTTTTTCATACCATTTAACTCTTTGTTTCTCTCAGAAAATGTGTTCAATATATGTAAGTCTAATTACGTGGACTTGCTCTGCTACATTTTTCTAGTGACAAATGCATAATTATTAAAAGCCATCTCAAGCGTGCCCCAATGACTCAAGCAGCCATTCATATATGAATAGCCTATCATATAATTCAAGTACTATATTGCAATAAAACATTTAAAAATTTGTTCATGGATGTTTTCAATCACTACAGACAATTTTGGAGCAAGTCCCCACAAAGATAGTAACACATGTTCAAGTCCCCATAATGATGGTTATGTGCGTGCGATTACATTAAGCTATATTTGAAGCAGGACCCTGTATAATGATTTTTTTCTTAACATTTTTCTGCAATTACTTTATCTTAAAAACATTGGGAAAGGTTAGTCCCCACAAGGCAGGTATCCACACATAGTCCCCACAAGGATGGTAACATGTGTATGTGTGTGTGTGTGTGTGAGAGAGAGAGAGAACACAACAAGCTGCCCTGCGTACTTTCCACGCAGAATAGCTCACAATAATACACATAATAGGCACATAAACCAAGAAAAAAGGACACAATAATACATATACCAAGCACAAAAACCAAAAAAACACAGTGTGTTACTTAATTTTGCTTACCCTTAATTTGCCCAGGAGCTAGTCTCCTACCCCCCTTCGACAGTAGGTTACCTAAGCAGGTGACCTCCTGTCGACAATACTTACCCCCTTTGGCAGCTGGGCACAGACAGACTTGTAGGAGGTAAATAGCTAGGGGAAACCACACCAAGGAGGCCATGTCCAATACTATTGGTCTGTACCACTTTGTAAATTTTGCTGTACAAGCACATTGAGCTAACTAGAAAACATTAATCCAATGACCAACTACCAATTCCTTTAGCTATTGTGCTGTTTAACATGATGGCGCATTAATGCAAACTTTATTTTATTGGCTCCTCATCTGGCCCTGGCACAGCAACCTTAAATTGAAACCATTATTCTGTATGCATGGCAGAGCTACTCTCTGTGTCAGAAGCTGCACATGGCCCACAGACGCTGCTGCCCCTCCTTCTCTCTTATGGCTTCATAGAACCTGCCTGGTCTTTTGCCAAAAAATAATAAGCAGAGCCTCCCCTCTCTCTCTACGCTCTGGCCCCCTCCTTCGGAATATCTTCCAAGGTCGAAGTGCCAGAGCAAGCCTGCCAGAAACAAACCCTCCTTCTTTTTCATAGAGGGGGAGAGCACATTCCTACATGCACTTTTAAAATACGTGTCTTTTTAAGCACAGAAATAAACAGCACTGTTTAATTTTTTCTTTTTTTTTTAAATCATTTAATTTTTTTTTTTTTTCTCGTTTTAAACACATACAGCTTAAACATAAATCAATATTGCTGCTAAATCATCAAGAACTTAAAATATTGACAGTCCTACAAAAATACAAGAGAGTAGAAAGAGCAGTACAACAAATAATATAACAATCAATGGTTATACTATTTGACTAAATAACCAGGGCTGTCAAACTTATATATCTCTATATACATATCATAGATATTTGATTCATTATTGTCTTGTTACATTTCATTTCATTAAGAACAAATAAACCAATCCAAAAATTAAGATATAAAAGCTGCAAAGGGATACATATATCACTCTCAGTACTTTAATCAACTAGGTCCGCAATGGGGGCCCAAATTCGCTGTCCCAGCGCTTTCTTCCTTCGTCCTCTCAATTTATATATTGATGACTCGATGTTATATATAGCAAATAATTTTGCACGCCAATTATAGAAGGTTGGAGGATCGGTACTGATCCATTGGGACGTAATACACAAACGGGCAATTGCCATAGCTATAAAAACAAAACCTGTCTCAGATTTTACCCTGCTATCTGTTTCAGTATTGTTCCCTACTCCCAAGATAAGGAGAGTCGGTGTAACAGAGACTGATATCCCCAGAATCGTAGCTAAGAATGTTTCTATGTCATGTATAAAAGTAGCTAATTTTGGACAAGAATAAAACATGTGGACAGTGTCCGCTGCCTGGAGATCACATCTGTTACATTTCCCTCCTCTCAATCCCTTCCATTTGATGATCTTCGCAGGGGTATAATACAAGTCGAAGACTGACATAAAATGTTGGCTCTTAAGGCTCCCAGTAATTAAGATCTGACTAGCTAACATGAGGGAGTCCTCCATATCTATTGCTCCCTCTCCAAGCTTTCTTGCCCATTTATCAGAATATACACCCAGATCATCGGGAAAGGAATCAAGCAGGATATGATAGATCTTTCCTAACCTGGATTTCTTTTGCACAGCTTCCACCAGAGGTATTTTCCCAAAATTTGATACCGTTCTACGCCTGTTTTCCCCCAAGAAGCTCCCTATCTGTAAATATTTAAAAAAATGGCCCCTAAGGAGACCATATTTTTCCTGTAATTTTTCAAATATTACCAGTTGCCCATCTTTATAAAGGTCCCCCAACTGACAGATACCTTTACTAGCCCATTCAAAGGTGACTTGGTCCCGAAATATTAATGGGAGTAATCCTGTAGCTGCAAATGGAGTATATACATTTAGATTGGAGATCTTAAACTTCCTCCGAATCTGTTTCCACACCTTATATGCTGCTTTCACGATTTTAAATCTGGTCTTTTTATAGTAGTTAGGCTCTAGAATCGACACTAAGCAACCATTCACTTGGCTCCCCAGCCCAAACTCGTATATGGACGGGCTAGTCTCTATAGATAAGACAGCCTTGGTTCCAACTAAAAGGACACCCATATGTTGTAGAATAGCAGCCCAATAATACAGCAGGAAGCTGGGAATAGCCAGACCCCCCCGTTGTTTTGGAAGCATCATCCATTTAGCCGCTCTTCCGGACCGGCGATAGCCCCATAGAAACCTAGAACAAACCCTCTCTAACTTTATAAAACAAGAAGAGGGAAATTCAAGAGGAATGGTCCTAAAAAGATACAGAAATTTAGGTAAGATTGACATCTTAATGACATTGCTTCTCCCATAAAGGGAAATATGTAAATGGTCCAATCTCTCTAATTTCTTATTAGTACTTTCAATTATTGGGCTAATATTTAAATCGGGTATTCTATCAACCGTGGCTGTAATTATAATACCCAAATAGGTGGCTGTTGAAACAACTGGAAAATCCGGGGGGCAGATTATACCTGAACTAATGATTTGAGTCTTGTCCACGTTTAGCTTATATCCTGACAAAACGCCGAACTGGGCTGCTAGGTTTTTTACCACAGGGAAGGCAGAGACAACATCACTCGTAAGGACCGCAATGTCGTCTGCGTATGCCAGTGCTCTGTACTCGATCTCCCCAATCCTAACCGCTTTAATATGGGTGCATAGCTCCAATTTTCTCAAAAAGGGATCTATATACAGAGCAAAAAGCAGGGGTGAACAGGGACACCCCTGCCTCGTACCTCTGCTAATAATAAGTGGCTTAGACTCCTGCCCTGCAATCCGGATTACCGCCTCTGGAAATAAATACATTGCCTTAATTGCTTGTACAAAGCCACTACCTATCCCCTTCCAGCATAGGACAGACCACAGGAACCGCCAGGAGACCCTATCGAACGCTTTCTCGGCGTCCAAGAGGAGAACCCCCAGCGGTGACCCCGTGGCCTGTGCCCAGTCCAGAAGGGCAATCACCCGGCGGACATGATCCGCCGTGTCCCTTCCTGGAATAAACCCATGTTGACGTAACGATACCAAAGGGGTAATGACATTTCCCAGTCTTACTGCTAAAAGTTTCGAATAAATTTTACTGTCACAGTTAATCAAAGTGATAGGCCTATAAGAGGCTGGGTCTAATTCTGGCTTGTTTTTTTTTCTAAAGACAATGATTGTTGTCTTACGCCAGGAGTCTGGAATAAGATCATTTTCCCGTGCCTGTTCAAATAAAAATATAAGATTTTGTTTAAGTACTTGTCGAAATGTTCTATAAAATTCCAGAGGAATACCGTCTGGACCAGTAGCTTTTCCCATGGCTAAAGATGTTATTGCCAGTTCTATTTCTTCCCAAGTGAACTGGGCTTCCAATATCTCATTTTGCTCCTGCGTGACCTTCGATGTTTCCATGCCATTAAAAAAACCTTCCTGGGGATCGGTCTCTGTCATGTCAGGTCCCTCAGTATATAGTTGACTATAGAACTTCCGAAAAACGTTAAGAATTCCTGCCGGAGAGTCCTGAACCTGCCCTGTATGATCCTCGATTTTACAGATACGGTTGGCTATCTCACGCTGGTATAGCCGTTTAGCTAAAACCCTACCAGTATTTTCTCCCAGTTCGTATGATTCGACCCTCTGCTGTTTATATTTGGCTGCCACCTCTGTACCAAAATGACGATGTATTTTAGATTTTATAATAGCAATATGCTGGTGGCATTCCTCTGTACTTGTACCCCTCTGAATTCTACTCATTAATTCATACTCTGCTATCTTTAATTGTTCTACCAAATTCTTAATTTCCTTCTGTAGAGTTTTTTGACAAGTTATAGAAAAGCTCAGAGTTTCCTCACGAACAGCTGCTTTGAAAGCGTCCCACACGGTACCGACTGAGGCTGTATTATGATTGATTGAAAAAAATTCTTCTATCCATTTAGCCATATGGGTACAGTATGTTTCGTCAAGTAGAAGTTTCCTTTCAAAAGTCCAAGGCCGCTGGATTCTTGGCATACCACTTAAAGGAATTTCAATCGTTAAAGGATTGTGATCTGATATGGTTCTTGGAAAGACCTCAATCTGACTTATCTCTGCCAATTGTTTAGACCAAAAAAAATAATCTAGCCGAACTAGCTTGTTGTGGGGAGCTGAATAAAACGTAAACCCAGGATCAGGTGATCTGAGTTTATGCCAGCAATCTAGTAGTCCAACCTCCTTCATCATTCCTTGAAGTGCTTTAAAAACTCTGACTTTCCTGCCTTGATATGGAAGAGTGTCATATATATTGAATTTGCTGTCTAAATGGATATTAAAGTCACCGCAACATATCAAAGGGTGCGGCCATAAAGCGAGTTCGACACTTAAAAAGTTTAAGGTATCCGGGTCATCTAAATTAGATCCATAAATTGAACACAGTGTCATAGAAATATTTTCTACCATAATTTCAACAATGGCCCACCGACCCAAATTATCTGCTTTAGCTCGTTTACATAAACCCACCCCTTGTCGAGCTAGAATAGCCACCCCCTAATTGTAGTCCCCTGCCGGGTACACACCAACACTTCCATCCCAAGATCCCTCATCCATCCCGCTTACCCCACGGTATATGGGTCTCCTGAATACATAGCAAATCGATCTGCATAAACCGAATCTGTTTTGCTAACATGCCCCGCTTTTTCCTGTCATTGAGACCACATATATTGAAAGAGCAGATCCGCAAGTTACCCATCATCCTTGTAGTTTATAGCAACCGAATCACCCTTTGCACAGTGACACAAATAATTGAACACAATAGTAGAACATGCTTCATATTTCCATGTAGCAGCAAAATAGCACCAGAAAAAAAAAGGGAAAAAAGAAAAAAAAAATACCCACACCCTTCCACCTCCCCAACCCCCCCCACACCCTTGACCCCGGTCCTCCCTCCCCCCTCCACCAAAACCCCTCCCTTCCACCCATCTCATGAGGCGTAAGGACCACCAGTCCTCTGTGATGGAGAGCTGACTTCTCCCCCCCTCTCTCCTGAATTCTCGCCCCCCCACCACAAAAAGAAGTAAGAAAGAATCTCCTCCGTTACAGTAAATCGGATGTGGCAAAAGACTTCCATTAACCATTATGGGCCTGAACCAGAATAAGTGTAGATTGCAATAGATCAAAAATAGACCCCCTGCCTATCCTACAATGTATGTAAAAATTCCTTTGCTACAGCTTCGGACAAAAAGAATTTCGCCTCCCCCTTAACGACTACTTTCAGCTTAGCAGGGTTCAAAAGAAACACCTGAGCCCCTTTTTCCTGGAATCGTGGGATTAATTGGCGAAACTGCCATCTTTTCTCAACTGTTGCTGGGCAATAATCAGGTCTCACAAAAAAATCACATCCTTTCCCTGCCCTTTTCCTATCTGGTCTTGCTAGATCATACAACGCCTCTCTAGCCAAAAAGTTGTTGAGACAGATAAGAATAGCACGGGGCTTTTCAGCAGTTAGACCAGTCTTTTTATGTTGATTGAACGGAAACCGGTGGGCTCTTTGAATCTCGATTTTCCAGTCCCATTGCTTCAATTCGGGAAATGCCACGGTAAAGAGTTCTACAACAAATTGACGAGTATCCGTGCCTTCTTTGCCTTCTGGGATACCCAGTACCCGGAGGTTGTTTCTCCTTGAGCGATTCTCCAAGTCGGACAGTTTCCATAATGTATCCGCTTTCTGGGTTACTAAAGAATGAGTAATGGCCTTCTGCGTTGTTAATTCATCCTCCAAGAAAGAAATTCTAGTTTCGGCCTCTCCGATTCTGGCAGCAAAGTCAGAGCAGGTCTTAGCAACTCTACGTATTGAATTTTGTAATTTCCGGTATGCACCTTGGGTACGTACACTTTCCGCACGAGTCTCCTCCCTATGGGCAAGGATGCTCTGGTAGATAGTGGAGAGAGTTATTTCACTAGAGATGGCTTGTTCTGAGCTTGAGCCTCCTAAATCTGCCATTCCATGGCTTATGCCATTTCCACCCAGTTGAGAGGAAAAAGAATAGTCCCAGACCATTGAACCGGCTAAGTCAGAAGCCTTATCTAGAATCGGGGCATCATGTTCTCTTTTCCGGACGGTTGCAGAAATATGGGGCGAGTTCTCCCCCAACTCCCCTCATCCAAGTGGATACTGCTTGTATCACTCTCCTCCTCAACGCAGTCCCTCCCAAGGCTTTCGTCCCCTGAAGAGATGGATGGATTGGACATAGAATAGAATTTATCCCCTGAGTCCCCCTCCTTCACAGAACCCATAGCACAGACTTCTTCAACTTCTTCAACTTGGTGGTCAGAGAAAGGTTTCTTTGTTGTTAAATCTGGACTTAATCCATTTAGCACACTCCCCTGGCCGCCACTTGAGGGGACTACATTACCCATAAGGCATTGTTCCTGTATTTTAATTCTTGTCCCAACTATTCCTGACTCGTTAATCACGACCAGACCGTCATGACTCGTTTCGGATCTAGTAGATTTAAATTCCTCGAGTGCTCCACCCTGCCCCGTCACCCCCTCAAAGTTATCTACAATTACATTATTAAGTTCTATCCCGTCAGAGATTGAAATACCTTGGGTCAGCGTTTCCTCTGATGCCTCCAGTGTTTCTGCCGGTAGAGCAGGGGGCGTTGCTTGTTTTGCTAAAAGTTTCTCCCCAGAGAGCGAGTCTTCAAAGTTTTTATTTTTCTGATTATGTGCTTTAAACATTGAGGAGACTGTTTGTCGTGCGCGTACAGAAGTACTTCTTCCGCCAGCCCGATCTGTTGTTCCCCCCGTTCCCGGCCGGCCAGCTGTTGTCCCTGTGACCGACCGGGTTGTCTCAGCATCCAGATCTGCTTTTCCAGGGCTTCCCGCTCCCGCCGGGGCGCCTCGGGTCTTCGATCCTCTTCCCGTGATTTTAGGCGCCATCGGAGCCGTCGCACAGCGCTGAGTCGTAGCCACTGCTGCACAAAAAAGCGGACTGGCAGAAATCAGCCGAAAAGGTGCTGGGAACTCAAGACGCCACAGCCACGAGCGCCAAATCATGCCAGAAGGTATATTGATTCTTTCCCTTCTATTGTCACACTACTTCAGACCACACACATAGAGGGGGGAGCGTTGGTCAGGAGAGCATCGAGAGTCAGCTTCACTCGGCCAGCAAGGCGGCCGCCATCTTGCCTCGTATACACATTCTTTGAAGCACTGTTTAATTTAAACGCGCATTCTTCTTTACATTTTTCAAAAGTTGCACTTTTCCTATGTCAAAACGAATGTACATTGTTACTAGTATTTCTGATCAAACCATATTATTATTTATTCATTCTTCAAAATTTAAAATGTAATTCTGCCAATGGCATCTGCAGAACACAATGACGACAACAAACCAAATTGAGCTCATTCCAGACTTTTTCAAGAAGGGGCCACACACTCATAACACAACACAGCTTGCTGAGGCAAGCCATCCTTACACAAAGAGCACAGTCGCTACTCACTCAAACAAGTACTTCACAAGCATCACCACGGGTGTCAGTCCACAAACCTCATAGACACTCAAACACACAATCAAACCACAAATCAAGACCAGGACAAAAACAAAAGGCAGCCCACAGACTGCACTCAAAACCAAACCAATTGTAAATCATATTTACAAACAAAAGAGCTCTCAAAAGCAGTCCAGAGACTGCACCAAGACAAGTAAACAGCCCAGAGACTGTTCCATGTTCAAGAAGACAGGCTCTAGCCCCAGACCTTTTCCAAAATACGCCGAATTACCAGTTGGTCTGGCAGAGTGTTCGCAAACACTCTGTGTCTTTACCAAATCATACTTATTCCAGAAGGCATGCCTATTACAGGGGTCCGCAGACCCACCCAAAACAAGATAGGGTAAAACCCCCAAGCCTTTGCAAGAAGAGATCGAATTACCAATTGGCCTGGCGGAACACTCGAGCGCTCCGTATCACCACTTAGGAATTTTACTAAATGCAGGCATGTTCTTCCAAGTATAACCATTCAAACAAATATCATAAGGAGAAAAATCCCCACATTACCTGCCTTCACTTTTTGCAAAAAATGAATAAAATACCAAACAAAAATCTTGGCCAAGCAAATCAAAAGTGCCACTTCAGTGACCTTACCAAACAGATGTCTTCAACTCCCACCTGCTGATCTCTGGTCGACCTAATGGTCACTGCAAAAAATACGCCAAAGAAAACCCCAGTTGAGACCGGCCATCACCTGGAGGGTCAAATCGGGAAAACCCGAAAATTCATGTCGGCCTGCAAAGACAAAGGTCTCCTCGTGCAGTGCGCTTCCTCAGTAAGATTTAAATTTTCCATCAAGACCACTCCTTCGGACTGCCACGTCTCCAATGGGGCCCCACGAGTCGGGCGCCAATTGTGGAAATGTACCTTTTTAGGGGTACACTGGTGCAGGGTCACCCTTTTGTCCAAGTGTTCAAAAACCAACAAAATAGAGATCAACACTGAAGCTGGAATTCAAAATAACAATTTTATTAATTTCTCATTAGTGGAACCACGTTCAACAACACTCTCAAGTGTTGCAGAAGGTGGCACCCTGAAGTCACAGATCACAGGCCTTATATACAGAATTTGTTGCAGAGTAAGCATGTAGTTACATATAGGAGGTACAAGCATACACAGGAATAACTACCTACAAACATGGGCAGATGGGAGATCACTTAGTCAGCAAAGTGGGAGGGGGATCAGAACTGCTTACAACAGTAGAAAACAGTTGACAGTTATATCTTTAGCCAGGTGCATTCTAGCAGCTACAGGCCTTTGCTCAGCACATTGCTTTTAGCTCAGTACAGAAGGAGTTAACTAGAGTTGATGACACAAGCAGAATAGAAGGGCAAGCAACAGTGAAGACGGAAGAATTACATAGCTAACAAAATGGATGCCACAGCCAAAATGACTGTAGCTTATGCTAACGTAAAATATTACACATTTCCACAGTCCCTGTAACCTTATTTTTGCAGCGTGAATCTTTCTGGATTCACTATGCTGTGCATTATTCCGCCATCTAGTGGTTGGGTCCGGAATCGTAGTATTTCTTCTCTTTTTTTTTTTTTTTCGTGGCCCAGGTGGGCGTCGACATACCACCATTTGGTGTCCTTCGTGACGTCGACGCGCTTCCTCCGGAAGCTCCCACCTTTGGTCGCCATCTTCAGATTCTTTTTTCCGCCGTTGGGCCTGGATCGTTACCGAAGAGTTCCAGAGCTTTGCAAGAGGAATCAACAAGAAGAGAAGAAAATCGACGAAAATCAAAGTTTTAAGCACACCGGACTACAGGTCAGGTAACCGGGACGACGAGGGAGAAGGTTTTTCGACCGAGATCTCGACGTTCAACGGAGAATGTGCTCGCAGGGGGCTCCCTGAGCGCTGGGATGGACAAAACGCCTTTCAAGTTTTGCACCAATTGCCACCACAAATACGCCCAGAAGGACCAGCATCCAGTCTGCAACCTCTGCCTGCCGCTCGACCACAACAGCGAGGACTGCAACGCGTGCTCGGCGTTCACTCCCAAGACACTCAGAGTAAGAGAGAGGCAGAGAAGGGCGAACCACACCATGCAGGGGCAGGGGCCACCTCCTTCGCTCCGAGACTTGGGCCTCTCCAGTGGAGAGGAGGACAACATCGCCGAGGGACCGGAAGACTGCACGGTCGTCGAGGTCCAAAAGAAGACGTCGAAGGAGGTAAGGGAGTCGTCGACCCCCAGACACTCGAGCGACTCTCGAAAGGGTGAAGCTAAAGCCCCGAGCGACACTCGTAGGAGTGAAGCAAAGTCCTCGAAGGGAGCATTGCCGCCGAAGCACTCGGCGAAAGCAACGGCACCCACGGACAAACAGCCCAGCGGATCCTTCGAAAAGGACTCCCAGTCGGCGAAAGCCCGCGAAAAATCTAGGCCGTCGAAGGATGCCCTCGAAAAGGACACCTCGGCGCCGAGAAAAGTAGGGCCAACAACTACTTCGACGTCGACGACCTCGAAGCGAAGCGCTCCAATCCTCGACGCCGAACAGGCTGCCGAAATGGAGCGGAAGAAGAGGGGGCTCGAGGCCGAAATGTCGAGCATCCTACAGCGGAAAAGGGACTTCGACGAGAAGATGAGCCAATATACCATCCCGCCGAAACCCGCGCTCGAAGTCGAAGAAGACGCCGAACCTCCGAAAACGCCTGAACCGGTCGAGGAACAGGACGAAGAAGCCCTGTATTATTACGAGGGCGAGGACAACGAGGATCAGCAGACCTACTGGGACTCGACGTCCTCGGAGGCACAAGACTTGGAGTGGCAGGACCTCGACTCCGAATTGCCGGAAGAAGGGGTAGACACATAACCTTCGAGGCCTTCACCGCCAGACGACATAGGGATGTACAATATGGTCGTCCAAAAGGCTGCACAGACATATGGAGTAAAATTAGAAGAGGAGAAGCCCAAGGCATGTTTCCTCCTGGAAACTTTACTGCCTCAACAAACTAGGAGCCAGTTCCTGCCCATGCTCCTGAGTGTGCTGGACCAAGGAAGGGATACCTTTAAAGAACCAGCAGTATGCAAAGCAGTGACTCCAAGAACGGAGAAAAAGTATAAGCATTCCTCAAAGGACCCTGCGTACATCCAGGGGTCAGTGCCAGCCGATTCCATAATTACAGCAACGGCTAGGAAAAGGGCCAATGTACCCACAAATGCCGGACCACCTCCAGACAAGGAGAGTAGAAGGATGGACCTCACGGGGAGGAAGGTGGAGCGGAGTGCGGCAATCCAATGGCGCATCGCAAACTCCAACGCCCTGCTCAACAGGCATGCATACCAGCACTGGGAGGAAATGGGGCAACTCATAAAGAATCTACCAGACCAGTACCAACAAAGAGCGGCTCACCTGGTAGAAGAGGGCAAAAGCATGGCGAATACATGTTTGAAATCGGCCTTGGATGCTGCGGACTCGTCCAGCAGGCAAATGATGATTGGAGTGACCGAGAGAAGACACGCATGGCTCAGAATTTCGGGATTCAAGCCAGAGGTACAAAACAACATCCTGAACACACCTTTTAACGGGGAGCAACTGTTTGGCACACCAGTTGACGACAAGTTAACACAGCTCAAAAAGGACAACAAGACAGCGAGGTCCATGGGAGCGCTGCAGTTCAGAGGGATGAGAAGGGGTACACCCGCAAGAAGGCCAGGGGGTAGGGGAGGCAACGTGCCTACCACATCTCACCAAACGTTCCAACAGGGCTATCAAGGGAACAACCAATGCCAGCAGCAGCAGAACTGGCAGTACCAGCCACGGAGCCAGTCCTTTCGAGGGCGCGCAAACGGACGAGGACAGACTCGAAGAGGAGGCCAACAGCCCTCCTCCAAGTGACTTCACAGTGAAGCAAACACCCACCCTAGCAACACCTCAGGGTGGGGCACCAAGACATAGAGGAAAGCAGAAACCTGACGTTCCACGAAAAACAGTCCCTCAAACACACAACACCAGTAGGAGGCAGGATAAAAGACTTCCTCAAGGAGTGGAGGAAGGTCACGACAGACAAATGGATACTAAACATCATACAATACGGATACTGCATAGAGCTAGAAAAACAACCTCCAAACAGAAAACCAAGAAACAGGGCACACTCAGCAAAAGAACTTTCGCTCTTGCAACTAGAAGCGCAGGAGCTGCTCAGCAAAGGGGCGATAGAGGTGGTACCCCTCAACCAAAGGAACAAGGGGGTTTACTCCACTTATTTCCTCGTGCCAAAGGTGGACGAAACACTAAGACCTATCCTAGATCTCAGGTTCTTGAACAAACTCATAAGAATTCAAAATGACTTCCCTACAGGAGGTAATACTACAGATGCAACAAGGAGATTACATGGCAACTATAGATTTAAAGGATGCGTACTTACACGTCCCCATCAACCACAAACGTCTACTAAGGTTTGTGATCAACCAAACTCACTACCAGTTCAAGGTACTGGCATTCGGACTCAAATCCGCACCAAGGGTGTTTACAAAATGCCCAGCAGCAGTAGCAGCGCACCTACGAAGGCAAGGAATACACGTATATCCCTACCTCGACGACTGGCTCGTAAAGGCAAGTTCATACAGCCACTGCAAAGAACACATCCAGCAGGTCGTACAAACACTGAGCCAACTGGGTTTCTCAATTCATTGGAAGAAATCGTCAACCGAGCCGGAGCAGATCAAAATCTTCTTAGGGGCCGAGATCAACACCATACAGGCCAAAGTGTTCCCCAGCAGGAAGAGAACATTGGCGATACTGAAGGAAACACGTCCTTACCGCAAGGGGCAAGTTCTGACAGTGAGGACGGTGAGCAAGCTGAGGGGAATGATGGCGTCATGCATCCACCTGGTCCCAAATATTCGACTACACATGAGACCATTCCGAGAATGGATACAGCAGCAATGGTCACAGGCCACAGGGAGTTGGGAGGATCTAGTGGTTGTCACACACGCAGTGCATCAGGAAATGGCGTGGTGGAACAAGAAAAACATATCACAGGGGTAACCATTCACACAACCAACTCCAACAGTGACCATCACAACAGATGCCTCCAAGCTGGGGTGGGGCGCACACATGAACAAACTCAAGGTGAGGGGTCTATGGTCGCAGCAAGATGCGGTCAGACACATCAACTACCTAGAACTAAAGACTGTGTTCCTAGCCTTAAAAGCATTTCAGAAGCAGCTGTACGGAAACAGGGTGCTGATCCAAACAGACAACACAACTACCATGTTCTACATCAACAAGCAGGGTGGAACACAATCAGTAGCACTGTCAGGGCTAGCACAGGAAATATGGAGATGGGCTATCCCACTAAGGATAGACCTACTAGCAATACATCTCCCAGGGAAGGACAATGTGGAGGCAGACCGACTCAGCAGGCAGACGTCAGCATCCCACAAATGGGAGATCAACCAACAGGAAATAGAAAAGATATTCCAAAAGTGGGGAACACCGCAAATAGACCTATCTGCAACACACCAGAATGCAAAATGCCAACACTTCGCATCCAGACAACCAGACCATCGGTCACAAGGGAATGCGCTATGGATAAGTTGGTCAAAGACATTTGCATACGCTTTTCCCCCGATACCACTGATACACAGGGTACTCAACAAATACAGGATCAGCAACATGACACTAATACTCATAGCACCTCAACGGGCCAGACAGTCCTGGTTCTCACAGATAGTGGAGATGGCCCAAGAACCAGCACACAGGTTCCCAAGAAGAAGGGACCTGTTGACGATGCAGAACGGAAAGGTGCTACACCCAGAGCCAGACAGCCTCAGCCTAGCAGCATGGCTCCTGAAGACCCAGAATTTGCACACCTCAAACTACCAGCAAGTACTATGGCAGTACTCAGGGAAGCAAGGAGGCCTACCACAAGGAAGTGCTACATAGCAAAATGGAAAAGGTTCTCCCAATGGTGCATCAAGGAGAAACTACAACGGAAAATCACTAGGGAATCAACTGTACTAAAATACTTAACGCACCTGCTACAAAGCAAACTAAGCTACACGTCCCTACGGGTGCACTTAGCTGCGATAGTGGCCTACACAAGAGGAGAAACAGGGAAAAGCTTCTTCACCTCCCAAGTTGTGAAAAGATTTCTGGAAGGAGCGAAAAGAATCGCACCCCCAAAGAGGATGCCAGCACCAGCATGGAACCTCAACGTAGTGCTAAGTCAATTGATGAAGGCACCCTTTGAACCTATTCACAAGGCTACACTGCACATGCTCACACTAAAGACAGCCTTCTTAGTGGCTATCACGTCGCTACGAAGAGTAAGCGAGCTGCAAGCGCGAACACTCCAAGAGCCCTACTTGCAAATACACAATGACAGGATTATGATGAGAACGGACCCACACTTCATGCCAAAGGTGGTGTCTCGGTTCCACATTAACCAAACAATCCAAATACCAAGTTTTTTCCAAAAACGTACAACAAAAACAGAAAGGGTGCTACACACACTGGACGCCAGAAGGGCTGTAATGCACTATATAGAGAGGACAAAGGAGTGCAGGAAGACAAAACAGTTCTTTGTCTCCTTTGCCAGCAGTTTTCTGGGACGACCAGTCACCAAAAACACAATTGCACGGTGGATTGCACAAGCAATTCAACTCTGCCACACTCAGGCAGGACAACAGTTACAAGGAGCAGCTCAAGCTCACTCAGCAAGGAAGAAAGGAGCAACAATTGCGTTTCTAGCCAACACACCTATTCAAGACATTTGCCAAGCTGCAACACGGTCTTCAGTGCATGCATTCACTAAGCACTATTGTGTGGATATTCAAATGAACAAGGAAGCGCAAGTGGGACAGAAGGTCTTACAACACATTTTCAGTAACCAATGCTCATCTTCCACCCAACCACCACAATAAGGACAAACCCGCTACTAAGTCTATGCACAGCATAGTGAATCCAGAAAGATTGACGCTGCAAAACGAATAGTCGGTGTAGTTTTGCAGCTTGAAGACTTTCTGGATTCACTAGCGATCCCACCCTCCTCCGCCAGAAGGATGAGACAGGAGGAAAAGGATTAAAACAGAAATAAGACTTAAAGGTTAAAAGAAGAGAAAGAGTAACGCAAAACAAGAAAAATGAATCCGAAGATGGCGACCAAAGGTGGGAACTTCCGGAGGAAGCGCGTCGACATCACGAAGGACACCAAATGGTGGTATGTCGACGCCCACCTGGGCCACGAAAAAAAAAAAAAAAAGAGAAGAAATACTACGATTCCGGACCCAACCACTAGATGGCGGAATAATGCACAGCATAGTGAATCCAGAAAGTCTTCAAGCTGCAAAACTACACCGACAGGTAAGAAACTATTTGTTTTTTTGTGTGAATATATAGTTAGATATAGTCTGGTTCCCTAATTGGCTTCAATCAACTATTATTAGATATTTTTCATACCAATCTCTATTCCTTTATGGGCTTAGGGTTTTAGTGTTGTGAGGTCTGCAAGTCATTTCGATCAAAAAACACTCTTTGATATCGACGTGCTCGATGCCAAGAGATGCAGCGTAAATAAACGGACGATGTACCAGACATTTTTGGTTGGCAACAGGAGGAAGACGAGGAAGCATCGGCAGCACAAAAGGAATCATTATCAATACAAGATTCTGATTCCCTATCCAATTCCAACCTGGAGTCAGCCACCCTCCAACCAGCACAGAAGCATCGGACAGTGAGTACCTTTACCCCTGATCCAAAACCCAAAACACTGGCTCCATCCGAAAAGACTGCTTACGGTCTGCCACTGCAAAAAAGCCTTGGCATGCACCGAAAAACGGACTCGAAGTCCCGCCCTCAGGCTCGGCTCCGAAAGTCCGGCCTACAGCAGGGGCCTCCACCTCCTCGACCTCTGGGTCTACAACGCCTCGACCATTAGTTTTGGCACCGAAACAAAAACATACTATTTCGGATCCGACCACAGCTGCGCCTAAATCAAAACTTCCATTACCGAAGTGTTTCACTTTCGGACCGAAATCTCCAATAGAACCGATTCTCGATATAATGCAGGAACGGCTCGATCCGAGATAGAAAACGCTCAAAATTCAACCTGGAACAAAGAAAATAGTTTGTCAATAAGCAAAACCTCACTCTTCTAAAACAGTTAACTTACCAAGAGGCTTTGGACGTTCCTCTACAGCCTCCAAAGAAGAAAGAGAAGGATGCTGCCACTAGCCCTTTAAACATCCATATTCCACCTAACCCACAAACGCCACCTCCGCCACCAACTCAACCACCTCACTCACCAGAACTATCTGAGGCATGTGACATATCGCCTCACTCACCCATAGTAGAGGATGATCATGATATACCACAGAACATACACCCTGGGGATGCTTGGGATGACTATGATATTGAACGACAAGGGGATAGAGACCCTAATCTCGATCCCACATGACCATCACCACCTGATGATGCCTCTGTGTATCAGGATTTTATAGCAAGGGCAACAGCATTCCATCAAGTGCCTTTACATAAGAACACAATAGAGGAGGATTTACTTTTTGAAACCTTATCTAACGCACAGTATCTACCACTCCTTAAAGGCATGGTACATTAAGCAGAAGACATTTTTAAAGACCCTGTCAAGGCTAGAATCATAATACCACACATTGACAAAAAGTATAAAGCTGCACCCTCAGATCCTATATATGTTAGAGGTCAGTTAACCCCGGCCTCTCTAGTAGTGTCTAATGCAAGAAAATTGGCAAATTCCCAAACATCACGAGATGCCCCACCCCCAGAGAAAGAATCTAAACTAATAGATGATTCTGGAAAACGTGTAGCTGCACAATCAGCTAACATTGGTGTATAGCCAACAGTTAGGCTCTATTAGCTAGATATGATAGAGCCCACTGGTACGAAATGGAGCGGCTACTCCAACAACTCCCAGAGGATGACAAAAAAGGGGGCAGGAAATTGTTAATGAGGGAAAGCTCATTACCAACAGTTCTATAAAATGTGCGCTAGACGCAGCTGGCACTGCGGCTAAAGGTATAAATACTAGCCTCCTATTACTTAGGCATGCATGGCTCTGTGTTTCAGGTTTTAAGCCTGAGGTACAACAGGCAATTTCAAACCTCCCATTTGATAAAGAATATCTTTTCGGCCCTCAAGTGGACAGAGCCCTTGAGAAAATGAAAAAGGACACAGAGGTCGCAAAATCAATGGGGGCTCTCCAAATAAGCACCTACCGCAGTTCATTTCGTAGACCCAACTATAAGCAAGTTGCAAGATCTGCCTCTTCAGACAACACAGGGTCAGCATATAACAACCAGGGACAAACCTCTACTCCTAAAACATTATACAGGGGTGGCTACAGATGAAACAATATTACAGGAAGAGGTTGCGGGAACAATGCCCGTACCTCAAACAACAATACCAAACAATGACTTCCTTACCATTCCCCCAGACCATTTAACACCTGTCGGGGATCATTTTCAAACCTTTCTCTCAACATGGAAATCGATCACAACAGATCAGTGGGTGTTGGATATTATCCAACATGGTTGCTGTTTGATGCTCATTGCAACTCCTCCAAATATTCCACCTCACAAACAAGAACTATCAATACAACATCAAAATCTGCTACAACAAGAAATAACAGCTCTATTACAAAAAGGAGCAAAAAAAACAGTTCAAAAACAGCATCATGGAAGAGGAGTATAGTATACTCTATACTTCCTTATTCCCATAAAGGATGGGTCACTATGACCTATTCTCGACCTCAGACCACTAAATCATTACATCATATCGGAACAATTCTATATGGTCACTCTTCAGGAAATCATTCGTTCACTACAAAAAGGAGATTTCATGGCTGCCTTAGACTTAAAGGACGCCTACTTCCATATGCCTATCTGTCTCGCACACAGAAAATATCTAAGGTTTCAATTCCAAGGAAACTATTATCAATTGAAAGTTCTTCCCTTTGGAATGACCTCAGCACCACAGATATTCCCAAAATGTCTAGCGGTAGTAGCAGCACATCTCCGCAGACAAAACATCTATGTCTTTCTATATTCAGATGACTTTTTAATAAAAGAGGACAGCCTCAGCCTTTGCAAATAAAATACTCAACAAACCCTAACCCTACTACATCAATTAGGGTTCACCATCAACCTGCAAAAGTCACATCTGCAAGCAGCTACCATACAGCAATATCTAGGAGCCATGCTCAACACACAATCAGCGTTGGCATATCCAATTGCAGACAGAATGAACAGCATAGTAACATAAAATCAACAGTTTCAAACTGGGATTCGAATCCCAGCCAAAACATTTCTACGACTTATTGGCAGTATGTCCCATGTGCCAGACTACACATGAGACCTCTCCAGGAATGTCTCTCCCATCAATGAACACAGTCACTGGGTAAACTTCACGATCTAGTGTTGGTCGACAGCTGCACACATCACTCTCTGCAATGGTGGAATCCACAGAAATTATCTAAGGGGTGGCCGTTTCAAGACCCAGTTCCACAAATAATTCTCACAGCTGATGCTTCCCTGATTGGTTGGGGAGCTCATCTACAAAACCTCACAATTAGGATGAATGGGACTCCAAAAACCGGTATCTCCATATCAATCACCTAGAGCTCAAGCCGTTAACCTAGCAGTTAAAGCCTTCCTACCACACCTTCAACACAAAGGTGTCCTAATTTGAACAGACAATATGACAACTATGTATTGCATACAAAAACAGGGGGGAGGGGGAGCGCACACTCTCCAATTATCTCGGCTAGCACAGAAAATATGGAGCATAATAATACATCACAACATTCATCTCTTAGCAGAACATGTCCCATGGACAAGCAGTTAAGTTGCAGACTTTCTAAGCAGGATGCAGCACCCAGTCCTTGAATGGGAACTCCACCCCCACAGCCCTCCTGCCATACTTTCAAAGATGGGGGTTTCCACAACTAGATATGTTTGCAAACCCAGAAAATTCAAAATGCCCAAACTTTGCAAGAAGGTACCCACACCAACAGTCCAAGGGCAACGCTGTATGGATGAACTGGTCAGGGATATTTGCATATGCTTCTCCTCCTGTGCCACTACTTCCATTAGTGGTCAGGAAACACAGACAAACATCTCTTACAATGATACTTACCATGGTTTTCAACACTGTTGGAGCTCTCCCTAGTCCCACACGAGAAGCTTCACCTCTACCCAGACCTTCTCACACAGAACAAAGGAACACTAAGACACCCCAATCCCAAGATAATGAACCTTGCAATATAGCTCCTGAAGTCTTAGAATATGGGCACTTAAACTTACCACAGCATTGTATGGACTTTCTTAAAGAAGCTTGCAAACCTACTACAAGGCAATGTTATGGAGCTAAATGGAAATGACGTGTTATATACTTTCAGAAGCAAAACATCAACCCACTCAATGCAAAAGTCCAAACAATAATTACTTACTTATTGCATTTACTAGCCACAGAGTAGGCCTATACTTGTATATGATTACACCTGGCGACTATTGCAGCCTATTTGCAAAATAGACAACATTTGTCATTATTAAAAATATCCTTTATCAAAGCTTTTTTGAAGGGACTTCAAAGAATCATTCCTCCCAGACTTCCACCGGCACCATCATGGAGCTTAAACATTATACTAACAAGACTTATGGGGGCTCCATTTGAACCACTCCATACTTGTAAATTGCAATGTTTATCCTGGAAACTTGCCTTTATAATTGCTATTACTTCACTTAGAAGAGTCAGTGAAATTCAGGCATTAACCCTTGAGGAACCTTATTTCCAACTTCATAGGGACAAGGTAGTATTTAGAACAAACCCTAAATTCCTTCCAAAAGTGATTTCCAACTTTCATATTAATCCATCACTAGAATTACCTGTTTTCTTTCCTTAACCAGATTCAGTTGCAGAGAGAGCTTTACATACTTTAGATGTTGAAAGAGGTAAGGATGATAATAAACAGCGCAAAAAAAGAGAAGTGTATTGGATCTTCACATTGGTTGGACACAAGAAAGGGTTGAATGAGATCATCGCATGGGAGAATGCCATGAGTTAATGTGCATCTATCTCTTTAGGCTTTTGATCCTGTCCCTTGAATGGGGGTGTGCCTTCAATGATTACCCTATTTTCAGGTCTCCTATGAGAGAACGTCATGAGTTAGCATGCGTTTCTCCCCCAAGGCTCTTTATCCTGTCACTATAATGGGGGTATGCCTTTAATAATAACTCATCTTCTTAATTTGTGTTTTTTTTCCCCATCCCCTTCTTATTTTGAGACAGGGCCCTTTTTGAGGGATCCTCCCTGCATATATTTATATACGTGATCTTTCCCCTATTATCTTTATTAGGGTGTTAATTTGTAGTGTGAGCTGGCCACTTGAGCCATGCAGGCCGAGACCTGACTACCTTCCATCATGGTGGCAGCGATCTGACCATTTTACTAGGTTATGCTTAATCCTTTTTTCATTTCTCTGCGCCTTCACCGATTGGCAGGTGATGGATGCTGCGCATTTAAACTGGCAGATGCTCTTACTCCCATTTCCAGCCTTTCCTTGATGTGGGATGATCCTTGGAGGTCTTGCCAAATATCCTTCTATCTGGATTGGGTAAGTGAGCACCTTGACCTCTACTCCTGCATAGATTTCAGCAACGTAGAATGCCCCTCTCCAATAGTCTGCCACATAATTTTGTTTCAGTTATAGGGGATGCTATTTGCCCGACTGTAGAATCTGGCACTGTGATCCTCCGTCTGCGATCAGGTACTTCTTTTTCCGTGCTAGCGTGTATTTGTGCTACAGTGCAGGGCGATAATCTCCTCATTGACCTAGGAAACCTTATTTTAACCCAGAGCAGGTGGGCGTGTACTCCTGAATCTTCTTGTGCAGCTTAGAGTTTTTTCCTAAATCCCAGCGACCAGCTGATATCAATCAGGCTTGCCCAGTCGGCACCTATCGATCCTTTGTGATCCATTCTCAGCTAACTCTATTTCCTTTTTTTATCATACATTAGCAGTACATTGTTCTGCTGTACGTAGTCTCCCTGTGTGACATTTACTGTTTATCACACAATCGTGAGTTGTATCTTAAAGTCCCCATGCAACAGGGGAAGTGCGGCAGCACCCCCCTCCCGCGCCTCAATCTTCTTGGGGCCTAGGGATGGGGTACTGGGCTCCACAAAACCTCGCCACTTCTTGGCGAAGCAAAACGGGGCTTCTCCAGCTGCTGCCGACATCGGCGGTCCAGGGATGGGGTCCCGGCCCCCTTGACATGAACTCCGCCTGAAGGATGGGATCCCCAGGCTGTTTTTAGATGCTGAAGAGAGGGTTCCTCGCTCGCTCCCTACTAGCCATAAAATTCACTATCCTTCTTGCGGTGAACCCCGGGTCCTGGGCCACCCCGGGGGACAGAAATCCTCCAGTAGCGGAGGTCCACGCGCGCCAGGATCGCGCTGGGAATCAAAGGTCGCATCACTTAAATTGGCCATAACTCTTGCCCCTATGGACCGATTTGGGTGATCCCCTATGGACCGATTTGGGTGATCTTCGTCTTATTGTGCTCCTGGTGGTGAGCCCTAGCCACCTGGAGTACGTTCTTCCGGCCTCCTGGCCTCAAAGCGGAGTGCTTTGCAGGGAACTAGTTTCACAGGATCCCTGTGCCCTCCTTTCACTTTGCTTCACCTCTGAGCTCCGCTCCTTCCTTGCGAAGATGCCAAGTCTTTCCCCCAACTGGTCCTCAGGGGGTGTAAAGAGACCAGCGTCCCTGGTCCTTGGGGGAGAGCCCTACTGGTCCTGGGGTCAATCCGAGGCAGAGTCCTTAATCCAGGTGGCAGTCAGTGCATTCTTTCTTCCAGTCCATAGTGTTGTCCTTCAGTCCCAGTGTCCAGCAGAAAAACACAACCAAGAAGCTCTCCCCCCTGCGCAAGACCTTTTAAGTAGGGACGGGAGTGTCCAGCAGGGCTGCACCTCTGGCCTATCCTAAGGTGCCACATCACCTCCCCGCCCCTGTTTCAACCTTCCTGCACAGCCTTCTGTGATACTTCAAGATGGCGTCGCCCACGAGTCAATTGCCACGTGCTCTAGGGGTCTCAGCTCCACCCCTCGCTGACTTCACTGCCAGGGCCTGCCACAGTATAACTTCAAAGGAGCTCCCCTCCTGAGTCTGCTCCTGCGTCTGGGCTCCCTCCCTTTTGTTTAGTGGGCATGGACCCGCCCCTTTCCTGGCAGAGGATGGCAGCTGACTGGCTGATTGATACAGAGCAGCCCACCCCACCCCACCCCTTCCTTCTGAGGAGCTGACCTATTCAATGGTAATTGCTCCCTTTGTGTGGGGAGGCCTTTGTTTCTGCCGCTGGAGAGAAAAGTAATTAGCCCAGCAGGGTGACAAAAAGCCTGGGCTCTGATCCTGAGCTGTGCCAGAGAAACATGACATTCCTAGATGACCCATAAGCTGTACAGATATGACTTTGGACATTACAGCATTGTTCTTTTCAGACAGGTTACGCTGTACAGTGGTACGACTCTGGGGTCTTTAGACCAAGGGGATTCAGAGATGTACTCTAAGGCAGCCTTCCCCATTATTGTATAATGGAGTGTCATTGCAGACAAGACAGTAAAGCACACTGGCTTTCCCTATATGTGTACACCAACGTTATAAGGCCAATCCCAGATCAAATACCCAACGCTACAGAGTCCCTTCTGCGCCAAGCTACCTGTGCGCAGTTCCTGGGCTGCACAGGACAGGATTCTCCCAGACGCAGCCCTCACATGTACACATGCGTGTGCACACATGCTCAGGTGTAACCAGCCCAGCACCCTTTATCCTTGCTACGTCGCAGCAACCTTACCTTAAAAGGCGGGCACTGGCGGTAAACCTGAGCACTCCATTTTACCATGAGTTTACTGTGGGTGAGTCACCGGTTATTAGGCTCTCCCACAGTAAAAGGTAAAAAACCAGGTGATCAAAAAGTGAGAAATCCGGGCGAATAAGATGGTCAGAACCACCTTCTCACAGTGTTCCACACATGTATTTGGTATAGGATCACTCTGTGGACACCATATAGTCGCAATTGGGTGAATTTTACAATGCGTTGATTTTGGCTCCTTTTTGAGGGGATACTTTGATGTCTATATATCTCTATGGTGGTTGGTATCTATGTCACATGCACATGAGCACATAGAAAATAGACCCATCTTTAGGTGTGTTTTTTATTTTCTGATCTTTTTGCCTTAATTCTTTTCTGTTCTTCATCTCTGAGTACCCCAGTCTATTGAAGATGAGATTTTTATTTTGTTTAAGTAGCTTGAGCCTTAAATATACATTTTGTTCCTTATGCAAGTTCCTCTGCTCTAGGTTCTTCCCCTGTCTCCGACCCGCCCCCCTTTTTATTCATTCCGTCTGCACCCTGAAGAAGGTGGTAGACCGTATTTTGGTTTTGCACCGAAACTGATCTTGGCGTCAGCTGAATACGATTTTGAAGACCATACTGTTTTCTTTGAAATAACACTGAGGAGACAGAAAGAAAAATCCCTCCTGGGAGAATATCAGTGTTTCTTGTATGGAATGTGTAGGACGCTGGCTCTGTATATACTATACCAAAGCAAGGTATAGTGTGCACAGAGTCCAGTGGAACCCCAAAGGTAGGCAGAGGTAAAAGTAGATAATACCTTATTCTCTATTTGTGGTAGTGTGGGAGAGCAGTAAGGCTTAATCAGAGGGTAGTGTTAAGCATTTATTGTACACACTCAGGCAAGAAATGGTTTCACACACTCAAAGACTGAACTCAGACCAATTTGTTTGTAAAAAAAATATTATTTAGTTATATTTTATTTTCTAGAACCAAGCCAGGCCTGGTACAGATAAGTATAATAATACCTTGCCAGATTTATGCAGTAAATTACAGTTGAATGCAGGTTCAATGCAGTTTGTTGATTTACAGGTAAGTCAACAGTCAAAATTACTTTTCAGTTACTTTGTAGATTACAGTGTACGTTACTTCTTGGATTACTTTTTAAGTTACTTTTGCTACTCAGTGTGATATGGCTAGATATCACACTGGGACATTTTCTAGACAAAGGGTAAGTAATTCAGTTTTTACCATTTGCAGTTTCTTGGGGTTTTCATACAAACCAACTCCACACTTAGAAGATTTTTCACAGAAAAGAAGTCAGTGCAGTCCTATGGGAGAAGAATATAGTGTTATCTGTTTACATGTAAGTACTCGGTCTTGGGAGTTTGTTTCCTGGGGTTAGAAGCAGGGTTCCCCTAGGGTCAAGGATGCACTCTCAAAGCACCCTCAGCGGCACTAGGGCGGCCGGCTGCTGAGTGCTGAGGCCCAGTGTTAACAAGTGGGGGATAGGGGGCCTCCGGTTGGTGGCTGCTCACGTGCAGGCCACAAGGTTGTGGGAGCAAAGCTACTGGTGTTAGGCTCAGGGCAAAGGGGGATATGGTTTAGCTCACAAGGTGCACCCAAGGCGGCACAGGGGCGGCCGGGTGCAGGGCTCTGTTTTGGTGTCGGGTGCCCTGTTGTTTTCAATGGGAGTTGCCGGTTTTGGATTTTGGCTGTAGGCTTGGTCCAGGAAGTCTTCTGGGAGGAACCAACAGCTGGGCAGGTAAGTTGGAGAGCTCGGGGACGTAGGTGCACCTCGGGTTCTCTTCTTCAGGGCGTAGGGTGGCTGGATGCAGGGGTGCCATTTGAGGTCAGATTTCACCTTACCAGCCCACTCGCGGTTGAGGGGGGTCTCTGTGCAGAGGCTGCAGGCGACGTCGGGAAGTCCTGAAGGGGTCAACCGACTGTGGACTCGGACTCTGGAGCGCTGGAGGACCTTGCGGGGACCGGTGGGCCGCTCGAACTCGGGCCGTAGGCGGTGGGTGCAGTGATGGTTCCAGGCGTCGGTTTTCTTTGTCCTCAGCAGGCTGAGAGTCTGTCTTGGGAGTTTCTTTTGAACAAAGCTGTTGTTCACAGGAGATCCGGTCTTTGTTGAAGGCGGTCAGTCCTCCCAGGGGTTCTGGAGGTTGCTGGCTGCAGGACAAGGCGACTTTTGGTGCAGGATCTCTGGAAACTGCAGACGGACCGGTAGGGCTGGGACCAAGTCAGTTCTTCTCTGCAGTCTCCTCTGCTGGGCGTCTTTTTTTAGTCCTTCTTTGTAGGTTGCCGGAATCTGTCATCTTGGTTCAGGGCTGCCCCCTAAATACTGTATTTAGGGAGTGTTTTAGGGGTCTCGAGGTCAGTAGCCAATGGGCTACTGACTTTAGGGTGGCTACACCCTTGGTGTGCTCACCCCACGTGGGGGAGTGGGCACAATCCCTAATCCTGATTGGAGAGTGCCTGCCATCTGCAAGATGGCTGGCACTGAAGAGTGGGCTTCACCTCGCCTCCACCACCTGAGGGGTGGGGTTGGCAGAGGCGGACACACCTTCTGGGCTGTTCTAATTTTTCCTGTCTGTCTTCCCACTGAAAAGGAAGGGAGACAGGAAGGGGGCCTGCTCCTGATAGCAGGAGAGGCTGGGGGTCGCGTTACAAAGGCGGCAAGGCCTTTGAAACTTCCCTGCCACAGATGGCTCTTTCTGACCTGGGGGAGGTGCAACCACCTCCACCCAGGAAAGGCTTTGTTTTTGTATTCGCTCCCTGAGCTCAGTGGGAAGACAGACAGGAAAAATTAGAACAGCCCAGAAGGTGTGTCCGCCTCTGCCAACCCCACCCCTCAGGTGGTGGAGGCGAGGTGAAGCCCACTCTTCAGTTCTTCTCTGCAGTCTCCTCTGCTGGGCGTCTTTTTTTAGTCCTTCTTTGTAGGTTGCCGGAATCTGTCATCTTGGTTCAGGGCTGCCCCCTAAATACTGTATTTAGGGAGTGTTTTAGGGGTCTCGAGGTCAGTAGCCAATGGGCTACTGACTTTAGGGTGGCTACACCCTTGGTGTGCTCACCCCACGTGGGGGAGTGGGCACAATCCTCTGAGAAGTTTGCTACCAAACGTCCCAGAATTCAGTAAAGCCAGTATGGTGCTGTGGAGTTCGTAATGAAAAACTCCCAGACCATATACTCTTTATTGCTTTACTGCACTTACAATGTCCGAGAATGGACGTAGACACTGTAGGGGTACAGTGCTCATGCAACTGTACCTTCACCAGTGGTATAGTGCACCCAGTTAGAGGGGTGTCTTACCTATACCATATGTAGTGGGTTGCAGGCATGGCACATAGGAATGTGTCACGACATAACTGACACTTCTCTGCATGCCAGATCAGACGCACAGCCAAGAACAAAATCCTGATTTTAACAATGAACCACTCTTCAAATAGTAATCTTGCGTATTCCATATCTTTAATTGAATTTTCCATTTTTGAACATAATTATTCCATTCACTTCAACGGCAGCATTGTTCCACATTATTTCAAGTCACTGGCATGCCCATCCAGGCCTTAACAGTGACTCGTGGAAATCACAAATCATCATATTTAGCATCCTATTCTTTTCACCCAATGCATTTCGGGCACTACTGCCCTTCGTCAGGGGTCACTGAAAAAAAACAGAATCAAACATTGTTCTCAGTACCCATAAGTCTGACATCATACCAACCAACTTAAAACGTGCTCTAAAAACAAACTTTAGTCTACATACTGCTTTTAAACCGTGTACATCCCGTGTCCCCCTCCCTTCTTTTAAAAACAAACATCCGCTGATCAAAAAGAAAAAATGTTGCAACCACCCGTTATTATCCAAACAAACCCGTCATTTATGCTGTGCTCATATGTGCCTACTTAATATTAACCCCATACCCCACGGAATCAACTCTATCCAGTTTGTACCTTTAATGCCGTAACCGGCAATCTAACAAACTCCTCCATACTCCTTGCTGCCAGCAACATGCTCTCTTCACCGTGGAGTTAACCAACTAACCTGTTGCTCGTAAGAGCCAGCTATTTCAAATTGCTGTGTGGGTGTCACACAGCAATTTGAAATAGCTGGCTCTTACGAGCAACAGGTTAGTTGGTTAACTCCACGGTGAAGAGAGCATGTTGCTGACGGCAATTGACAAGTCATTGACTCCCAACTATCACCTATCACCGGCACTCAAGAAACGGACG
This sequence comes from Calotriton arnoldi, assembly GCA_963921515.1. Lineage (NCBI taxonomy): Eukaryota > Metazoa > Chordata > Amphibia > Caudata > Salamandridae > Calotriton > Calotriton arnoldi. The sequence goes on along the minus strand of CAWUFW010000203.1, from coordinate 3,315,676 downwards.
CTTGAATCACGACATGATTTTCCACGTCACATGTCCACGATCACCCTCAAGGGCAACTCAGGCAACACTTAGAATGTGAACCACTCTCTCACGGACAAGCTCTCTCCATCTCTGGACAGCCCCACTCGGGACAGCCTGAACCTTAACTCCACTACCCCTCCTCTTCGATTATGACTCAGAGAATGGCGATACTGGAAAACCAACTAGAGATTGTAATACAGGGCATCAACAATATCCTATCGTACCTCTCCTCACCTCTGGAGCCTACCCAACGCCCTCTCCCCACACCCACAGCTACTAACACTAAACTCACAAAGCCTCACAAGGCTCAATGGCACAGCGGGAACACAACCCCCCTCCTGAACGAGCCTCTGAGACCCAAAAGAACAAGTGCAGCAATGTCCATGAGAAAGGCGAGGGATCTTGCCAACTATTACGACACATCTTCAACGGTCAACCCCTGCTCCAAAATCCAGGTCATCACGGGATTTGGAAGAGACTGCACCCCACCTAGAACGTCGAGGCCTCCAGCCTTCCTCACTAACATCCCAATGGCTCCCCCAACGAAGAAACTTGACAACAAGGGGATGACCAACTGCATGCTCATAAATTGTAGATCGGCCACCAAGCATGCAACAGAACTGGCAGAAACCATCTTCTCCAATGACATAGACATCACGTTCATTACAGAAACTTGGTTAAATGAGTCCTCCTCCCCAATCATGGACATGCTCGTCCCCCCGGGGTTCTCAATCATCAATAAAGACAGAACGAAACACCGAGGCGGGGGTATTGCAATCACACACAAGGGCAACATCTCCGTAACGGAATCGGACTCCTTCAAATATAACACTTTTGAGTATCTAACTGCAACCATTAAGACGAGTGACAACAAAACACTATACTGCCATCTCCTCTACCATCCCCCAGGCAATACCCCTTCATTCGGAGAACACCTCTCCGACCTGATAACCCACTGCTCTCTCTTAGACTTCAACAACATAATACTAGGTGACCTCAATCTACATTGGAATGATGAAAACAACTCCTTGATCCAATCCCTGAAGGAACGTCTACGCAACAACAATCTTACCCAACACTGCACTTAGCAAACCCATAACAGGGGCGCAATTCTAGATGCCATCATAGCTCACGAAGATACAATCACTATTGACCACATCCTTCCTGTTGACTGGTCAGACCACCATATCATACTATTCCACATCAACCAGACGATCCATCACCTACCCCGTACACAGGAATCCCCCCACTGGGTGAGAAATCTAAAACCGATTCCCCTTGCCGACCTGGAAGAACGGGTAAGCTCACTCCTTCCCACCACCGCATGCGACCTTTCGACAACAGAACTTGCCTCGCACTACAATGCAACAATGACCTCCATTCTCGACCAAATTTCCCCCTTGGAAAAAAAAAAAGCCAGAACCATTCCCTCGAGATCTTGGTTCAATACAGACCTAAATTCGGAAAGAAGACCATTAAGAGCTGCAGAAAGACTCTGGCGGAACAACCCGACCATAATCCACCTCGACACACTCAAATCTGAACGCAGGGAATATAAAAAACACGTCAAGAACGAAAAATCCTCATTCTTCTGTGATGCACTAAACAAAGCCAAAAATCGGCCCAAAGAACTATTTAATCTCATTAGACAACAAACATCCAAGCCCACCTCATCCTCAGTGAAGGCCTCCAAAGAACTATGTGACAACTTTGCCAATTTCTTCAATGAGAAAATCTCCAAGATTGAGCTCTCCTTGGAAGACAACCGCTGATCGCCCAACGTAAGCCCGCTCCCCTACGAAGAAGACAACCACCCACCCAGGCAACCCCCCTACAACTGGAAATCTTTCGATCCCATCTCAGAAGCAGAGATCATCAAACTGATTACCAGTTCTAAACCCTCGTCACACTTCTCGGACCCTATCCCTGCCCAACTGGCGAAGAAGCTCAAACTCGCACTAGCCCCGCTCTGGACCAAGATTATAAATAACTCCTTAAGAAACGGAGTCATGCCAGACTGTCTCAAAATTGGTCAAGTCACGCCATTATAAAAAAAAACGGGCTCGGACCCTAATGATCTCAATAACTTCAGGCCTGTCTCCAATCTCCCATTTTTAGCCAAAATCTTGGAAAGATGTGTTCTCCTGCAACTCACCCAACACATCGACAGCAACAACATCCTAGACCCACACCAATCGGGCTTCAGAAAAGGTTGCAGCACTGAGACAGCGATCTTGAATATCATAGATGATGTTCACAAATCACTAGACACTGACTGATGCTGTCTACTTATACTCCTGGACCTATTGGCTGCCTTCGACACGGTAGACCACAAACTGCTCATCAATGTACTGCGAGAAAGGGTCGGAGCAGATGAGGTGGTTTTACAGTGGTTTACCTCCTTTCTGCAGAACTGCACCCAAAGAATAAAAAGTTAAAAACTACACGTCCAACCTACTCCCCGTAAGCAGGGGTGTTCCGCAAGGATCAGTTCTCTCCCCATCACTGTTCAACATCTACATGAAGCCCCTCATCAATATACTCAAAAAAGCCAACATCCCCTTCCGCCTATATGCGGACGATACCCAGATCTACCTAGAAACTTCCTCCATTGGTGACATGCAGACACTAAACACTACCCTAAAGGAAGTCCAACACTGGCTATCCCTCAACCACCTGAAACTCAACCAAGATAAGACGGAAATCCTTATCATATCCAACAAAGAGCAGACCCCCCCCCAAATCACAGAATGGCTAAAAACCATTGATGCTCTCAACTGCAGTCTCACCCCGGCAGACTCCGTAAAATCACTGGGAATCACTCTGGACCCAAACTTAGACATGGTTAAACACATCAAGAACACCGCTAAGAGCGCTTTTCTCAACCTAAAACTGCTCAACAAAATAAAACCCTTCATCCCTCCCAATGATCTCAAACAAGCTACTCAATCCCTGGTACTGTCCAGAATGGACTACGGGAACGCAACCCTCACAGGCTCAGCAAAATCCCACTTAGCTCCCCTCAGAACAACTCTAAATGCAGCAGCCAGGATGGTCACTGGAGTAAAGAAATACGAACACATCTCTCCTGCTCTCAGAGAGCTAAAATGGCTCCTAATCGATATGTGCGCCAGCTTCAGAACCGCCTGTCTCACACACAAAACCCTGCATACCGGTAAACCTGCATACCTGGCCTCCAAACTCAACAAAGCCGGTCAGACAAGGAACCTTAGGAGTACTAACACTCTACTTCTCATTCCTCCGTAAACTCCCAAACAAAAAGCCTTATCACGCTCCTTCTCTGGAAATGCGCCTAAAATTTGGAACTCCATCCCAGTCCATATCAGGACTAACCCATCCTTTCTAAAATTCAAAAGCCAGCTCAAAGACCTACTCCTCAACCAATCTCTTCCGAATGGATAGCTGACGCTCAACATCGAACTTCGCCCATTGCAGCATACAATCAATTTGATAAGAAGACCTCTACCTCACCTACCTCTTGTCTCGCTCCTCTGTCCCCCCTCCCTTAACTGGATTCGTCACGAATCAAGGTGTTTATTATTGTTACTTTGTGTTTGAACTGGACTCATCACGCATCAATGTGTTTATTATCGTTCTGTGTTTGATTACATTATGATTCATGTTGTAAAGCGCTCTGATACCCTCGGGTCTGGCTAGCGCTATATAAAACTCTTAAAATAAAAGGTTCAGATTCATTCCTCATCCCCCAAAATTCCACAGTTCTCAGCAGTGCCCAAATGAACTTCCTCACCCAAGAGTTCCAAAAATTAAGCCACCTGGTGTGAGTACATAACCTATAATGATTTTGAGGTGCTGCAATTTATAGCCTTGAAGAAACCAACCTCACATTTCATCGACCCCTTGCCATCGTCACTCACAAAGTATCTTAGCCATCCTTTCACACACCCAACCGCACCCCTTTTGGACAAGGATAGTAAACTCATCGCTAACTCAAGGAACCTTCCCAGACTGGCTGAAAATCAGCCAAGTGACACCCTTACTGAAAAAACAAGGCACTGACCCGACTGATCTGAATAACTTCCGACCTGTCACAAACATCCCTTTTCTAGCTGAATTACTGGAGAAATGTGCACACAACCAACTGTGCCAACACATTAATAACTTCAACCTACTCTAAGTTCCAATCTGGTTTTAGACCAGGTCACAGTACAGAAACAGCCATCACACATATCATGGATGATGCACTCAAAATCCTGGACCAAAATAACTCCATTCTGCTACTCCTTCTCGATCTTTCCTCGACATTTGACACGGTCAGCCACAACAACCTTGAACTGCTTGAACATAGAACGCGGTTATCTGGAAACGTCCTAAAATAGTTCACCTCCTATCTACAAAACCGTTCACAACTTGAGAACTCGTTCTCCAACCCGTCTCCGCTTCGACTTGGAGTCCCACAAAGCTCCACTATCTCCCCAACACTCTTCAACCTGTACATGGAACAGCCAACAGAGATCCTGAATCAAGCACACCCCTCCTATCACATGTACGCTGATGATAATCAAATCTACCTAAAGATATCCTCCCTAGAAGACATACGTCTCAATGATACACTGTTGCTTACCCAAGCTAAATCACCGCAAACTTAAATCTCGAATGCTCTAATTCCTGCCACCCGCCAAAGAATGGCTCATGTGCTGGGCTGCAATCCCACAATCGTCATATCCACAAAATCCCTTGGCATAACACTCGACAAAAATCTCAACATGGAAATGCGACACTGTCGGGAATCCCCAAATCACAATACACACCGCTAACGGCAACCCTCAATGCTGCAGCAAGACTGTTAACTGAACTGAGGCGCTTTGACCTTATCACACCATCACTTAGGTCCCTACAGTGGCTTCCAGTCAAAGCTAGGATCATCCTCAAGATAGCCTGCATGACGCACACAGCCCGGCACTATGGTACTCCTGAGTACCTAGCCCACAATTTTATTTGGAGGTAGTCACTCTTAAAAGCACGAGCTCCCTCCTACTAGAGCCAGTGAGATTTAGGAAATCACTGACACAAGCTTGTGCTTTCTCCGCTTCACCTCCCAAATTATAGAGACTCTGCTGAACCCATCGACCAGGTTTTTCAAAAGGGAGACTAAAGGGATTTTATTTGATAGATTCCGCCCGGGCTGAATTGACCTTGAGTCAGCAATGTAACCACACTACAACACTTGGTTCTCTACACCATAAGCCAGCAGCGTCATAGCAGGTAAACCATGTTCAGACCATGAGAACAATGATCCTAGTAGTGTTGATGCAACATACTCCCCATAAGGTGTGGGCGGACAAAGTTATTTCCATATCAATAAGGTACTCATGTTGTTTTTGTAAGATGTATGTAACAGCAACTGCCTTTGCTCTGTACAGCACTCTGATACCTTTGGGTCATGCTCATGATTTATAAAACTCTCTAAATAAATAAATGAAAACAGTCCTGGACCTGTGGAAACTACAGAAGGAAGACTGCCTTGTTTCCCAGAAGACTACCTTGCTGCTTGAGGCCTGCCTTGCTTTCTAAGATGAAAGACTGAACCTGCTCCTTTCATCCCAGGCTACCTGAGTGACTCCAAGGGTCAGTTGGCTGACCTCCTGTTCTGAGCTACAGGGACACAAAAAGCTCCAGGGACTTCCCTGCAACTGCCCAGCTGACCTGCTACGACTGGACCTACAGCTGGACCTGCTGTCCTCTGCTACAGTGGGTTCTTGATCCCCAAGAGGTGCCGCCTCTGGTCCTGGACCCTTGGCTGGCATTAGCAGAGCTCCTACTGTGAAGAATTGAGACATCCTGAAGTTCTCCTCCACTGTGAGCTTGACCCTTCATGCTGGACTTTAAGAAGGTAACTTTTTCAGGGGGTAACCTGGTCCCTGTATCCTGCGCTCCATTTCGGTCACCCTGAACTTTTTTTCCGGTCTAATATTACCAGATGACCACAAGTGGCACTTTGTGCAATTTTATGTGCTATAGGTACCTAAAACATTGAAATTGCATATCTCCAGTTCTACAGATTGATTTTGTTTTTGTCATTTTGGTCTAATTTTTTTATTTATAAAAATGTACTCAATTTTTCCTAATTGGCTTGGGAGTTTTGTGTATAGTGTTTTCACTTTATTACTGTTTGTGCGCTGCATAAATACTTTGCACAGGACTTCTAAGTTAAGCCTGAGTACTTCTGTACCAAGCTGCCAGAGGGTTAAGCACAGGTTAATTTAGTGACTTTTTGGTTCACCCTGATAAAGATTGTGATTATTGCCTGAGTGAGGCTCCCCCCCCCCCCAACTATTTCCCAATTTCTTACAAATGCAATTTCTTGTATTTTCGGGACCACTGTCACAAGGTCCTTTATTTAATAACAATTTAGGGAATCATTCAATAGCTTGACTGTGTATATGAGAACAATGGATAGCATCACCTGCAACTATCATAATTGAAGTGCCTCGATACCAGAAATTGGCATACCTTTACGATTTCCCTGTCGTTACAAACTGAAAAATGCTCACTCTTCTTCTTAAGCCTCTATCGAGGGTTTCCACGTCAGGGAGTGCTGCTATCATGAGAGTATATTTTTTGATTCAATTTGTCCCCAGCCTTCCCAAGATTAGGGTTCAAGTTTAATCCTTGCTTGAAGTGTGCAGTGCAAACACAAGGAGATGATGGACGGAGCGCTGAAACTTTTCAGACACCCCCAGTCACAGATCTAGGTTGAATCCATCATCGTTCTTTAGCTCACTTCACCACCCCAGTTCAGACACAGCTATATGCAAATCAGTCTTGACCCTGTGCCTCATGGGAACAGTCCAGCCTGAACTGCCAAGCCATGTCTTCCCTGGACCGGAAACAAGCATCCTGGGACCGGTTTCGGGCTAACAGCCCTCATCAGCCAGGCTAGCTTGAATCCAGTGGCAAAGTGAGCAAGGGACCCACGTCTGGGCATACCCTGCCAACTTAGGGCGAACAAAGCAAACGCAAGGAGATGATGGACGGAGCGCTGAAACTTTTCAGACACTCGCCCTCAGTCACAGATCTGGGTTGAATCCATCATCGTTCTTTAGCTCACTTCGCCAACCCAGTTCAGAGACAGCTATATGCAAATCAGTCTTGACCCTGTGCCTCATGGGAACAGTCCAAAAGGACAGTGGTTCCTGTGGAATAATACTGTTAATATTGATAATGGGATGCGCAATCGCAATGGAGGGCTCAAGTGATATCAGAGGGGGAAGAAACCACATACACCAATGGTTCAGTATAGCATGGTAGTATTTATATATTTCAAAAGGGGATATGTACAATGAAAGAAGAAATGAAAAACATTTGTGCGTGGTGTCCCAAGTGAACAAAGGAACCTAAAAAAGTAGTGGAAGTTGTGACATTTTTACAAGGTTTCCATAGTTGCAAACAAGTTGACCATTAACAAATAAATACAAGATAAACAGCAGCTATATAAAATATGTGCTGAGTAATGGTTCGCTTTTTCTTTGTGTCGACGACGTTTCGACCCGCTCAGGGATGTGGGGTCTCATCAGGACCTAGGAATGTAGGGACATCTAGGAAGAGAAGGATAGGATAAGCATAGGGCCCATTTACTGGCACAAATGCGAGAAAGTTCTATAGAAGTGGTGGGTACCTGATGGAAGGGATGCGCAGCCGTGTCAAGGGTGTGTGCCACAAGTGAGTGAAGGGAAAAGGAAAGAATACTCACAATGGGACCCAGCCGGGTACTGATTGTGTAAGGGAAAAAGGAAAAGAGAGATCAGTCAATTCGGTATCGCTGATTGCTTGTAAACACAACTGTGATCAAGAATAAAGGTAGTCATGACATCTGATTTTTTTTTTTTCTTCTTCATGTGCCAAAGGTGGACTCTGAGGAGCCTGTGTTTGAAGCAGTCATAAACTGGGTGAAGCACTCGAAGAAGGAGAGGGAGGAGTCTCTGCCTGACCTCCTTCAGTATGTGCGCATACCACTTCTCACTCCCAGATATATCACTGATGTCATTGATGTGGAGGTACTTTCTTAAACAAATTCTGCATGTGTGCTTTTTTGTATGCTTTATAAGAATTGTGATGGCTTTCAAAGGTGCAATTAAAGCCTTGATGCTGACTTTCTAACACTTCATTAAAAAAGCTCATTCAACCTCTAGCAAAACTGATTGCGTTCTAAAATACTAGACTCCTCTGCTCAGCAGGGCTCCTACTTTCACACATCCCACGCACAGAATCTGATCCTGAGGGTCAGCCTTCATCAACCTCGCTCCTAAAGTGTGCAACAACTTGCCGCTACACATCAGAGCCTTCTCCTCCTCTCTTCTCGAGATCCGCAAGAAGCTGAAGACTTGGATCTTTGAATAGCCCCCACCCTTCCCACACCCTAACCAGTGTTACACACTTCTCAGCGCCAGAATACCCACCCAAGTGATAATGGGCTCTTACAAATTCACATAACATGACATCAGAGGTTACCTGCAGTAGGTCAGCTCCCGTGTGTCATTTGTGATCTATCATGCATCCTCTGTGCTATATCATTCAGGTGATCTTGTCGCAACACCGGCAATTGTTTTGGCTGCTGATATTTGAGAATCGCCAACAGGTATGGGCACCCCTAACCTACTTCACTTTGATGAAGTAGCAGACGACCCTGAGTTGAGCTTCCAATACAACCTGTTGCAAAGGGTAACATTCCCCTGTTTTTGGTGGGAAATATGATATAGAAGGGAATAAATGATTGACGTCCTGTCGTAAGAGCCAGTCCAATTGCTTTTGAGATCAATGATTGTCTAGTAGGTCACGGCTCTCTTAGGCAGAGTTCTGATATGAAGTTACAAACTATTATATCTGTGCACACTTGGTTCTCAGTATATAAATAACTAACCGAATAGAAAACAGCTGCTAAGTAACCTTACATTTTCACACATTAGCTGTTTGTCAACAGTCCTATGCTGCCACAAACAAAGCAGTCGAGGAAGTGACATACCACACTTTTTGATCCTCTAAATGACATAATGGCATCACAGGAAGCGACCTAACACAACTTTTCCAAATGCCTAGGTTTCTTTGTAAACAACCTGCTGAAAACTCGAAGCTGCAGTTAACAAAGCAATGCACAGTTTTTTTGTGCAGGAATCTTATGGTAGCAATGATATTTGTGAAAAATCAAATATAATTGCCAAGTGTTTACTAGCAAATGTCAAAGCGAAATGAATCACTCTATAAAGTCATCTCAAACTTTCTCTTAATAATTACCTTGTTGTCTCTTTTGTAGTTGTTTTGTAGAGTTCATGCTGTTTTAGATGGTTTATGGTAGTAGCAGATAGTGGGCCAAAAGGGAGCGAGCAGTGTGTAGCAGAGGACTGAAAAAAACTGAAAATAGGTTTGAAAAATATAATCCTTTATATTTACAGTGAGATGTCTTGTACATCGAGATTGCACATTTCACTACTTCTTGCCACAAACTGAGTTCCTCCTCAATTACTATTACTGCCCTGGCTTTATCAAACTGTATTGCCCTTTAATTTGTAGTCGTCGAGTCTGTGCTGCATTTGCATTACACATCTGGATTTTGCTTCTCATTTTCAATTTAAGTCCAGTCCCAGCTGGATTCTTCATTGTGCCTCCTGTGAATGCTCGAAGGAGAACCTTATTTTTCACCAGGCCCTTATAATGTTCCAACACTTAACTAGTGTAGTGCAGGGGGGAATTCTCTCCCCTTAGCCATTAGGTGTCTGGATTCTGAGCTGCGCTTTCGCAAAGCCATTAAAACCTGGCTCTTTCAGCCTTGACCTTTCATATGCTTGACCATACCTGGTCTCTGTTTTGCTGTGCATACTCTTCCTCATAGTGCTGGGATGCCTGCGGGTCACCATGCGCTCTCCTATTCCCATAGCATATCAGAGCATAAAACATGGCAGCATGATGTGGGTGAATTAATGGAAAACAAAAACTGATAAATCACATTGGAGGAATTTAAATCATGGATACCCAATTTAAAGGAAACACTGCTTTAAGGAAATAGAAAAAAAAATTGAAAATTAAAGGAAACATTTTAAAGGAAAAACAGTTTTAAGGAAAAATCCAAAATTACATTAAACTTGAGTGGAGTTTTGGACTACTGTGCATTTTTTGTGCTGAGGGATGGGTAATGTTGAGGGTGATTAGGGGTTCCAGGGGTCAGGAATAATTGACGCTCGGGCATTGTAATGAATGTGCTTTTCACTAAAAGGACACACCCAAACCCTGCACTCCCACCTGGGAGGCAAATTTACCACTGTACCTTTAAATAATGCACTTTGAGCAGCACCCCCTAAGGCGGGGAAAAGTCGCAGCACCCCCTTAGGCGAGGCAAGAAAACAAATTCAGGTGCACTTAGAACATATACTTTGAGCAGCACCCCCTAAGGCGGGGAAAAGACGCAGCACCCCCTTAGGCGAGGCAAAAAGACAAATTCTGGTGCATTTAAAATAACACACACAAGTTTATTAATGCAATGTTTAAAACGGTAGGCCAAATATATCAGTAAATGCAGATTCCCAAGTATCAATTAACTACAATGAACAATTAAATGAGCAATTGAAATACAATGCAGTATGTACAAATAGCAAAGAGTAGAAAATATATACAAAAGGGTTAGGAACACCTCACCGATTGAAGTTGCATCATCCTTGCCAACTCAAGCTGGGGAAGTCCTTCAACAGCCCAGGAAGGAGTTTCAATCAGGACTCAAGTTCCGTCACCTCCACAGCAATACGTCTATTCTGTGGTGAACTTCCACCTGGCCCCCGAAGGCTCCTAGCTTAAATATCATTACTCAACGTGAGGCGAAGCTTCTAGAAAACCTCGCCCCCTTCTCATGAGAAAGAACCGAGCTGGCTGTGGCAGTCTGCGTCAAGGCCAACACGGAGGCTGGCCAAGCTCCCGTATTTTGACTTCGAGGCAGAGTTGCACATTCCTCAGATAATATCCAGTTCACTCTGGTCAGTGAGGAGCGATAAACAAGTGAAGAGCAGAAACCTGCCTTCCCCACTTTGCAGCTACGTGCGAGCAGCAAGGCAAAGCCAGAAAACAAGATGACACGAGGCCATGTCAAAGCCAATAGTAAGAACTCATAATTTAGCAAGGCAAAGTCAGAAAACAAGATGACATGAGGCCATGTCAAAGCCAATAGTAACCCAAACAACTTGCAAGCCCTGCTGTGCACGCAGAAGCGAGGCAAAGTCAGAACACAAGATGACATGAGGCCATGTCGAAGCCAATAGTAAGAACTCATAATTCACATAACCCAAACAACTTGCAAGCACTGTTGTGCACGCAGAAAAGCTGAAGCAAGGCAAAGTCAGAAAACAAGATGACATGAGGCCATGTCAAAGCCAATAGTAAAAACTCATAATTCTCATAACTGTACAACACAATACACATTTCTGCACAACTGCTTATAGCATCACATACTTTATCTCTCAATGTCCTATAGCATCACATGCTTTATCTCTCAATGTACAACACCGCGCACATGTGTGCACCACCGCTCAACACTGCACTTCGACATTCCACACCTCTCTCCCTCTCACGCCTTCAAATGCACATCCCACACCTTCTGTTCTTGGCAAGACTGTTCTACTCCGTGACAGCTCCCACTGAAAGACAGCAAGATAACAAGAAAGAAGAGAAGCAGGCATATGCAGGACCGTCTCATATATCCAGGCTAGGGTAAAATAACACACTAAAGTCAGTTAAAATGATGGTAGTTGAAGGTCATCATAGGGCGCCAAACCCCAAGAGTGCCTCTTTCACTACAGGCATCGAAAAGGGTTTTGAGGGTTCATAGATGGGTGGAGGGTAGAGGTGGTGAGGAGTTTTTAAGATTCACGGATGAGTGGTGTTTAGGTGTGTGAGGTGTTTTAGGTTTCAGGGATGGGTGGAGTGTAAGGATGTTGAGAGGTTTTAGAGTTCATCGATGGGCAGAGTTTAGGCCTGTGACGGTTTTTAAGGTTCAGTTCTGAACTTCAGTACAGTTCAGTACTTTAGATGTAGAAAGGGTTTTTTAGGGTTCAGGGATGGGTGGAGTTTGAGTGTGCTGAGGTGTTTTAAGGAGTATGGGATGGGTGGTGTTTAGGCGTAGAAAGTAGTTTTTAGGGTTCAGGAATAGGTGGAGTTAGGTGTAGGGAGTGATTTTATGGTTCAGGGATTTTGGGGTGGAAGGGGTTTTTAGGCTTCAGGGATAAGTGTAGTTTAGATGTGGTGGGGGGTTTAAGGGGCTGGTATTGATGGTCTTTCGTGGTTGTGAAGGGCTAGCTGTAGGAAGCTGGCTCTTTATGGGATAGATTAAAAAATCTGGTATACTGTGTAAAGAGTCCAGGGGTTCCCTTATGAGTGGACAGGGGCTGGCTATGCAGTCCCAAAGTGCTCTGTTAGGCTTAAAACAGAGGCGTACAAGACATCTGCAAATACACACAATGATCAATAAATGACACACATGACTCAAGAAGGAGATCCACACCAATTTATAAAAATAGCAAGGATCTTTATGTTTAGGCATCAGAGAAAAATCATTCAGGTAAGGACGTTTTTAAATATAAATTCTTTTCAGTTGAAAAAGTGGACACAGTGCAATTTTGAGTTTTGACAGTGTTATCATATGGAAGGAAGAAAGGGTCTGCAAACAGGTACAGTACAGCAAATTACGGGACCAATCTCCAGGAGTTAAGGTGAGCGGTGGGCAAAGTCCAAGGCAGCACCAGCAGTACACCACCAGCGGCACAGGGGCGGCCGAATGCACGGTGCAAAACAGCATCGGAAGACCAATAGGGATTCTATAGAGATCTGTCACTGCTAAACAAGGCTGCAGGCTCTGGCTGGTAGGCCAGTCGGGTTGAACCAACAGGGGGGTTCAAGTCTTGCAATGCTCTGGGACGTAGGGACACCTGGGGTCCTCTTTTCCACGGCCTGGGTGCGATGAATGTATAGGTGACTTTAGGCGTCCGGTTTTCTTACCGGGAGCAGTCACAGTTGAGGTGGCCTATAGGCGGGGGTGGGAAGTCCACGAGGGGTGAAACCACGATGGACTCGAGCTCTGAAGGCCTAGGGGACCTTGTTGACACTGTTGGCCCACTTCAACTCGGGCCGGGGATGACGGGTGCAGTGGTTACTTCAGGTGTCGGGTATTTGCAGGTTCTGGAGGCCTCCGAGTCTTTGCTTCAAAATTCTGCTTCTCTGCTTTCTGCTTTTGCGGCTCTTCGGTGTTGTCTCTCTTCTTAGGTCATCAGGATCTGCATATCTGTTGCCAGGGACTCCCCATAATACTGAATTTAGGGGCGTTAAGGGATTGTAGGGTGGTAGCCAATGGGCTACTGACCCTTGGGATCACTATGCCCCCTTTATCATCCACTTCCTGTGGGAAGTGGGCATAAGCCTGTCCCAGAATTTCTCAGTAGGTTATCGCAAAGATGGCTTCTTCTGAAAAATTGTGTCCTCCTCCATGCAGCCCACCTTAGGGGTAGGCCTGGAGGTGGCACACCTATCTAACTAGCTTATTTTTTCACCTGTCCAGGTGCCAAGAGGGGTCCTGGACAAAGGGTAGTGGCTTCCTCTCTTGTGAGGGGAGCCAGACTCAGACTCGCATTCCAAAGGCAACAGCTCTTTGAAGCTTGTCAGATTGGAGACGCTAATCAGCAGGTCATCCTGTAGGAGGGGGTGTAACACCCTCTTCCTGGCCAAGTTTTTATTCGGGGCCTCCTGAGAGCCTGTTCTAGGAGTTCAGAACAGGGTTTTGGGTGGTGGGCTGGCAGAAACCAGCCAGGGAGCACACCAGTGGTTGGTAGGTTTTCAGGGGGCACCTCTAAGGTGCCCTCTGGGTGCATGTATTGGTAAATCCATCACTGGAATCAGTGTGGATTTATCAATATGAGATGTTGGATACCAAACATCCCTATTTTCAGTGAAGCCATCGTGTAGCTGGGGAACCCGTTTTCACCAGTGTCCAGCATGTTTTAAAATGGCTTCCCTGTTCACTTGCACTGAAAGTAATAGGACTGATCAGCACTGGGGTATATCTGCTCATGCAGGTATGCCCTCACATGTAATATTCAGCACCCTGCCTGAGGGCTTTCAGACTTGCTGTAGGGGTGACTTACAAATATCACATGCAGTGTTAGGGGACATGCCACACAGTGACATGTCTTGTTTTCACTTTTATCTGCACCAAGACACGCAGCCTGCATTGGCAGCCTTGCATGTGCTTGGTGAGGGGGTCCCTTAGGGTGCCACAATTTGTACTGCTGCCCTTAGGGACCTTCTTTAGTACATCAGGCCCTAGGTACCAGGGGTACCATTTACTAGAGACTTACAGAGGGTGCTAAAGGTTTTGCCAGTTGGGGGAACAATTGAATATTTTTAGGGAAAGAACACTGGTACTGGGAACCTGGTTAGCAGGAACCCAGTACACTTCAGTCAAAGTTGCCTCGAATACCAGGCAAACAGTGTGTGTGTGTGTGGGTGCGGGGGGGGGGGGCTGCAAGAAGAAGCCAGCTTCCTACAGTAGTGATGGATAGTGTTTACGGGTAGTGGTGTGTCAGCAAATTAAAAACACCCGAGGTAATTGCTTGACATTGTAAAAAATATGAAATTATGTCTCCTGACGTTAAACACTGATATTTAATTTCTCCCACAAAACTGTTTCTGAAAGTAAGACATGTAACCATTGCATTTACACTTAAGTAAGGAAGTAAATCTTTATTGCTTGACTAATAAAAATCTTAGCAAACAACTGCATAATAAAACATTTATATATAGTAAAACAGCACTTGTTCCGATAAAAGTTACAGTGATTCTATAAAATACAGAGGTATAGAAACTTACATATGATACAAAAGATAAAAATATGATTATGTGTATTATGTTAGGCGCTCGATGTCTCCTGGGAGACCATCCTCCTTGGAGTTCGCCTCAGTACAGATGTTTATGGTATTAGATGTAAAATCCATACCAGTTTGGTGGTGAGTCTAAAAATGATCATTCCCAGCGAGTAAATAACAGTGAGTTACCAGCAGCCTTGATTACTAGCCAGTTTGTTGGGAGGCTGCCAAGATTAATTTTGCTTTTACTACATTCATAAATCGAACAAAGCTGCAGGCTAACCGGACATCGCCCCCCTCGAAGCAAGCCTTCACCGCCTGTCTGCATGTTCGTATCTGATTTTCGTTCAGGCGCGGCTTTAGAAGCTGTCTTCGTTCCAGGTCTTAACTCTTACAAGCGCAAAGTAGATGTCAAACGTCCTCTTTGGGGTTACTGCATAATCTGCAGTGGGTAGTTGGATGTGTGCGTTTCCACGGCGGCAAGTGCGGTTTTGCCGGTAAAATTCCCAGTCTCATCGCCAAAAGGCTTTCCTTCATTCTTCTCGAGAAGCTTGTACCAAAATATGACTGTGGTGTGCATTTCGAATAGCTCTGAATCACAAACCAGCTGTGAGCCCTCTTGTTTAAGTCTGTTTTATCTTCTTCGAGGGAAACCATCTTTACCGATTTGTTTACCAAGGCCTTAAAACTGTTGTAAGGAAGACCGGATTCCCACAAATCCTGTAAAGCGAGCAACCTAATTCCTGACTGAAGATAAACCATAGCAGGGCAGTCGTTTTTCCTTATCCTTATCATCTCTTTCCACAAGTATGAGTTTAATGAACCAGACTTTATACCAGCTTTTGGTGTAGACGCCCTTCCGTGTTATTTGCTGCTTTTGTAGGCCTAGCTCCAGCCTTATTTGTGCTGGAGAGGTGTATTGTGGAAGATTGAATATTATTCTAACAGCTTTAGCAACCACCTTATCCAAAATTATTTCGTCTTTGCTCGAAGTACTTCCAATAGAGGGATAAGATTAGGACCAGTTATTTTGTGCTTGATGTTTTTTAGTGAAACAGCCAGTAGGGTTCCTCTTCCTTGGATGGCCACTTTTTGTTTGTGATACGTACCCATACTGTCAAAAATTATTCCCAAATATTTGTAACTTTTAACTCTCCAGCTGCCTGCCCTCCAGCAGCCATCTGAATTGATTCTTGGTGTTTCGCTGATTGAATACCATAATTTTGGACTTCTCATGGTTTATGCTTAGGGCTCCCGGTTTTATGGTATTTATTTTTTTAACATTTCAGTCTGTATTTATCCATATTTATTTTTTGCCCATTTTATCTGTATTTATCCATATTTATTTTGTGTTTTGCGTATAAATGAAGTTGTAAAACTGTACATTTCCATATTTATTTAATTGAGGCGCGCACTCATACTTTGATGTCTGTCCTGTTGTGTTTTAGCTATTTAAGCTGTCAAATATTACATAAATACAATACTGGTAAATACTAGCATTATACCATAAATGTATATTGACACAAGTTATTTAAAGAAATTTCATCCTGTTTTTTAATTTCCCATGCTGTCCATCTGCTCAGCTCTTGGGCTATAAATAATGAAAGACAGCACGGAGAGTCACTTAAAAGCAGCACAAGTTTCTGTATTTATCCACTTATAAAAATAAATGCAGACAGAAAACACATTGTTTTCTGTCTGTATTTATCTGTAAAAATCCGTAAAAACGGAAAACAGGGAACCTTATTTATGCTTAATATGTTCTTTTTGGCGAAATTGCTCGTAACGTTTATCAGATGCTGTAGGCCGACTGGGGTTCGGCTGATCAGTATCAGGTCGTCGGCGTATAGTAAGTTTGAAAGTGTCAGACCACCCAAGTTCGGGACATGGTGATGACAATTATCCAACTCAGTTGAGAGGTCTGACACAAAAAGGTTAAACAAGGTTGGAGCAAGAACACAGCCCTGTTTTAACCCTTTAGTGGTTGGGATCCTTCTCGACAGGCTGTCGCCGCTCCCCAGCTTGATTTGGACCCATGTATTAGAGTGAAGTAAAATTAACTGGTTCAAAAGGGTTGGGGCTATTTTCCACCCAGCTAGTTTAGCCCACAATTTCCCTCTGTTAACGCTATCAAAAGCAGCTTTATAGTCTATAAAACAGACAAATAGTGGTTTATTGATTGCTTTTGTGGCATCTGTTAAAAGTGAAAGAGTGAGAATGTTTGTAGTTGTCCCCAGGTTTTTTTGAAAACCTGTTTGATTGATTGGAATTAGTTCATTTTCGTCTACCCACTCGGTAAGTTCAGCCAGTAGTAGGCCGGCGTAATATTTGGCCTCAATGTCAATGAGTGCTATGAGCCTATAGTTCTTCGGTTCGTTCTTGCTGCCTTTCTTGTGGATAGGCGAGATGATCGATCCTTTCCAAGAATCAGGGATTCCGGTTGCATTTACACTTAACGAAATACGCATTCAAAAGGCAATTTCGACCAAAAAGACATTTTATGAATTGGTTTGTGCGAAAAGTTAAATGCCATTCTTTCAGAAAATGTCTATTAAACAGTTTAGATGAAATGGTTTCACAGTAACGGTATTCCATGAAATTGTTTTTCGGTGAAATCCTATACAACCCTGGTAGCATACTGCTTGTCCTGGGAAAAAGTGACACCTGTCCCTTATCGACATTCAGCCCCAAAATCTTTGTACTCCCATGAATTCTCATAATACCAGTCAACATTTTTCAGAGCAATTTCATACCCGCTGGTATCCAACATCACCATTATGCCTCTTAATTTTGTTTTCTGTGCTTGACAACATCACTCTGATATTCTGAAATCTTTTCCAGCTTCCCCTTACAGGTGTCAATAATGACAGTCTATGCATGAGTCATAAAGCTTCTAACTCTCACAAGCCCTGGCTGAAAAAACTCAATGGCCTGACTGCACTGAATCCTCAAACATGATTATACAGGAGATCTTAAAGACAAGAAAGAGAATATTGAAAAACTGCTTCTTGCCCTTCTTCTCCCTCTGGAATAGTTCTCCACCTTTTCAACCTGAGGCTGGCCACTGCTATCCTGACATTCAGTAACATAATCTTAAAACTTTTCTTTCCTACATCTATAGCACCCAATGCAAGTAACCCACGGTTTGTTTTTCAAGCACTGCAATGCTACTGATGAGTGAGAATACGCCTTCCGTTCCAGCCTTGCTTACTTCCCAGCTCTGTTATTCACACAACAACAAAACATTTCTCTCAAAAGGACAATTTCCTTATATTAATAACTTTGTGTGAAATCCCCCCCCTTTGGGTGTAGCCTAAGGAAAGATCTTGTAGGATGGCCCATGAGCACCATGTCCAACCACCCCCAGCCCATTCCAAGAGTTCTGAAATAGTGCCACAATTTCTGTAGCTGTTTAACAGTACCCCGTGTTACATTTCAAAAATTGCAGTGCTATTTAACATAAGTAAACATTCATCTCTTGAGGCATGGTATTTTGGAGAGCTTTACAGGGGTTTGTTGCAGGATGTGACAGACATGGTCTGGTCTTGCTGTAATGCGACCAGGAAGAAATCACAAAGGTTGGTTTCTGCAATCACAGGTGGAGGCCATGCTTTATAGTCAGTGAGAAAATAGAAACCATGCTATGCTGCCTTTGCTCCTGAAGTGAGTGAGTTATCGGGACTCCTTCAAGCAGAATAAGTTTCTTTTTTTATGGAGGTTAGGTGCACCAAATGTTACTTAAAACGAACTAATGGTACAGGATGTGACCAGTTGAGAAGAGCCTTCTAGATACTGTTTTAGGATGTTGATTGAGTTAATTGCAAGATGGCTGAGTTGTGTAATTGTTATGTTTTAAAAGCTGAGCCCTCATCTTTCCACTTCTGATTGCTTTACTGGTTCTTTTTCTCAGTGTGCTGATTGGTACTCACTGCCATTAAAACACATTGCCTGTTACAGTTCCTCTGATTTGGAGAAGACCTAACATGGCAGTGCTGGTTTACACATATTCCACCTTCACCTTATCTCTTGAATTTAATATAAAGGGACCAGCTCATATTTTGCCCTTTGTACTTGCTATTTCATGCATCCTTCATACTGGAAGGTTGACTTGCAAGTATGGCTGCTTCATTGCCAGTACTTGCAATAAAACCTTTTCTCGGGCCCAACGCATTCGGTGGGGCAGAGGGACCTGACAGGAAGCACCTCCAGACTGACTTGTCCAAATTTAGGATAGGCAGCTTTCCCAGAGGAAAAGCAACAGTCTTCTGCAGCCCACAGATGAGGCCCATATTCACCATGCCATCCATAAATGTAACACACACTCTTACACACAAACGCCCACCCCACATCCAACCTGACCTCTGTATTCATGATGGAAGTAAGTGACCAGTTAACTGTACTGGTTATCTGGGGGAGAACGAATAACCCCACAGAACCTGGCCTCTGAATATTAACATAAAAAAACAAGGTTTTCTGAGGGAAATAATTGAAGGCCCTCTCTCCTGAGGGCAGTCCACTCATGTCAGCCTGCCGTAAACCCTGCACTACTGCAAAATTATATTGTAGTGTGGATCTCAACATAGGCATGTGCCTGAGAAATCAGGAGGAGAAAGGCAGCAAGTTTGTCATTTGCCATAGGTTCTTCTTTCTGTGAAGCCCCAGGGGATCAAAGATAGCTCCACCTGCTTTGCGCTGCTCAAGTGGGTGAGAAAGATCATCTGGATGATTCCCCGGGTCAGCCCAAACGACAGTTATTCAAGCCCTAATCTTATCTAGACTTGTTTATGGTAATGTACTTTAGTTAGGTATAGATCAGGTATCCATCTGGCATCTGCAGATGGTTCAGAATTCCGCTGCTAGACTGTTGTTTCGGCTCCCGAAGTACGCCTCGGTTTCAACCCTCTTTCAAGAGCTTCACTGGCTTTCAGTTATAAAGCATATTTCATTCAAGGCCCTGTGCTACATGTTCATGGATAGAGCCGGGCTAAGCCCATATCCAGGAATTAGTGGTGCTTTTCCTGGCTCCACGTTCGCTGAGGTTGCTGTACCAGGCCTTATGTACTGTGCCGAGGTTTCGCTTGGCTCTTATGGGAGGTCATTCATTTGCAGTCTTGGGTCCAAAACTGTGGAACTCTCTTCCCGAGTCCCTGAGGAAATGCACCTCGCTGCTTGCATTTCACAAGGGTCTAAAGACCTGGTTGTTTCAAGCTTCAATCTGTATTCCTTCTCTTTTGCTCCGTGCCAGGAAACCCTTTTTTAGTAGCTGTTGTGCTTTATAAGACTTATAAATATGTAAATAAATAAAATTCGTTATGATAATAAAGTATCTTTGAGTGCAACTTGTCAGTGTTAGAGCTGGGTGTGTCAGGGCCCATTTAGGTGTAGTCCATCGATCAGTCGCCAGCCTCACCTGTAGTTTCAACCCTAGAGAGTATGCTTGTCTGAAAAGGATCCACTGAGCCCTTGCAGCATCAGCCCCCATGCAAGGCCACGACAATAAACCCAGCTAAGGCCGTCAGCAGCAGCTCTCTCTCCCCATCCAATGTGGGACTCCTGCACACCCCTGCTGGCAGCGAGTCCGCCTCCGGGGGACTTTCACTAGTGAGGAGGGGTCCCAAACAATGGTGGGGATGCACACTTTGTGGCCAGGTCAGTCACTGCAACAGTGCTCCTTCCACAGGCCTCTGGGGCCAGTTAGCAACACATGCTCACAGAGACTCCCCACGCTCCTTTGAAGTCGCCAGGGTCCACCATCTGGTCTGCTGGGGAGTCCCTGTATCACTACATTAATCTGCATATGTAGATTGGGTCTCTCTGCTGTAGATAGTATTTGAAATTTTGGGCGCGGGCTGGGAGTTAACTCGGTTCCCATCCACAGTCTTGTATAGCAAGCCACGCTGCCAATCAGTCTGCAGTCTTGGATTTATTTTGAAAATATCACACTTTTTCAAATCATTTGCCCAGAATCTCTTTTACTGCAAAACATTTTCAGAAAAGGTTAATTATGAAATGAATCTAATTTTTCTGTAATTCAAGCAATTGTTGGTTTACGATTTGCAACTGCTTTTATGTTAGGCTTCCTAAGTATCTCATACATCATCAAATTGTCCAAAATTGTCTGATGAGAAATCTATTAAATCAACCTTTACGAACACAGATCCCATGTGATCTGAATTGTATCATTGAAAGAAGAGCAGCATTTAATGCTTATGTGTAGGAAAGTGCCACTTTTTGACATGGTCACCCCCACTTTTTGCTCACTGGTACTGATGCTGTTGATTGGTAGGGCACCGGGCCCTTGCTAACCAGGACCCAGTGCCAATTCTCTTTTTTCCTAAAAACAAGACAAATGCTTAATTGTAGCCCAATTGGCAAGGAATTTAACACCTCTGTAAGTCCCTGTTAAAGGGTACCCTGGTACCCAGGGCAATGGGTACTAAAGAGGGTCCCTAAGGGTTGCAGCATGTATTATGCCACCCTACAGGACCCACCCATGAACTGCATGAAGACTGCCATGGCAAGATGTGTGAAATGGTGCAAGCCATTCCGAAAGCACGACATTGCCCAATCCCTGTGTGCAATGCCCAAGTACACTGCATGTGCTATATGTACATCAGCCCTACAGCAGGCCTTAAAGTCCTATTGCAGGGTGCGGTATATTATATGTGAGGGCACATATGCATGAGCACATATGCCCCTGTGATGTCTAGTTCCATTCATAGACATTGCAAATGATCAGGAAGCCATTTCAAAGGTATGTACTGGGTACTGGTCATTACTAGTCACCCAGGTACATAATGGCTTCACTGAAAATACTGATGTTTGAAATCAAACATCTTGTCTTAATAAATCCGTACTAGTCACACCCCTAAGGTGGGCCAGCTGAAGTGGACAGCCCGAGAAGGGTTTCACTATTTTGGTTTTGGTGAAACTAGAGAATTCTGGGTCAGGGTTATGCCGACTCCCCACAGGAAGTGGTCATATAGACACAGTTTCAAACCTGATAACAATACACTCCAACCTATGCGTTCTGGGTGACCTCAACATTTGGTTTGACAAACCCAATATGACCCATCCAAAAACAATAATCACTGGCCTAGACGCACTGAACCTGCATCAGATTGTCCACAAACCGACACACACCGCTGGACATATCCTAGATGTCATTTTTGCTAATAATGAACTAGTTACCTTTCAAACTATAACTCCAGTCACATGGTCAGACCACCACTTGCTTGCTTTCCAACATAAAACAACACTAAGCGACTCACCTAAAACTACCTTGCATCCATCCACCTATCGGCCGTGGAACAAACTCAATTTGGAACACTTAGAAACACAACTAACATTAAGTACAAATCTGGAAACAATAAATTCTGTTCAAAAACTATACGAGTGGCTACAAGAAGCTTTTGACATCCTGATACCACTCAAAACCACACAACAGAACAAAAGAAAAAAAGCACCTTGGAGAAACATAGAAATAAAAGACATAAAACAACAAATTAGAAAGCTGCAACGTACCTGGCTCAAAACAAACGCCAAACAAGACAAACTTCACCTATAAAAATTAACAGATTATACAAGTCGGCTATCAAAAAAGCTAAGAAAAGGTACTACTCGGACAGAATTCACAACGCTAAATGTGCAAATAAAGAATTCTATAAAATACTCAATGAATTTCGCAAAACCAAATTGTCTAGAAGGAACTCATCCTGTTACTCAAGATTTCACATACCAAACTGGCAAATCATTACACGGACAAAGCAGACACGTTGGACTCGTACTTAAAACAGAAACAAAGCACCAGCACTAACCCTTGTACAAAACAACAATCCAAGAATACTCTAACCAAGCCTCTCCGTTCCTTTCAACACATCTCACACAATGAATTTATGGACCTCGTCAAAGCAAGCAGGCCTGCCGGCAGCCCTTCTGACCCCTGTCCACCACAAACTTTCAAGACAATTCTTTTAACAACCTCTGCTGCCACTCCAGTAAGAAGAATCATCAACGATTCCTTCACTACCGGAATATTTTCAGAAGAACTCAAAAAATCACACATACGCCCTTTACTGAAGAAAACAAACTTGGACCCGCTGAACCCTGACAACTACAGACCCATTACAAATGGACCTTTCCTGGGCAAACTGATAGAAAGAGCAGCGTTCGCCCAGATGTCACAATTCATTGAAGAGAATGACATACTTTCAGACTTCCAAACCGGATTCCGTCCGGGAAGAGGCACTGAATCTGCCCTCCTTGCCATCCGGGATGACCTGAAGAATACAGTTGACCGCAACGGGGTTGCTGCGCTACTCCTCTTGGACCTCTCGGCTGCCTTTGACACGGTTGACCATGACACTCTGAAACAAAGACTCTATGAAGCCGGCATAGAGGGAACTGCTCTAGACTGGATCGCGTCCTACCTTCGAAGCAGAACTAATGTCATCCATACCCCACCTTTCTCGTCCAAACCGTACTCCACAAAAGCAGGGGTCCATCAAGGTTCTATCATCTCGCCCATGCTTTTCAACATTTACATGAAGTCATTACCAGTACTGATCAATCAATTTCACCTCACGTGCTATAACTATGCAGATGACACGCAAATACTCCTTCAACTGGAATGCCCCAAAGACATTAGAAAATCACCAATTTTCAGCTGTCTCAGAGCCGTGGATCAGTGGATGACTTGGAGCCATCTCAAATTGAATACTTCAAAAACGGAAATACTCACGTGTGGCGTTTGGAAACATTACAACCCGCTTGCCGCATGGCCTAATGAACTGGGATCACCACCTAAAGTATCGAAGGAAGTAAGAAACCTTGGAATGACCATGGACTCCAAGCTGTCGATGAATGCCCAAGTGGACAAACTAGCAAGATCAAGCTTTGTCACTATAAAAACGCTGCAACGAATTTTCCCTCATTTGGGATTTCCGCACAAGGTCCAAGCTACCATCTCCCTTGTTCTGTCCAAACTCGATTACGCCAATAGCCTCTACCACGGATCACCTTTAACAACCATGAAAAGACTACAACGGATTCAGAACTCGGCTGCCAGACTACTCTTGCATATCAAACCGCGAGACCACATCTCCCCTGCCTTGAAAGCCCTGCATTGGTTGCCGGTTGCTACATGATCCACGTTCAAGCTGCTTTGTATCACCCACAAAGCAATACATGGAAAGGGACCGCTCTTCATCAGGAATAAAATCACCACACACATTCAACAGAGGAACCTCCGCTCTAAAGGAGCATCTCGCCTCAAAATCCCAAGATACAAGAAAAAAACCATGGGTGGCACATCCTTCTCTGTTCAAGCAGCCAAACTATGGAACTCTTTACCCCCCAACGTAAGATCCACGGATAACCACAATATCTTCAGAAAACTACTCAAGAATTGGCTCTTCCCCACATAAGCACCATAGCAAACAGAAATTTACAGCATATCCCTCTGTATATAAGCATTTGTTTTCACTATAGACATGTACCTATCTTTGTGTATTGCTTTGTATAAACATGTAGAATAATTATGTTGTTGAAAGAAAGAAAAAAAAAAAAAATCATCTTTGGAATACATGTACTTACTTCCATTGTGCATCTATGTACCTTCCATGTACTTGGATCTGGGTCTGTTACTTTTCTCCAGAAAAAGCATATCCAATGCACTACCCTATTTCTCATCCTGTGCCTCTATCAATATCTTTAATCTACATATACTTACCTCCTTTATGTATCTATATACTTTCAATGTACTTATGGATCTATATATTTATCACTTTCTTCTAATTTAGCATTTCCAAGGCACTACCCTATTTCTCAGCCTATACTTCTCTCAATATATCTTCTAGCCCAACCTTCTGACTCATCTCAAACTTCTTTCTACTACTCTTTCCAATGCACTACCCTATCTCTCATCCTATACATTTATCAATATATCCTCTACATCCACACTCTCATTTATCCCAAACCCCATACCACTACTATGATCCCCAAAATAACCCTTTCTAGACTCTCTCTTACTCTACCCCTCCTTGCATCATCTGACACCTCTTTTACTATACCGATCCCCTAAAACAAACCTTTCTAAACTCTTCCCTCTGACTCCTCCCTCCAAAACTCCTTTTACTCATCCAAAAGCCTCCTCCTACTGCTAAGACCTAAAAAAAAAAAATCCTTCACTCTTTTATCCCTCCACTATCCTTTTCAATCAAAATTAACAGACTAACATGTTCACTTCTCAATTTCCATATTCAACTATACTAATTCACCACTAATCCTTTATGGGTTCCAGAATAGCGTGCTACTCGCCATCAGGGTTACAAGCAAACCTTTTCCCTTTTCTACCCTCCCCAACCCAAATAACTGACTAACATATCCACCACTAAAATTACTTTCATGTTTCACCATACTAATTCAACACTAATACTTATGGGTTCCAGAGTAGCGTGCTACTTGCGCTTCAAAACCCCATCAGGGGTAGCAAGCGCTATATAAATACAAACCTCTTTCCCTCTTCTATCCCGCCACCTACCCTTCTCTACCCAAATAACTGAAGAACATATCCACTACTCAAATTACTTCATATTTTACTATACTAATTTTCAACACTAATCCTTAATGGGTTCCGGAGTGGCGTGCTACTCGCCAGAAAAGCGCTTCAACACCCATCAGGGGTAACAAGTGCTATATGAATGCAAACCTTTCTTCCCTTTTATCCCTCCGCTATCCTTCTCACTCCAAATAACTGACTAATATCCACCACTGAAATTACTTTCATATTTCACCATATTAATTCACCACTAATCCTTTATGGGCTTCCGGAGTAGCGTGCTTCAACACCCCATCAGGGGTAACAAGCGCTATATAAATACAAACCTTTTTCCTCCTCTATCCTCCTGCTATCATTCCAAATCCAAATAACTGACTAACCTATCCACCACTTAAAATGTACTTGCATGTTTCACTATACTAATTCAACACTAATACTCTATGGGTCCCGGAGTAGCGTGCTACTCGCCGAAAAAGCGCTTCGACGCCTCGTCAGGGGTAGTAAGCGCTATATAAATGCAATTACAATTCAATACAATATAGAGGGTGTAGTCACCCCAGTGGTAAGTAGCCCTTCTGCTACTATCATATACTCCCCCAAACACCCTCAAATTGAGTACTTAGAGATACCCCCAACTCCAGAGCAGCAGATTAGTCTGCCTGGGAACAGAAGGACAAGGAAGAGCTGTCACCGCGAGAACTGAGGACCTACTCCGAATTTGGCGCAAAACCCTGCCTGGCTGCTGGTACCTTGACAATTACAAAGACCCGACTTGTCCAAAAGCTGTGCATCCTTCCCAGCATTTGGAGGACTGTCCAACACTTCACCAACCATCTAGCATCTCCCTTGGGGTAGAGGAGCCAGCCCCCTGCATCTGCAGGCCCCGACCGCACTTGTCTGGTATATCGTTTTGCTGGCCATCAGGCCCACTGAGGGAGCATCACACCAGGAGGAGGTTTTCATGGTTTCAGGAGGTCAGCTCCGTCTCTCCGCCGAGTTTTGAGATGCTAGACCCTCCAGGGCCCCCCTGCACCAAAACCCTGGATACCGGAGCACTTTCAGCGACCAAGGCTTGTTAGTGTCAAGCCTGGACACCACCACCGTCTAAGACTACCTGCACAACGAGGGACTTCAGGACTGACAAGGCTCACACCGACAGTGGCCCTGCCGTATTATTTTCCTCCTCTCTACAGGTCAGAACGAGAACTGTGAGAGCCTCCAAAGCAAGTGGCAAGCCAACCAAACACCTCTGCACCCGTGCTCCACAGCCTGGGTTCACGACAATTGACTGCCCCCCCTTGCTCTAAAAATCTTCACGGGCCTAGCCCCCCCTTTGGGTTCTGCCAGACTTGTCCCCAAGTCCCCTTTTGCAGCCTTTCTTTTCAAGTGCTCATTGCCTTTAACGGTGTAGTGCTTGAGGCTACTAACCCATCCAGCACCTTTGCACCCGGGCACGCCAGGGCAGGTAAACTAAAACTGATGGTGGTTCTTTGGACCTTGGAACCCTAGCACCTTAAGTTCCAAAGGGCACCCCCTAACTTTGACTACAAGTATATATTTGCAGTATGTCTTTCCTCCCATAGGATAACATGGTCCAGAACCAGGCAGCCAGACTGATCCTCCGGCAACCAAGGTGGCAATCTGCCACCCCTCTCCTGAGGAAACTGCATTGGCTCCCAATTCCTCAACGCTGCGCTTTCAAAACCGGTTGCCTTATTTTTAAATCTCTTCACGGTCGTAGCCCCAAATTTATAAACTATCTGATACTAAGGTACACTCCCTCACGTAACCTACGATCAGCGCACCTTCTGCTTTTGTCTACCCCCACGTTCAAGCGGAAACGTCAGGGAGGCTGCAGATTAGCCTCTCTCGCTCCAAAACTATGGAATTCCTTCCCCTTGGAGATCCGTTCATGCACTGACCTGCTAAGTTTCAGGAAGATCCTGAAAACTTGGTTGTTTGTACAGGCTTACGAATAACTACCTCTTCCCCGGATGCGGCTAATCCTTAAATTAGCGCCAAGAAACTAATTGGTGTACGTGCGCTTTACAAATCTTTTTTAACATAACATAACATAACATTACAACGTTCAATGCTCATACCTCAAAAAACATTGTTTGGCTATTTTACAGTTTTCTTGTAAAATCCATAAGTTTGAAAGTGCTTACCTGATTCCGATGATCTTGGTGTCTAAAATGATATAAAATGTTATTTTTCTAAATTGGTCTCGATTTCTTCCTGAGTGTGTCTCTCATATATTGACTCTGTGTGTACAACAAATGCTTAACACTCCTCTATGATCAGCCTAAGCTGCTCAACCACACTGCCACAAGTAGAGCATTTGGGATTATTAAAGTAAGCCCCGTAAACCACAGCTCCGTCTGTGTGCCCTGCTGCTGCCCCTGATTGTGCTCGTTTTTCCTTTCTGTGCCCCCTTGCTGCCCCTGATTGTGCTCGTTTTTTCCTTTCTGTGCCCCCCTTGCTGCCCCTGATTGTGCTCGTTTTTCCTTTCTGTGCCCCCTTGCTGCCCCTCATTGTGCTAGTTTTTCCCTTTCTGTGCCCCCTTGCTGCCCCTGATTGTGCTCGTTTTTTCCTTTCTGTGCCCCCTTGCTGCCCCTCATTGTGCTAGTTTTTTCCTTTCTGTGCCCCCTTGCTACCCCTCATTGTGCTAGTTTTTTCCTTTCTGTGCCCCCTTGCTGCCCCTCATTGTGCTCATTTTTTTTCCTTTCTGTGCTCCCTTGATGCCCTGATTGTGCTCGTTTTCCCTTCTGTGCCTGTTTCCCGCCGCTGCGCCCTGCGGCCCCGCCCCCTCACTGCCCATTCGCTGCCCCATTCCCTGCTCCTCCCTCCCACCTCCCCATTTATGGCGGCCGCTGCGTGGTGAAGAGAGCGACCCCTGACCTTGACTGGTAGGTCGCTCCCCCACCACACAGCTCCGTCTGTGTGCCCTGCTGCTGCCCCTGATTGTGCTCGTTTTTCCTTTCTGTGCCCCCTTGCTGCCCCTGATTGTGCTCGTTTTTTCCTTTCTGTGCCCCCTTGCTGCCCCTGATTGTGCTCGTTTTTTCCTTTCTGTGCCCCCCTTGCTGCCCCTGATTGTGCTCGTTTTTTCCTTTCTGTGCCCCCTTGCTGCCCCTGATTGTGCTCGTTTTTTCCTTTCTGTGCCCCCTTGCTGCCCCTGATTGTGCTCGTTTTTTCCTTTCTGTGCCCCCCTTGCTGCCCCTGATTGTGCTCGTTTTTTCCTTTCTGTGCCCCCTTGCTGCCCCTGATTGTGCTCGTTTTTCCTTTCTGTGCCCCCCTTGCTGCCCCTGATTGTGCTCGTTTTTCCTTTCTGTGCCCCCTTGCTGTCCCTGATTGTGCTCGTTTTTTCCTTTCTGTGCCCCCCTTGCTGCCCCTGATTGTGCTCGTTTTTCCTTTCTGTGCCCCCTTGCTGCCCCTCATTGTGCTAGTTTTTTTCCTTTCTGTGCCCCCTTGCTGCCCCTGATTGTGCTCGTTTTTTTCCCTTTCTGTGCCCCCTTGCTGCCCCTGATTGTGCTCGTTTTTTCCTTTCTGTGCCCCCTTGCTGCCCCTCATTGTGCTAGTTTTTCCTTTCTGTGCCCCCTTGCTGCCCCTCATTGTGCTCGTTTTTTTCCTTTCTGTGCCCCCTTGATGCCCTGATTGTGCTCGTTTTCCCTTCTGTGCCTGTTTCCCGCCGCTGCGCCTGCGGCCCCGCCCCTCACTGCCCATTCGCTGCCCCATTCCCTGCTCTTCCCTCCCACCTCCCCATTTATGGCGGCCGCTGTGCGGCCGCGCAGCGGGCGCGCCGCTGGCGCGCCGAAGGCGCGCCTAAGGCAAGCCCGTCTGCGCCCGTCCGCGCCGTGACCGCGCCCAGCGCCAGACCCCCTGGTCCGGGCATCCCCCGCGCCCGCCACATCAACAGACGCCGATACGGCGCCAGCACCCTCCACGCACTCAACCCCGGAAAAGATCACGCCTGCTACCAGGCCACCCCGAAGCGCACCCAAGGGCCCTTCACCTGCCGGAACTGCAGCTTCGCCAGCACCCGCCCCGCCAAACCACCGCCCAGGAAAGAACCCAACTACCTCAGATGCATCCTCCTCAACACCCGCTCCGCCCGCAAACACGCCATCGAACTCTGGGACCTTCTCGACTCAACCTCCCCAGACGTCGCATTCCTGACGGAGACCTGGCTGAATCCCGCTTCAGCCCCCGACATCGCCATTGCCATCCCGGACGGATACAAGATCACCCGCAGGGACCGCACCAACGGAGTCGGAGGAGGCATCGCCATCGTCCACAGGAACACCCTCAGAGTCTCAACCAACACCGACGACACCCTCAGCACCGCCGAACACATGCACTTCCAGATCCACACCGATCCCAACACCACCCTCAGAGGAACCCTCATCTACAGACCCCCGGACCCCGACCACAGTTCAGCGATTCCATCGCTGACTCCGTCAGCACACACGCCATCGCCTCCACGGACTACACCCTCCTCGGGGACCTGAACTTCCACCTCGAGAACAACAAGGACACCAACTCCACCACCCTGATCGACAACCTCGCCACCCTCTGACTCAGACAGCTCGTGACTACACCCACCCACGCCGCCGGCCACACGCTCGACTCCATCTTTTCCGCAAGCCCACACGTCTCCTTCAACCACACCTCCGAACCCCACTGGACTGACCACCACTGCATCCACTTCACCTACAGGAAGCCCACCACGCACCACCGCACCGAACAAATGCCTCGCCGCTCCTGGAGCAGAGTCACGGAAGACCAGCTAACCACAACCCTCGCCCTGAGCCCACCCGCCGAACCCTCCGACCCCGACACCGCCGCCCGCAACCTCAGACAGTGGATCGACGACTGCGCCAACACCCTCGCCCCGCTCAAGAATCCGCCCAACAGCCACACCAGCAAGAAAGCCACCTGGTTCACCGAAGACCTCCAGGCCTCCAAACGAACATGCCGAAAACTGGAGAAGATCTGGCTCCACGAACGGACAGCGGACAGCTACGCCGCCCACAAGAGCGCCACCCGCAGTCACCATCACCTCATCAGATCCGCCAAAAGGGCCTCACTCAAAGACCGCCTAGACAACAACGCACACAACAGCAAAGAGCTCTTCAACATCGTGAAGGAACTCTCCAACCCCAGCTCCAACACCAACGACATCCAGCCGTCGCGAGACCTGTGCGACTCACTGGCCACCTTCTTCCACCGCAAAATCGCCGACATCCACGACAGCTTCAACACCACGACCGCCCCGGCAACCACCGAGACTACTGCCCCCACAACCACCAACCGCCTGCTCTCCTGGACCAACATCAACGACGAGGACACCAGCGAGATCATGAACACCATCCACTCCGGTTCACCGCTAGACCCGTGCCCTCACCACATCTTCAACAAAGCCAGTACAGCCATCGCGCCCCATCTCCGGAAAATAATCAACATCTCCTTCGAGACAGCAACCTTCCCGGAAATCTGGAAGCACGCCGAGATCACCGCCTTACTCAAGAAACCCAAGGCAGACCCCAAGGACCTCAAGAACTTCCGACCCATCTCTCTGCTCCCGTTCCCCGCGAAGGTCACCGAGAAAATCGTCAACAAACAACTGACCCGCTACCTCGAGGAGAACAACATCCTGGACCCTTCCCAGTCCGGCTTCCGCAGCAACCACAGCACCGAAACCGCCCTCATCGCCGCCACCGATGACATCAGGACCCTGCTAGACAACGGAGAAACAGCAGCCCTCATCCTCCTGGACCTATCAGCCGCCTTCGACACGGTCTGCCACCACACACTACGAACACGCCTTCACGACGCCGGGATCCAAGAGAAGGCCCTGGACTGGACCACATCCTTCCTTTCCGGCAGAACACAAAGCGTCCGCCTCGCCCCCTTCCGATCCAAGGCCGCCAAGATCATCTGCGGCGTACCCCAAGGCTCCTCCCTCAGCCCAACGCTGTTCAACATCTACATGGCACCCCTCGCCCACGTCGCCCGACAGCACAACCTCAACATCATCTCCTACGCCGACGACACCCAGCTGATCCTCTCCCTCACCAAAGACCCTCACACCGCCAAAGCCCACCTCCACGAAGGAATGAAGGCCGTCGCCGAATGGATGAGGACCAGCCGCCTGAAGCTGAACTCGGACAAGACGGAGGTCCTCATCCTTGGTTCCAACCCTTCAGCCTGGGACGACTCCTGGTGGCCAACATCACTGGGAACAGCCCCGCCACCCACCGACCACGTACGCAACCTAGGGGTCATCCTCGACCCCACCCTCTCCATGACTAAGCAGGTCAACGCCGTTTCCTCATCCTGCTTCAACATGCTCCGAATGCTCCGCAGGATCTTCAAGTGGATCCCCACCGAAACAAGAAAAACAGTCACCCAGGCCCTCGTCACCAGCAGGCTGGACTACGGAAACGCCCTCTACGCAGGAACGACGGCTAAGCTCCTGAGACGGCTGCAACGCATCCAGAACGCCTCTGCACGTCTTATCCTCGACATCCCCCGACGCAGCCACATCACACCCCACCTGAGAGACCTGCACTGGCTCCCTGTCAACAAGAGGATAACCTTCAAGCTCCTCACCCACGCACACAAAGCACTCCACAACTCCGGACCAGCCTACCTCAACAGACGACTCAGCTTCTACACCCCCACCCGCCAGCTCCGCTCGACCAGCCTCGCCCTCGCCACAGTCCCCCGCATCCGGAAAACGACCGTCGGCGGCAGATCCTTCTCCCACCTCGCCGCCAAGACCTGGAACACCCTCCCCACCAACCTCCGACAGACCCAAGACCTACTGGCCTTCAGAAGACTCCTCAAGACCTGGCTCTTCGATCAGTAGCAGCACCACCCCCCTCTTCCCCCAGCGCCTTGAGACCCTCGCGGGTATGTAGTGCGCTTTATAAGTGACATGATTGATTGATTGATTGTGTGGACTTTTTGCATGGTGTGCCCTTTCATTGGCAGTGCCACATAAAAAAGCAGCTTCCTGCATTATTTTTGTGTTATAAAATACTATTTGCTTTGGGAGAAAGACCTTTATTTGAACTCTTTCAGCTCTGTTTACCACCCTAGGTGCTTCGCTGTGCTACGCCATGTACTCTGACTGTGCCCTACATTTAAAGGTACTCTGCATGGAGGCCGCTTCTTTTATTATCAAACATGCAGGATTTGGAATTCACTTTCAAAGCGCATTTTTACAGTAAGCAATCCTCTTCTGTTGTAAAAGGCCTTTAAAGCCTGCCTGTTTACTTGCACTATGCTTTTACCTATGACTAATCTCTGTCATCGCCTTTACACCTTAAAGAATAATACATAATTCATGATATAAGAACCCATAATGTTAATTTTCATGCTGATAGCTTTAAGGAATGAACTCAAGTTTAGCTTTTGCATAACCTCTTTAGCAGATATTCACGCAGCATTTCAACGCTTGGTTTCCTTCTTGCTCTCCATTTTGTGCTATGTAATGCTGTGCTATGTTAAAAGTGCTCAGATAATATCGTGTCGTGACAATACTCCTCCTCCTGGGGAAGGTGATGGGATTTTATGTAGTTAATAATAATGTTATCATTGTTTACAAAGCAATAATGAGCCCTAGATCTTGTCACCTTCATTTCGACAGCAGTCCTGTATGAGGTGATGGCATTCGGAGAAAAGACTGGTATGAAATGTGGGAAGGAGTCTTAACTTGAAGGGAGTGCCATTGTGAAAATTTTGAAAGGCTCACACGCGCATTTCTATTACCAGCTTCAGAAAACTGGATTATTTACTGCTCTTGCATTGGCTGCTCTTTTCATCGACCGTTTTCTGTCTTTTTAACACATATTGTACCACAGTATTTTATGTAATCTGGTCTTGAGAGATTCTTCACCTTAACTCTAAAATGCAGCAGATGTTTTCTTGTTACTTATTTATTGCGGAATCCAGAATTTTATTTTTGATAAAAAAGCTTTCAGTGGTATCATTGCCATACATAGTGCTTGGGTGTGCCGTTTTGAAATATTAGCATATCTGAAATAAAATGTATGAACCGTTGCCTTAAGAAATTAGTACAGTACTGTTATTTTGTTTTAGGTTTGCATATTATCGTCAGCTTTTTTAATCAGTTATTGTGAACAAAATTTGTTTCTCTAACGAAATTGGCAAGAACATGAATAGTAGAATATGTTTTCTTTAAAAGAATACATCTTGTGTTTTGGGTCGTCTTATGTTTTTTTTGGATACTTTTTGCTCTGACCAAGCATCGGTAAGAGTACATGTGGTCCTTACAGCACTGTAAAAAGAAAACCTCTTTTGCTGCGTAACTCTTTCTTTAGTTGTAATATGTTAAAAAAACACTTTTGGTGAGGCTCTAGTAGCAAACATTAGAAGTGATCTTTCCCTTTAAGAATTCTATTTCCTCTTCCTCACCCAAATTCTGTATTGTTTTGGAGCATTTGAACAGCATTTTATCACTTCATGCCCATATTGAGCCTCAATGGATGGTCGAGTAAGTGGATGTGTGGTTTGTCACATATAGTGGGTAGAGAGAGAGAGTGGGTTTGCGGGGTGTAGAATGCTTGATGTGCCTGACGTTCGGCATTGTGCTTCAGTGGTGTTGCAACTAGCTTATTGCAGTGTTTATGCCAGAGTGTGATGCCAGGGTATAGAATAGCCAATTGTGTATACAGTATTGATTCTCCCTATTAACTGTTAGGGAAATCGGGTTTTGTTTTTAATTCTAAGTTGCTGTTACAGTCCTTGTTTGTGCAGGGTTAGAGTTTTTTTATTTTTAAAAAGGGCTCCAGTCACTGCTGGATATTCTGAACAAGGGGTTAATCAAGAGCCAGGTCATTCTGCAACAGAGGTTCCCGTTCTGGTAGTACGTCCGTAGTTTAGAAAGAGAAATATTGGTCCTGAACGTTGTTGAATAGCCTGCTGAACAAAACAATAGGCTTTGTCTGAGATGGATCTTGCAATTGACAGCTGGTTTGTGTGGAGTTTGGAAGGCGGAATGTAAAATGTGTCTGGCCCCAATGTTTTGGATTCGTTGTAGTCAAATAGGTAGGTATTGATTCACCACCGCCTCCAGCCCTTCCCCAGTGTAGAGGCCATTGGCATTATACCTATAAGTGTACTAGTGCAGACGCAATGTGCATCCTGTGTAGAAACCCCAATGCTAAAGGATACGATACAGCGCTGTGCTCTCATAGGAGTTTTTGGCCACTTTGTTGATCTGCGGTCGGAGCGAAAGGGGGTTGTCAGCATTTGGAGGTCCTGAAATAATGACTGAGTAGGCTCGTAGCTGGACCAGGAGCCACCTGTGAAACTCTGTCTTAGAGAAGTTGGCCTTCACATGGTTCTATGTCATCAAGTGCATCTTACAGTCGCCCCTTTACACTTCTGTCTACATATCACATTCTCAGCTTTGTCATACTTCAATATCAAACCTCAAATTGATAAGGCAGCACGACTGGCTCAGGACTCTAAAGACATTGGATCAGACATTAGATTTATGCAGTGGGTTTGCTAGCTATTGCTGATGCCAAAAAAGGACTGAGGAATTTGCCCTATTCTAGACCTTGATCTAGACCCTCTAAAATTCTTCCTCAAGCTTGACAGTTTAAAATACTCACTTGGGCCCAGGTTTTGTCTGCTCTGTGTCCAGGTGACTGGATGGTGGCATTGTAATTGCAGGATACCTATTTTGACATCCGTGTTCTACAATACTATAGAAGCTCCCTGCACTTTCATGTAGGCCACTAGCACTTCAGTTCTCCATGCTTCCCTTTGACCTCACAAGTGCCCCTCAACAGTGATGGTGGGGGTT
Source organism: Calotriton arnoldi (assembly GCA_963921515.1). Lineage (NCBI taxonomy): Eukaryota > Metazoa > Chordata > Amphibia > Caudata > Salamandridae > Calotriton > Calotriton arnoldi. The sequence goes on along the minus strand of CAWUFW010000203.1, from coordinate 3,280,383 downwards.
GCTGCCCATTTGATGATGCTGGGAATACCAGCCTTCCCATACCTCAACGACTAGTTGCTAAAGGCAGGCTCACCTCAAGCAGTCGTCAACCACCTCCAGAGAACAGGCGACCTGTTGACATCCCTGGGATTTGCCAACAATGTGCCGAAGTGATACCTGATTTCTTCACTGAGGTTCCTTTTTCATTGAAGCCATCCTGGACACTTTACTATTTCGATCCTTCCCTCTGCCTGAAAGTGTCTAGGATATTCGGGCTATGATCCCAATGTTTCAGACCTTAACTTGGGGCTCAGTAACAGCGGCTCTGAGGCTTCTTGGCCTCCTGCATCCTAATAGTGGACCTCACCAGATTTAGGCCCAGATCTCTGTACTGGGGTGAATGTATGACATTGTTCTGCATTCTGTCCATCAATTGTTCTTTTTGCATTTGTCACCCAGAGTGTGACTGGTATGCCCAGACGTGGGTCCCTTGCTCTCCATGCCACTGGAGTCGAGCTATCCTGGCTGATGAGTGGTGAAACCCCGAAACCGGTCCTAGGATGCTTGTTTCCAGTCCAGGGAGGACCTGGCCTGGCAGTTCGGGCTGGACTATTCCCATGAGGCACAGGGTCAAGACTGATTTGCATATGGCTGGGTTCAAACTGGAATGGCATGGTGAGCAAAAAAACGGATTTAGGCCCAGATCTCTGTACTGGGGTGAATGTATGAAATTGTTCTGCATTCTGTCCATCAATTGTTCTTTTTGCATCCCTCTGAGACAGGGTTTACTTTTTTATCCACCGTACATGGCTCGCTATCATGATTAGATTGTCTTCGTACTACATAGCTACATACACAGAATCTCACATATTTCTATCTTGCCCAGGGGTCTGTCCGACCATTCCCCAGTCTTATTCAAACTCCGCATCGGTTCTCAAAAGTCCCCTTTCAGGTGGCGTATGTCCCCTTGGCACCTACGTGACCCAGAGTATCAAGAGATCTTAAGTCAGGCCGTTTCGGACTATCTCGTGTCCAACACAGCCTCGGCCCCGTCCAAGGTTATCCTGTGGGAAGCCCTTGAGCCCACAATTCGTGGGGTAGACATAAGCTTTCGTGCGGGCGAAAAGCGCAAACGCATCGCACAACTTGTTGAACTAGAAAACCGTCAGAGGTCCCTTGAAGCCCAGCTCGTCACAGATTTCAGACCATCCATACAACGTAATCTACTCCAGGCACAACAGCAAATACAACAACACCTCACTAATGAAGCGTGAGAGATCTGGCTTGCATCATAACACAGGATCTACCAATGGGGTGATAAGTCTAGCAAAATGCTCCATCGGCTGTGCCAGGCCGCAAAGTCCCCCGCCGCAGTCCCAGCGCTCCGGGATGTAGATGGAGCCCTGTGCTCGTCTCCCGAGGCGGTGGCTCGGGTGTTCGCTGCGTACCATGCCTCACTCTATATGCGACGGGAACACATCTCAAGTGCCCTGATAGAGGAATTTTTAACTGACATTCCCCCTCAAAAACTCTCAGATCATACACGTGACCAGTTAGATGCCCCCATAACGGTGGACGAACTCAGTGCCGTGCTGGCCAGCATACGCCCGGTCCCAACTGATTCCCAAGTGAATTTCTTAGGTCACATATGGTTATGTTGGGCCTACATTTGCTAGAAGCGCTCCATGGCGCCCTTGAACAACACATATTACCCCAGGATTGGTGTCACGCTGAAGTTATCCTGTTTCTGAAACCCGGCCGCCCTCTGGAAGACCCATCCTCGTATCGCCCCATCTCCCTCATCAATTTTGAGCCCAAACTCCTGGGCAAAGTCCTTGCAGACCGCTTCCGTACTTGCATTCACGAGCTGATCCATCCCGATCAGTCCGGCTTCATGCCACATCAGTCCACCCGACATAACATCCGGCGTGTCCACAACGCCATAGCAAAGGCACCAGAGCTGGGCCGCCCCGTGGCTACTCTACTGGCCGACATAGACAAGGCGTTTGACTCCTAGAGTTGGACGTACTTGTTTCAACTCCTCGAAGCCATTAACTTTGGCCCGCGATTCCTGGCATATGTTCTGCTACTCTACACTGACCTTTCGACCTCAGTCCGGATTGCAGGACACCGGTCGGCATCCTTCCCTATAGGCTGTGGCACAAGACAGGGCTGTCCCTTGTCTCCGCTATTGTTCACCCTGGTCGTAGAGCCTCTGGCAGCCTGGGTGCGGCGCGATCCATTGATCCGAGGGTTTGAGTGGTCAAGGACACAATCCGACAGAATCGCATTACATGCGGATGATGTGCTGTTTTTTATGACCCACCGTGGTTTTCGGGCCCTCGAATTCTTCAGATTCTCCGGGTATTCGGAGAGACCTTGGGACTTGGTATTAATCCTTCAAAATCAGTACTCGCCTGTATGCGGTGACCAGGGACGCGGCACTTGGGCTGCACAGCTGTCCCACGCGATTGATGGTTTTAGGTATCTAGGAGTCTTCATCTCACCCTGCCCCAGGATTTCGTGGACGCACATTAACCCACTCCTCACTAGTTTGCGTGACGAGACCGCGATATGGTCCCATCTTCCGCTATTACTATATGGGCGATCAGCGATTTTTAAAATGGTTTCCCTACCTCAAATATTATATTGACTACAAAATTTCCCATACAATATACCCCGTACATGGTCCGCCCAAGTCAATGCAATCCAAAATAAGTTTTTATGGAACGGAGGTGCCATCCGGGTGGCGCTCCGTACGTGTACACAGTCAACATACTGCGGGGGTATTGCAGCGGCAGATGTGTATGCATACTATGCCGATTCCCATCTCTTGATTATTAATGAATGGTGGTACAATTCGCCCATTGATCCCGCTTTTGCACTTGAGCATTTGGCAATGGAGGGTACTCCCCTTCAGAGGCTCCTATACAGCCACGTGAATCTAGACTTCTTGCCTCCAGCCAGCAGAACGGTGGTTCAGCTCTGGAGATACACGGTTAGAAACATGGGTTGGCAGGGCCGCCTGACACAGATGACCCCGTTGTGGCATGGCACGTATCTGCGTCCCGTAGCGGCGCTGTCTGGGTTTCGCAAATGGGACCTATTGGGCGTCTCCACCCTGGGTGATGTTATGCAGGGAGTCGCTCTCAAGTCGTTCCAGCAATTGCAGACAGACTTCCAGCTGCATCGGACTCAGTTTTATAAATACCTCCAGCTGAGGCATGCCCTGACTCCTTTGATCCACTCGATCGACGCCCTGCCAGAGTTTCACCCCCTCGAGGGTCGTTTACTAATGGGAGACCTGGGAGCACACAAGATTCGCCAGATCTATCAGACATTGACCACCCACGCTCGCACTACATTACATTAGACTAGGGGGACCTGGAAAGAGGACTTACCTGACATGACAGACGACGACTGGTCAGAGGCCCTCGCCAGTCCCCGTGGTGCGGCGGTCTCCACACGCTACCGTCTCATCTAATTTAAATACCTCTACTATATATACATCACACGCTCCCGTCTTGGAAGATGGGTGTCATCCAGTCCCCTGTGTGCCTCAGGTGTGGGGAAGCTGAGGGAACTTTCTTGCACACGGTTTGGAGCTGTGGCGTACTGCAGCCATTTTGGTGTAAAATTGCGTCCTGTCTGGCTGGGTTTTATCGTGGGATCTCCCATTTGACCCCAAGTTGTTCTGCTCCATAGTACGGAAGGGATTGGCGGGAACCGCTATAAGCAACACTTACTCTTCCTGGCCATCACACTTGCTAAATGAGACAATGCCCAAATGTGGAAAGGGACAACCCCCCAGTAATAGGTGGGTGGAAGAGGGCTATGGACAGATGCATGAGAGCAGAGATTGCGGTTTTCCAGGCCCGAGGTTGCCCCCAGAAACATAGAAAAATGTGGTCCCGTTAGGCGACTTACAGGGGCATAGATTTACCCCCTTACCATCAACAGACCCTCTATAGGACTTGACCTTTACATGCACTTGGTTACAACGCTGACCAAGTCACACAACACTATTGTCAGCACATACACATACCTAGATATCCTGTGGTCAGTGAGGTTGGGGATTGCCTGTGACATGTTCCAGTTGTTCTACCTGCTGGTTTTGCAGGCTTTACGGTTGCTTGAAAGGGTAGGGAAGATTCAGGGGACCCTCCCAGGGGAGGGTCTGGATAGTGGGGAGGTTACTCCCATGTCCTTTGTCCAGTTTTGCACGGGAGTGAACGGCTCCCAGATCTGGTTTGAACTGGACTATGCACAGGGACACCAAATGTGCCCCTCATGCAGACTCAGTAGCGCTGGCAAGCACACCCACCCCATCCCAATACACTAAATCCTGTCTGGGAGGTGGTCACACCTCGCTGTGACAGGATGCCTATTGTTCTGCCTTCCCCTGCTCGACCTTGGCTCAGCAGCAGGATGGCAGAATCATGTCTCTGGGCGGCAGCAACCATTTTGTGCTGTCCGGGTCAAGAAGGCTGGTACCGGGAACACTGAGAGCCCAAAGGAAGGCTCTTCCAGTTCTTGGAATCATACTCCCCACATCGGTATGATTCCAACATGTTTGATACCAAACATGATAGGATTCGTTGCAGCCGTTTTCGAGATGGTCATCGCGTAATTACGCGGTGCCCCTCTATATAGTATATGGCTGCTTCACTGACAGCCCGGGAGAATGGACTCCGTAGGCTGCAAGGGTGTCCTGCTCATTCAGGGGCACCCTCTCACTTAGAACCAAGCACCCTGCCTTCCAGATGGCAAAGGCCTGCTATAGGGGTGACTTATAGGTTTTAAGTGCAGTGACCCTAGATATATGAAACCTATATCTTTAGTAAGTGGTGCTAGCCCCAGCCTACACAGGCTGCAATGGCAGGCCTGTAGATCCATTTTGAATGGTCTCTCATGGGTGGCATAATACATGCTTCAGCCCATGGGAGACCAATGGGGTACCTATGCCCTGGGTAATTTAGTACCATATACTAGGGACTTATAAGGGTACCCCGGTATCCAATCTGGGATGTACCCAAGTACTGAACACAACAGTTTAGCGAGGAAGCAGATAGACTGTGGTCCTGATTAGCAGGATCCCAGTCAGACTAGTCAAAATATAGCTTAGCACCAGGCAAAAAGTGGGGGTAACCAGGCAGAAGGATCCTACCTTCCTACAATTTACATAAGACTTTGACCTCCAAGTTTATCATGGTAAGCGACCTGTACGCCACCGGGATCGCCCAGTCCCCTCCTTACTTGGGCACCTTACAGGTGCCCCCCTCCCTCGTAGTGGGCGGCAGCACCCCTTTCTTCCTGGCTTCGAGAAAGACCTCAAGAAGACCCTGCACAGGTGCAGCAGAGAACTGATAGAATTCCACCATGGACCAGTTCCCTCCAGGAGTCTTAGACTTGGGAAGCATCAGCAGTGCCGCACACAGCTCCTCCAATGAGAGTTCCGAGTCCATCTCCTCAGCCACCACTGCCTGAGCGGTCCAAGAAAGCCCTACCCCAGTCAGTTGTAATATGCAGGTTCCCCCAGTTATCCCCCCTCCAAGTGACACCTAAACGTGGTCGCAATGTCCTTCCTCGAGGTCATCGTTGCGCCCTCAGCCGCGATCAGATGGGATAATGTGGTAACGACTGCCCTCCTGCGCAGAATCCTGGCCAACAGCTTTCCCATTTTGACCCCCTCCTTATGCAATCTCTGACGATACTGCTTCAGCATATATTTGTCCAGTCTGTTCCATGGATCCGCAATACACCAGCGTAGCTGAGTCTCTGCTCTGCGTGAAACTGGATCAGTCAACTCCTGTGCCTGCATTCCGGCCAGTCTAGTCTACGTCATATGAAGTTCCTTCTGCAGCTGATGCCGCACGTCAGTCCCATACACTGCCCTGCATCATGGCCTTCATAGCCTCCCATTCAGTGGTCCTACAAGCAGTGAAACCCCAATTATGCTCCATATGTTTGGTTAAAGGCTGGGACAGCGCCTCCTTACCCTCCGTGCTCAACAGGACCTCCCCCAGGAATCTCCACACCGGCCTCTGCGCCGTAGCCCCTCCCCACTTCACCGTACAACAAACAGAGGAGTGATCAGGCAAGAACCTATCTAAATGTGAGACAGTCCCCTGCTCAGCAAAGTGGACACCAGCCACCAGCACCCTATCCAGTCTGCTGAGTGTGTCGTGAGTCAGGGAGCTGCATGTAAAAGCCTCCAGCGATGGGTGAAGTGTGCTCTAAGAGTCGGCTAACCCAAATTATGCATCGTTGCTCTCAGAGCTTTAGTCCTGTGGGGTTTAGTTTCCACCTTAGGCGATAGTCTATCAAGGTCCCCATCAGTTACACAATTAAAGTCGCCTAACAACAATAGGGGCGCCTCTGCATCCTGGCTAATCAAATCCTGTACTCTGTAAAAGAAGTGCAGGTAATCCACGTTTGGGGCATGGGTAGTAAGCAGGGACACAGCCCTCCCATCCAGCATGCACTGTATGAGAGCTTACCTGCCCTCAACATCAGCCTCTGCAAAAGTAAGGGAAAATAGTATACAATGTGCCACCCAGATCAGTACCCCCCTAGCGTACGTAAAGTAGCTGGAGGCCTGACCCCTCCACTTTCTAGCCAACAACACCAGCACCGCATCATCATCTTTTTTTTAGTTTTTTTTTTAAACACACTTTATTGATTTTCTTGGTTTCTCAAGTCATACATAGTGTTAGGTACTTTGTATACACGATTGTAATAGTATACCATGCATAATGTCATATATAAACATCCGCATTGAACCATTTGCAAGCAATTCGTACCATTTCGTGCATTATACATTACAGTAGCCTTCCTCGGGTGATAAAAAGGTAATAACGAGATACTCTTGCAAGTGCATTTAAAATAGCTCCTAAACTTCTAAACTTCCTATCCCCCTCTACTGGCTCTACTGCTGCTAGTATCAGTATTGGACAGTTTTGCCCTGATTCTCTCTTTTGTCCATATTGGCGTGATTGACATGTATATTGCGTGTAGTGGCGCTGCGCGTTGGGCTAATCCTGGTGTTGGAGGGATTCTGCACATACACAGAACTATGCGCAGGAAAACAGGACCTTAGTGAATAGGGGTGTACCAACCTACCACATCAGTACCCAAAATCCCAAACCGACTAGCTATAGTGTCTTATTCGTTCTCCTCCAAATATCACGGAGCTACAAATGATTAGACAACCCAGAACACGACACTCCCGACTGTCTCAGGAATCGCGGGAGCAAGACGTACTCTTTCGTTCACTCACTCATACTTGTCCACAATGAGAGTAAGCAGAGTCACTGAAATAGTTCAATATGTTTATTTTAACTAACGTGCTCTACAATACAGTATACGTGCCACTACTAGCAGCAAAATGCATAAACTCAGCACAGTTAGCATTGTTACAATTCCATAGAATACAAAGGGAGAAGTAATTTTATAAAGACTGCGGAAATAAGTGCCAATAGGCCTGACCACCCTCCCCTTGACTAGAAGATGTTTATTTTATAATAAGAACGATCTCTGGGCTTTGACAGCAGACCCCATACCTTAAAGCCTGAATGTAAGGTTTACATCATAGGAACAGTAGAGCTCTTCTCCATGGAACGGCTTTCTTCAAGTGTGTTAAAACAACAGGCAACAACGCAATATCAAAGCACGAGTCTTCAGTACTGCAGCTGTGTAGCATGTTATGCCTAGGTGCTAGGGACTGACCAGAACAGAATAACAAGGGGCATTGTTTATCGACCTTGCATATCGTGTTCAGACTAAACTCCAGGAAAGGCAGAGAACGCAAAAGGCAACCCGTTCTCATGTGAAGGGCAAAAACAAAGTCTTGCAAAAACAAAGTTGTGTAGTACCGTGCGCAAAAGCAGCATCATCGCAGCGAAGCTCATGCTAACTTAGCAATGTCGATAATGTGCCTAAGAACCATATAACACTGGGTCTGATTCAGGTAGTCGGGGACCATTTTGCAAGCGTTTCTCTATGTATCACTTACTGCAGGGACAGGCGCAGGTTCAAGGGCTTTAAATGCTTCCAGTATCAAGTCCCAGTCCATTGATATCAAGGTTTTGCGCAGACCTCGGGCCTCTTCCCGTCTAATAGCAGCGCTCTCTGCACTACCCCATCGCACCACTTCTCCATGCCACACATAAACTGTCGGGGCCTTTGCCGATTTCCACCGCATAGTTATTGCGCGCTTTGCAATAAGAAGTGCTAGGTCGACGAAGTGTAAATGCACCTTTTGCGACTTTGGGCGTCCAGGGACCATCTGTTATGTAAGTCAGTAAGTGAAATCCCAGCGTGCACCCTAATACCTCTATAAGGCCATTTTGTAAGATGACGCCCTTCACCCATTAGATAGATTGCTTGTACCAGTTCGTGCGTCGGAGGTTCTTCTCTGGCAGGGACCCAATGTCTCTTAACGTAAGCACGTATTACTGCATGTGTCATGTATAGGTTGCCCGAGATCCCATTTTCCCTAGCAAAGTTCTCATGATCCATGAGAGCTCCGGCATTAAAGAGTGCCCCCACTGTAGTGACTCCTCCCTCAGACCAGCTGAGGTTGTTATGTTTTGTAATTAAACTGTGGGTGTAGGAATACCTAGTAATGGTGTGTTGTTTGAATATGGGGTACGCTGGCGCGTGTACTGCAGCACTTTCCACCAGTACGCAAATGCTGTGCACAGCAGCGTCGAGGCATCCTGCGGGGTCTTGGAGTGAGGCAGCAGGAGGGTGTGTAGGACCCCACGGTTGATGTCCTGGGCCGTATATCCCAATTCGTGCAGGTTACGTCCTGCCAGCCAGCACGATAGCCACTGTAGTTGGCTTGCATAGCAGTATGCGCGGAGGTCAGGTGCACCCATTCCCCCTTTGTCTGTCTCCAATTGCAGTTTGGCTAGACCCACCCGCCGACGGCCAGTCCCCCAGATCAAGTCAGATAATAGCGTTTCGAGTGCCTTAAATATGGGAGTAGGAATTATCACCGGGAGGTTAGTGAAAAAATATAATACTCGTGGGAGAACCACCATCTTGGATATCGCCACCCGACCAATTACCGATAGCGGTAGCGAGGTCCAAAAGGTCGTTTGGGAACGGAGCGCCCTAATCGCTCTGGTCAGGTTGCCCTCCATTAGATCCTGCAGGTCTCTATAAATATTGATGCCTAGATATTTGAGCGTATGCTGTGCTACGGTTAAAGAGAGCTGTCCAAACTGCAGCATATCTGGGCGTACGCCAGGGTGAAAGAAGAAAGCCTGAGATTTAGCCTCGTTTATAACCATGCCCGAGACCAGTTCAAATTGTCTGAAGATACCCGGTGTCATCCCTAGATCATTGGACAGATCCTTGGCATATATGATTATATCGTCTGCATATGCTGATAACACATGCGTGGCGCTGCCCAGCCTAATACCCATTTGTTCTGCCTCTGCCCGCAGCTTAATGCCAGGGGTTCTAGCGCGAGCACAAATCGCAAGGGTGACAGTGGGCATCCTTGGCGAGTGCCCCTACCTACTGGGTATGTGAGTGAGATGTGATTCCCTGTGCGGGTCCGCGCTGTGGGTGACGTGTACAGTAACTGTACCCATTTCAGGTACTCCGGTGGTATGCCACATTTCCCCAGCGATTTGACCATATAGTCCCATTGAAGGGTATCAAAGGCCTGTCCCAAGTCTAGTGTGACGCAGCCTGCATTCTGAGTGTCTGCTGAGATGAACCCCATGACGTGATATAACCTTCTGATGTTTAGTGACGTGCTGCGCGCTGGCACGAACCCACATTGATCTGTGTGAATTAGTTTGTGCAGATGGGAGTAAGCGGCGTGCCAGTATTTTATATTCCGTGGCAAGCAGGTAGAGGGGGCGATACCCTGAGATATCTGTGGCAGAGCGGCCCAGATTAGGAATTAACACCACTAAGGCTTGCATTGTGGTAGAAGGGAGGGTCCCTACGTCTAGCGCAGATTGGTACAGCTGTTCTAAATGGGGAATCGGAGCGTCCGAAAAGGTGTCAAAGAAGTCTATGGGTAGGCCATCTAAGCCTGGGGCCTTGTTACGTGGTAACGCCCGAATGGCCTCTCTAATTTCAGCTCTTGTAATGGGGCCTGACAAATCATCCCTGGCAGTATTGTCTAGTTGGGGAAAGGGAAGGTCGCCCAGAAAGGCATCTATAGATTCGTCCACCTGTCGCGCTGGGGCTTGATAGTGTTTCATAGTATTTTTAAAATGCTTCATTTATTTCCTGCTGGGTGTCTACTGTGTCCTCCCCTGGTGTGGCTATTTCGTATATCGCAGCAGTAGGGGGTGCAACGCGTATGATACGCGCCAGTAGTGCACCAGACTTGTCAGCCTCGGTATGTTTTATCTGAGTGTATGAATTATAATCCATCAATCTGAGGCTTTCTAGTAACTCAGCATGTTTAATACGCGCCTCTTGTAACGCCGCTGTACTGGTGGGATCCCTTGCCGCTTCTTGTTCTAGTGTGTTCATGGTTTTCTAGACTGCTTTGAGGTTGTTGTGTATCTCCTGCCGCTCCCTGCAGTGGTGCTGATGGCTATACCCCGTATGACAGTTTTAAAAGCATCCCACTCTATATGTCGCGTAGAGGCGGAATCTGCGTTTTCTGCAAAGTATTTTGCGATGCATTCCGCTAATGTGTTCCGGAAGACGGAGTCCTCCAACATCTGTGGCCACAGTCTCCAAGTGGGGACCGGGGTGGGGATCCTGCCTCACTCGAGAGGAGCTCTAGTGGGTTGTGATTGGAGAAAGTCTTCCCCAAGTAGGTAGTGTGTGTTACTTGCGTAGCGAGGGGAGTGGAGCAGAGTATCCTGTCTATTCTCGTGTGGAGTTGGTGCGTCGGGGAGAAGAACGAGTATTCTCTACTGTTGGGGTCTTTAAGACGCCAGACATCTCCCACTGCCCATCCCTCCGACCAGCTGCTCAATGCTTGCTTGATGGAGCCCGCTCCGGGAATCGGTGGATGCGAGCGGTCTATAGCAGTGTCCATAACCGCATTGTAATCACCGCCTAATATCCACGGATAAGCTGCCCAGTCCACCAACACCGCATTAAGGCCTGCAAGAAATTTGTCCTGTTCAAATTTGGGGGCATAGAGGCTACCCAGCAGCCCATGCATGCCGTCCAGCGTACCCGGCACCAGTGTGTATCGGCCCTGTGCATCCGCGCGTATCTCTAATGCCACAAATGGGACTCCATTCCTGACCCATAATGTCGCCCCCCCTAGCAAATGCGGAATATGATGTGGAAAAGAATTAGCCTTTCCATTTCTTGCGCAATTTAATGACCTCCGAGTCGGTAAGGTGGGACTCCTGTAAAAACACCACCTGAGCCCTGCGCCTATTTAGCTGCACATGTATTCTATGACGTTTGTGTATGGAACCAAGTCCCGTATGTTCCAGGTAAATATATTATAGGTACCTAACATGTGGTTGTGTGTTTATAAGCGCTTTGCGCGGTAGTCTGGGGTATCCGGGCCGATGGTAGGATTCTTGGTTTGTGTAGTGAGCCAGTTCCCTTAAACACCCTTGAGTAAACATGAAATACTAGGTCCAGCGCTAAAACTGCACTGGTCCAAACTAAGATCACAACAGTGTGAACAAGTTACAAGTTGCTTTTGCACGCTGAGGGGTGCTTCCTATGCCTTGCATGGTGATATAAGCGGGTACAGAGCCCATAGCGCCCGGTCCAAATACTATTAACAACGTGTGCATATCGGAGCTGGGAAAGGATGTGTGCGCCGCTATCGGCTGTTACCTTACAAGTTACCTTTGTAGATTGTCTGGACTGTTCCATTCAGGCGCTCCCGCTCAAAAACATATTACCCTAAAAAATCATCTGCTGTCTGAGGAGTCACAGTACGAAACAAGGCTATACTGTTCTCTGAGTCAGAATGAACAGTATTATCCTCCGAGGATTCTGATGTTAATTGGGGGCGAGAATCTGTGTGGGCTTGCCGCTGAAATCGCCTCTTCCCGACCCTTCAAGGCTTGCTCCAGAGTGGGGTTCCTAGCCTGGGAGTTACGAGCAATTTTATTGCGACGTGGTTGACGAGTTTTCGCAGACTTCGGGCTTTGAGGCATGCTTTGTGAGGAAGTCCCAGATGCCGTCGGAGGGAACATTACCTCCAGCCATTTGTCAGCTTCCTCCATAGTGTCAAAGAAGTGTGCTTTTTGATCGTGCATGATCTTCAGTCGGGCTGGAAATAACAGGGCATATTTAAGATCCAGAGTTTTGAGCTTCTTTTCGGTAGCCTGGTATGAGGACCTCTTGCGTTGCACGAGCATTGTGTAGTCTGGGTATAACGATATTCTTTTGTTCTCGTATTGGATTGGGGACCGTTCTCTGTCCCTCTGGAGCAGCATGTCCCGATCCCTGAAATTTAGTATTCGGGCAATCATGGGGCGAGGTGGGGCCCTTGCCGTCGGCCGGCCCGAGGGGATTCTGTGTGCCCTCTCTACGCAGAAAAAGTCTGAGAGACCCTCTGGGGCTACATGTTCTCTAAACCATTGCTCCATGAACTTGGAAGCATTGGGGCCCTCGCTGCGTTCTGGCATACCGATGACGCGGACATTGTTTAGGCAATTCCTGCCTTCTGCATCGACTCTATCCTGAAGGTCTACCATTTGTCGTTGCAGTTGTGTGAGTTGTGCTGCATGCTCTTTGTGCTGTGTTACCAACTCTGCCAACGTTAATTTGTTGTCCTTTACGGTTGAGGCCAGTTTGGCATGGTCCACCTTTAGGAGGGTGAAGCCCGTCGTGAGGGAGCTGATATGCTGCTCAATAGATTTGCGTGAGTCTCTCACCTCTTGAAGGATTAGATCTAGTTTGTCCGAGGTTGATTCCATGTTCGTTGGCGGGATACAATTCGATAAAGGTTGCTGGGTATCAGTGTCTTCTAGCTGGTGCGAGCTCGTGGCAGTTGCCTCAGGAATTTTGCCTTTGGGGCGCCCCATTTCGTGGTGGTGTTCATTGCCGTGTTGGGATGCAATCTAGCAATCTAGTAAGTAGGACAGCCCAGGCCTGGTGACTTTGCTGTCGCTAGGCAGGATCCTTTCACATAGGCCGGGATAGGCAGTCTATGGGCCTGTGTGTCTTGTCTATTGCCGGCCCAGTACGGATTAGCAAGTCGGTGCTGCTGTCGGCTCGCAGCAGTGAACCCCTAGGGTAATGTGGGGGCAGATCACCCGGCTCACCCCCTACAGCTCGATGGCAGGGATCCAGGCCAGCGTGATAGCACTAGGTGGAGCTCAGAGCCTTCCCAGCGCAGCGTCCGGTCCGGCACAAATGCCCCAGACCCCCTCACACACCTCGAGAGAAGACCACCACTGCATCATCTAGTTGTGTCTCCTACAGACAGGCTGTAGGAAACTGGCTCAGTATATACTGTACCAAAGTAAGGTATACTGTGCACAGAGTCCAGTGGATCCCCAGAGGTATAGCATAGGATAAAGTAGATAATACCTTACTCTCAAGTTAGTGGTGGCTGGGCAGAGCAGTCAGGCTTATCTGAGGGCTGTGTTAAGCATTTATTGTACACACTCAGGCAAGAAAGGATAGCACATACTCAAAGACTGAATCCAGACCAATTATTCGTATAAAAACTTATTATTTTGTTATTATTTTCTAGAACCAAGAATCACTTAGTGCAGGTAAGTTTGACAGTTTTGTAAAAGTAGCAATACTTTTCAAGAATGCAGTAAAGTTTTTTTTTAGCCCAGTTGTATATTGTACAGAAGTTAATACACTAATCCTAATAGCACCAACCTGGGCACGGCAGGCATGGTTCACAACCATACTGCAGCTATCTTTAGTGCCACAAGAAAAACCACCTCTTTGGCCACATCTACTAACTCAGGATCAAGGAAGAGTAATGCATCCCAATCAGCCAAATCTAGCAATATGGCTCCTGAAATCCTAGAGTTTGGGCATTTAAAATTACCACAAGAATTTATGGGCATCCTTAAACAAGCTCGTAGGCGTACAACTAGCAAATGTTACGCTGTAAAATGGAAACGGTTTGTACATTACTGTACAAATAAGCACGTTCAGCCATTAGCACCTTCAGGGCAAGACATTTTATGCTTTCTCTTCCATCTACAGCAAACAAAGCTTGCTTACACTTCTATCAGATTACACTTAGTAGCACTAGCTGCCTACATGCAACAACAGGCAAAATGTGTCCCTCTTTAAAATACCAGTAATTAAAGCATTCATGGAAGGACTGAAAAGAGTTATCCCGCCTTCCACTCCACCAACCCCAGGCTGGAAACCAAACATTGTCCTTACCAGGCTTACGAGGCCACCATTCGAACCACTCCATTCATGTCAACTCAAATTTCTAACATGGAAAGTTGCCTTTCTAGTGGCAATCACTTCTTTCAGAAGGATAAGTGAATTACAGGCACTTACTCTCCAAGAACCTTTCTTTAAAATATTCCCAAACGAATTAGTTCTGCAGACTAATCCGAAATTTCTACATAAAGTGGTCTCAGCTTTGCATACAAGTCAGACCATAGAGCTACCAGTGTTTTTTTCCTAACCCAGACACAGTAGCAGAGCAAGCCCTACATACATTAGATGTTAAAAGGGCTATAATGTTCTAGATTGATAGAACACAATCTTTTAGAAAAACACAACTGCTTTTTGTTGCTTTTAACAAACCTTACAAGGGGGCACCTATAGCCAAAGCAGTAATTGCTCGATGGATAGTTGGATGCATTCAAACATGTTATCAAAAAGCCAAAAGGGTACTTGCGGTACCACCACGGGCTCATTCTACACGTAAACCAGGAGCCACTATGGATGTTCTAGGAAATATGCCTATAGAAGATATTTCTAAAGCAGCAACATGGATTAACCAACATACATTTACGAAACACTGCTGTGTTGATGTAATCACACATCAACAAGCACGAGTGGATCAAGCTGTACGTAAAACACTATTTCAAACGAGTACTTCAACCAACCACTAGCCACCGCAAAAGGGAGCACTGCTTTACATTCGATGCTAAGCGTATGTATCTACAGCCAACACATGCTACACTTGGAATATGTTACTTACCCTGTAAGCATCTATTCGTAGCGTGTAGTGCCGTAGATTCACAAGCGCCCACCCTCCTCCATAGAAGCTTTCTATTGCAGTAATGCTTAATTTATTTAGTACTGTAATTTACACATTCACAATTAGACGCTTGTTTCTTTATTCTGTCACTTTATTGCTAATTTTCTGATGCTCACCCGATGAGCCAAAAACAATCTAACAAAGGAGCCAAACAACATGCGCAATGCACACCCGGCGGAGGAGTCACTAAACTTTGTTACTCGAAGACTTCTTCGAAGAAAAACAACTTGTAATCGTCCGAGCCCAACTCTAGAAGGCAGGATAATGCTAAGCATATGAATCTACGACACGTTATGCTATGAATAGATGCTTACAGGGTAAGTAGCATATTAATTAGCTGGATTTTGCTGGTATTTCAGATTCTACAAGACTGCTGAACAGCCACCCAGTGCATGTGCCCTGACCCCTGATGAAAGATTGTCAGTGCCAGTTTGCATGCTTTTCTTTTATTTAAGGACACAGCAATATGGTGCAGAAAATACACCTTTGACATAAAAGTGAAATGTCACATGAGTGACTTTAAAAGCAAGTCTACAGGCCTGGACTTGCAGCACTGGATGACTGCACTTTAAGAACTGCAGCAGTAAATGTCAAAGTAAATAGTTTTTGATATGTAGAGAATCCTACTTGTTTACATGTGCTAAGTCACCCCTAAGGCATTCCTTGAAGCCTAATGGACCAGGATGTGTAAAAGTGGGACATGTCCAGTATGAAATTGACGTGTTAGCTCCCTAGATTAAAGGTATCCTTTCCCTGTGTAGCCTGCCAAAGCCTTTCCTGTTTAAAAGGCCTGCTTTCTATTGAGTCATGATTCTAAAAGCTTGTTTTGGAAGAAGCTGTAGCGATTAGCCATACACCATCAGAATATTTATCCAAAGTCCAATTTTTGTTTAAGGCATGGTTTAGATGGTTTTGTATGAAACAAGTTCTCTACTTAGGTGCCTAGAGAGCGAGTATTTTCTTTTGGTCAGGCTGTCCCTTTCCCAGTAGTGATTAGTTCTTGAAGAGGCATAAACACCTAGATAGGGAAAGAACAAAAGCCTGGGCTTGCCACATTTGTTTCTGGCAGGGAGGAGTTAATCATTGGTCAACTACCCCACTTATCTAGGATTTTAAAGGGAGGCGAGTGAACAGAACCAGTGTATTAATATCATAGGGGCCAGGCAAGAAAGCATGCTGACCTTGTTGACTGCCTGGCAATCTCTCCAGGCATCAGACAGAGATCTAGACTCGGAACCACTTAGGGCTGGTTTTCCAGGGGAGCTAAAGGGAGGTTTCTCTTCTTAATAAGCCTAACCCTGGTAGTGCAGAGAGAAAAGACATTCTTACATCTTGAGTTCTCCTAGCCTTCTAGAATGTGGAATTTCGGGATAGATTTCCAGTACACCAGTGGGAACTACTGTAAAATATGGCTGGGTGGACTGTGAGAACTTTTAGGGACTGGATTTGGAGTTGTCACCAATTACTTGCTATTGGCTGTTATAAGAAAAGCGCCCCACCACCAGCTCCGCCAAACATGCCTTGGCCTGGAGACAATCATAAGAAAGTCGTGCTGACTGTGTCTTCTGAGGAGAGGACTGAGGTTTGGCCTGCTGTACATTTGTACCCAAAGACTGGAAATGATTATCAGTATGTCGAACCAGCATAGCCTCAAGGACAGAAAAGACAGAGGTATTTTTTGGAAGAATAATCTGACTGTTGGCACTGAGACCTGAGCTAGAGTCCTTGCATGAGTGAGTTTCTCCTGTGGCATGGTACACTAGAAGCCTCTTCGGAATGGGAACTTCGTAAGTGATCGGGAGGAAGTTTGGAAGTATTTCACTGTACGAGCTTGCAGGGTAATTTACCTGTCCCTTCTTTCCTGGCCCTTGTGTGGAGGAGCAGTTGGCTGGTAATTGATTTGTTTTTATGCCAAAGTGACCTTTGGGCCTGGAAGGAACCACAGTATATGAAATGGACCAAAGACTAAAGACTGCACTGCAACAGTAATGTGATAGTAAAAGAAGATGACCTCGAATGAAAGCATCGTTTCAGCTCTTTGTGCAGAGACAAAAATGGTTCCCATGAACAATCAAATTTAAAATCTACATTTTTGTTTCCCTCAACGAATTTGTGACCATTTCGTATTATTTTTATTATTAAATTGTCTCCTTTTTAAAAAATTGGTTTGGAAATTGTGTGACTTTGTTTATGTTCATTTGGTGGTCATTAAATACTTAACACTGATTCCTTTGTTGAAAAGCCTGCTACTACCAGGGGTTACGCCCACAGTTTCTCACTGAAACTATTTTTTCCTTACAAGGCCCTGAATTTCAAATTTAATAGCCTGCCTCAAACTAATAATCCAGTATCTAACACATGACTTCTGATAGGTATCTCTAAAACAAAATAGACATCCCTTGTATCCGGTAACCACTCCAGCATGTAGTGTGTGTCTCTGGCATGTGATGGTAGCACATGCACATTTGAGGTATATTACCATTCGTACAGGGCATTAGTACACGAGAATACTCATTGAAAATGAGAAGATGTTGGTTAGTAACCAAAGTTGCATATTTATTTAAAAAAATTAATTCTGCTATGTAGGAACAAAAGGTATTTTTATAGAAAATTACTAGATTTTCTTTGGTGGATTGAGTTGAAAAGCAGGTATTCTGGAGTATAAAGTCTATATTTTCACTAAATGCAAAACTGATAATTGGTGATGAAATTATTGCATTTCCAGAATATTTCAAAACTTATCTGGAAGCTGGCTTTTTATGAGGTTTTGCCAATTTAAGGGCACTACGTGCAAAAAGTACAGACAACCCTCATTGGTTTACAGGGCTTAAATTAATAATCCCAAGTGCTCGATTTGTGGTAGTGTGGTCGAGCAGCTTAGGCTTATCAGAGAGTAGTGTTCCACGCAGTCCATTAATGAGACGCACACTCAAGAAGGAAATCCAAGACCAATTTAGAAAAATAACTCAGATTTTTATATAATTTTAGATGCCAAGATCGTTGGAATCAGGTAAGTACTTTCGGAGATAGGATTTTTACAGTAAAACAGTAAAATGCTCAAATAACCTTTTTTTTAGGTATGAGCCTCAAATGCAGTAATGTTGTTCTATGGGAGAAACATACGCTGTATACATATCTTGCGAGCGTTTCTGTAGGGTGCCTTTTGGGATTTAAGGTGCTTATGGGCCAAGGTCCAAGAAACCACCAGCAGTTTGGTTTAACCTGCCCTGGTGAGTCTGGGTGCAGAGGTGCTGGTAGCGTTGGTAGCCTCAAGCTCTATATGTTAAAGTCAATTGAAGGGTACCTGTAAAAGAAAGGCAGCAAGTGGAGGCTTAGTGACAAGTCCAGCAGAACCTAAATGGGGGCTCGGCTCTTGATGGTCTCTGGGGCAAGGAGGGACCGTTGGTTTACGTGAACTTGGGCTGTGGGGCTCTGGTGTGCAGAGGTGTTTTGTCTGGCGTGTCGCTAGCGTTGGAGGCTCTCACTTTACTTGGGTGACCTGGAGAGGGGAAGAAAACAGGATAGCAGGGCCTCGTTGATCCTCACGTCCCTAGTCTGCAGGTTGGCTTTGGCTTCGGTGGTGTCGGGCTGGATACTCAACAAGCCTTGGTTGTGGCAAATGCTCTGGTACCTGGGGTATTGGTGCTGGGAGGCTCCTGGAGGTTCTAGCATCTCGAAACTAGCTGGAGAGACGGGACTGACCCCCTAGAACCATGGTGACACCTTCCTGGTGAGATGCTTCCTTAGTGAACCCGGTGGTCAGCAAAAGGGAGTACCGGACAAGTGCGGTCGGTGCCTGCAGCTGCTGGGGAGTGGCTCCTCTACCCCGAGGCAGATGCTGCAACGTTGTTGAAGTTATGAACAGTCTTCCCAAACTTTAGGAGGATGCACAGCTTCTGACAAGTTGGGTCTTTGCAATTGTCGGGACAGCAGCAGCCAGGCAGGGTTTGGCGTCAGTTTTGGAGCTGGTCCACCGGTCTGGTTTGCTGGCGTGTAAGAGAAATTAGTGCTCGCACACAGTAATATTTCATCATCTTGCATGTGCCACAGGGAAGTTAGTAATTTATTGATTGCTGGTTATTGTTTATATAGTGGTATGATTGGCAATGAACATTTTTTTCAGTTTATCTAAATAGCATTTCAGATGAATACCATAACTTGTATGAAACTAAAAAGAATATTGGGATGCACTTTGTGTTGAGGTGAGCAATTATACACTTTTTTTTTTGTTTCTGCTTTGGTGAGGGAGCTAAACAGTAAGTCCTTTGCGATTATACTGTAGAGCTTCCCTAAAAGAAATGCTGCCCCTAAAGTCCCTGTACCAATGACGCGCATCCACATCAGAAAGTACAACAGCTCCCACATCTCCCATCATATCAGGGATCACCGCAGCAGCAACAGCAGTTGTGACAGACATGACCAGAGCAAAAGCAGTGACCACAGAAACAACCACACCTGCCAACATGGCAGAGACAACAACAACAGTACCAGCTGCCAGAACAGCATGGACAACAGCAACCAATGCCCTAACCAGATCCTTGACCACTTCAGTCAACATGGCATGGGCAGCAGCAACAGAGCCACAGCAGTACAAAAGCTTCTACTACCACAGGGACTACATCAGCAGTCACCAGAGTGAAATTCAATGCAGACATAAGAGCTGCCAAAACAGATTTCACCACAGCAGCCACCAGTGCCGCAATTAAAATAGCAGGAATTCTATCTTGGTTGGCTTGCGCTTATGGTAGGCGCTGAACATCCAGGTATGGATAATTTGCAAGCAGTGTTTGTGACTTTGAACATCTGAATCAGGAGAGACTTTCAAGTAGAGTTATGTATCATCCCCATGTTTGTGAATCTTGATATGGTTATCTGTGACTAGTCACAAAAATAACGAGTGTCCTTAGTTCTTTTTGTGATGATCATCTACCCCAGCCCCTTGATGATTATCTACCCAGCCCACTCAGCATCTCGTTGCCCCCTATCTTTATGTGTAGTTATTTGTGAGTAGAGTACGATGTGGCTCGATGTAGAGGTTGAAGATGACTGGGGACGCTATGAAACCCTGGGGGACTCTGCAGGTATAGGAATATTTTGGTACCTGGAGGTGACCATGTGAACAATCGGGTATCTATTGGAGAAGTAGGAGGAAAATCTGTGCTGGACGTTGCTGATGACCCCATTTGAGACCCCAGATTGCGTATGAGGTTCAGATGGTCGACTGTGTTGAAGGAAACTGAGAGGTCCAGCAATATCAGGAGGCAGGGGTTATCTTCATGTATGGCCAGTAGGGTATTGTTTATTATATGTAAGGTAGCAGTGTTCATGATGCAGCGTTATCTGAAGCCAAGCTTGTAATGGTGCAGGAGACGGGTAACATTAATGTTATCTTGTAGTTGAACATAAAATGCTATTTCAGTGAGCTTGCTGATGAATGGTATATGTGTTACGGGCTGGTAGTTGGGTTGCCCTATTTTGTTAATTACTCAAGCATTTGGTGCCATGCAGAAAGTTACACAGTAACATAGAATAAATATTCAGTCTCCATTTCTGTATATCTGTCTTGGCATGCATTAGCACGTTAAAGCCAGACCTATTGGACTTGTCAAAACTTGTTCTCCAGTATTGGATCTTTTATAGATTCACATGCTTGAATCTTTCTCGTCGTCATGGTGGGAGTCCCACAGTAACATAAGAAATAGCAGAAATACAACATCACCATAGACCTCCATAGAACAGAAAACTCACTTAAGTAACTTTTCAGCCTCATTTTAAAACATCCAAACTTCAGCTGAGACCTCAGAGTTCCCTTCCCCCCCAGAGCCACCATACCTCAGATATCTTACCGCGCGTCGTGTGATAGGGAGTCTCCCTGAGCTCTGCTCAGTTACAGTATTTTCTTCCCAACTTTTGACCTCCAGTCTCAGCTATGGCTACTCTCAAGGTATTTCTTGGACTTTATACTTTTGACTTTCCTGCTTTTGAGATGCTAAAGTCTAAAAAAGGGCTGTTTAGGCCCTGTAAGACCTGTGGCAAGTGTAGGCTATTCTCTGAAGACCCCCACAAACAGTGCCTATATTGCCTCTACCCTGACCACAAACCCAGGGAATGCAAGAATTTCCACACTTTTTCAGCTAAAACCCTCAAAGATAAGGAGGGTAGGCTGTTACTCTGGCTACAGAAGAGAAAGGTTGCTTCAGATTCGGAGTCTGAACCTGAGGAAAAGGCCCATTCTTCCTCAAAGAAAAGAAAGGAGGGCAGTCCCTCTTCACATCATGGGGACTCTAAGAGATCTAAGTCCCAGGATAGATCTGAGCCTAAACACCACAAGAAACCTCAGTCAGAGGCTTCAAAACCCTCTTCAGCTCCTGCGTCTGCTTCTCTGACTCCTCTCAGAGACCAATCTTCTCGACCGCCGATGTCTTTGAAGATTCCACTCTCCTCAAGAAAACCAGAGGTTCCTGCACCGTCGACCGCGTCGTCGGTGACGACGACGGTCAAGACGTCGACTGCAGCAACGGCGCCGGGAGCTTCGACGGTAACCGCGTCGACGAGGCCTTCTCCGTCGTCGAGAATTTCACTGTCGACCACAGGCTCATCGATGGTTCAAGCGACGACATCCCCGCAGACGAAGGCCGTCAACGTAGCGCCGACGGCACCACAGACGATTGCATCGGCGGTTGCACCGTCGACGGAGGAAAAAATCAGTCTCTTTCAGCCTAGGCAAATTCAGGATTTCTCCAAAATATCTCCTTTACCTCCTGCTCGCCTTCTGGACTTCCAAGAGTCAGAGGATGACCCTGCACACGGTTCCCTGATTAAATATCGATGTAAAAAATATAGTTTACAAAAATATCGTGGTAAAAATATCGAATACAAAAATATCTACTCTCTATACTTAAACAGGTAAGTACAATAATATCGATACAAAAATATCGAAGTAAAAAATATAGATGTAAAAATATCGACTTAAAAAGATATATAACTTAAATAAAATATATTAAATATTTTTAACAAAATAAATTACATTTAATATATATTTTAACTAAATATAACAAATAAACTTAATTAAATAAAATATAAACACACAAATGTGTACACATACATATATTTACTTTAAAACATTTTATTAACTATTATCTTTACTTGATTTCTAAACTTTTTAAATTATATAAAAATAAAATATATACATATATGAATAATATAAAATAAAACATTCTATAATTAACACATTAAACTATTAAAAGAAATATTAAAAATACATTTTGCAACACAATAAATACAACAGTGGGAAAATGTTGGATAGCAGAGGGGTAAAATTTACTATTCCCACTCCAGTGAGTGCAAAAGCAGGGAAAGTGCTGGATAGCGGAGGGGTAAAAATTACTATTCCCACTCCAGTGAGTGCAACAGTAGGGAAAGTGCTGGATACACCAATAAAAAAATAAACATCAACATTTTTATTAAATTTTATTTCCATTATTAACATAATTAATATTAAAATTTAAATATATTTAAAAAAAATTATAAACATTCATTAATTACACATTGTTTAACACTATAATATCCACAACACATCTAAAATTAATTACACAATTACAATTAATTACTAATTAATTCAAATTAATTAACAAATTAATACAAATTAATTAACAAATTAATACAAATTAATTAACAAATAATTAATAAATCATCAATAAAAAATAAATTACTTCCCACCATTTACACCTATAAAAACCACAACACACACCTAAAATTAATTAAACAATTAACATAATTAATTATTTATTAATTAATTAATTTAAAATAATTAGCAACTAATTATCAAACAATTATTCATAAATTAATTTACACATTTATAACTCTATAACATCACAATTATACAATTATGAATAAATATAAATTATTAAATAAATGTCATATAATTAAATTACTTCCCACCCTATTCCCCTATAAACCCACAACCCGCTACGGAACTAAAAACGCAAAACTCAATTAAATTTTTTTTATTAACTACTATAAATAATAAATAAAATCTATATAATAAAATTACTTCCCACCCTATTCCCCTATAAACCCACAACCCGCTACGGAACTAAAACGCAAAATTCAAGTTAAAAAAAAATAACTGCTAAAATTTTAACACATATAATAAAAATACAAACAATTCTCATACAAAATACTAAAATACATAACATTAATAATGAATCGCTATTTTTAACAACTATATTTTTGTAAACAATATTTAACACTTCGATATTTTTGCAATCGATATTAATTACCTAACAATCGATATTCTTTACCACGATATTTTTTACATCGATATTTCTTACCCACGATATTTTTTCCTCGATATTTCTGTTGGTCGATATTTATACATCGATATTCTTGCTCTGTACCCCTGCATACAGCCCATCGCAGTTAATGGTCAAGTACCAAGATTCGGATGATGAGGACATTAAGGACAATGATCAATCTTCTTATCTGGCGGGGAAATTTTCCTTTGCTGAAAGAGACACATCTGTCATGTGTAGGCAGGATTCCTTCCAGGAACGTTATCCATACGATGACAGAGAGGAGGAGCGTCATCAGTTCAGGGAACCATCAATGTTCGTTCCAGTGTCTCTGGTGTCTGATCCCTTAATGACTATTACAGGCGTTTTCCAGACGCAAATGCTCCTCAGAGGCCTTTACCTCCCCAAGAGGTACCCACTATTCTTCCGGGCCAAAGTACTCCCAAATCCACAAGGGAGAAGACCCTTCCTTCTCCTAAAGTCATCACGGAGGATACTCAGGATGCTCAGACAGAAGTAGGTGAGATACAAACAGACACAGATGTCCATGATGAATGGGATGACTACATAGCCCCTATGCCACCATCTCCTAACCCTCCTGCTGCGGATTTCCCTCCGGCAGGTATCGGGGGATTTCATGATCTTCTCTAGCGTGCCTCCAAACGTTTTGATTTGCCAATGCCAACTAAACTGACTTAGGGGCCGATTCCGATCTCGGCCGGTAGGGCTCCGAATCGGATTCGGCTTTACCGGATCCGATTCGGAGCCCTATTTCCCGACCGAATCGTACGTGCGTCCGGGTGAGCGAGTACGATGCGTGCGCTCGCGAAATCTCCGACCGACTCGTTCGCAGGACCCGACCGCGCCGACCGACTCGCACGGGGACGACTCGCACCGCGCAATGGAGACGTTCCCCGGCCGGTAAGTACGATGCGCATCGCGACCGCTCCGACCGACTCCCGCAGTCCGGCTCCAAGGAGCTGTCGGAGCCGCACTTTGGGGGTCCGTGTCGGACCCCCCTGGAAGCGTAGGCACGCGAGTCGCACACAGGGGGGACCCATGGGTCCCCCCTACACGTGCATGCACGGTGCGACCCGCATCGACGCGAACACGCTGTAGGGGGCGCCCTTGTTCGCGTCGTGCCCATTGAGTCAATGGGAGCCCGTGTACGCGTCGTACGACTGGCTCCCATTGACTTCAATGGGAGTCCGACCGAATAGAGTCCGATAGCATACGTGCGCATTGTACTCGTTCGGTCGGACTGCTAGGGTCCGATTCGGTCGGAAATCTCTCCGAGTCCGGCTCGGTCGGAGAGATTTCCGGCCCGAATCGGAATCGGCCCCTTAGTGTTTTCAATATGATTGTAAACTAGGCACTCAACGTTCAGTAAGAGCAATTCCTATAATTGACTTTCTATGGCAAGAAGAGCTAAAGTTAATGAAAACACCTGCCTCCTTTCCAGCTGTTATTCCAAAACTTCTCAAGGATGAAAAACAGAAAAAGTAAGGAGGGATAAATTCTTCATTTATTTCCGTCTAAGGCACCATAAATTACCCTGACGAGCTCAATAATTTATATTGCTACACATACTCATAATTCAATTAGGTAC
Source organism: Calotriton arnoldi (assembly GCA_963921515.1). Classification (NCBI taxonomy): domain Eukaryota; kingdom Metazoa; phylum Chordata; class Amphibia; order Caudata; family Salamandridae; genus Calotriton; species Calotriton arnoldi. The sequence continues at coordinate 3,255,344 of CAWUFW010000203.1, read as the reverse complement.
ATATACCATAGGGCAGGTCTCCGGCACATCACTACATACTACATACATCAATCACATACTAACAAAATAAATACATATATGATTTACAAAACAACATACAAATGTATAAATCACAAACTAACAAAACAAATACATATATGATTAACAAAACCACATACAAATGTACATATACACAATTATCTACAGTACCCAAACAATTACACATACTCGAGTACACTCATAAATCTGAGTGTTACACCTAGAGATAGTCCTCTTTGCACATGAGGTATCACACCTCTCTTTCATTTAATTATATGTGCATATAACATTTTCGCCATGCTCAAACTAATAGGACTCCTCAATTATAGCTGTCGACGCGGTCGCGTTTCAGCCGTCAATTTCTTTCGGCCTCCTCAGGACAAGGGTACACAATATCTACAATAATAATGGAAGCTTCCAATTAGCATAAACACATTTTATATACATATATTAAACTCTCCCATATTTGTCCACACAGTACTCCGTGATGGTGAAGGACAAACCTGACTCACAACCACCTACACCAAATAAAGAGTGCGGAGGGGTGGGCACATAATCAAACTATTCCTCAAACTACACCCTAATCACCAAGTGCTCCCCAAGCGTGAGTGATCACACACCCAATCACAAACAAAAACAAAATACAAAATACCTAGAGTATTGTCTCAGCTCTCTGGGTCAACACGACTCCACTACCAAAGGGGTACGCCCTCCATATTTCAGGATTCCATGAAGAATCTAGGAACCTAAAGGTACAATAAGGGCCAACGGAAGTCAAACGGAGAATTCTCTTACGTGTCAGGAATTTTTATCCATTAACACACGTGAACCACACACATACGATTACCTGCAGTGGCTCCCACTCCTCTTATGCCAAACTATTCCTTAAACAGTAAACCGCTCGTTCGCCTTAGTCCCTAAACAACAAAGAGTGAGTTGTATATCAAAAAATCTCACTCAAAACGATCTTAAGGCGAGAACATTCACACAGTCTCAATCCCTTCCCACGTACCTGCCGTGCTCTAAACCGCCACTCGATCAAATCCTGTCTCACGTAGCCGTGGCCAAACTAGTCAAGCGCGGCCCTTCACTCAAATGCTCATTACGCACGTAACGACGTCATCCGACGTCAGCCCAAAAGGACGATAGAAATAAAGGAAAGAATCCCGCATTCCTCGCCACAAAACTTACGGGCACTACTCCATTGCCTACAATCGAGAATAAACTCCTAATTCAAAAGTCAATCTCAATATAGTACAACTACCCAGACAATAAAGGTAAAGGATCACTCATACCATTAACCCATATTATCCTGTTAGAAAACGGGCCGATTATAAATCAGTCGTGCAAACAGTCATTTTTAAAAAGGGACTCCAAAAATACTCAGGCGTTCCGCGACTCATATTAAACCCCAAGCATCATATGTTCAAAAAAAAAAATTCTCTAGCTACATGCAGTGTAATAAAACCAAGCACCGTAATACACGTTCCTCTAAACCACAGTGCTCCATCAACCACCACGGAAAACAATAGTACTGTGTGTCAAACAAGAGGCTTCCATTCTAACCATCCCACTATATACAAATTCTGTTAAAAAATCACATATATATATATATATATATATATATATATATATATATATATATATATATATACATATACACAACATAGAGCAATACCATTCCAACCAGCAGTAATACACAGATTATATCAAAACATACATTATATACACACCAAACAGGGGGAACCCACTGATATAACAAACCATATGCTATAAATTCCCCAGGCTCATATCTTCCTCTAACAGATTCTCTCCTCTAGATTAATGCCCATAATTCATCGCGGTCATTGAGGCCCTCTATGGCCGTGCGATAGCTCTCTATTAACCGTGCTTCTATGCGGTTCAACATCATTTCCAATTGCACCTTGTTGTATGCCTTCACTACTACGAGTACCGACCAAACCAAGTCATCCTCACTATGTCCGCACTCAATGTAGTGCTGTACAAGGGGTGCTCCTTGCGTTCTACACCTTATGCGGGATTTGTGTTGCAAAACCCGCATTTTAACAGCTTGAGTCGTTTGTCCAATATATGACTTCCTACAGGGACAAGTCACTACATACACCACAATTTTGGTGTTACAATTAGAAAATGTCTGCATAGTGTGTCTTTTGTTGTTAATCAACACAAATGTTGAATCATTTGTAGATGGACAGGCAACACAATTATTACAACGATAATGTCCTACCAATGTTGGTAAGCCTAGTAAGCCTCTTACGTCTTTTTTGATCATTGGCCCCCTAGTTGCTTTCACTAAATGTTGTCTCAAATTTTTCCCTTTTCTAAATGAAAAAAGCGGTTTAGGCATATTCAAATGTTCAATCAATCTCCAGTTTCTCAAGATAATCTGCTTCACTTTATTAGCTTTGGGATTAAATGTAAGGACGCATGTCATTTGTTATGAATCCTCTTTAATTTTAGGTGTTAATAAACTTTCCCTTGGCGTATACCATGCCCTTTTCAGGGCAGCTCTCACCAATTTCTTGGGCTACCCTCTAGAACACAGTTTATATTGTAAGCTTTCTGCATTTTCAAAATAGTCAACCTTGTTCGAACAATTGCGACATATTCTTAAAAATTGCCCTTAGGGCAAATTTTCCTTGAGGCTTCTAGGATGTCGTGAAGTAAACTCTAACAATGTATTTCTATCGGTGGGTTTACAATATAAACTCACTTCCAACTTACCCTCGTTATCAAAAATCCATACATCCAGGAAATTAATCCGGACATTGCTTGCAGACTTAGAGAACCTCAAATCAGGGGTACGGGTGTTCAGCCATATGTGGAACCTTTCTAGCTCTTCATGGTTCCCACTCCATATCAAAAATATATCGTCAATAAAGCGCACCCATCTATTCAAATTAGTAAACGGTGTCGCCTCATTGAAGATATATTGTCTTTCAAAATGATCCATAACAAGGTTGGCTATTTCTGGGGCGAAACAACACCCCATAGCCACACCCTTTATTTGTAAAAATAACTCATTTTTAAACGAGAAAAAATTATTCTTCAAACAGATCTTTGCTAGTTCTAATAAAAAATCTGTGGGTACCTGGTGTGGTCTTACTCTTTGATTCAGGACCTTCTCCATGACCAACAATGCCTCATCCTGGGGAATATTAGTATATAAACTCTCGATGTCGAAGGAGACCAACAATTGTCGGTCCCCATCGAACACAGAGTGTTCAATTTTGGAAATCAAGTCCATAGTATCTCTAACATATGCCTGTGTCGCACTCACAAATGGTTTCAAGAACGTATCAATATATTTCGCCAAAGGTTCCAATATAGACCTACAGGCAGCAATAATTGTTCGACCTGGTGGATTCTGTGCATTTTTATGTACTTTGGGTAATACATATATAGTGGGCACTTTTTGTGTCGTGAAGTTTAAATAATCATACTCTTTCTTACACAAATAGCCACATTCCAAAGCTTCAGTGGTCAAATACAATATTTTAGCTTTTAAATGCGATGTAGGGTTATGTTCAATCTTGCAATAGTGTATGGGATTATTAAGTTGTTTCAAAATCTCCTTATCATATTCTCCACTATCCCACAAGACAATTCCTCCTCCCTTGTCAGCAGGTTTAATTACTGTCAAGGGATTGGTCGATAAGTTCTTTAAAGCTATCCATTCATTCTTGGTGAAATTGGACTTGAAAGACAAATGTTTCACATTCAATTTATCTATTTCCCGCAGGATTTGATTTTCAAACAATAAGATCTCATCTGGCAAAGTGGCGCTCTCGGGGCAGAAAGATGATTTTTTCTTGAGGCCACTCACATTTATTTCTTCCGTCAAACTCCGATTTATAAAAAAGGCTTTCAACCTGATCTTACGTAAAAATTGCAGGACCTCAGTTTTAGTGTCCACCGGATCCTGTACCACCACTGGAACAAAGGACAGGCCCTTTTGTAAAACCTTCATTTCCCAGGGAGTAAGGAGATGCTTAGACAAATTATAAATTGGCATAAGTTCTTCATTAGGCTGATCAATAGGGTTTACATTGTGCACTACCGTTTGTACACTCTCTGACGTGTTCGAAAAAAATTCTGCTCTTGTGGTGGTTGATGTATCGGGGACCTCCATCCCCCTCTGAATCCTCTGCCCCTGCAGCCTCCTCTGTCTAAAAAAGGAGGGGGAAAGCTGGGGTAATGGTAAAAGGGTTGGTATGGCTGATAATACGGCCCCGGTCCCTGGTCTGAATCCGAAGATGAATCTGAGAAAGTCAGGAACCTAGTCCTGGATCTCCCTCTGTACTGCAAATTCAAGGAGCTCGGATTGTTATTTTTTTAAAAATCTTCTTTAAGGTAAGGGTACACCAGCTCTTGTTTAAAGCTCTTTATATCCCTACTCACTTTAGATGATTTCACACTGACCGTATGGGTTTTTAAAATCGGTTAAAGTCTTATCAATGCTCTCCAGTAATGCTTTAGCATCCACAATGGCAGTATCACACCCTATTTCTTCTTCCAATTTTTTAATTTCTTTTAATTCTTCTTCACTAATTCTTAAGGCAGTATTGATGGAAAGAACAATCCAGTCTCGTGAACACTTTGTCCCCACTCCACTAAAGTCTATTAAATATGGTTTATCATTCACAAAAATAACCAGAATATTTTTTACCTGTAATCCTACCGGTATGGTGTTAGTTTTCAAATATTCTAGTAAGACCTGTGCATGGAGTTGTGTGGTTGTATTTTTCTTCCTTAATTGAATAAGTCTCTCTCCTTTATCGGAGTTGACAATAGTCCAAAACTGGACAAAAAATATAAGGCTCCTGATGACTCGCCTGCATGCCTCATTGGTCACCCGAAGCCAGACTCCGTGATCATGCAAGCAGCACAGAGAAGAGCCAAGAATCCAGCATCTCCCTGCACTGCCCCACCAGACAAGGAGGGTTGTCGCCTCGACAATATTGGAAAGCGGTTCTCGGCTCTAGCGGCTACCTCCATTAGAGCCTCTAATGCCATGGCCATTTTTGGGAGATGTGACCGGCAGTTGCGGTCTGACATCTCTACTCTGTTTGAGTATCTCCCAGAGGATAAAAAGAAAGAGGCAAAAGATATTCTTTTGCAGGGAGAAAGAGCGTCTTCGGAGCTCATTGAGATAGCTATGGACGTTTCATCTACTGCATTTCGACAGATGGCAGGAGCGGTGGTTCTGCGTCGCCAGGGATGGCTAAAAGCAACCACCTTTCGTCCAGAGGTCCAAGCCAAGGTTTTAGACTTGCCTTTTGATGGGGAGTGCTTGTTTGGTAAGCACATAGACGAGGAGCTACAATCTATCAAGAAAGACACGGATACAGTCAAAGCCCTATGCAGTCTCCAGCAGCGCGGCTTTCAGTCCTTTCGGGCTAGTGGTCGGGGTTAATTCTTATCCTGTCCACAATTTCAGCAGCAGTACCAGCCATATCCGCAGAGTACCTACCAGCCATACAACCAGTCTTTCCAGTCTAACACCGCTCAGACTTATTAAAGACCAGCAGGACGCAAGAGGCAGCAATCTGCTGGAAAGTCCCAAGACTCCAATAGGAGACAATGACGCTCCTCAGGCCCCTGCTACCATAGTCCCACACCCCGATCACGTCTTCTCCGCATCCTTTCAGAAATGGAACTCCATTTCTTCAGACAGATGGGTTCTAGATGTATTCCAACATGGCCATACGCTAAAATTCATTCAGCATCCTCTAAATGTTCTTCCGCGCAAAGTTTTGCTCTGTCACCTTCCAGATCTCAAGAAGGAAATAAATTTGCTTCTTCTCAAGCAAGCCATAGAGGAAGTACCCCTCAACCAGCAAAACCGGGTTTTTTTCCCCACTTCTTCCTCATCAAAAAGAAAAATGGGAAATGGAGGCAGGTCATGGACCTCAGAATGCTGAACAAGTTCATCAAGAGTCAATCTTTCAGGATGCTCTCTCTTCAGGAGATTCTTCTTCTCATGGAAAAAGGGGATTTTTTGGCTTCTCTCGATCTCCTCGACGCCTATTTTCATATTCCCATTCACACTCAACATCGAAAATTTCTCAGGTTCAAGGTGGCAGGGCGCCATTACCAATTCAAAGTGCTTCCTTTTGGTTTAAAGTCCACTCCCAGGGTGTTCACAAAGTGCATGGTGCCGATAGCAGCCTTCTTAATACGTTCAGGTCACCACGTGTTCCCATACGTGGACGATTGGCTCATAAAGGCTCCTTCTTTTCAAGTGGCAGAAATTTCAATGAGAGCCTGTCGGGTTCTCTTTCAGTCTCTAGGTCTTCGCATCAATCTGGAAAAATCATCCATTATCCTAGCCAAATCGTTGGTCTTTCTGGGTGCACGTCTTGACACATAGCTGGGCAAGGCCTTTCCCACTCAGGAAAGAATAATGAATCAGGGCCAAGTGGTTAATCCACAAATTCCCTCTCCATTTGTCGGCTTGGCTCCTCACCATGCTGAATTTGGGGATTTGAGGCTTTCCATGGAGTGTACTAAAATACTACAGAAGTCTCGAGCTCAGTCTACGTTGAAATGTTCCACAACTAAATGGAAGAGATTCTGTGCTTGGTGTATCTCGCAAGCATTGCATCCATTCTCTTCATCTCCGGAGCAGGTGCTGCCTTATCTCTTGCACTTAGCAAAAACAGGACTGTCTCACTCTTCCATAATAGTTCAAGTTACTTCAATTTCTAGGTATAGAAGCCGCTCAAATAAAACTTATCTGTGTTCTAACCGACTCGTCAAAGAATTTATGAAGGGACTTTTTAGAGCTTTTCCGCCTGTTAAGCCTCCTACAGTTTTGTGGCAATTAAATACAGTTATGTCACAACTGATGCGTCCTCCCTTTGAGCCAATACACAAATGCGAATTAAAGTTCCTTTCCTGAAAAGTGGCTTTCCTCTTGGCCATTACGTCAGCCAGACGTATCAGTGAAATCCATGCTCTCACTATAGAGGAACCTTATCTGCAGTTTTTGCCGAACAGAGTCATCCTACGCACTAACCCTTCTTTTATAGCTAAGGTGCCTTCAACGTACCACCTCAATGAACCGATTGTTTTACCAACATTCTTTCGTAATCCATCCTCGGCAGCGGAAAGGTCGTTGCAATCTATGGACATTAAACAATGTTTGAAGTTTTATCTGCAAAGAACGGAGACCTTCCGTAAATCCTCTCAGCTACTGATCTTTCTCGGCGCCCAGGAAAGGACAAGCCTTGACATGGGCCAGCATTGCTCGTTGGGTCACCTCTACGATTTCCTTCTGTCATGAAAAAGCTGGCTGTCCACTTCTTGCGAAAGCACAAGCTCACTCTACTAGGAAAGTGGCGACTTCCTCGGTACTGTTTGCGGTAGCATCACTCCCGGACATTTGCAGGGCGGCAACGTGGGTGAACGCTCACACATTCATGAAGCATTACTGCCTTGATGGTTGGAAAAAGGCAGATATCGCTGATGAACATGCTACACTCGGACGTCTCTTTGCCTAAGGTAGGCGGCTTTTAGCCTTCTATATTCTTTACATGCTGTTTGTAAATTTGTATGCTTATTATTCTCTTCTTGGTTTCTGATGCTACAAGTTTACATCATGGTGGGATGGTTCGCCTGCCTACCACCTTTCTTTTTCTCTTATTGTGTTTTTACTGCTTACTAGTCGGATTCAAGCATGTGAATCTATATAAGATTCAATATTGGAGAAAAAACAAGTTACTTACCTGTACACTGTGGTTCTCCAGTATTGATATCTTTTATAGATTCACATGCGACCCTCCCTCCTCCCCTATTAGGTTCACCAATTACCTCAGAGTTTTTGTATACCTATACACTTGTGCTCGAAATCTGAGGTATGGTGGCTCTGTGGGGAAGGGAACTCTGAGGTCTCAGCTGTGATTGGCTGAAGTTTGGATGTTTTAAAATGAGGCTGAAAAGTTAATTAAGTGAGTTTTCTGTTCTATGGAGGTCTATGGTGATGTTGTATTACTGCTATTTCTTATGTTACCATGAGACTCCCATCATGACGACGGGTAAGATTGAAGCATGTGAATCTATAAAAGATATCAATACTGGAGAACCACAGTGTACAGGTAAGTAACTTGTTTTTTGTCTTCGCTAAGTATTCTACTCCTATCACGATGTCTTGATTTAATAACTTTTGAACTTCCAAAGGAATACTCCTGTAGCTAGTCACCTATCTTAAGTATGCTAAATATATCAGGCTAGGGAAAGCAAATGTTCACATTATTGGTGTACTTTGGGCCAATTTTTTTGAACGATGAACAGCTGCAGCTATGTTGTGACCCTTGTGTAAATATTAACTCCTCCAATGCACTTCTGTGAAAAGTTAGTTATATTGTCATTGGTCTTTTATTACAAATTATTTGATCTATCGACAATGTTATTCTCATATATGTTTATTGTATATCAGATAGTAACACTCCCACTTTTGCAGTCCAAAATACAATTTGTGGGGCATTGTTGGAACTTTTTACCCTGAAAAGTACTTTGTGTCGGAGTTGTCCTTGTCAGCACCTCCTACTTAAGAGGGCTATTGATTGCTACCCAGCATAAAAGTATTGTAAATCTTTATTTTTGCTCAAGTACATCCAGTGGAAATGAGTGGGCAAATGAAGTGTCCCATTTTCTGCTTCAAAATTCCCCTTCTCGAGTCTTTCCAAAAGTCTGTGCCATCTGACATTGATTTTAAAATGTTTATTTGCTTGTCTATTTAGGTTGTGTGTCAAAATGCTACTCACTTATTACCTCATCCATAGTTACATGTAATATTATTTGTGGTTTTCTGACTACTATATTATATATTTGGGTACATTTCTAACCTTAAACTGGTCAATTAGCATTGGTTCTGGGCAAATCACATTGTTTGTCTGTACCATAAGTTGTTAAAGTGTAAAATCAATGTGTGAATTCAGCAGCTGTAGTTTGCTTCCTAGTACTGTTCTGATTACATGTTTTCATGCCACAACCCCACCTCCCAATATCATTTATTTTTTTTACCAGCCCCTGATTCGCTGCAGCTTGTCTTGCAGAGATTTGGTAGATGAAGCAAAGAAATTCCACCTGAGGCCTGAATTGCGAAGTCAAATGCAGGGACCAAGGACTAGGGCACGACTCGGTAAGTGTGCATCGAAAAGGCCATTAGAATTTCATGGCAAATCACTGGTGCAAGTCCTTTTTAGGTCTGGCTTGAGAGCGTTGCTGTCTGTATACCTATGTTTACCAATTATTTTAAAAATATACAGTGTAGGCAGGGAACTATTGCTGTTTCACCTCATGCTATTGGTTGTTTGGTGTATCACTGCCTCCTATTGAATGCAAGCATTGAAGTGTAAGCTGGACTGTTTTACATCTCAAGTGTACACTGAATCATAACACATTTAGTTTGGTTTTTAATAGATTCATTGTATACAGAAGGCTTTGTTGCGTTTTTCACCTTTACAGACTTTTTAAATATGTTATAATCAAAATGCAAACTCGACCTATTGGCTTTGCAATGCTTGTTCCTCCAGGAGTGGCCTCCTCCAATATGTCTGGTTCGTTTCTGTTCCCAGTATGTCTTGAAACCTTGTGCCCCCTTGCGGTAGAGTGTAACGTGGGCATATAGCATTAACAAAAGTGCAACAGTGAAGCTTGGTGATGACACCAAAGCATCCTTCCAACATGACCACATCCTCCTCCATCCCATAACTCTTTTTTTCAGCAAATGTAAACCTCTACACAACTTGCACTGAAATTGTTTGAGTGCCTCCATGCCTGAGAACAAGGCTGCCTCAGGTTTGTCTTTATGTGGAGGTGGGTCTTTGTTAATGCTCTTAATTTTCTGTTTTCCTTCACAGGGCACCGGCTATTTCAGAGCATGCTGGCTATCAAGCAGTCTTCCCCCTTCCAGAGTCAGCTCTGTTTTGTTGATCCTCCCAATGCCTGTGTCCGTTGTTTGGTCAACTATGCCACACATGCACTGGCATCAATGCCAGATTACTGACAGTCCTTTAATGCGGATGCAAGACGTCTTGGGGGCAAGTGCCTAAGTGATGGCCAGGTATTTATAGTAGAAACATTCAGAGGTAGTTTAGAATTAGAGACCCTCTTGGTGCTCTATTTTTGGAAAGAAAGTCTTACGACTGTCTGTGTGGTTAGTCTCACTGCTAACCACATAAGTGGAACTGTGCTAGTTGCTCTAGATGTTCTGCTTAGTCATTTTTGTGATGCACTTATTACTAGTAAAGCAGCAAAACTATATCTAGAAGGTAGGGGAAGCTGACCCACAAGGGGTCAGAGGACTCTTCAAAATCCTTTCTTTATGATTCTGGCCAGCAGGGCTCTGACCTATGTGTCTGCCTTTAGAGTATGCCTCCCTTGGGGACTCTGACTATTGGAGCCTCCTGTCTCCAGACTGTGTGATCAAAGAAATGTTCACTTTCAAGATACAAACCTGTGGTTTGTGATGCATCCTTAGAAGGATATCATGTGCCCGCATAGTAGTTTATAAACATGAACCCTGCCTCTTCTGGATTCTAACCAATGCAGAATTGGCTGAAATAAAAAGTGCCATCAAATAGGAATAAAATATGTAGAAAGTTGCTAAAGCAGACATAGGATTAATCTTGTAATAAATCCTGTTTATATAACTCTAAAAGCAGTGTTTCCCTAGACTCTGGAAATTAATGCAGGTCACTTGTGTTTTTTTTAGCAGATGCAAGATTATTTTAGTACCTTTAGTACCACTGTGCAAGCTAGGTAAGAATGGTACAGCTTTCACACAATAATTCATTGGGTGGTACATATAGTTTTTGCATAATCAGTGATATTTTTGTTGCCTGGGCTGTGTTATGGACGCTTAACCATAGCAGTCTAGAACAGAGAGTACCATCACATGCACCTCCATGTGGAAATTCTGAGAGCATCAGAGAAGCAGATTGTCCTAAGAGACACACCGGGCTGATCATGGCTTTGATGTGGTGGTCCTGTCTAAGGCACTGTCCACATTCATCCACAGGCTCTACTCTAGCTTCAGCCTTTCTGAATTTCAAAACAGGATTTCAGCTGTTTATGCTACCAACATTATTGCAATATAGCTAGACAAACCTTTCCCTTGTCAGGCTTCACCTTTAATGGGCTCAGTTAGAGTACAGTGATTCTGGGAGGGGTGCTGCATAAGTGCCATGTGACTAAGATTAGACTCTGGTCTATTTGTAGGAGTCGGAAGAGGATTGCATTAGTTCTTTAGAAGAAACAAGACCAGGGAAGCTCTATTAATGCATGAAGACCGTTGTCAATGGAAGAAGCAGTTAAGAGGATGGAAGGAGGAGGATCTGTACCCAACACCTGATGCCCTAATGTATTTCATCTGCAGAAATGGCATTTCTATTACATGGGAATGTCTTTTGAGCAAACAGCTGGCATTCCAAATAAACCTTGCTTGGTCACCATGAGATTTGTGTTCTGGAATACTTGAAATACCACATGAGGTTATTTCAGTTTGTGATTTAAGTCAATTTTAGTGAAAGTGGTGATCTCCCACTTATAATAGAGAATGGTCACCAACTAAGAACATGCGGTGTAAAAGTAATCTTGCACAAAAGTATTGCTGAAACTCCCCTTAAAAAAGGATCCCTTTCCATTTGGGTGTATGTATATATTGAGCCAATTTAATGGTGGGTTTCTGGTTGTTTGACTCTACAGTTGACTGTCTTAATTTTCTGTGTTTGGGTTGTGGATGATATCTGTGTGGTTCTGATGGTGTTTGTGTTGTATGCTGCTTTAGTTGTGGAGTTGAAGCTTGGCATCTTTGGATGGTAACTTGTTGAGCGTTTCGGCCTTTGGAATCTGGTGAGTGAGCTCCTGTGATGGCAGGTGGTGTTGTAAGAAACTGTAATTGCCTTAAGGTATTTGAGCAGCTGTGGTTGTTTATGGTATGTTTTTTAACTGGCTGCAATTGCTGAGCTGAACAGCCCTAATGGTAGGGGGCTTACCATAGCAGCTCTGCTATTTGGTGGAGTGTTGGGCAGGTCTTGTGGCAGGTTATTGTTTGGAAAATCTTTCAGTCTGATTGCTTTGTGCACATCTGTGATGAGAATAGTTTCTCTGGTGGCACATGGTTTTGTTAAGCAGCTATGAAGGTAAGTAGGGTGTTGAGCAGTTTTGGACTTGGATTTCTTTTGTGCAGTAACTGTGTTGATTTCTTTAAGCAGTCCTCTGGGCAGGTGGTTGTCTGAAGCATTTCTGTACGAAGATGGTTGTTTTGAGAAGCTACTGTGGGAGGAGATTAAGTTGAGTACCTTTAACGCAGTTGGTGTTGCTCAGCACTGGAAGCAGCCAATGTTTTGATCAACTCTGGTGTACATTTGGATTGTCAATCAACGTTACTTTATTTATCCCATTTGGGAGCTTTGTAAATGCCCATTATCACATTGGTTGGCCTCAACGCTTTTGGGTAAAAAGACAGTTCGTTATATGGCACATTTGCTGGAACCTGGTGATGGTAAACCAATAATCCAAGAGTTAAGGAGAGAGTCCGAAGCTACCAACCACCAAATATGTCTCAAACATGATGAAACAGCCTCGTAAAGAGTGAGATTTCTGAGTGCATGGATGAAGGACTTATCACCAGTCTAAACGCAGACTGTGTGTTGAGCTGCCCTTGTGGTGAGCTTTTTTGGTTACAGGCTGTGGTGAGCACCTTTATGGATACTGAGCTCCTCTGTTGTATTGAAATTGTGTTTTGGTAAGCTCCACTGGGGAATGTTGAACACCTTCGATGGTAGTATCTCTTAGGACCCCAGGTGGTATATGTGGTGGGGATTAAGGAGGGATGTGTAGGTGCGTCTCTGGGATGACGAATGTATCTATTGATCTATGTTAATTGGATCTATTTATCATAAAACACAGTGAAAGGTTAATGTGATTTCCTTAAAATTACTGTCCTATTTACATACCGTAAATCTGCACATAGCTTTCATTCACAGATTAAAATTCTGGTTTGTCCCTTACATGAGGACCATGTACCTTGGATAATGACAAAACTAATTTCAATAACCAATAATACTGGACTAATCATTAACCTTGGTTTCCTGAGCACAGTCCTGCATTGCGTAAAGTGCTTCAATGCCTCATCAGGGGTAGTAAGGGCTATATAAATACACTTACAGTTGTTACTTATTGTATTTGACTAAGTAAGCCTTTTGCTGTAAGTGCTATATAAAAATCTAACATTGTACTTACTAGTCATAAATCTCTTTCATAACCATCCACATTAAGACTGTCCCACCATAAGCACACCTCTAACGAAGCTTGACTGAGAAAAAGAGCGGTCACGTCTTTCTCTTAAAAACCAATTTCTTAAAACTTCAGGCCCATGTGTATTTTTTTTCTGGTGGACAGTAAACTTCATTTTCTCCTCCAAAAAGGTTTTGCTTTGTGCTTCTGAAGTAAACATAGCATTTGTTTTTTCATCTCCTTTCTGATAAAATCGACTCAATCAAGTATAAGATAAAGTGCGATAGCAATTTCCAGTTATCAGTATGGCCTTCCTCCTGACCATAACTTCTTAGAGAGCAGACAACCATCAGAGAAAGAGAGTTTGACATTCTCAGCACGGCATTGTAAGGTATGTTGGTCATCTACACACTTGGTTTAGAAGAGGTTCAGCTTAAAAGAAGGTGCCAAGGAAGGAAACTTCTCCTGCTGTGCTACCTAGCATGCAGCCTGCACTCCTCTCAGCAAGTTGGCTAGGTGGTTGTTTTAGGTACTAAGACCCCTGTGTCAACACAGTTGTTGGTGCTTTCCACTTCAGCACCATAGTATGTGTCCAAGTTGAGTGCACTCCCTCGCCAAGAGAGGATAATGCTGTGAGAGATGTGGCACTGAGGAACGATTGGGCTGCTAGACACTTGTGATAAGCCGAATTAGGATTTTGGACCCTCACCACACCTTTCTTTATGGTGATCAAGTGACCGTAAATAACCACCACTATCTTGTGATCTTGCACAGGATATTTGGGAAAATTCATTTGGCACTTCCCTGTTAAGGAATCTCCTTTGGAGGTTTAATTTTCCTTTGCACACCTTGTGAATGCAGCAGCACAAGACTTTGACAGTCTAATACAGAATCCTAGCTACAGCAATGATGTTTGTTAGACCATGTAGCCTCCAGCGGACCCAAAAACTGCGTTCTTTTTGGCCCCAACCTTGATCATGGCAGTATCCCTCAAAGAATAAATGTAAAGTTCCTGAGACCCATGTTTTGTGGGACTGCCTCTCATCTTACTCCTTATTGTGTCTGTGATTTTCTAAAATGTTTGCAGTAAATCAAAGTGTGATCACACTGCTTGATAGTCTGTGACTAGACATGCCTGGAAAGGGTGAACGTATGGAGGTTTTTCACTATGTGCCATCAATGCCACCTGTACACCAAATGAGCTAGATTAGAGCAATGGATGGAGAGTTTTCTGCTGTGTCTTCATGAGGACAAGAGGGTAGAAGCAGCATCCCTCCTAATGAGGGCCAGTACATTTCCAGTCAGCTGATTAGATTATATGCATATGCAGAAAATTTGTCTACTGGATAGGTATGGATTTCCTTTTCTTTCTCCAACAGGAGGTAGCGATCATTTTGGCAAAGAACTTGGTAGAGACAGTGCCCTTTCACAAATGTGGAAGAGGGTGCATAGCAGATATTTTCTGAATGTTTGAGATATAGAAAAAGGTCCAGACATACCATGGTAAAAAACATTATTAAGGTGAACATGGCTTTTTTACGTTGACCACTCTGTTTCTCTCAAATATGATTGGTCAGTGCAGAGAGCGGTACTTGTTGAACGAAGAGTATCTGTCCATATTAGGCTTGCAATCCTCCGATATTAATCTGTGATCCCATGTATCCAATCCTGGGGAATAGGGATGTGTTATTTTCTGCAGAGCATTAGGCATTTTGCCAAGAGTAGATTTGAACGATACTGATTTATGTATGAGGGAAGGCTTTTTGTGAGAAAGTTTTGCACTTAGTTGTTGGTGTTGCGCACTCGGATCATGTGTTAAAATATCAGTTATAAACGTTTACTTGTTGCAGAAAACTTTAAACCACCTATGCCATTTGGAGTATTTAATCTTTCAGTTCAACCAATTGCAGAGTAATGTTTTTTTATAATTTGGTATTGTAGATGTGGGCTGGTTGGGTCACTTGAAACAGAGGCTTTGCATTGCCGATCCAGTAATCTGTTTTATGTGGAAGCAGGTTTGGCAATCTACGATTAAATGATGCCTGAGATTGACGCAGTTTTCTTGGGATTGGTGCGTACTGCTGCTCTGCTCACCCTTGAAGTGGCAACCTAGCTGGAGCTGCAGTGGGAATGCATCCAAACTCACTGCTGCAGAACAGCCTGCAGAAGATACTAGCCCTCCCATCAAACAGAGGTACGACATGTACCTCACATGTATCTCCGCTACAGAAATCCAAAAGGACACTGACATTGCTAAATCCACAGGCATCCTACAGTCACCCCAGCTGCCTTTCATAAGCAGTAAAGGAAGGGATGTGCAAAACTGGTTGGCTCAGATGCTGGGTCCCCGGTGCCAACAGTTCTTTCAGGACCACCAGCAAGCTAAGACCTTTCAGAGAGGAGCCTGTAGGGGAAATGGTCTTGGGAAGAGCAGGGGTGGCTCCACAAGGGTCCCTCTGCTGCATAACAGTGACTTCCCATCTCTTCCCCGGGATCACATCTGTCGGGCAAAGGCTTGGGCACATCCTAGCTAAGTGGGAAAACGCCACCTCAGATTAATTGGTCCTCTCCATTGGGGTGGAATGGTACTGCCTCAAACCCCCTTTCAACAATCCTCCCCACCATCATGTTCTGAGTTCAGGCCACATTCACCTTTGCGAGGAAGAGGTTCGGGCATTTTTGCAAAAAGGCCCTTTAGAACCAGTGCCTGCACACCAACGCAGCACGGGGGTGGTCCCCTGTACTTTTTAATTCCCAAAAAGGACTCTTCCCCCTCTGCCAACCCTCGACCTCCTGCCATTGAACAAGTTTGTCCTTTGCAAACATTTTGACATGGTTACTTTACCTACCTCATCCTGCTGCTCTGCCGAGGTGACTTCATTTCAACGTTGGGATCTGAAAAACGTATACTTTCATATCCTGATCCACCCAGCGCACCACCAGTACCTTTAGTTCATGGTAAATGGACGACACTACCAGCCCCAGATATTACCCTTCAGAGTCACCACAGCTTCAAGGGTGTGTACACAGTACCTAGCGGTACATGTGCAGAAATACATACATTCACATCTTTCCATACTTAGATGACTGGCTGATCAAGAGCAGCAGCAAAAGAGAGTTTTAGCAGCAGCTGGTTCATCCATCCCTTGGTTCAGTTGGAAATGTGGTAGCACGTAAAGCATATCCCAGCAGGCAAAAGGTGAGTCCATTTGAACAGCTGTGTCCTCTTTTTCAGACACACCATCACAAACTTTTGAGAAACTGTTTCAGATGCTAGCTTTTTGCATCACAAATGTACCATACACCCTCTACAAGAATGCTTCTCTAGCTATGGACACAAATGGAGGGGTATTGGGAGGGTCTAGGCTTGGTAACAACCAGGGCCAGCACAATGCTTTTAGTGCAACAGCAACAACCTATGCTCAGCAGGCCCTTTCTAGAAGCCCTTCCTCAGGTGACCCAATCATGATGCCTCCCTTGAGGGGTGCAGAGCTCACCTCCATGAGATGACTCCAAGACACTTGGATATCTCAGGACCATTGGCACCACATAAACTACCTGGAGCTTCAGATCATCAGACTAGCGCTGACAGCATTCCTCCCATTTCTGCGGGGATAAAATATTACTAATAATGATGAACAGTATGACAACTGTTCGACATCCAGAAGCAGGGCTTTCCCCATTTCCCCAGCTTTCTGTGCCAGCTCAGGAGAAGCAGGAAGCATAACCAAGTGCACGTGTAAGAACTCCACCCACAAGTCCTCCACAGGTATTTTCATCGGTGGTAAACTCAAACGTTTAACGTTTTAGGCATTTCTTCAAATGCCAACACTTTCATGCCTATTACCCGCACAGACAGTCCATGGGCAGTGCTCTCTGGAAGACTGGTCAGGGATATTTGCTTGTACTTTCCACCTGATCTCCCCCCTTCATCTTGTATATCATGAGGCAGGGGTCCATGATCCTCATCCTAGTGGCACTTGTAGGAAGCTGGCTCTGTATATACTATACCAAAGTGAGGTATAGTGTGCACAGAGTCCAGTGGAACCCCAAAGGTAGGCAGAGGTAAAGTTAGATAGCACCTCACTCTCTATTTGTGGTAGTGTGGTCGAGCAGTAAGGCAGTATCCGAGGACAGTGTTAAGCATTTGTTGTACACACTCAGTCAGCAAATGAATTCACACACTCAAAGACTGAACTTCAGACCAATTGTTTTTGTGTGAAAAGGTTCCAGTCCGTGTTTTTCACAGTGACCGGAGGCAGCTGCAAGGAGAGGAGGACGCAGAAGAGCCTCGCTGCACCCGGCTCCCGGCCCCCGCACCCGCTAGCGGCATCGCACCTGCACCTGCCTGCTTCCATCTCGGCCCCGCTTTCATCAGCGGGGGGGGGGGCAGACGGTGATTGCGGCGAGAGCGGTGCGAAGAGCGATTGTGTAAGCCGAGAGCCGCATCTGTGTCCGCGTTTGTGTCCGCACCCGCGAGACTATCCTCGAGGGCTCGTGGGCTCGAGGACTCTGGGTCTACGACGTTGGCCTATTGGGATGCCTTGGGAGTATCTCGAGGTCTGAGGCCTGAGCCCCAAGGTGCTTGTCACGAAAATTGGCGACAGCAGAGTGGAAGCGGAACTAGACATCTCAGGCAAGGTAAGGGGTGGGGGTGTGGGAAGCAGGAAGCGGTGTGGTACGCAAGAGTTACTCGGGCTTGGTAGTGCTCCCTTGCGTCCCCGCTCGAACCCCTGCCATCGCACCCGCCCCTACCCACCAGCTGGAAGTGCCTCCTACTGCGGACAGCGGGTTCTCTAGCTTGCGGTTCTCTTACTTGCCCCTCTGAGAGCTCCGGTGTCCTCTGAAAACCAATCTCGGGCTCGGGCTCGGGCTCTGGGCTTGCCTGTTTGCTTCTTAGTACAGTGCACAGAGTGCGAGCAAGGAGGACGCAAGGAGGACGCAAGGAAGACGCCTTCTCGCTGCATCTCGTTGCATCTCCCGGCCATAACATCTTCACAACATCCACATTCAGCGGGGATAGAGTAAAGTCAGCATAATCCAAGCCAAGGCTCTGAGTGCATGGTCAAGCTCGTTGACATCATCGACAAAACCAATAAAAAATAAAATCATCTATCACTGGTGCTCAACAATAGTACACTCAATCATATTTGACCATACATAATACTTTCAAACTCATCAGTCAAACCAGCCAAACAGTCACAAACAGGCCCAATTCGGAATCAATGATATCAACTCTTCAATCGGGGCAGACTGGTCAGCGTGAGTCGTAAGCGCCTGCCCAAAAAGGTACCCTCTATAGCCACAGGCATAGTCAAACCAGGCAACAAAAATCACGTGTGCGGGTCAAAGACTGGGCACGTAGGGTAAGGCTACAGGCCTCAACATTCCACACTAATTGGAAGCTCTCACACAAAGTATTCACGGTACGTAGGAATCGGACAACCAATGAGATCTCCTCGAGAAAAATGAGGGGTACCGGATCTGCCAACAAGGAAATAAGAGCAAGGCAGCAACAGGGAACTACAAAAGGTCTGAAGAATACGCTAGACTCAGGCAATCCCCCAATTGGGAGCGCACCAATACACAAATACTTCACAAGGCTAAAGTCCGAATCTAAAACCGATTGCCCTAGGCATAGGGAGGAAGAGGAGTTCGCCATCGGCTCAGGGCTCAGCCAGGAGGTAGCAACTTCAGGGGTAGACCCCCCCCCCCTCGTCTCAAATCAAACAGCCGAGGACAGCCTGGGTGAATCAATAGTACTAGAGATGGAAGGACTCGCAGAGTTAGTAGAATCCGCCATGGACAGGAACGACTCCTCAAATACCAATTACCAATACAAAGATTATAATAAGAATCACAACAAAGTAGAACATTGGGCTGAGCAAACTGAGATCATCGAGATTTCATCTGCTTTAAACGACGGCGAATCATCAACCAATTTACAGGGTCCATCAATACCGGCAGATACCCGTAACAAAAACGTGATTGAAATAGAGGCCCTCATTCACCATACAAATGACCAGCACCGGGAAACACTGGAAGGTGCTACAAATCTACGTGGCCAGGGGATAAAACAGAACTGCTCCACGCCGGCTAACAACATTGAACGACCAAACATAAAACAAAAATCAGTCGACCACTGTACTTCAGATGCACATTTAACTGAGCCATTAAAAACAAAACTAAACCTATCAAACAATTCGCAAATAACAACAGAGGATCTCATGGGATTTGACTCTGGCCAACACCCCGGAATACAGCACGATCTGCAAGACTCAATAAATAAAGACGGCTCAGAATTCATCCTAAACGCAATAAATACATCACTTCTGGCAGCAGTAAAGGCCCTCACATGGCAATCACACAAATTAGAGATACAGGTGGACTTGATACATATGTTTGCGCAAAGTGTCTTGACAATTAACAAAAAGGTGGACACGATAAATTTAAAAATGGACCAGTGGTCTACCAGAGAAACAGGCCAAGGGGGGATCACAAGCCCAACAAAAAATCTCAATGAGGCAATAGTGGAAAAATTAGCCTCATTGCCTGATCTACTAAAAACTTTAATAAAAGAATGTAGCCAAGTACGACCAAGTAAAACACAAGGCAAAATAATGCCAGAAAAAGTGAATTTACTTTCCGGACAAGAAATAACACTCAATAAATCAGAAATAACAGAGGGCACATCAATTACAATTGATAAAACATCATCGGACAAATGCTGGAGCTCAACATCCAGCTTAGAGGCTAGACATGATGGCGGGATTCCAGATCAAAGACCAATTGAAGGACAGCTATCTAGACGTCAAAAGAAAAAACTTCGGAAATCTCTGAAAATAAACAAAAGGAAAAGTGCAATGGCACTCCTACAAAAAACGAATGAAAGGCCGACCGCACTCAGACAAAACAACAAACAGGGTGATAAAAGCGCAACTAGCCCTGATAAGGGCCCAATGAATGATCCCATCATTAAATCGAAAAATAGTACCACATTCGAGGCCTCGTCAGCAAACACCAGCCAGGAAACCTCATTACCAAACCATCTAAATGAAAACCCAACAGAGGGTCCCGCCAAGGTGACCACGCAGCATAAAACCCCTAATGCTGTCAACCCCCAAACACAATCTTACGCCGAGGTCACAAATGCCAACATCACAAACGCCACCAAAATAGTAGAAGGCTTGGAGGCAAAGGCACCACCCAAGTCCAACAAAAATACGAAAAGTCTAACGTCAGGACACAATACCACGGAAACACAACCATGCGAAAAGGCAGAAAATAAAACAAGTGCATCCATGCAGGAAACCAGCTCAATAAAAGCAAGCCCAACCGGAACGGAACCTCAACGTAATGCCCAAATTAAAGCAGTTTCGAAACCCACACCAGCATGGACGATGCCGCTGGGCAATCAACATCAGACCTATGAACTCTTTCTAAATAATGTCCCGGATGGGAAATTGCAAACCACACCTTGCTGGAACAATGGCCAAATAGGGCTTACTGTTCAATTAACTGAGCATGAGGGTCAAAGTAATGTGCAAAAGGGAAATAACCCGGGAAAAGCACACTTGTCGGACAGAGAGCATACAGTGATTTTCACGCCTGAATTTGAGACAAGAGGCCCGGGCGACATCTTAAACCGTTCAAATATACTATACATCCTGTCTTGTATATCCTCATTGACCTACCTAAAATCAGCACATCTTGAATCGGTGCATTTTAAAAACTATCCTTGTATAAGTTATAGGGAGTCTACTCTAACAAAATGGACCAATAAGCAAGATATTCAAAACATCTTGGCAGAAAAAGACGTACTCAGGGGCTGGGGGATCCGCGTAGATACATGCCCAACTGAAAAGTATCCGCACATACTACTGCAGAGGCTGCAAAAACCAACCGCAGTAGCAGCACGGAATTGCATTCTAAAGGGCATAAGATCGATCCCGAGTCCATACTGGGATAACAACATCAAAATCAAACTTATGAAGGGGGGAAGCCACTAGACAATGCATGGAGACAGGAGCGACTCAGGATACCATCACAGAAGATTGGGCCTGGATCTCAACGGCCCTTCACACCAAAGGGAGGACAAATCCCTAGCACACAAGTAGTAAAAACAAGAACAAACCTCAGATTAATAAGCTGGAATGTTGCAGACCTCAAATCAACTTTAGCAAATAAGGAGGCCATAAGTCTACTCAAAACAGGAGACATCTTATGTTTACAGGAAACATGGACGACATCACCAACCCCCATTAAAGGCTTCCAGGCAATACACACCTTAGCCTGTAAGAAAAACATATTTGGAAGACCTACTGGTGGGGTATCAATCTATGTAAATTTGAACTTGCAAGTACAGATGGAGGAATGGCCCACGAATTCACCCGATATTCAGATCGTCAGCATAAAGGGAATAATGCCAGAGGGAATTCCAACCACAACTGCAGTAATTAACCTATACATTAATCCAAACAATAAGACAAAAACAGCGAACACAAGGATGGTCACTAGCCTAATTAGAGAATATCTCTATGAAAACCCAGGTCATGAATGCATTATCACCGGGGATTTCAACATGAGAGACCTGTGCCACTCGGCCAGACACCAAGGAGACAAAGGCCAGACCATTATGGAAGCTTGCATCAATGAATTCAGCCTGGAGCGGGCAAATCAAGTGGTGCAGCCAAATACGAAATTACAACCAACTTTCAAAAACATCTCCACGCTGGACTACATCTTTTTGAGCCAGGTCTTACTGAGGAGGTGCGAAGACTATAAGGTGACTAACACTACCGCGAGTGACCACCACCCATTATCCATCCTTGTTAATATAAGCACAACAATGCACTTTGAACATTTAACTGCGGGAAAAACGCTTCATACAAACATAGATACCGCACCGATAAAACGCATAAAATGGGGACCTATAAGCCAAGAGAAATATAACTCCTGGAAACAGGCCACATGCATAACCAGTCCACAGACGAATTGGTCCGAAATCATTTTGTCATTATCCAAAGCTATGACCTCAGGAAAACAATTGGCACACAAAGGAAAACGTCGCAGCTATGGGCCAGCCAACCTCGCAGACTTTAAAGAATTTAGAGAGACCAAAAGCAGTGTCGCTTGGCGGAGCAACAGCATCGGAGAAAAAAATGTTCAATGTCAGAGTCACTATTGAAAGCAGCCAGAAGATCGCATAAAAACACTGTCTGGCAGTTGAAACAGAACATCATAGACGATAAATGGAAACGCATTACCGCATTGCTTGCCCCCAGTAAGAGCAGGGAATTTTGGAGCTATGTCAACAACCTCAATGGTGGAAGCTACATACACAATGCGGTACCCGCCAAAGAATGGGCAGCCCAAGCAACAAGGTTATACTTCGATCAGGATAAATCCAGGATAAAAACTGTGGTAGCTGAAAACTATGGTCCAGAAGGACATGAGAAGGAGGCTCTCATTCTCAGCGAAAAAGAAATCCTGAACACATTGAAAGGCATAAGGAAGGACGGGGCTCCAGGTCCTAACGGGTTACCGGGAAGTGTTTTTAATGAAGATCGGGCCTTTTGGGCCCCCCATATGCATTGCCTATTTAACTACTGCTACAAAACCGCAGGAGTACCAGACTCGTGGAAAGGCTCCATTCTGCAACCAATCTATAAGAAAGGCACCGCCTCACAGCCAGAGAATTACAGATTAATTGCTCTACTAGACGTTGACGGGAAGGCATACGCAAAAGTGCTGCTGAAAGAGCTAGAGGCATGGATAACAGGCAATCAAATAATACCACAATACCAGACAGGTTTTCGGCCGAACTCATCAACAATGGACAACGCCATTGCATTATCATACCTGGTAACTAAGGCCATAGAGGGTGTAACCCCACCCCTATATGCCTGCTTCGTCGACTATAGTGCTGCTTTTGATGGCATCGACCGCAACATACTGTGGGCAAAACTTGCGAAGTGGGGTATACCGAGGAAACTTCTGGCGGCCATCATGTCCCTCCATACCGGTACATGGGTCCGCACTAAGCTGACACAGACACTCGCAACCGCCAAGATTTACACAAACAAGGGGTTAAAACAGGGCTGTGTGATTGCACCAACACTGTTTAACCTATACACTGCGGACCTGGGAGTTGCACTCTCAAAAACCAATATCTTCCCACCCAAATTGGGTAACCTTAGAATACCCATCATGCAATACGCGGACGACCTTGTCATCCTGGACCAAACTAGAATAGGCATGAAAAGGGCTCTGGAGACTCTTCTTTTTTACAACACAGAAAACAAACTCCAAACCAATGCAAATAAAACCAAAGTATTGGTTTTCGGACATAAACCCAAAAAATCCTTGCTGGGCTGGAACATCGGACCATTAAGAATTGCAACCGCAAATAAGTATACCTACCTGGGAGTACAATTCTCAGATACTGGTAGAACAATACTCCAGGCCAAAACACTGGAGACAAAAGCGGCTAAGGTCACACACGCCCTATACAAAATACACCAGAAGCTTGTGAGCCATTCAACGGAGGGTATCCGAAGAGTAATACAAGCCAAGCTATTTTCAACAATTAGCTATGGCCATCCGGCCTTCCCGGGCTTATTGTCCGATAAATTGGAGCACTTGTATATCATGGCTTTCAGAAAGGTCTTTAGGCTGCCATTCTCGACAAGGCGTACACTGATCCGACTTGAGTTTAATTTAACATCAATGGACATAGAATGTAAAAAAGATATAGTGAAGTTGTATCACCATGTGAACAAGGCTCGTCCGGGTACCTTGAGGGAAGCACTTCAAATACTCTTCACGGACAAAACTAGTCGATGGGCTAGGTACCTTGTTTCAGCTAACAACACACTATGCCTGACAGCTGATCATACAACGGTATTACAACTGCCAATGGCTAGCCTAAAAAACCTGTTAAAAAAACAGGGAAAGATCATTTCAAGGAACCAGGACATAGAAACAATCAGAGCTATCTGTGGCGCAGAGGGCCTTGCCAAATCACATGAAGCCACTCTATGCCAACCATACTTGAAAGCCGGCCTGGGTAGACAAGCTCTTCAAAACGTTCTGAAGACCAGGCTGCTAACTCTACCAATAAAGGACTACAGGGCACATTGGAAATCCATACCAGCTGGAAACAGAGGATGTCGCCTGTGTCAATACCACACAGAATCAGCAGAGCATGTCATCTGTTGTTGTCCAGCTTTGGTAAGTCCGAGGCGTAAATACTTAAGGTCAATGTTCAACCTAAATAAAGTAAGAACATGCAAGGAGGCTTTAATGTACATATATACTACGACAGTACCAATGGAGCTTGCACGCGCCGGGAAGTTCTTTGCCGCTGCTGGAAAGACTTTATGTCAAACTCAATGAACAAAAAATAACAGCATAATAACAATTTAAACGCCGACCGTCGATGAGCATCAATATCATCATTAGTGATCTTGTGCTAAGTCCAATGGTCAAGAACATTGCTATTTTCGCTGAGCATTTAATATCACAGCACGTTATGGCCATTAGTGATATTGCACTAAGCCCAAACAGTTAAGATGAATTAATATTAGGGCATTGATTGATCAACAGATGTATATGTCACTAGATGTTTTCTTCTTTTAAATACAACCTTATTTTAGATGCATTTTTAGATGGTTTTTTTTTTTACTAATCTACTGTTTTAACTATGAAAGTAACATGCATTGTATTTGTAAATGATTTTAGGTAATCATACAATAAAGTATTCTATTCTATTCTTTGTGTAAAAATACTCTTTTAGTTATTTTATTTTCTAGAACCAAGCAAGTCTGGCACAGGAAAGTGATAAGTACTTTGCAGTAAATATACAGTTGCAATATAGTTTGGATTTGTAATAGTATATGCACTTTGTTTTGACTTGCATTTCTCTGAAACCATACTGTAATACTTTGTAAATACAGTACATAGACTTGAATGGGCTTTTCAGTAAAATTACCGGTAAGTTACTTTTGAGATAACTTTTCTTACTCAGAGTAGTGTACATGGATACTACTCTGGGACATATCCTGCAAACAGGTAAGTAAAATCGTTTTTGTTAGTTAGTGCAATTTTAAAGAATTTCTTTAGGTTTCAAACTCCACACTTAAAAACTTTCACAGAAAAACAGTCAATGTTATCCTATGGAGGAAAATAGTGTTTTCGGTTTTGAGGTAAGTATTTGGTAGTGGGAGTTGAGGTCCTGGGGGTAGACTCAGGGGTCCCCCAGGGTCAAGGATGCACTCTAGTTACACCCTCAGCGGCACTAGGGCGGCAGGGTGCAGAGTGCTGAGGCCCAATGGTATCCAATGGGGGATAGGGGGCCTCCGGTTGGTGGCTGCTGGCGAGCAGGCCACTTGGCTGTGGGAGCAAAGCTCATGGACTTTAGCTCAGGGCAAATGGGGAAACAAAGTAGCACCAAAGGTGCACCCTCAGCAGCACTAGGGCGGCCGGGTGCAGGGTGCTGTTTCGACGTCTGGTGCCCTGTTGTTTTCAATGGAGAACCTCCGGTTTGCAAAGGCACTGCAGGCTTGGGGACGAAGGTCTTCTGGGTGCGACCACCACTTGGAGAGGTAAGTTGGGAAGTTAGGGGTTGGTTAGGCACCGTCAGTTTGGGCACACAAGGCCGTGGGGCGTTGGGTACGGGGGTGCCATTTGGGGTCGGATCTTCTTACCAACTGTTGGTCGCGGTTGGGGGGACCTTCTGGATTTAGGCAGCAGGTGTCGGCTGGAGGCTTGAGGCAGGTCAGGGGTCACCGGATCTCGGGTCAGGATCGCCAGGGGGACCTCCTCGTGGTGTTTGCCCACTCGAGCTCGGGCCGTGGACGGTGGGTGCAGAGTGGTGCGGATTCGCGATTTCCGTCCGGGCCAGAGGTTGCAGATGAACAAATCCAGTGTTCACGGGAGACAAGGTCTTCGGGGTTGAAGGCAGGTAGGTCCTCTGGGGTTTTCGAGGTTGCTGGCTGCAGGACACACCGGGATTTTGCAGGAGCAGGTTCAAGGGGGAGACAGGCCGGTAGGGCTGGGGCCAAGTCAGTGGGCGTCTTCCTCTTGTTAGCTGCTGCACGGCTGTTCGGTCCTTCTTCTTCTGGTAGTTTCTTCTTGTCTGAGGAAGCAAGGTTCAGGAGTGCCCCTAAATACTAGATTTAGGGGCGTTACAGGTAGGTAAAAGGTAGGGACCAAGGGGTCCCTTCCCTGGGGTGGGTACACCCCTATTATGCCACCCTCCAGTGGGAGGGAGGCATGAGCCAGTCCCTGGTTGGCTGAGTCCCCCCATCTTCAAGATGGCGTGGACTGAGAGTTGTGCTTCACCTCGCCTCCCCCACCTGAGGGGTGGAGTTGGCAGAGGTGGGCACACCTCTCTTCCTCACTTGTTTTTCCCGCCGGTTTTCCCGCCCAAAGTGGGGGTCAGAACCAGTGGGGACCAGTTGCTGAGAGCAGCAAGTGGCCTGGGGAAGCTCACAACGGCGGCAAGCCTTTGAAGCTTCCCCTTCGTGAACCCTGCCCATCTTGGGACGAGGAGGCTTGGCACCTCGTCCCAGGATGTGCATTGTTTCAGGCCCCAGGGAGCAGCAGGCTCTCTACCCAGGGGTCCAGAAACATGTCTGGTGGTGGCATCTGAAAGCAGCCACTCAGCCTGGACACTAGAGGTAGGTTAGTTTTCAGGCGGCATCTCTAAAATGCCCCCTGTGTGCATTTTTCATTAAATCCCACACTGGCATCAGTGTGGGTTTAATGTGCTGAGAAGTTTGATACCAAACTTCTCAGTTTTCAGTGTAGCCATTATGGGGCTGTGGAGTTAGTAATGACAAACTCCCAGCACCATATACTCTAAATGGCAGCACTGCACTTGCAATGTCTAAGAATGGACTTGGACACTGTAGGGGTACAGGGCTCATGCACCTGTACCCTCACCACTGGTATAGTGCACCCAGCTAGAGTGGTGACTGATCTATGCCAGGGAAGTGGGTTGTAGGCATGGCACACAGGGATGTGTGCCATGTCGACTCTTCACTTTGTTCTGCACCAAGACACGCAGCCTGGAAAGGCCGTGTGCGAGTGTGATGGCACAGGACTTCTAAGGGTGGCACAATAAGTGCTGCAGCCCTTAGAGGCCTTCTCTGGTCACAGTGCCCTGGGTACCTGTGGTACCATTTACCAGGGGCTGACCTGTGGCCAGAGATGCCAATTGGGTTTAGGCTTCAATACATAGGCCCTGGGTACCTGATTAGCAGGAGCCCAGGGCACACTCAGTCAAAGTACATCAGCAATTCAGCAAAAAGTGGGGGCAACCATGCAGAAATGTTCTCAGGGTGTCAAAAGCCTTTTGACAACTAACTGTCCAGTTTACCTTTTTGGGCATCTTCTTGGAGGTGAGTTCTGTGAGGGGAGACACAATGGACCCATATCCCCTCACAAACCTCCTGTAGTACCCAGTCAAGCCAAGGAATGCCCTGACTTGGGTCTGGGTTGTTGGAGCTGCCCAGTCCAGGATGGCCTGGATCTTGGGCTGTAAGGGTTGTACCTGGCCTCCACCAACAAGGGGGCCCAGGTACACCACAGTTCCCTGCCCTATCTGGCATTTGGATGCCTTGATAGTTAGGCCTGCAGTTTGCAGGGCATTTAAAACCTTCCCAAGGTGGATCAGGTGATCCTGCCAGGTGGAGCTAAAGACAGCAATATCATCTAGATAAGCTGCACTAACGTACTCCAATCCAGCAAGGACTTGGTTCACCAACCTCTGGAAGGTGGCAGGGGCATTCTTTAAACTAAAGGGCATAACAGTAAACTGATAATGCCCATCAGGTGTGGAGAATGCGGTCTTTTCCTTTGCTCCTGGGGCCATGCCAATTTGCCAGTACCCTGCAGTTAAGTCAAAGGTACTTAGAAATTTGGCTGCACCCAATTTGTCTTATCAACTCATCTGCTCTTGGGATAGGGTGAGCATCTGTCTTAAAGATTAAGGAGAGGAAGGGTTAGAGTCGTATGCGGTATGCGGTGGCGCCTGCTCGTGTGTACGTCAGTGTAAATAAGTTTTTAGTGAATTACGGTGCTACAAGCGGGGGGATAACCCTGAACCCCCAAAACAGACACAAGGTCAACAAACTTTTGTACAGGAGGCCTGTGCACACGTAGTCGTAGTCTGCAGAGCAAATTCTGCGTATCTGAAATTATGAAATATTGGAAAAACACAACAAAGACAGTAGAACAGGTAATTTATAGGAACACTCCAAGTTTCACGTGTTCTCTGTATTTAATGTAGATCGATTGCCCAGCCAACACGTGTTTCATCAGGGTGGAAAACCCACGACTTCTTCAGGGCTAGTAGGCAAGATAGCTGAGTGGTGAAGCATCTGTCTTGGTGACAGAGTTGAGCCCTCTATCGTCCACACGGAACCTCATTTCTAACTTTCCACCCTGGGAATGAGGTTTGGGAACCAGAACCACTGGGCTGGCCATGGGGCTCTCAGAGGGTTCAATAACCCCTAACTCCAGCATCTTGCTGACTACAGCTCTGATGCTTTCCTTGACTTGATCAGACTGTCGATAGATTTTGTTTTTGACAGGTGAACTGTCACCAGTGTCCACATCATGGGTATACCAGTTTGCCTGACCAAGGGTCAAGGAAAAGAGCTCAGCATGCTGGTACAAGACTTGCTTGCAATCAGCCTGCTGTTGGGCAGAGAGGGTGCCTGAAAAGACAGCTCCATCCACTGACCC
The DNA here is from genome assembly GCA_963921515.1 of Calotriton arnoldi. NCBI lineage: Eukaryota > Metazoa > Chordata > Amphibia > Caudata > Salamandridae > Calotriton > Calotriton arnoldi. The sequence goes on along the minus strand of CAWUFW010000203.1, from coordinate 3,226,307 downwards.
ATCTTTTGGGCTGTATGAGAGGAGGTCAGGGAGAGGTTCACTCTCTGTCTCCTGATCCTCATCAGTCACCATCAGCATGGTGATGTCAGCCCTGTCATGAAAGAGCTTCAGGCGGTTCACATGGATAACCCTTTTGGGTGTCCTGCTTGTGCCCAGGTCGACCAAGTAGGTGACCGCACTCTTTTTTTCTAGGATAGGGTAAGGGCCACTCCATCTGTCCTGGAGTGCCCTTGGTGCCACTGGCTCCAAAACCCACACCTTTTGCCCAGGTTGAAATTCAACCAGTGCAGCTTTTTGGTCAGACCAGTGCTTCTGAAGCTCCTGGCTGGCCTCAAGATGTTTGGATGCCTTTTCCATGTATTCAGCCATTCTGGACCTTAGGCCAAGCCCATAGTCCACAATATCTAGTTTGGGTTCTTGGAGAGGCTTCTCCCAACCCTCTTTTACAAGACAGAGTGGCCCCCTCACAGGATGGCCAAACAGAAGTTCAAAGGGGGAAAACCCTACTCCCTTCTGTGGCACTTCTCTGTAAGCGAAAAGCAGGCATGGTAAGAGGACATCCCATCTCCTTTTGAGTTTTTCAGGGAGCCCCATAATCATGCCTTTCAATGTCTTATTGAATCTCTCAACAAAGCCATTGGTTTGTGGGTGATAGGGTGTAGTAAACTTGTACTGCACTCCACACTCTTTCCACATGTGTTTTAGGTAAGCAGACATGAAGTTGGCACCTCTGTCTGAAACCACCTCCTTCGGAAACCCTACCCTGGTGAAGACACCAACGAGGGCCTTGGCTACTGCAGGAGCTGTAGTAGTCCTAAGTGGAATTGCTTCAGGGTTCCTAGTGGCATGATCCACTACCACTAGTAGGAATTTGTTCCCTGAGGCTGTGGGAGGTTCAAGTGGACCCACTATGTCCACACCCACCCTTTCAAAGGGAACCCCCACCACAGGCAGTGGTATCAGGGTTGCCTTTGAGGGGCCACCTGTATTGCCACTGGTCTGACAGGTGACACAGGAGCTGATTAACTCCTTTACGTTTTGGTGCATCTGGGGCCAGTAAAAGTGGCTAACTAGCCTTTCCCAAGTCTTGGTTTGGCCCAGATGTCCAGCTAGGGGGAAGTCATGAGCTAAAGTTAGGAGAAACTCTCTGTACTTCTGAGGCACTACCACTCTCCTAGTGGCTCCAGGTTTGGGGTCAATGGCCTCAGTGTACAGTTGTCCCTCTTCCCAATAAACTCTGTGTGTGCCACTGACATCTCCCTTTTCCTGTGCAGCAGCTTGCTGCCTCAGGCTTTCAAGAGTTGGACAGTCCTGCTGTCCAAGGCACAGCCCTAGAGGGTCCCCCTGGGCCTAAGAGTTCAACCTGGTAAGGGCCAAGCTCCATGGGCTCAGTTCCCTCTGGGGTGTCCAAGTCCTCTCCCTGAAGAGAGGGGTCCTGATCCTTTTGCTGTACAGAAGCTGATTCCCCAGTCCTCTTACCTTTTTTTCTTGGAAGGTTGGGCCATTCTTTCAGGCTGCAACACCTTTTTCACCCTGTCTCTTGCTCTGTGCTCTTGTTTTTACACACACCAACTCGGGGATATCCAGCATTGCTTCTTGGGTTTTCAGTTCAACCTCAGCCCATGCAGAGGTTTCCAGGTCATAGCCAAGCAGACATGCAGCTGGTAGCTCTGGAGAGACCACTACCTGTTTCAGGCCAGTAACCCCCCCCCCCCCAGTCTAATGTCGCCATTGCTTGGTTAGTGGTAACACTGTCAGCATTGGTGACTTTGTAATTACTCCCAATCAAGTATTGCTCAGGGGAAACCAGTGTGTCTCTCACCATAGTGACACTGGCACCTGTATCCCTCAGAGCTTCTATCCTAGTTCCAGGAATCCCAGGGTATTGTAAGTACTTTTTTAAGTTGGGTGGCCACACAGCTACAGTGGCAAACTCAACTTCCCCTTCTGAAACTAGAACTGCTTCAGTGTGCAACCCGATTTGCTCTTGGCACACTGTTGATCCCATCTGGAGACTTGCTACACCAGGAGTAGCTGTAGTAGGACTAGGGGCCTTCTTGTTTGGGCAAGCAGCATCTCCAGTTAAGTGTCCCAACTTCTGACAGTTGTTACACCAGGCTTTTAAAGGATCAAAGTTCTTTCCCCTGTACCTATTATTGGCCTGGGAAGAGTTTTGGGTCCCACCCCCCTGTGTAGGTTTTTGGGGCCCTTTAGAAGACTCAGGCTTTTTATCTTGGGGATTCTCACCACCTTTCCCCTGGGGAGGTTTTGTAACCCCTTTCTTTTGGTAACCCCCAGTGGTTGTTTTTGTCACCCTTGTCTTGACCCAGTGGTCTGCCTTCTTTCCCAATTCTTGGGGAGAAATTAGACCTAGGTCTACCAAATGTTGATGTAACTTTTCATTAGTGCAATTACTTAAAATATGTTCTTTCATAAACGGATTGTAAAGTCCATTGAAATCATGCACATTGTGTCCAGTTAACCAACCATCTAGTGTTTTAACTGAGTAGTCTACAAAGTCAATCAAGGATTGATTTTGGGTTTTGTGAGCCCCCCTGAATCTAATTCTGTATGTCTCAGTTGTGAGTCCAAATCCCTCAATCAGAGTTCTCCTCATGAGGTCATAAGACCCGGCATCTGCCCCAGAAAGGGTCAGAAGTCTGTCTCTGCAGTTACCAGAGAACAGTTCCCAAAGGAGTGCGCCCCAGTGTGACTTCTTCACTTTTCTCATTTCACAAGCCCTCTCAAAGGCTGTGAACCGTTTTGTGATATCATCACTCTCCTCATATTTAGGGACAATCCCTTTGGGGATTTTAGGATCATAAGATTGCTCTTTATCCTTATTAAGTAAATGGCTGCCACCATTGATGGGTGCTAGGCCCATCTCTGCTCTCTCTCTTTCTAGAGCCAGCAACCTGGTCTATAGATCAAAAGACTGGGTCAGCCTTGCTAAAAGGCTGTCCTCCTCATTGAGGCTGTCCTCAATGTCCTCAGTGGTACCTGATCCACCTGTGTGGGATCTAGGTACTGAGAGGTTTACTTGGACCCTTTTCTCCCTAGGAAATGGAGGGGGTTGATCTACCAGGTCATCCCCTTCCGCTCCTTCCTCATCTGACTGGTCTTCACCATCTTCAGATGGGTGGTCCTTAGCATACCCAGCCAACAGCTCCTGGAGCTTTTGTTTGGTGGGATGGGACCCCATGGTTATGTTTTTAATTTTGCATAGGGACCTTACCTCCTTGAAAGACGAGTGAAAGTAAGGGGTGAGATCAAGCTCCTCAACCAGGTCCTCTACGTCATTATGGTTATTCTCACTAACAGCTGGGTTCTTGTTTTGAGACATTGTTAAAAAAACTTCTAACCCTAGCTAAAGTGACTTTTATTTTTCTAAAATTCTAAAGGTACTTAACCAAGGCCCTAACAAGACTTTTAGTAATTTTGCAAAAATGCCAATTTGAAAAATCAGAATTCTAAAGACAATTTAAGAGTTCTGTCGTGTGATCAGGTGGTAACCAAGTAGTCCAACAAATGCAAGGTTGTATATCCCACCGCTGATCCACCAATGTAGGAAGCTGGCTCTGTATATACTATACCAAAGTGAGGTATAGTGTGCACAGAGTCCAGCGGAACCCCAAAGGTAGGCAGAGGTAAAGTTAGATAGCACCTCACTCTCTATTTGTGGTAGTGTGGTCGAGCAGTAAGGCAGTATCAGAGGACAGTGTTAAGCATTTGTTGTACCCACTCAGTCAGCAAATGAATTCACACACTCAAAGACTGAACTTCAAACCAATTGTTTTTGTGTAAAAATATTCTTTTAGTTATTTTTTTTGTAGAACCAAGCAAGCCTGGCACAGGTAAGTGATAAGTACTTTGCAGTAAATATACAGTTGCAATACAGTTTGGATTTGTAATAGTATATGCACTTTGTTTTGACTTACAGTATGGTTTCAGAGAAATGCAATCCTTTGTAAATACAGTACATAGACTTGAATGGGCTTTTCAGTAAAATTACCGGTAAGTTGGGGGGCGTGGCCAGGGAGCTGAACATGGCGGACGCGACTCTGTAGAGCTCCGCAGTTCACTCCCTCTATGGGCCGTAATCCGCCAAAGATCCTTGACCCAGTGTTGGAATTTGAGGGGTCCCTGGTTGCGGTGCCTGTCGGGACCCGGCAGTCGAGTTTTGCGGACTGCGGCGGGTCCGGTCCGCACTGAGAGGCTTCCCGGCCGGCGGCCGCCGTGCCTGGGGTGGAGGACGAGACACTCGAGGCCGCGGCTGCGGAGGGCCTTGTAATTGGAGAGGCGGCTGCCAATCCTGCCTCTATTGGAGACCGCAGCGGAGTGGTGTCGTCGTGGTGGTGCAGCCCCGCGGGACGATCGGCGGGAGCCAAGGAGCCGGGAGATCCCACGGCGACGATATTGCAGGCGCCCCTCCCCCATTGCCTGCATCGCTGCCTGGTACGACCTGACGCGGATCCTAGGGCCCCGGGACGGGGCGCAGGTGAGTCCTGCCATCGGGAGTCCGCGGGAGTGCGGCGGACCTCTGGCTTGGTGGCCCACCCTCTGGACGATCTGAGATTCCTTGCTTGGGTGCAGATGTGACGGGGCGGCACCGCCGGGGATCCCATCACTGACGCTGCGGGGTGCCCAGTGCCCACTAGAATCTGGTGAAGGGTGCCAGGGAACCGGTGAATTATTTTTCCGGCATTGATCTGAGGAGTGGCCCCGGCTCATGTAGCTACCCGGTCCTGGAGCCTTGGTGTGGAGCTGGGCTGCGACATTGGGGGTCTCCGTCCCTATCTGGCAACTGCCCCATAGTGCATGGCTGCTCCTGTGAGGGGCCCCCCGCATAGAAGGCGCGGCTGCTAGTGAGCCCCTACAAGACTATCTACTGTGGGGGTGCTCGGAGTTGCAACGCCGCCCTGCGTTGGAGTCTGGCTTGGGCTGCCCCCTTGTCTGTGTCTGTTGCTTCTTGCAGTTGCCTACTACATCGCCGGCCAGGCTGTTCCTGGTAGCCATGGGCAAGGATAAACAAGGCACGGCGGCCCCCAAGCAGCATACTATGGACCGCTTTACCACCCCTGCCAACCCTCCCGGGGGGGAGTCCGCGGAAGGGTTATCCTCAGATGCGACGAAGCTGCTGGAGGCGATCACACAATCGCGGACAGCCCTCGAGGCCCAGATCGGGGCCGTGGGCGCGGAGGTGTCTTTCCTTCGCCAAGATTTGCGGAAGGCGGTCGACCGCATCACGGAAGCAGAGACCAGGGTCTCCACAGTCGAGGACTCTGTCGCGGGACTACAGCGCAAAGTGGACAAATTGACCAAGCAATCGCAGGAGCTGGCGGCGCGGGTCGAGGATGCGGAGGGCGGGCCCGCTGCCATAATCTGCGCCTGGTGGGCTTTCCGGAGGGATGCGAGGGGGCCTCCATGGACAAGTTCATTTCAGATTGGCTAAAGTCACTGTTGCCCCAGGAAGACATGTCCTCCTGTTTCGTGGTTGAGAGGGCTCACCGTGCACTGGTTAAGAAACCGCCACCGGGGGAACGCCCGAGGCCAGTGATAGCCCGAATCCTTAATTACGCGGATCGAGACGCCGTGCTTCGATATGCCAGGCTCCATAAAGATAAAATGGTCTTCGACTCGCGCCCCATCATGGTTTTCCCTGATTACACCAAGCTGGTGCAGCAACAGCGTCAATCATTTGCGGCTGCCAAGAGAAGGCTACGTGAACTTGATCTATCCTATGCCTTGCTGTTTCCGGCCCGGATGAAAGTGATGTTCAATGCAAAAACATTTTTCTTTGACACCCCGGAGGAAGTCTTCGCGTGGACGGACGAGAGACAGATCCTTAAACCTCACACACCGCCTCCGGCAGACTCTGGTTCCTCCCAGGGCTCGCATCGGAGTGGTCGGCAGGGCGGGGGTGCGACATCTCGGCGGCATCGATCCCGCTCCAATTGGCGTGCCCCGGAACCGACGGGCTCTGGAGACTGAACTGTATTGGGTTACTTTCCCTTGTTTTCCCTATACTCCCTTCGGGGGGCGGGTTTGCCTGGGGGTGGTGGCCGCTCACTAATATGACTGGGTCATAGAGATGGGGTCTTCTACAGGCCCTGGAGGGATCTGAACATGGCTCGCCCTGGACGTTTTGGGTGATGTTGGGTAAGTTGGGGGGGGATCCATTGGAGGGACCGCTTGGGTCATCCTGTTGGGGGCCTGGGGTGGGTTTCTACCGCGACAGATACTCCGTGTTGCAGGAAGTATGGGGGTTGGGGGCAGGGGGGATGAGGGCCAGTTTCTTAAGGGGGGTTTTCTTTATTGAATGTTTTCGCACCATGCACTAATCACATTGCTTCGCCTTGCACGCCTCAGTTGCAGTTATCTTGTTGGACACCTAGGGATGGCTCACACGACTGGTGACACACCTCCGGGGGAGCTCAACGTTCTTGCCTGGAATGTGCGAGGCTTGCTAAGTAAAGTTAAACGAGGGGCAGTGCTCCACCAGGCAAAGCGGTATGCAGCAGATGTCCTACTGCTCCAGGAAACTCATCTCCTGGGCACGAAGGCCCCATGTCTCGCCCGTTACGGTTACTCCACAGTCTATCATTCTGGCTTCACGCGGGGGGCCCGGGGTACAGCCATACTCATTCATCGAAGGGTGCCCCTACAGATCACACGACATTGGCTGGATCCAGGGGGTCGATACACTGTGGTCTCGGGTACCTTGGCCGGCGAACACATCACACTGGGTAGCATATACGCCCCTCCGCCTCTCGGCCAGACGTTTATTGATAAAATAACGCAGTTGTGGGGGATCTCCCGGGTGGCCTTGTGGTGTTGGGGGGCGATTGGAACGATACTATGGGCCCATTAGATAGGTGGCGAGCCCGACAGCCTGCTACAACCCCCACTACATCCAAATTGAATGTACTTGCACATACACTGGGTTGGGGGACACGTGGCGTGCCTTACACCCGGCGGACGCAGGATTCTCATACGCGTCATCGGTTCATCCCACTCTTTCACGCCTTGATTATTTATTCCTTCCACATAGCTATATGCACAGGGTGGCACAAGCATCCATTCTGCCCCGTGGCTTTTCGGACCACTCGCCGATCCAACTTAAATTGCGACTGCTAACTAACAGGGCCCCTATCGGTGGCGCATGTCCCCCTGGCTGCTCCGTGATGAGGCATACAGAGAGATGCTTAGTCAAGCAATCACCGACTACTTCAGATACAATGCCGGCACTTGCCAGTCCCCAGTTATATTATGGGAAGCGTTTAAGCCCACACTCCGGGGTGCAGATATAAGTTATCGCACCGGGGAAAAGCGTCGCCGCCTGGCCCAGGTATATGACCTGGAGAATAGGCAGGAAGAACTTCAATCCCTAGTGGTGGGAGGCTCGGACCCCGTGGCCCGCCGGAATCTGCTGCACGTGCAACAAATGCTCCATCAAACCCACATAGACTACGCCAAAGAAGCTTGGCTGGCCACCCAGCATAGAATTTACCAGTGGGGCGATAAGTCTAGCCAAATGCTTCATAGACTCTGCCAGGCTAGGGTGGCCCCGACACAGGTACCCCTTCTGCGGTCCCCCGCGGGGGTTGCCTGTACATCCCCTGAGGCGGTGGTACAGGCCTTCGCTGATTTTTACACGGTGTTGTACGATAAAAGGGAGGTCATCTCCGAATCCCTCATAGATGCCTTCTTAGTGGATATTCCTCCCCGCCGCCTATCGGATGAGCGGCGTGATGCCCTGGAGGAGCCAATTACAATGGCGGAACTGCGGTCGGCCCTCTCCAACATCCACCCTGGCCGCGCGCCGGGCCCGAACGGGTTCCCATGTGACTTCCTGAGGCCTCATCTGGAGACTCTGGGACCGCATTTGCTCGAGGTGATTCATGACGCCTCGGAGCAGCAAATTCTCCCTTCGGACTGGAGACACGCGGAGGTCGTGGTATTTCTCAAACCGGGACGCCCACCGGACGACCCGGGGTCCTACCGCCCCATCTCATTAGTAAATTTTGAGCCCAAACTGCTGGGAAAGATCCTGGCGGATCGCCTCCGTACCTGTATAGAGGAGCTGGTACATCCGGACCAGTCGGGCTTTATGCCACAACGCTCTACCAGACATAATATCAGACGAGCTCACAACGCGGTGGCGGAGGCTCACCGTCTGGGACGTCCCGCGGCAGTCCTGTTGGCTGATATTGACAAGGCGTTCGATTCCTTAAGCTGGACGTACCTCTTTAAGTTGTTGGAAGCGGTTAATTTGGGCCCCCAATTCCGGGCATACGCGAAATTACTTTATACAGACCTCACTGCATCGGTCCGAGTAGCTGGCCGATGCTCAGCTCCCTTCCCCATTCGAAGGGGCACTCGACAGGGTTGCCCGCTCTCCCCATTGCTGTTCGCACTGGCCATTGAGCCCCTGGCGGCGTGGGTCCGTCTGGACTCTTGCCTGCAGGGTTTGGAGTGGTCTCCGGAGTGCTCGGATAGGATAGCGCTTTACGCTGATGACGCCCTGTTTTTATGTCGGATCCGTGGGTTTCTGGGCCCCGGGTGCTGCAGATTCTGAGGGTCTTCGGGGAGACCTCTGACCTCTGCGCTAACCCATCCAAATCCATATTATTTCCGATCTGCGGAGACCAGCGGTTCCAAATTTGGGCCTCCCAGTTGGTGATTGCGGAGTCAGGCTTCCGATACCTTGGGGTGGTTCTTACACGGTGCCAAACTGAAGCATGGTCACGGAATATTGCGCCGCTGCTGACTACAGTTCGAGATGAGACGACGGTATGGTCCCAACTCCCCCTTTCGTTATATGGGAGATCGGCCATTTTTAAAATGGTGTCTCTGCCTCGCCTGCTCTATAGGCTGCAGAATTACCCCTTTCCAATCCCCCGTCCTGGTTCCGTCAAATTAATACATTACTCAATAGATTCCTCTGGGGGAGGAGCGGTTCGGGTGGCGCTTGCGACCTGTATCCAATCCACTTACTGCGGTGGGATAGCGGCGCCGGATGTACAGGCGTATTACCAGGCATCGCATCTTCTGGTGATAAATGACTGGTGGTACTGCTCACAATCGGACCCAGTCTACGCTGTGGAACGACTCTTTATGGCCGAAACCCCATTACTCCACTTTCTGTATAGCTCCTCGTCTCTGACGGAACTCCCCCCGGCATGTAGGACGGCCATTTAGATATGGAGGCGAGCGGTCCGACAGATGGGCTGGTGGGGCAAACGCCTCTCTGGCGCGGCACATATCTTCGGCCAGTCGCAGCTCTGGCGGGCTTCCGTAGGTGGGATGACATCGGGATTTCTGTGTTGGGGGATGTGATACGGGGGTCCACACTCAAATCCTTTCAGCAGCTTCAAGCTGACTTCGGCCTCCATAAAACGCAATTCCACAGATATTTGCAGCTCCGACATGCTATATCCCCTTTGATACGGGGCCTCACGGGTCTCCCGGAGTTCCACCCGTTGGAAGGCCGGTTGCTCATGGGGGACCTGGGTGCCCACAAGATTCGTCAAATTTACCAAACACTGATTACACATTCCACAACCACCATACACCGGACCCGGGCGGCGTGGGAGGCAGATGTGCCCACACTGACAGATGATGACTGGGCGGAGGCACTGGCTAGCCCCCGGTACTCTGCGGTTTCCACCCGATACCGATTGATCCAGTTCAAATATCTCCATAGGATTTACTATACACGTCTGCGCCTTTGCAAGATGGGGGCCATTCAGTCACCTATGTGTCTCCGATGTGATTCGGAGGAGGGGTCGTTCCTCCACACTGTGTGGACCTGTGCGGCGCTGCAACATTTCTGGGCGGGCATAAGGTCCTGCTTGGGGCAAGTGCTGGCTTGGCGTATTCCTGCAGACCCTCGATTGATATTCCTACACAGCACCGAGGACATTGGGGGAACAGATATAAAAGGCATTTATTGTTCCTTGGGCTTACACTAGCTAAGCGCGACATTGCTCAACATTGGAAGGCGACACTCCCACCCAGTATAGGTCCCTGGAAGAAAGCAATGGATAGGTGCATGTCCGCTGAAGTGGCAGTATTTCAGGCTCGGGGATGTCCGCACAAACATAAAAAGATTTGGGCCCGATGGACTACGTACCGTGGCATAGACTTGTCACTCCTGGAGTCAGAGGCTCCCGAGATCCAATTGATAGGCTGGTGGTGAGCAGCTCACCGATATAGGTTAATGGGGTCGTGTAGAGGTCTAGAAGCAAGATTACACTACGATTGTATAATTGTATAAGGGATGTATGGTGTGTGGTTGGGGCGGGGGTGGGGGTGTGGGTTTGCAGTTTTGCAGTCGCCATAGGGATGTTATATGGTGCCTTGCTAGTGTATTTTGTATTTATATATGCCTCGAAGCTCGCTGGGCTTGCCCATTGGGTAACTTGAAAATCAATAAAGTTTGTTGTTAAAAAAAAAAAAAAAAAAAAAAAATTACCGGTAAGTTACTTTTGAGATTACTTTTCTTACTCAGAGTAGTATACCTGGATACTACTCTGGGACATTTCCAGCAAACAGGTAAGTAAAATTGTTTTTGTTAGTTAGTGCAATTTTAAAGATTTCCTTTAGGTTTTCAAACTCCACACTTGGAAACTTTTCACAGAAAAACGGTCAATGTTATCCTATGGAGGAAAATAGTGTTATCGGTTTTGAGGTAAGTATTTGGTAGTGGGAGTTGAGGTTCGGGGGTAGACTCAGGGGTCCCCCAGGGTCAAGGATGCACTCTAGTTACAGCCTTAGCGGCACTAGGGCGGCCGAGTGCAGAGTGCTGAGGCCCGATGTTATGCAATGGGGGATAGGGGGCCTCCGGTTGGTGGCTGCTGGCGAGCAGGCCACTTGGCTGTGGGAGCAAAGCTCCTGGAATTTAGCTCAGGGCAAATGGGGAAACAAAGTAGCACCAAAGGTGCACCCTCAGCAGCAGTAGGGCGGCCGGGTGCAGGGTGCTGTTTCAACGTCAGGTGCCCTGTTGTTTTCAATAGGGAACCTCCGGTTTGCAAAGGCACTGCAGGCTTGAAGATGAAGGTCTTTTGGGTGCGACCACCACTTCGAGAGGTATGTTGGGAAGTTAGGGGTTGGTTAGGCACCGTCGGTTTGGGCACACAAGGCCGTGGGGCGTCGGGTGCAAGGGTGCCTTTTGGGGTCGGATCTTCTTACCAGCTCCTGGTCGCGGTTGGGTGGACCTTCTGGATTTAGTCTGCAGGCGTCGGCTGGAGGCTTGACGCAGGTCAGGGGTCGCCGGATCTTGGGTCAGGATCGCCGGGGGGACCTCCTCGTGGTGTTTGCCCGCTCGGGCTGTGGGCGGCGGGTGCAGAGTGGTGCGGATTCACGGTTTCCGGCTGGGGCCAGAGGTTGCAGATGAACAAATCCGGTGTTCACGGGAGACAGTCTTTGGGGTTGAAGGCAGGCCGGTCCTCCGGGGTTTTCGAGGTTGCTGGCTGCAGGACACACCGGGATTTCGCAGGAGCAGGTTCGAGGGGGAGACAGGCAGGTAGGGCTGGGGACAAGTCAGTGGGCGTCTTCCTCTTGTTAGCTGCTGCATGGCTGTTCGGTCCTTTTTCTTCTTCTTCTGGTAGTTTCTTCTTGTCTGAGGAAACAAGGTTCAGGGGTGCCCCTAAATACTAGCGTTACAGGTAGGTAAAAGGTAGGGACCAATGGGTCCCTTCCCTGGGGAGGGTACACCCCCTATTATGCCACCCTCCATTGGGAGGGGGGCATGAGCCTGTCCCTGGTTGGCTGAGTCCCCCCATCTTCAAGATGGCGTGGACTGAGAGTTGTGCTTCACCTCTCCTCCCCCACCTGAGTGGTGGAGTTGGCAGAGGTGGGCACACCTCTCTTCCTCACTTGTTTTTACCGCCGGTTCTTCCGCCCAAAGTAGGGGTCAGAACCAGTGGGGACCAGTTGCTGAGAACAGCAAGTGGCCTGGGGAAGCTCACAAAGGCGGCAAGCCTTTGAAGCTTCCCCTTCGTGAACCCTGCCCATCCTGGGGGAGGAGGCTGGGCACCTCGTCCCAGGATGTGCATTGTTTCAGGCCCCAGAGAGCAGCAGGCTCTCGACCCAGGGGTCCAGAAACATGTCTGGTGGTGGCAGCTGAAAGCAGTCACTCAGCCTGGGCACTAGTGGTAGGTTAGTTTTCAGGGGGCATCTCTAAGATGCCCTCTGTGTGCATTTTTCATTATATCCCACACTGGCATCAGTGTGGGTTTAATGTGCTGAGAAGTTTGATACCAATCTTCTCAGTTTTCAGTGTAGCCATTATGGGGCTGTGGAGTTCGTAATGACAAACTCCCAGCACCATATACTCTTAATGGCAGCACTGCACTTACAATGTCTAAGAATGGACTTAGACATTGTAGGGGTACAGGGCTCATGCACCTGTACCCTCACCACTGGTATAGTGCACCAAGCTAGAGGGGTGATTGACCTTTGCCAGGGCAGTGGGTTGCAGGCATGGCACTCAGAGTTGTGTGCAGAAATCAATAGGAACTAGTTACGGGGTAGAAGCTCCATGTTTATGTTTCAAGGAAAAAGATTTGTTTTTTAGGAAGACCCTCACCACCCACCTAGTTGGTGGCATGCTTCATCATCGGGTCCCACCCAAGGCACCGAGTGCACCTTGGGTGTGCTTCGACGCCTGATTGCAGCGGAGCGGGTTATGTGCAGTGAGTGTGCAGTGAAAGTGAAAAGTGTGTGAGGAGGAGGATGCAGGCCGCAGTAGGTATGGACAGAGGGCTGCAGACCTTGACGAATGTGTGACTATAGGTCCGGCCCCCCAACGGGACTCATGGGCCTCATTCTGAAAAGTTCAGAGCACTGAGCTACTAGAGGAATACCTCCTCTTCCAGTTAACGCACCTTAGCGCGTGCAACACATTTTGGTCTCAAATACATATTTTTGACCATCACTAATTCCTTTTCACATAGGTCCTGATGAAAGCCAATATAACACTGAGACCTGGCTGAAACATGTAGATCTCACAGGATATTGGAGCCATAAATTACCTCCACCAATATCCACCCCTCCGTTTTAATACTGCCAAGGGCCCATTATTAAAATAATTTTTCTGAATTCCTGGGACCCTGTGGACAGTTTTTAATTCACACACTTTTCACTTTCACTGCACACTCACTGCACATAACCCGCTCCGCTGCAATCAGGCGTCGAAGCACACCCAAGGTGCACTCGGTGCCTTGGGTGGTACCCGATGATGAAGCATGCCACCAACTAGGTTGGTGGGTGTCGGGTCTTCCTAAAAAACAAATGTTTTTCCTTGAAACATAAACATGGAGCTTCTACCCCGTAACTAGTTCCTATTGATTTCTGCATACATTAACAGGGGAAGTGAACTAGCACACGTTATTCCTCTCTCTCCCGCTTGATACATATCACACAGAGATGTGTGCCATGTCAACTCTTCACTTTGTTCTGCACCAAAACACGCAGCCTGCAAAGACTGTGTGAGTGTAATGGTACAGGACCTCTAAGGGTGGGCCAATAAGTGCAGCAGCCCTTAAAGGCCTTCCCTGGTCACAGTGCCCTGGGTACCTGTGGTACCATTTACCAGGGGCTGACCTGTGGCCAGAGATGCCAATAGGGTTTAGGCTTCAATGCAGTTTTAGGGAAAGAACATAGGCCCTGGGTACATGATTAGCAGGAGCCCAAGGTACACTCGGTCAAAGTACATCAGCAATTCAGCAAAAAGTGGGGGCAACCATGCAGAAAGAGGGCACTTTCTCACAGCACTTGGCAATACAGTCCTGGTATTAAAAGCTCCTAGAGATGTCAGTCAGTCCTCACTAGAAACTCCTGCACACACCAGACCTTCTCACTCAGCATCGCGGTCAGCTCAGACCCTAATATCTGAAAGTGCTGAACTTAGCAGTCTGGCACCTGAGTTTTTAGTGTTTGGTTACCTCAGTTTGCCAGAGAAATGCAAGGTTATTCTAAGGGAGGCGTGAAAGCGCACTACTCTCGCCTGTTATGCTGCTAAGTAGAAAAAGTTAATGCGTTACTACATCTCGAAGCAGAAAGATCCTTTCAAAGTTTCAGTGCAGGAGATTGTATCTTACCTAATAACCTTTACAAGCAGGCCTTGCCTACACTTCTATACTCTTACACTTACCTGCAACGGTAACATACCTTCAAAACAGAGAACTCTCTTCCCTGTTTAAAATTCTACTCATTAAAGTCTTCATGGAGGGTCTAAATTGGCCAGTACTCCCAAAGGCGTCTCCTTTACCAGTCTGGAATCTTAATATGGGCCTTCCAAGACTCATCAGTTCTCCTTTCGAGCTCCTGCACTCATATCAGTTAAAGTTCTTGTCCTGGAAGGTGGCTTCTTAATCTCAATCACCTCCCTCAGATACATTTGCTCCAAGGTTTTACAGTCCAAAAACCATTTATTCAGATACCTAAACCTAGGGTAGTTCTTCATACCAAACACAAATTTGTGTTGGAGGTTGTTTTGCCTTTCCAAATTAACCATTGAGCTACCAGTCATCTTTTGACAACCAGAGCCTACAGCAGAAAGGTCCCTTCACGCTTTGTCAAGAGAGCGCTTATGTACTCCATGTCTTATGTGCAATGCCAACCATAACTAGCAAATTTCAGTAGTTTGAACAATTTAAGCCTGAATCATAATTTACTTTTTAACTTGTGTGGGTTTTTTTCAGTGAATTTCATTGGTTTTTTTTATGATTTACTTAATTTTCAACCCCCACTGCACATGACGTCCAGCTAGGCTTTGCTCCAAATCAGCTGTGGCTGCCTAGTCCACACTGCTCAAGGCTTGCCATGTACCCATTCTGCGCTATGCACAGTCTTTGGCCAGGTTCGGTGCCCAACCACCTTCGGCTGAGAATGCATGGTTTGGCTGCATACCAGGCCCTGTGACCAACCCGCCGTTGCCACCCAGCCCCAACTGAGCACAGGCTGCCATGTTCCCATTGTGCACTATGGACAGCCTTCAGCCAGCCTCTGTGCCCAACCGCTTTTGGCTTTGTGCAGCTTTGGTTGGCCTTGCACTTGGCTTAATTTGATAGTTGCCAAATTTCATGCAGATCAATTGAACAGCACCAAAGTTATTAGTGAATAAAACTTAAATTGCCCTCCCATTTATCTTGGCCCCTGATAGATCTGCTTAAACCCTTACCAAACCAACAGTAAACTAAACCGTCTAAGTGTTTGCCAACTTTTGTGTGGATTCTTTTTTCAGCACCAAGTTTATTGGCAGATGAATCTCTTAAGTCCCCCTCCCCCAAACCTACCTTCTGTAATCTCTCCATCCATCGCTTGAAGGGCCTGCATGGAATTGAGAAAACCAAGAGTAGGCTAGACATGCTAAGTCTCTGCTAAATTTCATTCAGATAGATCAGACAGTGTCGAAGTATGTCAAATTTTAGGCACATTCGGCAAATGGTGCCAACGTTATAAGCAAATTAATCAATGGCTTTTCAGCTGACAAAACAAATGAATCTGTTAACCATTTAAACCCTACCCGGCACCATTTTAAGTGCGAATATCTCAAAAACTACTTAACAGATTTTCACCAAATCTAAAATGACATGCTTTCGTAATAAAGTTCTACTTTCATGTCCTGTTTGGTGTAAATCGGTTCAGCTGTTTATTCACTTATCTTTTGGAATAATTTCCTATGGGATCAAAAATGATAAATGATGTATTTTCTCACCCCTTAACTTATTTTCCCCATGGATCTTCATGAAACTTGGCATGCCGAAACTTCGCTGACTAACTGATTGGTAGGTTTTGTGCCAATCCTCACACAGGTCAAAATTTATAAGCAAATCAAAGTGCCTTTTCAATGGAAAGTGTGACTGAACCATAAGTACATAGTGGCTACTGTAGGTGTGTACTATATGTTTGTAGCATGTATGGCTGTAGATACGTATGCATACTCCTGCAATATAGTGTTGGGCCCGACGCTTGCAATATGTTTTTTTTCTAAGAAGCCTTGAGTCACAGTATGTGTTTTGACTACTCCCTTGGGCCATAATGCACCAGTTCAACATTTCCACCTCAGATTATTTTCTTCTGCCATTGGGTTCGGACGTTCGCTGCCAGCTCTGGGATTAAGGCATGCCTATCTGGTCTCTCAAGACCAGCCCTTTGACTTTTGGACTTTCAGACGTGCAGAATATGCCACCCACAACAGGATTTGTCCATGACTCATCAGCATTTCTCTCAAAGTATCGCAGGGAATGATCCTTGATGCACTGCAACTGGGGACTTCCATTTGTTGACGACCCTCAACAGCTCAAGTCGTATCTTAAAGAGTGACTGTATCTTAAAGAATGACTAAAGGGAAAAGGTGTGGAGTACACACCCATTCAGATCTGCCCACACCTCCAACTCCAAGTACTCCCTGGTGACCATCACAACGTATGTAATCTTTGCCAGTCACCCTAGCATGACGAGACCGCCTGCGACGCCTGTTGTGCAAAAAAACTCTCTGGTACCGCAGACAGAGGCACTTGGTATATCACAAAACGCAACGCCAGGTAGAACCCGAGACCCCCAACATCTTCGGGCCCAAAGACCTCTTGTGCAAGAAGTATTAGGCAGGCTCATGAGGCATTCCCTAGATAATGCCTTTAAAGGCGAGCATCCACTTCCTAAGCCCCTGAGCCCCCAGGGCCACATTGGTGTCACAGGCACAAGACGCCAGCTTGCCCCAAGAAGTGTCCCTTGACCAAGGCAGAGCACCATTCCTGCTGGAGTATGGCATTGATCCCTAAGTCAAGCCTCAAGAGGCACCGACCCCCTGGTGCCGATTGCAGGTTCATCTCAGTCTGAAGGAATCACCTTGACAGAGCAACCCACCACCCATGGGCAACAAGCCGCACCAACCATTGTCACCTCCTGAACACAAGGTAGCCACTTTTATAGCCAGATTTAGCACTGAAAGAACAGCCCCAGATGGCTTCAAAGCTTCAAAGCCATCTCCAGATGCACTCTCGACGCCAACGTCAGCCGCCATAAAGGCATCCATCGTCCTGCATCTGCCCAAGGTGCTTGATTTGAGGCAGAAGATCTTCATTCGTCTGTGAACAGGGAAGATCCTTACCAAGCCTCCAGAGCTTACATGTGTTGAATGGGCTAGCTTTTGAGGAGTAGGTGCCTTTCTAACTCTCTACACTCCCCCCAAAAGAGTTAGAGGCAATATTAGTCCACCACCTTCAGTCTCCACACTCCCCACAGAGATCTGAACACTCCTTGTCAGATGCCAGCAGTTCAGGATACCCCCAGGACCCTTATGATGAGCCTTTAGCGCCTGGGGAAGGGGACAACCTGTCGGAGAACAACAACGTTGATCCTCCTTATGAGCCAGACATAGTCCTATCCTTGCAAATCTTCTCTGCCTAGCAGCATCACCACTTACCCTGCAGTGAGGCAAAGAGCTGCCCAGCACCACAACGTAAAAATACATGTGGTGCAAGATGAGGACAATTTCCTGGTGGAGCGCGGTCTAAAATATAGAAGATAATGCAATACTTATTTATGTTGCGGGGCATGTTAAGTCTGGCCATGCAGCACAGCTTGAAAAAAGACATTTAAACCCTCCCCGATGACCCAGTCTAGATCCAGTGCCGCTCAATTCCTCGATTGTGCATATTGCGCTTAAACTGGCTTCGGTGCAGACAACGGTTGATGTGCTTCCTCCCAAGAAGAATAGCAAGTGCTTTGATACTGAGGAAAGCTCATAGAGGTGGGGGTCTCCAGCTACTGGTGCATCGCTACATCCATAGGCCTTCTCTCCCTCTACAACAGTTGTCATTGGGCAGACATGGAGGAGCTTATTAAGCTCATCAAAAGGGGATGGAATTACTAGAGGGCAGGATAATATATATATATATATATATATATATATATATATATATTTATATTAATACAAGTATTTTGCTACACTGACACGCTTGGCTCCGGGTTCTAGCCAGATGTGTAGTAGCACCACCTCAACATGCCTTTTGATGGCGAGCATTCATGGACCCTTGCTCTACCCCTCTCCCACCCCCACCCAAAGTGGGGGGAGGGGTCGATGACTGGCTCAAAAAAATCCGAAAGGACACAGACATTCTAAAGTTCTTTGTTGCCTTTGAGACTCCTAACTGTAGAGCCACCTATCAGAGAAAGCAGTCCAGATGTAGTCCAAAGGCAGTCTTAGCAGCAGGGCAAGGCTTTCACATGGGCTGGCTACACAAGTAACAGGCATGGCAAAGACAGAGGTGGCTCCAATCGAGGCACCTCAACCCCAAACAAGTTACTCCCTTCTCGATTGCATGTTACCTGTTGGTTGAAGACAGAGTGTCTTCCTTCCTCATTGGCAAGAAATTACCTCCGATTAGTAGGTAATCTGTCATTCACAGTGTGCTGCCTCAATTTTGCAAAACCCCTGCCAACATTCCACCCCGCCATTATGTACAGAGATGTTCAGGTGCCTTTACAAAAAGACCACATATACGACCCCCTTGCCTCCTCCTCCAGTACAAATACATTTGTATGCTCAAGGAAGAGGTGCTAAAGGTGCCAATGAGCTGGTGCTCCACACCAGTGCAGCAAAGGAGTGTATTTCCTCTTCTTCCGATCCCAATAAAGGACAGCTCCCTCAGACAAATGCGCAACTCTAGACCCCTCAGCCCATATGTTCTTTCTGAATATTTCTTTGACACCCTTCAGGATGTCATCCCACTGCTCTGCCAGGGGAACTTCACATTTGTGTTGGACTTCAAAGATGCCTCATCACCATCCATCTAAAACACCACAGGTACCTTTGCCTTGTGCTTGGGTGATGAAGGGCAGCAGCAGACAACAATGCCTAGCACAGGGGGGCGGAGCTTGCTCGCGACTAAGATGGCCGCTTGAGCATCGAGCTCCGTAACATCGTTGCTCAATTCGTCAAGAATCCGACAGTTTCGAAAATCCCGATATCGTTGGCACCGAGATTGAAGTGTCGGAAAGTGCGGAACACCGGAGAGTGGTGTCCCGGTTCCGATCCGAGTGCCACAGCCGAAGGAAAGCCGCCCTGTCTGTCTACGGCCTTGGTAGGCCAAGATCCCCGGGCTGTAGTGCATTCTGGCCGCTGCGGCCTGTCTGCGCTGACTGCTGCGCTGCGGCGGTAGGAGTCGCTGTGTCTGCACTGGCGACTACCCCATACTGGGAATAGCGGACCCTCCCCCCCCGCTCGGCTGGAGATCTGCCTGTGGTGACCGAGGAGACCCTTACGGCTTGTGAGGGGTAAGGAGTGAGGCGGGGGCGAAGGAGGATCTGAGCGGACGGCGGCTGGCTCTGAACGAACAGCGGGAGCCGACATCTGAGACACGCCTGGGGTGCCCCACCTGCAGACTGCCCCCGCGGACCTACATTGCCTCACCTGCTGCTGGTGTGTCCCTAGTTCGGGGCCCTGCTGAGGCGATCCTTTGCGCCTGGTGGCTGAGCTCGGTGGTCCCCTGCCTGCGGCGCGACGTGCGACCGGCACTGCCCCGCCTGCGGGAGAGCGGCTGGTGGCGGTGGCACGGCAACGATAGCGTTAGTGCCTGGGACAGGCGGTGGTGGTGCTGAGGTGCGATGCCTGTGAGCCCTGCCTGACGACGGCGTGTTGCAGTGGGCCTTGATACCCTCCCAGAGGCCAAGCTGCTTGTGGTCCCCGGGGGCCCACGATAGGTGAGAGAGTCGTGTTGGGAGCGGAGGCCGGCAGTGCTGCCCATGATATTGGTCCACCAGGGGGTAGCGAGGGCTGGCTGCTGGAGGCAGAGACAACCCCTGGATAGCCACTGGAGAACCACACCGGGGTGAGTTTTTGCGCCCCGCTACACTACCTCATATCCTTGCGCTGGCAGCCACGCTCTGGTCCACTGTACCTCTTGACGGGGAGCCTTAAATCCCGCTGAGTCCCGCTGGTCGGTGCGGAAATCCCGGCGGTTTGGGAGTGTCACACACCTTACTACCGCGGGTGCCTGGCAGAGGTTGCCCAGATCCTGCTGTGCTGTGGTTCCCATTGCGGCGCGACCCCAGTATCAGACGACGTGGGGAGGGTGGACAAGGCTCAGCCCAAACTCTCTTTTGAGCAGAAACGGTCCAAGTCACACGATGCCGCGACGGAGAGGGAGGAGCGGATGCAGGGCAGCACTACGCCGGAGGATCACAGTCCTGATCTCCGTGAACTGCTGGTGACCATGGAAAAGAATTTGTAAAGTGGGATCAACTCGTTAGGCACCAAGATGGATGCCCTTTCCTACCGCATGGATAGAATGGCGGAACGCATTGACAAGCATGCGGAGCAATTAGACATGGCTGAGCGGCGCATTACTGAGGTGGAGGAATCACATACTACTTTGGATACAGAGCATAAGCAACTAGGGAGGGTCTTGCGAGTACTCCAAGACAAAACGGAGGATTTGGAGGCGCGTTCTCGCCGCTGTAACCTCAGGATCACTGGTTTGCCGGAGACCACGCCCACTGGCAACATGGAACAATTTGTAGAAAGAATGCTGGTCACTCTACTAGGGGATGGTGTTTTCTCGGCCATGTACGTGGTGGAGAGGGCGCACCGCTCTCTGGGTCCTCGCCCCCCTCCGGGAGCGCCACCTCGCCCTATCATTGCTAAATTACTCAACTATAGGGACAGGGACGCGGCGTTGAGAGTGGCAAGGGAGAAACGCTCGTTACAGTATGAAGGCTCTGAAATATCTTTGTTCCCAGATTTCACTATCCGGGTACCGGAGGCCCGGCGCCAGTTTGTCCCTATGAAAAAGCAGCTCCGTGATTTAGGCATTGACTATGCTATGCTGTATCCGGCGAAACTCAGGGTCAATAGACAGGGCCGCTCGCAAATATTCACAGACCCCCAAGCCTTGCAAAAAGCCCTAAAAAGCTGGACGAAGGAACGGCGCCCCTGCCCGGAACAACAAATGGAGCTTGGGGCGGCAGGGGGCTCACTCGAAGACCAAGACTGAAACTGAAGCTGGCTAAAGGACGATAAGTATGGTTCACCGCCAAGTGTGTGGGAGTCGTGTGGGCGAGGAACTGTATGATCATGTGAAAGGCGACTGGGGGCTGGGGTCTATCGTTGTGCCGGATGTGGGGGGGTGATTTTTCAGGTATGCTTACTCGGCTACCTTGGGGAACGAATGGTAGTCCCATGGGCTTGGATACCACTTAGCGTTGGGAGGTGTCGAAAAGGGAATGGGAATGCATTGATTTGATGAGATGGGGGGGGCTGCCTCTCCTGTGGCTGGGAAAATTGTAATGCAGCTCTGTGATTCTGCACGAAGGGAACAACAGACAGGCCGGCACGGTTCGCACATTATAGCCTGCATTTAAGTGATCGGTGAAACTGTACATTCCTTGCAGGGCGATGTGGGGGGAGAACTGTTTTCAGTGTTTTTACAGTTGCATTGCTTTCCGAGCAACATCTGCCCCCGCGTGCAACACACCAGGGAAATTAGAGTTGGGGGGGATTTGATTGGGCGGGTGGTACGGGGTGGGTCCGAATAGGGAGGGATGAATCACGACCAAGTTGGGGGTGGTATGCTGTGGGTGGGGGTGGTCTGTTGAAGGGGAAATTGTTGTTTTTAAAGTTCTGCTTAGCTGTGCGCCTTGGAGTACTAGATGTGGACGATAGTTTACTGAGCTGCTGGTTGGCTTACATAATACGCTACATTACACATGATGGCAGTGCACGGTGACACCCATAATATAGAGGCCCCAGGCACACTGCGAGCCCTCACTTGGAACGTGCGTGGGCTCAATGATCATCGGAAGCTACGCAAAGTGCTGCATTATTTACACCGGTATCATATTGATGTGGCCCTGCTGCAGGAAACGCATCTTCCCATGTCCAGCCCCTTGCTCCGTAGCAGAGGCCTACTAGGCAACATTAATGCTTCAGGGTTCACGACGCATGCTAGGGGGGTGCTGACGTGGGTCAACCCTCGGTCGACAATTAAATTGGTACAATTGGACTCAGATAGTGAGGGACGGTTCACGCTGTCCAAGTGTCAAGGGAAAGGGGCGGACTTCATTGTGGTAAACGTTTACGGCCCCAATTACGACTGACCGGAATTTTTCGCTACACTTGCCGGTGCTCTCTATAAGTACCCGGAGTCGCGCTTTCTATGGGGGGGAGACTTGAATTTGATCCGGAACCCGGAGCTGGACAGATCGGGGGGCCCGGTGCGGCGTCCGTCGGCAGCAGCCAGGTCCCTCGAGAGTGCGCTGTTGGGACTGGACTTGTGCGACGTCTGGAGATCTAAACATCCGGAGAAAGGGGGCTATACGCATTTCTCTGCCTTTCACAATCTACACACCCGTATAGATTATTGGTTGATCTCATCCCAGATGCTGGGAGGCGTCCGGGACTGCCAGATATTACCGCGTACACTGTCGGACCATTCCCCCTTGCTGATGGTGCTGTGTATACCGGGGAAGGCGGTTCCGCCATTCACCTGGCGATTCCCACCCTACTCCTTATTAGACCCTGTATTTAAGGCGGATATGGTTGAAGCCATTGACACCTTCTTTACGACGAATATTGGCTCGGTGGATAGTTTCCAGGTGGTTTGGGAGGCCTTTAAGGTCTATATTCGGGGAGTGGCTATAGCAAAGCACGCAGGTGTTCTGCGTTCCATCAGGCAGAGGCTGATGGACATTGAACGTAAACTGGCTATTCTTGAAGGACGGCAACTGGAGAGTAATGACGAAAAGACTATGTACGAAATTAAAGAGCTCCTGGGGGAGTATCAGGATGCAGCGGACAGTGAAGTCAAACATCTGGGTAAATATGCCACGGCCCGCGTGTATGGCGAAGGGGATAGGCCGGGTTCGGTCTTAGCACGAATATTGAAGGCTAAAAGAGGTAGAACGCGAGTCTCGGAACTTCAGGCGGCCGATGGTTACGATTTTAACGGATGAAATGGAAATAGTGGAAAGGTTCCGACAATTCTACTCGGAGTTATATTCTGCTCGCAAGGCGGGTTCTGAGGCAGAAATCCTTCATTATCTTGAGCATATTCAACTACCTTTTCTTGATACTTCACACCGTGAGCATCTTATGAGGCCGATTGATAAGGAGGAGATTGTCTTGGCTTTGACTAGCATGAAAGCTACGAGCGCACCGGGGTCGGATGGTATTACTGTTTGCATTTACAAAAGCTTTATCGATCTATTGCTCCCTCATCTCTCTACACTATTTGAAGACATGTGCATCTCGGGCACGATGCCCCCGACAATGAGAGAGGCGATAATAGTGGCCGTCCCTAAGCCGGATAAGCCGCTAGACGAGTGCGGCTCCTACCGCCCTCTGTCCCTGCTAAACGTTGACACCAAGCTGTTTGCTAAGATTCTTGCTAACCGGCTCGCGCCTCTGGCGCCAGTACTGGTGGCCCCGGAACAGGCTGGGTTTATACCTAGTCGAAATATCACTTACAACCTGCGCACGGTGTTCGGTGCCATACAGCATACTAAACCAGATTCCAGGGCTGTGGCGGTATTCCTAGACATGGAGAAGGCCTTCGACTCTGTGGAATGGTCCTTCATGCGACTTGTACTGACCAGGATGGGACTAGGTCCGGTTTTTCTACAATTAATTGGGGTATTATATAACTCCCCGGTGGCTCGTATTAAAATAGGCGACTTGGTGACTACAGCCATTACGATTGGCAGGGGGACGAGGCAAGGATGCCCGCTGTCTCCGATTTTGTACGCCTTGGTGGCGGAGTCCCTTGCGTGCGCGCTAAGGGAATATCACGGACATAAGGGTGTCTGTTATCCATCTTATAAGATTATTGTGACAACCTACGCAGATGACACTTTATTGTATGTCCATGAGCCAGAGGTCAACCTTTCTTCCGTACTACGTGAAGTGGTACATTTTGGTGCCCTATCTGGCCTACGTGTTAATTGGTCTAAATCCGTGATTTTCCCCCTTACTCCTCTCACTCGCCCCTTCGAGCCGGACTATCCTTTGCTATGGTCGACTGATGCAATTAGATATCTTGGAATTCGAATCCATACGGACTCGGATATAGTATTTAGGGAAAACTATGGTTCCGCAGTTAGCAGACTTGAAGATGACGTAGAAATCTGGATCAGTCTACCACTGTCACTACTCGGGAGAATATCTATCATGAAAATGGTCGTATTGCCGCGTTTCTTGTTCCTTTTCACCAATATACCCATTGTCTTGCCTCGCTCTTTCTTTCAGAGAGTGAACTTCCTATTAATTAAATTGGCCTGGGCTGGTAAACAGGCTAGGGTGAACTGGCGGACACTGACGCTACCATATCACCTGGGGGGTCTGGGGGCGCCTGATCTAAACTTATATTATAGAGCAGCGCAGGGTGCTTTAGCCTATTATTGGATGCATGGCTCGCCTGATATCCCGTTTCTCCGCCTGGAAAGACTTTTCGCGGAGCCCCTCCCAGCTACCCTATTTGAACCGGTGGATCGCCGGACCGGAGTCTTGGATTCGGTAAAACTCAACCCGCCACGCATGGCATTTGTTGCAATTACAGGCGGGGTCATTGCTGTATGCCCCGACCATGCCCGTAGAGTGGGCGCTCTGGTTGGTACCGTGCAGAGACAAGGGGGTCGTCCGCGCGTTGCAGTCCTTAAAGATACGGACAATGGGAGACCTGTTTGATGATGGTACAGCGAAAACTTGGGAGGCAGTGGCGGACCCGGCAGTCTCCAGTAGCTTACTGCAGCGGTTTCAATTCCATAGGGTGTGGAGAGCGTTGGGGGACATACTAGGCGCAGACCTATCGGAACCTCCTGAAGTTTTGGAACTGTCCCATGTAATTAAAGCTAAGTCGCCACGTAAAATGGTCACGAATATATATAAAATAGCAATGTCACATAGAGCGCAACAATACACCAAGGCTCGGTTAGCCTGGCAACGTGATCTACAGGAAACCATTGATGATTGTATCTGGGCCTATTGTTGCACGGGTACTCGACATGTGTCCTTGCATGGCAGACACAGACTTATACATTTTAAATTTGTTAATAGAGTGTACTACACCCCGGAGCGATTACACAGATATGGGTTAAGGGACTCATCAGCCTGTGAGCGATGCAGAGCGCAAGCGGCGGATTTCATTCACCTTGCGTGGCACTGCCCAGGGGTGCGTGGATTCTGGGAGACAGTATTTAAGAAGCTGGGTGAAATTGTAGAGGCTGTTTTGACTCCGGACCCGCTTCTGGCACTACTGGGATACTCTAAACCGCTGCCTAGATCAGTGCGCAGACTGGTGGACATGGGACTACTCATAGCTAAACGGCGCGTTGCAATGTGCTGGTTGAGAGGGCCCTTACCCACCATAGCACAATGATCGCAGGATATGCTTTATTGTAGCACACAAACAGAGACATTTAGTGAGCTCCTCCCTCCCAGGAGTAGACCCAAGAACTTCTGGGGACTTTACAAGACATTCCAACTCTCCAGAGCGGGAAACACAAGTACTGAGCAGCAGGGGACCTTAGCGGGCTCTGCCCTCGTGGCGCCTGACTAGCCCAGGGTGGGTGGTGACACGGGCTGCACAGGCGCGGTCATGGCTGGTGCGATGCGTTGGGGCAGCAGGTTCTGATAACGTTTACTAGGTGGGAAGCACCTTTTACCGTGCACTGATAAACTAGCGACATTCCACAGTTCGAAGTGTGAAGATGTGTATTTCTCTTTTTTTTTTTTGAGGCGCGAGCTGAGCAGGGTTTGTTTGTTGATTTAGGGTATTAATATTTAAAAAAAAAAAAAAAAAAACAATGCCTAGCACACACTCCCCCCTTACTCCACAGGCTGGCGTACACCATCAGTGCGATTGTCCAGACAGGTCCAATCCTTCTTAGGGTTCATTATCAGTTCTATTACAGAGAAAACATGCCCAGGGCCAAGAGAGGATGATGGCATTCTAAAGACTGCTGTCTCTGTCAGACATGCTGTCCTCTTAAAGACAGTAATGAAATTATTACCGATGATAGCATCATGTATTGCCATAGTGCGACATGCGATGCTGTTTATGCATCCGAGGCAGTGCTTCGTGAGGCAATGGTCACAATCTGAGAGCAATTTGGAGAATCCAGTGTTGGTAAAGGACAAGACTCAGTGTAGTCTTCTATGATTAACAGCAAAAATCTGTTGCTCTGGAGGCCTTTTCTTGACCATCTCCCACAGGTGACCATTACCATTGATGCCTCACTTGTAGGCTGGGGAGCCCACCTCTGCAACATGATTGTTCAGTGCATCTGCACTCCACAACACCATGCGTGTCATATCAAATTCCTGGAATTATTGGCCATCGTCTAGCCCTAAAAGCCTTTAAACACATCTGCTGGGGTGGCAGTCATCCTAACCACAACATGACCGCCATGTACTACATTCCAGATGCAGAGGGAAACCCACTGTCCACAGCTGTCTAAGGTTTGGCATTGGGCAATTCGCAACAACATACACCTGTTAGCTGAATACTTGCCAGAGGTGGACATCTGTTTTGATGACTTACTAAGCAGGATGCATCAACACGCCCGGGAATGGGAACTGAATCCACAAGTCCTTCACAGGTACTTTTGCAAGTTGGGCCGTCTAACCATTGATCTATTTGCCACCCCCAGAAACACAAAATTACAAAGCTTCTCTGTTGGGCAGCCCCACAGTCCATAGGAGTGCCCTATGGATAGACTGATGCAAGATAATTGCTTAAATTTTCCCTCCTATCCCACTCAGGAAAATTAGGCAGGTATCCATCCTCATCCTAGTAGTACCATCCTGTGCTAGACGACCCTGTTATTACATGCTGCTGTAGATGTCGCTCAGTCCACACGAGAAGCTGTAGCTGCGGGCAGACCTCACTCATTATGAGGGCCAACTCAGACAGCCAGCTCAGCCATCCAGATCCCAAACAGCTCAAGCTAGGAATTAGACCTGAGGTCCTAGAATTCAGGTACTTGAAGCTCCCAGAGGTGTGCATGTTCATTCTCTGAGGCCCACTACACCTGACTTTGTGAAAAAGGGTTGTCCACTACTGCATCGGCTAACACATAGACCCCTTAAAGAGCTCAGTACAGGATATCATTTGCCACCAACTTAACCTTCAGAAGCCTGGATTAGCATACTCTTCTGTTAGCCTACATGTGACTACAGTTGCAGAATGAATGGAAAATAGGGAGCAAGTCCTTCGTTAAAATGGCTTTGCACACACTAAATGTTAAAAGGGCACTCATACTACAGTCCTTCCATAAAACAAAACAACTCTTTGAAGCCTTTGTGTAGCTTCACATGGGCACTCTATCTCCAAGTCTGGCATTGCAAGATGGATTGTCAAATGCATGCTACACTGTTATATCAAAGCCAAGCGCATACTAGCTGGACCCCCCTTCCGTCTACAAGAGTGCACTCCACATGCAAAAAGGATGCCACCAAGTCCTTTTTAGGCAGCATTTTTTAAGTAGACCTCTGCTAACTGGTCAACTCCACACATGTTCTCAGAACACTATTGTGTGGAAATCCGCACACGTCTACAGGCTTTAGTTGTCCAAACCGTATTAAGGACTCTGTTTGAAAAATCTCTGTGATCTGCTATCTTACAAAATAATAACTAGTAAAGTAATTAATAAACATTTAATTTAATGAGTAGTTCCTTTCATTTAATTCTAATCGGAAAGAAATGTAAAATAACTTTCGAGGTGTGTTACGGTTCCTACTATTTCAGTAAGACTGTGCGTTTGGGCAACATCCTTCTCAGGATGGTAACGGGATTCAGCTGGGCTAGAATTCCAGCATGTGGCGAGCTCGACAATCCCATCGAAATGCCCTTCTGGCTAAACAAAGGGTTGGGACAGTTTTTAAAATAAACTTCACCCATTCTCTCTATGCCAGACGAATGGACAACAAAAACATTGTGCGCTGTGAACTCAGTCCTTGTACAGAATGTTCAAGGGCCTGATAATATGGCTCCGACGAAGTGTAAGTGTAACAAATGTATTTTTGGGAACATTATCCCATACGGGTGCGCAAGCAAATGTGTCAAAAGTCATCATTTAAAAAGGATGTCAACTTTAAACATAAACAGGAAAAATTGAGGTGTTCTGTGCCCGGGGCCTATGTAACCTCACGACAGAGGTATGTGTGTCTGTAGATACACATGTTGTGCATACTCTTGCCCATCGGGTGTTGGGCCCAGATGTATGCAAGTTGTTTTTCTTCGAAGACTTCTTTCGATGATGACTAAATTAGATTTATAAAGCAAACATACTCCACAGAGTGTCCCTGCACAATCTTCAATGCTACCTCGAGTCACAAGGTACTGTGATGACTCCTCTTGGTGATAATGCGCATGGTCATCGACTCCATTGTTAAATTGTTTTCTTTCCACCGTCAGGTTTGGATGTGTGCTCCCAGCACAGCTGCAGTGCTCTTTTTGGTTCACACTGTTCCTTCCCTCTGTCGGTGTTTTACTTTGATCGCGTCTCCCTTACTTTCCATCTTGGGCTGACATTTGATTATTTCGCTCGTGCGGGGTCCAGGTTGACCACAGCCCCTCCTGGGCCTTGCCCTTCAGGGCTGACTCCAGTCTCTTCGTCACGTCTCTCCACTATCCCTCGACTGCGATGAAACAGACACCATTCCGGTATTGTCCCCTCAGCCACGCGAAATGTCCTAGGACCAATCTCCATCAGATCTGCAATCTGTACCCGTCGCCTGAACATGATGAGGCCATCTGTGACGCTTGCCACCCCTTCCGCTCCAAGAAGACTCTTCGCCACCATCGCGCTCATCGACTTGAGATGTCTCGTAGGGGTGGGGACGACAACCCGGACCTCTTCATCCAGAGGACATCGGGGGAAGCATCGTCAACAACAGTCTGCTTCAGATGGAGAGGCTTTCTTCTCTGAAGAAAGTTCTGGCTCCCACCTGGAGATTGAGGACCTTCTGCCAGCCCAGCAGTCCATGAGTACAGCACCCCCCCCCCCCTCGACACCCCTCTCAACCCAAGCAGGTTTACACCAAACAGCACTCAGCCACGCTGGAGCACCAGAGACAGGCTTTCGGACCACCACTACCTTCGGGCCATGTTCAGCACTGACAAACCACTCCAGACGCCCTGACCAGCTCCTGCTCGGTATTGAAGAAGCCTTTGATACCCACTGGCTACTCCAGCACCTAGCCGACCCTCTGCATCAACCACATCTGCCTCTTGCCGACCACAACCTCGGTGCCAAAACCAAAGGTGCCCTTGGAGCCGAAGACCTTGGCGCCGACCAGCAGATCTAACACCGGTGCAGTCGAGCAGATTCTCCATAAGCTGCAGAATGAGCTCGACCCAAGGCAGAAACATTTGGTCATTCACACCCACATGGGCCGCATCCTTGTCCCCCCTTCGGGCCCTGCTGCTCCACCCTCCAAACGTCAGCTGGCCTTCAAAGAGGCCTTGGACATTCCAATTCCGTCAAAACAACGCAAGGAAGTGAATAAGGCTTCCAGCTCCTTACCCCTTGCACAACCATCCCCTCACCCTGTTCCTCAACATCTGCCTTCGCCGTCCCCACCTGCTTCTCCAGGGGACCCTCTTGACATCATACCTCAGCGGTCTCCACACGGTGATGACACATTTGACACTCCTCTGCAGAGTGACCCATGGGACTCCTAAGTTGTAGACACACCAGGCGATAGAGACCCTGACCTTTATCCTGCCCCCCTCCACCCCAGGGATGATTCCTGGTGTTATCAGGAACTAATTGGTAGGACTGCCTCTTTTAAGTTGGAGCACCATACTGAGCCCTTAGAGGAGGACATCCTCTTGGAGACCCTCTCCTCCACTCACCGCGCTACTCAGTACCTCACCATGCTCAAAGGCATGCTACGTCACACTCCTGATATTTTAAAAGACCATGTCCGAGCTAGGGTTATAGCACCTAGTTAAAGCCTCCCCTTCTGACTCCATCTATGTTCGTGATCATCTCCTGTCCGACTCTCTGATAGTCATTCCTGACTGTAAGCAAACCAACTCCCAGGCCAGCTGGGATGCTCCTCCACCTGAAAAGGAAAACAAAATAGATGCGGCTGGGAAAAGAATGGCCGCGCATTCAGGTCAAGCACTGGTGTATAGCTAATTATGTCGGCTTACAAGCAATTTATGATTGTTGCCACTGGGCAGAGATGGAGGAGCTCCTCCATTACCTCCCAGAGGAGCATAGTAAGTAAGTAAATTTATTATGCATGAATAATTAAAACCGTTGCATACACATTATAATAAGAGGAGCATAGGAAAAAGGGGCAAGAGATCATTTCTGAGGGCAAGCTGATATCTAACACCTATTTAGTGTGCCCTGAATGCAGTTGACACCGCTGCCAGAGGGGTAAATTCCAGTGTCCTGCTACGCAGACATTCTTGGCTCCGTATCTCTGGCTTTAAGCCGGAAGTTGAGCAGAACCTGCTGAACCTGCCGTTTGATGGTCAGTATCTTTTTGGTCCACAAGTGGACCAGAGCTTAGAGAAGATCAAAAAAGATACGGAAACAGCCAACACGATGTGGGCACTTCAGACACCTGCTCCTTTCGCCACACCCCTTACCATGGAGGCTCAAAGACCACCTCCCCTGAAGCCTCCACATCCTATCAGCACACCTAGGGCCAGCAATACTTCCCCAAGGGTTATTTTAGAGAGTCCTGCAGGGGTAACAATTCTAGAGGCAGAGGTAAGTGTAGATACCCAAAAGGAGCTACAACTGCCACCAAACCCTGACTTGCCCCTTCTAAGTGTAACACGCTCTTCACAACTGCCTCAGCTATCCCAGAGCATTTGGCATTGAGCTCTGTGCCACAAAACTAATTTGCTAGCAGAATATCTTCTGGGGATGGACAACGATTTTGCTGACCTCCTCAGCAGGGTGCAGCAACAAATCCACAAGTGGGAACTCCACCCGCAAGTCCTGCTCCACTACTTTCACAGATTGAGTTTCCCACAGATAGACCTGTTTGCAACAGTAGAAAATGATAAATGCCCAAACTTTCCTCTAGGTACCCACACCCACAGTCCAGCGCCCATGCACTATGGATGAACTGGTCAGGGATATTTGCCTATGCTTTTTCTCCTCTCCCTATTCTTCCCTTTGTGGTTCGGAGGCTTCAGCAGACATCCCTTACACTCACTTTGGTAGCACCCACATGGGCCTGCAAGCCATGATTCATGACTCTGCTCAAATTCTCTCAGGTTCCGCGTGAGAGGCTCTCCAACAAGCCGGACCTTCTCACACTCAACCGTAGAGACATCAGGCACCCAGATCCCTCAACCTTGCGCTCTGGCTCCTGAGGTCATAGAATTAAGATTTCTTAATCTTCCACCTGACTACATGAGCATTCTCAAGGAAGCGCGCAGACCTACCACCTGCGCCTGCTATGCAGCCAAGTGAAAAAGATTTGTGTACTACTGTCACTCGAAGGATATTGATCCTTTGAAAGTCACAGTACGGGACATTGTTACTTCACTTGCAGGTTTCTGGTCTACCCTTTACCTCCATATGATTACACTTAACTGCCATGGCTGCCTACCTTCAGACTAGACAATATATCTCTCTCTTCAGGATACTGGTCATTAAAGCTTTCATGGAGGGTCTCAAAAGGGTCATTCCTCTACAGGTCCCAGCAGCACACTCATGGGATCTCAACATTGTACTCACACGACTCATGGGCCCTCCATTTGAGCCTCTCTACTCTCTTGGAAGGTGTCATTTCTAGTTGCTATCACCTCACTCAGGCATGTCAGTGAGCTTCAGGCATTAACCCTGGAAGAACCTTTCTTCCAAGTACATAGGGATAGGGTTGTACTCCGCACCAACCCCAAAAGTAGTGTCTCACTTCCACCTTAAACAGTCCATTGACCTTCCAGTTTTTTTCCCCACAACGTGATCCAGTTGTGGAACATGCTCTCCATACTTTAGAAGGAAAATGAGCCCTCATGTACTACGTTGATAGAAGCAGACCATTTCGAAAGACACAACATCTTTTTGTTGCTTTCTCCGAACCCCACAAAGGGAAGACTATCCAAGTCAGGCATTGCCAGATGAGTAGTTAAATGCATCCAGACCTGTTATGTTAAAGCTAAGAGGACTCTACCCACTCCTCCTATAGCACACTCCACTTGGAAGAAAGGGGCTCTATGGCCTTTCTAGGGTACATTCCTGTAGCTGATATATGCAAAGCAGCTACCTCATCCACGCCACACATTTTTACAAAACATTACTGTGTGGATGTCCTAGCCCACCAACAAGCTGCTGTTGGTCAGACAGTTATCCGTACACTCTTTCGATCTTCTGCAACACCCACAGGCTAGCTACCGCTTTTTGGGAGGACTGCTTTATAGTCTATGAACAGCATGTGTATCTACTGCCACACATGCCTTGAACGGAAAATATTACTTACCCTGTAAGAATCTGTTTGTGGCACGTAGTGCTGTAGATTCCCATGCGCCCAACCTCCTCCCCTGACGCCTTTGGTTGTTGCAGTATCTTTCACTATCTCTTTTTCCTCTTATGCATGGACATCTCTCTGTATATCGCTTCACATTACGTCCTCACCCGCCATGCAGGAAAACAATCTAACAATGGAGTCGATGACTATGCGCATTATCACCAAGAAGAGGAGTCACAGTATCTCATGACTCCAAAGACTTCTTTGAATTAAAAAAACTTGCACACATCCCGGCCCAACACTAGATGGCAGTAGTATGCACTGCATGTGACTCTACAGCACTGCATGCCACGAACAGACGCTTACAGGGTAAGTAACATTTTCCTTTTGATTAGCATTAGTTTAAAAAATGTTTGATTTTATGTACTCTAATGAAAAAACCTTACCCCAAAATCAATACTAATCCCTGAATGTAAGAAACCGTTACCACACACAACAGTACCTACCGTAAAATCCTAAAATCCCTTACACCCTAAAAAATGACCCACTCTAAACCAAAAAACCCTTATAACCCAATAAACATTTCTGAAACCTAAAACATCTTGCACCCAGAAAAACTATCTACATCTAGACCCTAAAAATCCCTTATATTTTTTTAAAATGTTGTATTTGCAAGCATTATTTTTTACTATTTTATTAAATATAATTTAGTATATATTTAAAAATTAGATATAAATTACAATAATTTTTAGTGCATAGTTTTCGATACCCTTAACTGCTTTTATACAAATCTTTAAATTTACTGTGTGTGTGTGTGTGTGTGTATATATATATATATATATATTCACTGTAAAAACCGTAGGTTTCAGACATGTTATAGTTACAAATTAGCATTTAAAAAACCTTTGAAATTCACTGAAAAAACCATAGGTTTCAGGGACGTTATAGTTACAAATTAGCATTTAAAAAATCTTTGAAATTCACTGAAAAAACCATAGGTTTTAAAGACAGTTATAGTTAGTTGGACATTGCACTCGTACAAAACCCGTGAAATTCCCCCGTTATAGTTAGTCCAGCTAACTATAACTCGCGCCCCCGCAATGCACTGCTGATGACGTCACATATTACATCACTCATGACATGGTCAGTGACATCACTGATGACATCACTGATGACATCTCAAATGACATCACTGATGACATCATCCAGTGACTGTGTGTTTCTGTAAAGTTTAAATATTTTTAATATATATAGGAAAAGACGTATTGAAGAATGAGTGGGTGTGTAAGTGTCTGTATGGATGATTTAGTAGGTGCGTGACTGACTGTATAAGTGAGTGATTTAACGTATCTTACTGAATGCATGGGTTAGTGACTAAACTGGGTGAATGTCTGTATCCGTCTGTCTGTTGCTGTGTAAGTGGCTGCATGTGTTTGAGAATAGCTACATGAGTGTCTATATGAGTTATTGAATGCTTGTGTGAGTATCTGTATGGGTGCCTGAGTGTTTGTGTGGGAGGGGTGTGTGCGACTCTGTGCATAGATGTGTGAGTGGGTGATTCACTGGGTGGATGGTTTCAAGAGTGCATCTGTGATAGACTGTATGGGTGGGTAAGTGTGTGTAAGAGTGTGTTAGTGAGTGAATGTATGTCCCAGTGGTACATGTGTGAGTAACTACATATGTGAAAGGCAGTATATATGTGTGTTGGAGTATATAAATAGCTATAAGCAAGAGTGACTGATTGTGATAGTGGCTGTGTGGATGAGTGTGTGCTTGTATCAGTGATTGTATAAGAGCGTAAGAATGTGCTAGTATTTGTATGAGTAAGTGAGCTGGTGTGTGTATAACTGTATAGGTGAGTAAATGGTAGTGTGTTTAATTATTTGCATGACTGACTAGGTGTGTGAGTACCTCTATGGATGAGTGGCGGTGTTTGAGTGTCTATATAGGAGTATGAGTGCATATGATAGTCCTGTACTGAGTGACCGTAAATATGAGTGACTGTTCGGGTGAGTGAGTGGATGTGTGCGTAGACCTAAGAATCAGTGAGTGGGTATGTAGTTATTGGTGTTGGAGTGTCTATGGTTTTGCGAATGGCAGTCTGTACTTTAGAGTGGGTGTATCAAAGGTTATATTAGGGTGTGAGAAGATGCATGAAATTATCACATGGATGATGTCATCAGTGATGTCATCAGTGATGTCATTTGAGATGTCATCAGTGATGTCATCAGTGATGTCACTGACCATGTCATGAGTGATGTAATATGTGACGTCATCAGCAGTGCATTGCGGGGCGCGAGTTATAGTTAGCTGGACTAACTATAACGGGGGAATTTCACGGGTTTTGTACGAGTGCAATGTCCAACTAACTATAACTGTCCCTAAAACCTATGGTTTTTTCAGTGAATTTCAAAGGTTTTTTAAATGCTAATTTGTAACTATAACATGTCTGAAACCTACGGTTTTTACAGTGAATTTCAAAGGTTTTGTAAATGACAATTTTTAAATGTATTAATTGTTATATACATTTTTAAAATACTGATTTACTACATTTTTAGAAACAATTTTTTTTACATATTTTATTATTTAAATTACATTGTAATTACATTATACATTACATTACAAAAAATACTTTCTCTTAATGAATTACTTTAGTTTAAATACTTTGCAGATAGGCAATAGACTTTTAAGTACAGTAGTTACAGTTGTTGCAATGGGCAACACATTTTCAAACACAATGCAACATTCAGCTCAATGTGAATTTCTAGTTAAATGCAATTAGTTACTTTATGGATTACTTTTCTAACCACAGGACTGGATCCTAGATTCAGTCCTGGGACATCTCCTGTAAACAGTTGAGTAAAAGCGTTTTGGTTACAGTCGTGATTTTTAAGGAATATTATTGTATTTTAAAAGTTGACACTTTGAAACTTTTTCTCATAGAATCACCAATGTTATCCTATGGAAGGAAATTCACTTAGCAGGTAAAAACTGTTATCGTTACTTTTTCTTACTCAGTGTTGGATCCTGGATCCAGCACTGGTGCATCTCCTGTAAACAGTTGAAAGAATGCGTTTAAGTCATACTGTCGATTTTTAAGGAATATTTGTAGTTTGTGAAAATCAACACTTTGAAACTTTTTGCTGAAAACCAGTCAATGTTAGCCTATGAAGGAAATTCAAGTTACCGGTAAGTACGGTTAAAATTACTTTTCAGGACCAGTACTGGGCTGAAAGATGCAGCACTGAGGTCTCTCCTGATAACAGGTGAGTAAATCGGAATTCGTATTTCGGCTGATTTTAGAGGGAATATTTTAAAGTTCCAAAACTCCACACTTAGAAGAATTTCCAAGTGAAACCAGTCAATGTTAGCCTATGGAAGGAAATTCAAGTTACTGGTAAGTACGGTTAAAATTACTTTTCAGGACCAGTACTGGGCTGAAAGATACAGCACTGAGGTCTCTCCTTATAACAGGTGAGTAAATCGGAATTCCTATTTCGGCTGATTTTAGAGGAATATTTGCACAATGGTGAAGGGAGGGGGCGGGGCCTGAGGTGACATCTTTGCAAACGCGCCCGTGGCGCGTTTTAAGTTGGGGGATTAAGTCCCCTTGAATCCTGAGGGTCCCTAGGGGCCAACTAGACCACCAGGAACCTCCAATATGCGCCAGGGGCTGCGTTGCAGAGACGTGTAGAGGCCACACCCCTTTTACACCTCTCTGCAACGCAGCTCTGTTGCGCATTCTGGATGTACCTGTTGGGCTAGTTGGCCTCAGGGACCCTCAGGATTGAAGGGATTTAATTCCCCATCTTAAAACGCGCCACGGGGCCTGTTTGCACACATGTCACCTGAAGCCCCGCCCTCCCTTCACCACTGTGCAAACGCGCCCCGTGGCGCGTTTTAAGTTGGGGGATTAAGTCCCCTTGAATCCTGAGGGTCCCCGGAGTCCAACTAGCCCACCATATACCTCCAAAAGCGCCACAGAGCTGCGTTGCAGAGAGGTGTAAAGGGCGTGGCCTCTGTACACCTCTCTGCAAGGCAGCCCCTGGCGCATACTGGAGGTACCTGGTGGGCTAGTTGGCCCCAGGACCCCCAGTATTCAAGGGGTCGTTCCCCTCTGCAAACGCGCCAGGGGCGCGTTTGCAGAGTGGTGAAGGAAGGGGCGGGGCCTGCGGGCCCGATCGTTTTTTTGTTTTTGTTTTTTTCCTCCCCTGAAGGGGGGCTGTGTGGCCCCCCTTCCTTTTTCTTTTTTGGGCCCTGGGGACCCCATCCCCCAGGGCCTTACCCCTTTTTTAAATTACCTTAAAAAAAAACGGGGAAGGGGGCCGCGTGGCCCCCCTTCCCTGGGCCTGTATTGGCCCCGGGGACCCCATCCCCCGGGGCATGGCCTCTATATTTATTTTTTTGAGGGGGCAGCGTGGCCCCCTCCTCTGGCCATTTTAAGGCCCCGGGGACCCCATCTCCCGGGGCCGGCCTTTCCATTTTTTTTTTTTTTTAATTTTTCTCTTTTTTGGGGAGGGGCCACTACTTGCCCCGGGGACCCCATCCCCGGGGCTGGCCCTCTCCGTTGGGGACTGTGGGGGTCCCCAATCCCCCACAGTCCCGCCGGCTCCCCACGTCCCTTGGGAGCCGGCATTGCTAGTTCCACATGGGGAGCAGCTGACATGCTGCTCCCCATGTGGAAAAGCAGTCGCTTTGGATATTGGAAGAGAGAGCAGGTTTCCTGCTCTCTCTTCCAATATCCAAAGCAGTTTGCTATGGCAGGACGGGAGCCGCGAGGCTCCGTCCTGCCATAGCAAACTACAGTGTCCCGGGGGTAGGCACCCCGGGACACTGCAGGAGCCGGCCCTGGGGGGTGGTGGTCCCCAGGGCCATCAAGGGCTCCAGGAGGGGGCCGCGCGGCCCTCCTCCCATTCAGTACACAGCCCCGGGAGGTGGTGGTCCCCGGGGCTCTGGAGTCCGTAACGGACCCCCATATTAAAATGTTTAGTGCCCCGGGAGGTGGTGGTCCCGGGCGTGTGGGGAGGCTGGAGCCCCCCCCACACAGGTTTAATAATTATTTTTAAAAAAGCCCCGGGGAGGTGGTGGTCCCCGGGGCTGCGGGAGGGCTCAGAGCCCTCCCGCACCATTTTTTAAAAAGCCCCGGGGGTGGCGGTCCCCGGGGCTTGGGGGCCCTTGAGGCCCCCACACATTAAATTATCCCCCCACCATGCCCCCGGGACTTGGGCCACCCGGGGCCAATTAACATCGAAGCGCGGGAGACCGCGCTTCGATTTTTCGGCAGGATTCGCGCACCCTGAGCGCATCCTGCCGATTTAAAAATTTTTTTTTTGCCCAGGGGGTCCTTGTGGGACCCCTGAGCAAACCTAGGGAGTCAGGGTGTTTCTACCCTGCCCCCTTTGTGCGCTTTGCGCACTTGTTTCTGTCCCTCGGTTCTACCGAGGGACAAAATGGCTGCCAACATTTCCTGAATCGGAATGTTGACAGCCAGCTGACAGCCAATTAACATGCAGCTCGTGATCGGGAGGGTACGCGGACCCTACTCGGCCTTAGATATCACTAACTTTTTACTTTTCATTTTCTCAGCAACTACTGAACGGATTTACACCATTTAACAAAAGGGTTCTTTCTGAACCAAGAACTACCTCTTTGCCAAATTTGGTGTAATTCCGTTCAGCAGTTCGGGCTGTAGCCGTGTCTAAAGTTTCCTATGGGAAAATGCATGGGGAAAACACGTTTTGGGACCCCCTTTTTTCTCGGCCCCGCTTGACGAATCCCCCGAGACTTTCAGGATAGGAGCGGACCGGAGCGGGCCACAAAGTTTGAAAATTTCGCGAAGATACGTCAACCGGCAAGAGAGTTATTTCAAATAGAATGTCGCGGATTTCCTATGGATAATAGGTTGTAACTATAACTATCTACTGGCGACCGCCAGTAGATAATATATATGTATATGTGTGTGTGTGCATGCACATATTATATATATGTATATGTATTCTCTGAAAAAAGAGGTTAGTGATGCTGTAGTTAGGTGTTGAAATGAGAGAAAAACGAATGTTTAATAAACGGAAAAAACCCTGACATTCACAAGTTTTAATTTAATAAACTAACTATAACTTGCAACCTGTCATGCACTGCTTATTACCATACATCACTCATGACATGTTAAATTACTTTATTGATGACCTCACTGACGACATCACAAATAACATTGGTGAGTTTCACTGATGACATCTCATATTACATCATACTTGATACTACTATTTTCATTACTCCATAAGTCCTTACTTCGTTTTAAAAAAGAAAGTTGTTAGTAAAGGCCCTATAGTCATGTACAGCTTAGAGTTACTGCATGTACACTTGTAGGTGGATAGTAGTACTCCATGTTACAGCAAAGGCTGAGTGCAACCTAGTGGGTTGCAGAGGCATTTTTCAAAGTGGGTTATGGCTTAAAGCCAAAGGGTGTTGCATACAATTTGTGAGCAATAGCCAAAGCTGCCGTGGACAATAGATTAACCACAACTGGATGTAATACAGTACTATAGAAGAAGTCTGTGTAACAGTGGTGCTTATAAGATGCTTCAGAACTTTGCTGGAGATTTCGAGGCATTACAAATTGTTGAATAAATTAGAATGTATAGGGGTGTGTGGGCAAGTGCCCCTTTTTGCATGGTTACCCCCTAGTTTTTGCCAGATACCTGATGCCAACTTGACTGAGTGTGTGCTGGGATCCGAATAATCAGGCCTCAGAACCAGTGTTCTTTCCCAAAACAGTACCCTGTATCCACAATCGGCACAACTATGGGCCACATGTAAGTCCCTTGTAGAAGGTACCCTTGGTACCAAGGGCCTTGTGACCAGCGAAGACCTCTGAGGGCTGCAGCATGTATTGTACCACCCTCAGAGACCCCTCACTAAAACGCCCCCACCCTGTCATGGCAGGCTGCGTGTTTTGGTGCAGACCAAACCGAAGATCCCTGTGTGCCATGCCCACCAACACTGCCTGTGGCTTGGGTAAGTCACCCCTCTAGCAGGCCTTACAGCCCTAAAGGCAGGGTGCACCATACCCAGGTAAGGGTATAGCTGCAGGAGCAATATGCCCCTACATTGTCTGTGTCATTCACAGACATTGTAAGTGCAATGAAGCCATTTTGAATGCATGGGCTGGGAGTTTGTCAACACGAACTCCACAGCTCAATGATGGCTTTACTGAAGTCTGAGAAGTTTGGTACTTTCCCAGCACATTAAACCTACACTGATGCCAGTGTGGGATTTAATGAAAAATGCACTCAGAGGGCATCTTAGAGATGCCCCCTGAAAAACGACCAACCATGGTGTGGTTCCTGACTGACTCCCAGCCATCTGCCACCACCAGACAGTTTTCTGGACCCCTGGGTAGAGAGCCTCCTCTCTCTGGGTCTGGAAACAAAGCACATCCTGGGCAGAGGTGTCATTCCTCCTCCCCCAGGATGGGAAACGTCCTTGAAGAGGGAGCTTCGAAGGCTTTCTGCCTATGTTAGCTGTCCCCAGCCTTTTGCTGCTATCAGCAACTGGCTCCCACCGGTTCTGACCCTCAGTTTGGGCGTGAGAACTGACGGGAAAACATAGCCAGGAAGCGAGGTGTGCCCACCTTTGCCAGCCCCACTCTTCAGGTGGGGGAGGCGAAGTGAAGGCCACCTCTGTCCCCGCCATCTTGGAGATGGGATGACCCATCCAATCAGGAAGAGGCCTATGTCACCCTCCCACTGGAGGGTGGCATACTAGGTGGTGTAGATACCCCAGGGAAGAGACCCATTGGTCCCAAACTGCACACTCCTGTAACGCCTCTAAATCTAGTATTTAGTGGCACCCCTGAACCCTGCCTCTTCAGATTCGACGTGACAAGAAGAAGGACCGAAGAGCCATGCTGCAGAAGAAAAGGACGATGACAACTGCTTTGGCCCCAGCCCTACCAGCCTGTCTCCTGCTCTGAACCCCTGCAAGCTGAACCCAATGAGTCCTGCAGCCAGCAGCTGCCAAGATTCCCAGGGACCTGCCCTGCCTACTTAAAGAACTCTGATCTCCCATGGACACCAGATTTGTCCAACACCAACCCAAGCCAGGACTCCAAATCCAGCCGGATCTGCGAGTCCTCACCACTCTGCACCTGACGCCCAAGGCCCGAGTTAGAGTGGCCTGACACCCCAGCGAGGTCCCCCCGGCGATCTTTGCCTATGTTCCAGCGTTGGAAGACCTCCACCGACCTTCTCCTCGACGCCTGCAGCCTCATCCTGAATGGTCCCTGTAGTATAGTGCCCCTTTTTGCATGGTTGCCCCCCACTTTTTGCCTGATGTTGATGCTCTTTGACTAAGTGTGCCCTGGGTTCCTGCTAACCAGGTACCCATGGCCTTTGTTCTTTCCCTAAAACTGTACCTGTGCAACCCCAATTGGCAACTCTCTGGCCACATGAAGTCCCTTGTAAAAGGTACTATCGGTACCAAGGGCACTGTGACCAGTGAAGGCCCCTAAGAACTGCAGCACATATTGTGCCACCCTCAGGGACCCTGTACCTTAACACACATACACTGCCCTTGCCGG
The DNA here is from genome assembly GCA_963921515.1 of Calotriton arnoldi. Lineage (NCBI taxonomy): Eukaryota > Metazoa > Chordata > Amphibia > Caudata > Salamandridae > Calotriton > Calotriton arnoldi. The sequence goes on along the minus strand of CAWUFW010000203.1, from coordinate 3,185,280 downwards.
CTGCTTGTTTTGGTGCTGAGAAAAGTGAAGTCGACATGGCACACATGCCTGTGTGCCATGCCTACAACCCACTGCCTATGGTATAGGTAAGACACCCCTCTAGCTGGGTGCAATATACCACTGGTGAGGGTACAGGTGTATGAGCCCTGTACCCCTACAGTGTCTTTGTCCATTCTTAGACATTGTAAGTGCAGTAAAGCCATGAAGAGTATATGGTCTGGGAGTTTGTCATTACGAACTCCACAGCACCATAATGGCCTTACTGAATTCTGGGAAGTTTGGTATCAAACTTCTCAGCACATTAAACCCACACTGATGCCAGTGTGGGATTTAATGCCAAATGCACTCAGAGGGCATCTTAGAGATGCCCCCTGAAAAACGACCTAACTCTAGTGTCCTGGCTGACTGGCTGCTCGCCAGCTGCCACCCCCAGACATGTTTCTGGACTCCTGGGTCTATGTGGAGGGTCCCCGCTACTGGAGCCGGTAAGGAAACCCGGCGCCTCAAGACACCCCTGCACCTCAAGCCCCACGGCCTTGGGTGACCCAACTGACGGTGTCCAGGCAACCTGCTGCATCCCAGCTTACCTCTCCAACCGGTGGTTGCCTCCAGGAAGCCTCCTCGTCCGAACCTGCAGTGTTAGTTCTGACTGGAGATCTCCCATTGAAAACAGGGCACCCAACGCCGATCCAGCACCGAGCACCCAGCCGCCCCTGTGCCGCTGTGGGTGCACCTTGTGTGCCCACTTGGCTCCCCCTTTGCCCTGAGCGTAACCCTAAGAGCTTTGCTCCCGCAACCCTGTGGCTTGCCCAAGAGCAGCTACCAACCGACGGCCCCCTAGCCCCATAGGCTTACATTGGTTTTCATCACTCTGCACCCGCCACCCTAGTGCAGCTGAGGGTGCATTTTGAGTGCATCCTTGACCCTGGGAGAACCCTTTTTCTAACCCCAGAAACAAAACCCTCAAGACCATTTACTTACCTATGAACCAATAACCTCATTTTACTCCAAAGGATTGCTTTGACTGTTTTCCTCTGAAAAACTTCTAAGTGTTGAGGGTGTTTGTATGGAAACCTGAGTAACTGTGTTCTATTGCAGAAGTGTTTTACTTAGCTTTTATCTAGGAAATTTCCCAGTGTGATATCTAGGCATATCACACTGAGTAGGAAAAGTGGTCCAAAAAGTACAATTCTATTTACCAGTACCAAGTCCTGCTTGGTTCTAAAAATAAAATACAACTAAAGTAATATTTTTAATACAAACAATTGGTCTGAGTCCAGTCTTTGAGTGTGTGACATAATATCTTGCCTGACTGTGTACAGTAAATGCTTAACACTACCCTCTGATAAAGCCTTACTGCTCGCCCACACTACCACAAATAGAGATCAAGGTATTATCTACCTTTACCTCTGTAAGCCTTTGGGGATCCACTGGACCCTGTGCACACTATCCCTTACTTTGGTATAGTATATACAGAGCCAGCTTCCTACAGTCACCGGAACCGGTGAGAAGAATCTGAAATGAAAGGACACCCTTTCACCCGCAGCCCCTGAGACCTGAGGTACCTGACTGACGGTGTCCTGGTGTCCAGCAACTCTTCATCTTCATCCTTCAGTCGTTGGTTCCCTTCATCCAGTCTTCTGGCTCCAGCCTGCAGTCTTTTTCCGCGACTGATATCCACCAAAGAAAAGCACCCGGCTCCTGACACCTCCTGAGCACCCTGCATCCCGCCCCTTCGCTGCTGGTGGTGTGGACTTGGTGCCAACCTGGGACCCCCTTTGCCCTCACCTTAACCCTAGGAGCTAGGCTTCCAAGTCCGACTGGCCTGCCTGTGATCGGTCCCTAACCAAGGTGCCCCGTAGTCCCATTGGCACCCTGCACCCGGCTGCCCTAGTGCTGCTGGTGGTGCCCCTTCAGTGCCAATCTGAACCTTGTTTGTACCCCCCAAAACTCTAATCCTAAAACGGTTTACTTACTTGTAAACTTAACACTTCGTTTTTCACCATTGGACTGAACGGTGGGTGTTTTCTGAAAAATCTTGTGTTGAACTGTCTTGTACTGCAACAAGAAGTAACTTAGTGCCTTTAACAGATTTAGCCTGTTTGCTAATGTCCTGTGTTTAAACGGTGTTAGGAGTGTGTTACATGCTAATCTAGAAAAGTAATCACGAAGTAATCCAAAAGTAATCTACAAGTAATTTCAAGTGCTTTTGAACAGGTTACAAATAGTTTTCTCAACTGCAAAAGTAATCTGAATGTTCCTATAAATCCAGTGTTCACTGTATTTTGAAAAGTAACATTGTCTGAAGAGTTAAACTTACCTGCTATTAAGTAAATCTTGGTTCTAGAAATAAAGCTACTTTTTATACAAACAGTTGGTCTGGATTCAGTCTTTGTGTGTGCGACATCATTTCTTGCCTGAGTGTGTACAACAAATGCTTAGCACTACCCTCTGATAAGCCTGACTGCTCAACCACACTACCACAAAAGAGAGTAAGGTATTATCTACTTTAGCCTCTGCTATACCTTTGGGGATCCACTGGCTCTGTGTACACTATACCTCACTTTGGTATAGTATATACAGAGCCAGCTTCCTACAGGGCATTCCGCTTAGAGGTGGTTTAACTTACATTGGGGTTGTAAGCTTGGCTGTAAGGTTTTATACCTTTGTGCTTATCTCAGGAAAGTATGTAGTGTTCTTCCACAAACTACAGAGGGTTGTCCATAAGGCCTGGCAGAAGGTGTCTTATCAGTGGCCAATGCATAGCTCTCAGTCCTCTTGACTTAAAATTGTGGGTCAGGTAAAGTTTTTAAGAGGGTGAGTCCATTAAGGTGAATAGCGTGCAAACGTTTTCTGGTTGGAGGTCAAAGTTTAAAGAGAGGGTGACCGCCGTCAACATCTATAGAGGCATTTCGTTTTTTAGGTGGGTGAATACCAGCGAATAGAGGATAACATTAGCCAAATGTGAATGATTTGGCAGATATGGTGTGTGTCCAGCATGTGGTCGTAAGTTATATCCATTATCACTTGAGTTGTGATAGAAAATTGGGCACAGGTGTAGTGTTTGAATCTTTCTGTCACAATTACTGAATGATGTCATTAAGAATGTCATTAATTATGTAATTTGACATGTCATGAGTGATGTAATCTATGAGATCATAAGCAGTGTTTGGCAGAGGCTAAAGTTAAAGCCAGTTCACTATAGTATAACTGGTGAATTTCAGTGTTTTTTGAATATTAAATGTTAGTTCTTACCTCATTTAAACACCTAACTGTAATGTCACTTTAACCTTTGTTTTGTTAGTGAATTTCAGTTTTTTTCCTGTTTATACATAAGATAACATCTTATTTCTATTCCTAACGGTAACATCACTTGAACCTTCAGTTATTTCGATGGTCTTTCGATCCTAGTTGAAGTTGAGCATATGCCAGACTGTCTGGGGATCTGCCAACCCCTGCTGCGCCGTAATCCAGGCTCTTTGCCCAATTCTGTAATTGCCGCGGCCTTCCATCTTTTCCGACGTGGATCAATTGAGTACACCTGTTCATCATCATCATTATCAAAATTTGTTTATTTCCGATTACAAATCCATAAAACACATACATAATCAACAATTCAATAGTACGACAATCCCATAGTAGAATAAATAGGTTAAAATGAGGTTATATTCGACAAACGATATAAATGATTTAAAACTACTGCACTGGATGCAACCACATTTCCTAGTTAATAACCAGCTACGACTCAATTACAAATGATCAATTGGCATCCAAGAAATGTACACATCCACAAGAGCTGGTTCGGACACTAGGCCTACATGAATGCGTTTTATCCAAGCTGCATGCAAGTACTTGGCTGTACTAATCACTACCGCTTCCCTGGTGTTGGATTTTAGTATCATTAATGCTAGCTGGGAGAAGTTTAAGCCCAGAAAACCACACACAGGGCAAATCCATTTCTTCTGTGACAGTCTAAGGGCAGGGCACGTAAAAACAAGCTGGGCGATGCAGTCACAACTGGTATTACACATTGGACAGAGATAACTAGGATTACTTGAATTCCCCCCATCTCCCTACAAATTCATCCACTGGGAGAGTTCCATAGCGAAACTACAAGAAAAGCTGTCTTGGAAAAGAGCCCTGTATGGCATTCAAAGATTCTTCACAGAGGGGGATAATCTTATGATCTAGGAACTTGTCAGTTGTGCTTCCTGAAGAACATTTTCGAATCTGTTCACCCCAGATATAATCCCTGCCCCTATCTTTGATTAGCTACTTCGAAATCTGGGTTGCTTCGTTAGGATTGGTCCACAGAGCTTCCATAGAGAGAGCTTTAAACATCCTCTTTAGATATGACAACCAAGAGATTCTTAGGTGATCTGGAGAGGTCAGCAAATCTCTAATAGAGGCCCTGTAGGAGTCCAATTCAGTTGTTGTCCAGAGCCTATGCCAAAACAAAAGGGGTCTTCCCTGGATTGTAAAGGTTATTGGGTACAAGCCCAAGTCCAGCAGCAAGGGGAGTTTTGGAGTACTTGGTGGGAGGTTGAGCAAATGTCTAAGAAAACTATTCTCTGCCACAGTTAACTCCTTAATGTATGAGTGACCCCACAGATCCACCCCGTATAAAGCAGCACTTTTTTACTTTATTTTATAATGTTCTAAACCTGGAGTTTAATTTCTAGACTTAATTTTTTTGGCCATTTTTAGAATTGTCCCAGACTTTTGCTGGAGTTTGAGTGCACTCTTACTAACCTCCGCCTTCCAATTAGAATTCTGAGTCAGAGACACCCCCAAATAAACAGAGTCATAGACACGCTCGAGGGGGGGAATTATTGACCACAATTCTTACATGAGAAGGCCTTCGGGAATTCAATGCCATGAATTTTGTTTTGGAAATATTTAGCTCATGGCCTTGATCTGCACACAACAGCAAGAAGTGATTTAAAATTGCTTTTAGACCACTTGCGGTTTTAAGAAATAGTCAAATTATTGTTTGCAAATTACAGGGTGGGAATTTTAGTGAGGCCAATTTATGGGACTCATTGTTTGGGAAGTTTAGAGCTCCAGCCAGGTTATTAATGTACAGCACAAAAAGGGTTGGAGCTAGTACAAGCCCCTGGAGCACGCCCTTCTCTATCCCAAATGCTTCTGTCAGTTCCCCATTTGACCCGTATCTAACACAGGCAGAATTATTCTCGTGGATCCTTATAATGATATCAAGGATATTGGCTGGGACTACCATTCTTTCTAGAACATTCCACAGCTTCCTTCTGGGAACCATATTGAACACAAATTTTAAATCTACCAACATTACGTAGAGATTGCCCTTACCCAACACAACTGTTTTCCAATGTAGGGTCAAATATTTTAGAATTTGGTCCAGGGTACTGATTTTTTGCCTAAAGTCAGCTTGTAAATCAACAAGGATATCACTGGATTAGACCCAGTCGGTCAGTTTGTCTAGTACTTGTTGACAAAATATCTTCTGGAGCCCATCTAGGAGGCTAAGGGGCCTATAGCACCCTAGGTCACCCCGTGGCCCCTTCTTCTAAAATGGCACAATCTCAGCTTTAAGCCAGGATTTGGGCAACAGGCCATTTTAGTATAGCCTTTGTAATAACATTAAGATAGTTTGTCCAGATTTCAGGATCAGCTGCATAAAGATCAGCTGGAATGCAGTCCGTGCCCGGGGCTTTGTTAGCAATAATTAATCTAGGACCCGGCGGGAATCTAGGCTAGATATCACAAGGGGGTCTATGATGGTTAGAGAGTTAGAGCGTCCCAGGCTAATCATATCAAGATCTGTCCCCTCCGTTACATGTTGCATATAGTTTCCCAAAATGACTGACCCACTTTTGCGGTTGAACATGGAATGCTACTGGCGAAGTTGAAGAGCGGCTGCCATGCTATGATGTGCCATAAGGTCTTGGAGTCCCCTGACTTGGCTGCTTAAGTCAGGTCAGCCCAGACCTCCACTTCCTAATTGGCTTTTGCTCTAGCAAGCACTTCTTTATATTTCTTGCGGGCTTCAGGGCTATTATCAAGATCCAGCACTTGGGAGTGTTATGCTATGGGTGGGGGTTAGGATGATCACTTCCGCCTCTCCTCGCTGCTCTAGATAACAAGTTTGTCAGCCCAGCAAACAAATCTTCATGAATTTTTATTTTTAGATTTGGGCCTTATACTTTGTCTGTTAGATGGTTTATCTTTTCCATAGCCTCTACCACCCTTGAGTACACCTGCTTCAGGAGAGCCGGGCGTGTTTCCACAAAGGACCATTTTAAGACTTTTATTATTTGAGAGGGCTACATTTCCCCAATAAAGTTGGATTAATTGTCGCCTTGCCATGTCCGACCAGCTCATTCAAGTGTAGTATCAGGGCATTATGGTCACAACCCCCCCGCCCCTCCTTCCCCCCCCACCCCCTTTCTATAACTACCATATGAGACAAAAATGGGCAGGTATAGCAATATATAGTCGATTCTACTTGAGCTTTAAGATCGTTTAAAGGTCATAGCGCCGTTCTGATTGGAGTTGGAGCTACCATTGCAGGCTCTTAGCCCTAATTTTAGTGTGGTATCCAACAGCTGGAGAGCCAAAGTAGAACTTCTTTGTAGGGTAGGGATAGCTAACCTTGGAATCGGCCAATGAGCATCGCCCTCATCTGTTAAAGACTCTGCACTGTCGCCTAGGAAATTGTATATCACATTAAAGTCACCTGCGACTATTGTGTGCTCATCCGGATGTGGGGAACTTAAATGATTGTCTAAAAGCACTAGAGTGGGAGATTCGCTATTAACGTTCTGGGGTCTATTATACACATTAAAAAGGAAGATGCCCTTATTATCAATGTGTAAGGAAAGAGCAAGGAACTGCCGCATTTTGATGGTACAATGTAGCACATTCCTTACCCAAATGACAAAACCCCCCATCGGTCGACCCTTCTCCTGGGACAAGGTTGGACAATAGAAGTTGGAATAACCACATCTAAAACAAGGTTCAGGGCCCCGGGTTTCGTGAAATACACAATTGAGTACCATTAAACTGGGTAATAGCAATACCTGGTATATACACTAGTTACAAAAACTGCAGTAGTTCACACTGCATAATAAAAAAGACAAATATTTATTTTTCTTGATCCATAAGTGAAGCTAAGCATTGTTCTTGCATACATTCGGTTAGCTTGGTCTTTAGTTTAAGTTGTGTATATTGAAAACAGCAGAACAAGTTGAGGACTAATGCTCAAGGCCTGGAAGTTTAGTAATCGAAAATATACAGCTGTAGAGTTTCTGCCATCTTTAGAACAGGTTTGTGACTTCATAGGAATTTACTGAGGATCGTATTAATACTCCAGAAAATGTATATATACTTGTCGAATTCCTGGACTAGTGCAGTGCAAATGTAAATGTACTTTTGCCGATTTTCCACAGAGTAGAAAAATCGGCATGCATAAGCACAATGCATATGTATATTGGCACGTGTCTGTTTCCCCCCCCCTCCACGGGTAGAATATTTTCCATCTATATAAATTTCTTTGTCCTATGTCCTCATAAAAATATGGGTAAGTTCCCTCCCTGCACCTAACCTGGAAATTTATTGAGCCTTTGCAGTGAGAAGTGTAAAGGTACGAGTGGAGTTCTACTACTCCACTTGAACGTACATTTTCACTTTTTTGCTATTCAAAAACCGGTATAACAGTACAACTAGAAAGGCACAGCAGACACAAGTTTCCAGGCATAGTATTGCACCTATTATATGACTTTTCTTTGACTACCTATCCACTGTATGGTATTATACGTAGTATACAGTTCTTCAGTTTGAAGGTCAACGAATGTGCCAAAAAACACATTTTGTTCATTTTTTTCCTTCTCCACAGGTAAAATGTTTTTCACTATGGAAAAAGTCCTTCCTCTACTCCCCCACCAAATCTTGTTGCAATCCTTTCTCCTCCCTGTCCTGGAAGGTGAGGAGTAACTTTCTGAACATTTCTAGGATGAGAGATTGTGAATGGCCCAAACCATACATGTCGGTGGGCATTACAAAACATAAATGGTTAACCTTACCCTGCTCCACCTTCTTATCCTTGTGTGAAATCGAATTTATGACTGCAGGTTTCTCTGTACGCATGGTGAAGAAATCAACAAAAGTAAAATTATGTACGAGGCATGTGAGGTGTAGATCACATGCTTTGCATACTGCTACCATCTAGTGTTGGGTTCGGATGTTTGCAAGTTGTTTTTCTTCGAAGAAGTCTTTGCAGTCACGAGGTAGGTGACTCCTCCTTTCGGTGATAGTGTGCATGGGCATCGACTCCAGTGTTAGTTTTTTTTCCACCCTCTGGTTCAGACGTGTATTGCTGCGCTCTGGTTCGAAGCCGGTCTTCGGGTTCCCCTCGGTGCGCAATCCACTCTACCCGCGTCGGTATTGTTTTGAACGCGTATCCCACTTCTCCACGTATCGGCCGAGGAAAACCTCTATTTCGAAGATCTTAGAAAGGCCGTCCGGCCTAATCGCGCCGGTCCACTTCGCAGTCGATGGAATGGACTCCATTCAAATTCTGCCCTCGGTGCCGCGCCAAGTATACACGCACCGACTTGCACGAGGTGTGCAACTTGTGCTTGTCTACGGAGCATAACGAACAGGACTGCGACGGGTGCAAATCGTTCCGATCGAAGAAAACACTCTGTGAGATGCAGAGTCAAAACATCGACTATACGCCGGAGATCTTCGGCGAAGGATCCGAGCACGAATTCGACGCACAATGGCCTGAGGAAGAACAAGAGGAACTTGTCTCCATTCCAGAATCGGACTCCGAGTTGGAAGAAGACTTGCCACAAGGTCAACGTACCGTGAATACAGAACGTCCCTTAACCCAAACTCAGCCGAAACAAAAGGCTTCGGTCCCACCCCCGCCTTTGGGCCACGGTCGGCACCAACAAGATGTTTAACGCCCGCCCTCCGGCTCGGCACCGAAACACGTCTCTAAGCCTTCTAGCTCGGGATCGAGTCGGACGAAGTCTGGCACTGAGCTGAAACCTTCAGGCTCGAAGCCGAAAACCGTTTCGGAGCCAAAAATGTTGACACCGAAAACAAAGCCTCCTTCGGCATCAAAACCTTCAACGCCGAAAAGTGATTCTACCCCGGTACCGAAATGCTCGGCGCCGAAACCTGAAACTGTTCCTCCAAAGCTGCAGAATCCGATTTTCGACGCCCCAAAACCCAAATTGGACCCAAAACAAAAGAAACTTTATTTAAATCCAGATACAGGACGTGTTCTTACTAAGTCACCTTAGAAACTCAAACCTGAGTCAGAGGACGCGCCTTTCTTTATTCCTTTCAAGACAAAGAATGTGGGTACTAACCATTCCCCTCCTCCTCTTTTACCACGTTCCCCTACACCAACCTCTCCACCTTTACATCATTTAATGATCACACCAACTAACTCACCACCACCTGATGATGATGATGGTGGAGATGGGGACGGGACAATATTTTACCAATAGACCCCTGGAAGGATTATCACACAGATTCACCTACAGATAACCACCCAGATCTTTACCCTGCAAAGCCTTCCCCTCCTGACGACAATGTAGGATATCTATAATTACTTGCTAGAGCTTCAGAATATCATGGGGTACAGTTACATAAGGAATCTTAAGAGGAAGATTTCCTATTTTAAACGCTCAGTACCACACAAAGGGCTAGTCACACTCTACCTATGCTTAAAGGCATGATGAGACATGCCGACTACATCTTTAAAGATCCAGTGCAGGCTCTCATTCTCACCCCCAGGATTGATAAAAAATATAAATCTGCTCCCTCAGATCCAGTCTTTATTAAAGGACAGTTACCACTAGACTCTTTGGTGGTCTCTAATGCCCGTAAACAGGCCAATTCACAGACTACAGGTGATGCTCCCCTCCAGACAAAGAGTCAAAACTATTAGACTCCTCTGGTAAACGAGTAGCCGCCCAAGCAGCAAATCATTGGGACATTGCCAACACCCAGGCCCTGATAGCCAGATATGATAGGGCACACTGGGACGAAATGGAGCAGTTGCTACAACACCTCCCAGATGAGCACAAAGCAAAAGCCCAGGATTTAGTCCAGGAAGGGAAGCTCATATCCAATTCCTCAATAAGATGCGCTTTAGATGCTGCAGACACTGCAGCTAGAGAGATCAACACTAGTGTGTTACTAAGAAGACATGCATGGTTGAGGATTTCTGGTTTCAAACCAGAAGTACAACAGTCTATTTGAAATACTCCTTTTGACAAGGAACATCTCTTCGGGCCCGAAATAGATAAGTCATTAGAAAAAATGAAAAAAGGCACAGAGGTAGCCAAGTCTATGGGAGCTCTGCAGTCTCCCTCTAATCGGGGCTCCTTTCGTTGGCTCCTTCTACCGTGGAGGGTCGAAAACCATGTCCTCAGACAACACTGCCACCTCTTACAAAGGCAACAGTCAATCTTCCTCTACAAGGGGTTTCTTTAGAGGAGGATATAGAGGTAACAACAACAAAGGTCGAGGCAAGGGTTCCGCACTGCGTAATTCCCCCTCTCCCAACAAGCAGTGACTTGCCTACACTTCCCCCGATCATTTAACACCTGTCGGCGGACGTATTCTACAATTCCCCCCCCATTTGGCAATCTATCACCACAAGCAAATGGGTGTTAGGAATTATCCAACATGGTTATTGCCTGGAGCTTACCAACAATCCTCCAAACATACCACCACGTTCTCACAAAATGTCACCAGAACATTTACATCTACTTCAGCAAGAAGTCCAGTCTCTCCTCTCCAAATGAGCCATAGAACCTGTGCCGTTACAACATCAAAGGACAGGCGTGTACTCCCTGTACTTTCTCATCCCCAAAAAGGACGGTTCCTTGAGACATATTCTAGATCTCGGAGAACTAAACCTCTACATACTGTCAGAGCATTTCCACATGGTAACACTTCAACAAGTGCTCCCGCTTCTACAGCAGGGCGATTTTATGTCTACTCTAGACTTAAAAGACGCATATTTCCACATTCCAATTCATCCCGCTCAACGCAAATACCTCAGATTCATCATAGCGGGTCATCATTACCAATTCAAACTACTACAGTTTGGAGTCACCACTGCTCCCAGGGTATTTACCAAATGTCTGGCAGTAGTCGCAGCACATCTGAGAAGACAACAAATCCATGTCTTCCCATACCTGGACGACTGGCTCATCAAAGCCAGTACTTACCAAATGTGTCTCCAACACACTCAAACCACTATTCACTTACTTCACCAACTAGGGTTTACAGTGAATGCGTTGAAGTCTCATCTACAGCCTTCCAACACACAAACTTATCAGGGCGCCACCGTAGACGCTCACAAAGCTCTAGCCTCTCCCAATACAGCCAGGATTCACAGTATTCAGTCCCTTCTCGCTCAATTTCAGCCCAACCAATCATTGCCAGCAAGAGTCTTCATGAAACTGCTAGGCATGATGGCGTCTTGCATTATAATTGTTCCCCACGCAAGACTTCACATGCGTCCCCTTCAAGAATGCTTAGCAAGTCAGTGGAACCAGTCGCAGGGTCAGTTAACCGATCTAGTGTTGGTGGATGGCCGCACCCATCGCTCCCTGCAGTGGTGGAACCCACAAAATGTATCCAAAGGGCGGCCCTTTCTCGATCCTGCTCCACAGACAGTGCTAACAGCAGACGCATTGCTCACTGGTTGGAGCGCTCACCTACAGAGTCACACAATCCAAAGATAATGGACTCTAAAGTACAGGAGCCTACATATCAATCACCTAGAGCTACTAGCAGTGTTTCTAGCTCTCAAAGCCTTTCAAACTCACCTTATAGGCCAAACTGTCTTAGTTCGCACAGACAACATGACAGCTATGTACTACATACAAAAACGGGGGGGGGCGCACTCCCTCCAATTATCACATCTAGCACAAGCCATTTGGAAATAGGCCATACATCACAAAATGTATCTCCTAGCAGAACACCTTCCAGGAGTAAACCATCAAATTGCAGACCTTCTCAGCAAACAGGGACAGCAAATCCACGAGTGGGAACGTCATCCCCAAATTCTTCTTCCCACCTTTCAGGAATGGGGATTTCCTCACATAGACCTGTTTTCCACAGCTCAAAACGCGAAATGCCCAAGCTTCGTCTCCAGGTTCCCACACCCGCTCTCTGAACTGGTCAGGGATATTTGCCTACACTTTTCCGCCTCTCCCACTCATTCCGGAAGCTCAGGCAAATATCCCTCACACTGATTCTCATAGCTCCCACATGGGCACGTCAACCCTGGTTCACCACCCTGCTGGAGCTGTCAGTAGTTCCACACCAAAAGCTGCATCTCAACTCCAGTCTCCTCACTCAGAGCCATGGAGAAATCAGGCATCCAAATCCCAAGGAACTCAACCTGACGATCTGGCTCCTGAAGTCATAGAGTTTGGTTATTTACAATTACCACCAGACTGTATGACTATCCTAAAGGAGGCTAGGAAACCTACTACTAGGGCATGTTATGCCGCAAAGTGGAAACGTTTTGTTATATATTGTAACAATAACAATATCAATCCCCTGGATGCTTCAGTACAAAACATCATCTGTTATCTCTTATACTTACAGCAATATGGATTAGCTTGTACATCCATTCGATTGCATTTAGCAGCAGTAGCTGCATACTTACAAAACAAACAACACTTATCTTTATTCATAGTACCAGTGATAAAAGCCTTTATGGAAGGACTAAAAAGAGTAATACCATCAAGAGTTCTACCTGCACCAGTGTGGAACTTGAACATAGTCCTTACAAGGCTAATGGGACCACCTTTTGAACCAATGCACAAGTGCCAACTACAATTTCTCTAATGGAAGGTTGCTTTTCTTATTGCAATCACTTCCTTAAGGAGAGTTGTTGAACTCCAGGCACTAACTATACAAGAGCCTTTCTTTCAACTTCACAAAGACAAGGTGGTTCTTCGAACCAATCCCAAATTTCTTCCAAAAGTGGTTTCTCCTTTTCACATCAATCAATCGGTTGAGTTACCTGTGTTCTTGCCTCAACCTGATTCTGTAGCAGAACGAGCTCTACACACACTTGATGTTAGAAGAGCTCTACTATATTATGTAGAAAGAACAATAGATTTTCGTAAAACAAAGCAGCTCTATGTTGCTTTTTCCCCACCACACAAAAGCAATCCCATCTTTAAATCAGGTAATGAAGGATGGATTGTTAAATGTATCCAAACATGTTATACAAAAGCAAAAAGAACATTGCCAATACCCCCTAGAGCGCATTCCACCCGCAAAATAGGGGCTATTATGGCCGTCTTAGGGAATATTCCATTAGCTGACATCTGTAAGGCAGCAACGTGGTCTACACCGCACACATTCACCAAACACTATTGTGTCGATGTGTTAGCGAGGCAACAAGCTAATGAAGGCCAGGCAGTACTTAGAACACTCTTTCAAACAAGTGCAACAGCTACAGGTTAGCCATCGCTTTAGGAGAATACTGCTGTATAGTCTATGCAAAGCATGTGATCTACTGCTCACATGCCTCGAACGGAAAATGTTACTTACCCAGTAAGCATCTGTTCTTGGTATCTATTCACATGCGCCCACCCGCCTCCAAGGGTATCTATACCTATTGCAGTTCTTTCTTATCTTAGATGCATACACATGGACATCTCTATTCTACCTTTACTAACTCCATTCTCACCCTCTGCGGGAAACAATCTAGCAATGGAGTCGATGCCCAAGCGCACTATCACAGAAAGGAGGAGTCACCTACCTCGTGACTGGAAAGACTTCTTCGAAGAAAAACAACTTGCAAACATCCGGACCCAACACCAGATGGCAGGAGTATGCAAAGCATGTGAATTTACAGCTCTACATGCCAAGAACAGATGCTTACTGGGTAAGTAACATTTTCCTTACTCCTGTCCGGATTCCTTTTATTAATTCCTGACCGGTATAAACAGGCACAAAATGGCTCAGTTGGGCCCTTTTTTCCATCTTTAGACCGGAATAAATGTACATGCATTTCTAAGTTATAAACAGCATGCAAGAGTTAATGTGGACATCTACAAGCTTACATGTTTTTGGCTTTTGACATACCTTTGCAGTATGTTTCACTCAGAACTCTCTAAAATCCACCATTAATTCTAAATCTCCAGATTCAGCAATGCTGCCATGTTGGCGGAATTTTCTGCTTTGACAAATGCATTTTCCTAGTGTAAAATTACACCAGTCCAGATCCTGTATACTTATTTGCCAAAAAATGTGAATTAGTCCGCATAGACTGCGTAGAGCAGTACATATTTGGAGACATTGAAAATCACACTGCCCATTCTGCCTCAATTTAGACTTTGGAGGGGTCTCACTCCACCACAAAGTGATTGGCTGTCCATGAGAAGGTGGTGGCAGAGGAGGACATAGCACCAGTCAGTTGCGAGAATCCCAGCTTCCTGAAATACAGTCCAATGCCGTGGAAAAGCTGATCAGATATTTTTTCCAGCAGATCACCTTGAAGTTGTAGAGTTCCGGAGGAACAGTTTTTTTTAAAGTTTCCAAACTTTCTTGGGCCCAAACAACCACAGAAGTACACTTCTAAGGCATGAGGACCTTGGGTTCAGTTATTCACGGCCTCCCTCACTGCAGTCAGCAGGTCCAGTCCTCTTCTGATCGTCTGCAGGTCCAGTAAGTGTTCTGAGGATGGACTTTAGGGTGCCACATTTATGCCTGTCACCGGCTAGTGGGTGGGGGTGACCCCTGGTCACTCCTAATCAATGGGGTAAAAGTTACTGGTGGCAACTCTGCCAACTTTTTCTGTAGTTCCTGTTTGCCTTACTGCAAACAATCCCACAGTGCACCTCACTCTCAAAATTCAAGATGGGGAATCCCTTACCCCCTTTATGCAGAGCTTGTGTGCCCACCCAGAGGTGTGGCCATGGGAATGAACAGTCCTCTCCTCGGGGGTCATGCAAAACTAATTCTTGGGGTAGCTTTCCTCCTGCTGGCCTTTCCAATTGTCACCTAACATTTGCTTGTGATATGGCAGGCCCCTTTGAATTTAATTAAGTTTCTTGGCCCAACCCAACTAGTCTTCGTGGTGGTGGGGCGGGGGGGAGGAGAGAACTCCCCACTCCCAGGCCATCATATCTTCGCTGGGAGCAGTTTTCACACGTCTTTCATATCTAATTCAGGCCAAATACAAGCTGAGCAGTTGCTGGAGAGCCAATGCAACAGCTTCATGCAGGGTAAAAGTAACTTTCTAAAGGTTACCTTTCCCGTATATTTAATGATAATCAGGCTACAACATTAGATTGCATTTTTATTAAATGCAAAATTAAGTATTTGAATGGAGTCTGTAGCTGGTGAAGTTCAAAGGGTATACCTTAAAGTGTATAATCCATACTTTGATTTGTCCTATGTTCCAGATGCAGCCGGACCAGTGACAATTTTTTTTAAGCCTAATTACTGTGGGAACATGCCATTTCTGATGTCATACATGTTCCACACTTAAGTAATATGCACCTTGCCATGTGTGCAGCAAGGTGCGCGTAGGGGTGACTTATTTATAATTTAAAGTCAGGTTTTCCTACCTGTCCAAAGGGTGATTTTCACAGGTCTGTGCATCAGGGTTGAAGCTGCTACTGTCAGGCTACACATAGTAGGCCTAAAGCCATGTTTTCACTGCTGCTGTAGTGGATGGCACAATAGGTGCTGCAGTCCACAAGGGGAATTAATCTTTCCTTGCCCTAGTTGTACTTATGCATCCTATGACTTTATAGGAAAGTAAAATGTGCCAGTCAGGTCTTACACAAATTTCAACATGTTTAAGCTGTCAGAGCACATACACAGGGCACTGGAAAGCAGTGTCCTAGTGTTAAGAGTTCAAGATTACCAGCAGGTAAGTCCCAAAATGAAAAACTGGTGGTGACTCCACACAACAAGGAGTCAGTTTGCTATCCCCCCGGCCCCCTCCACATTTCCTACCCGCTTTGCACCCAGTGGCATGGGAAGGTGGTCATGTTATTAACATTTTGCCCTGGGGGGGAGTTGCAAAGCTTGCACCTCCACCGCTAACAGCATGCCAGTGCTTGCCCCACCGTGCTAATTTTTTCAATTGCACCAGTATTCTCATGCTGTGACCTGTCAACCATGGTAAGAGGGGGGTGCCTCTGCCTGTGTCTGACTTTGGATATTAGTGGCATTTACCCATGAAGGCATAGTTGAGTCTACACCTGCATGAGTAGATTCAACTTGAAAAGTACTTCATGCAGAATTTGTGCATATTGGGGCAATTCATTAGCATACAGGACTACTGGAACCACTAAGCTAACAAGATGCTTGCCAACACCATCACAGGTTTGGGGTGGGTGGTGCTGCCTCAACCATTAGCATGTGCCATGTTTGCTGTTAAGTCTGTCGTTATGCATGCTCATCTGTAATAATAGCTGGGGTGGGCTACCACTGCAGAAGGTAGTGACTATGCCCTATAGAGATATGACTCATAGCCGTACTAGATACATTATGTAACTAGCACATCAAGTCACATTCTCAGTGTCCATCCTGTGCAGACTATATATACAGCTTTAGTGGGAGGAGCTGAAGTCTACTCACTGACCAGCAGCTATGTTTACTCTGAATTCCAGAGGTGAGTGAGTCAAAGGTTGGAGTACCCTACAAGGTGAAGGGCACAACAGTCAGTCTCCGGAGGTGGGCAATATTCAGATGCGTCACTGCATTGACAGGTGATCACTGAATACTCAGCTGACTGGGGAGCTGAGCTCACTGCACAACAAGTGGAAGTGTTTGGGAGTTAGTTCGACTGGGTATCAAAGTGCAGATTCTCAGGGAGACTGAGGGTCTTGAGAGCTAGATGGTTTCTTGGTGTCTAAGGGCATATTACATGGCTCTGGCAGTGGGGCTCTAGTAAGGAGAAGATGTTGATTGAATAATAGCTATTATTAGGGTGAGGTCTCAAACTCTTGGTTCAGATGGAGGAGTGGGTATATGCTAGCAAGTTTTGTGGGTGTCTAATGGATGAGTGAGCGTTAAAGTGCCTTGAAGATGGATGAATGCTTCCAAAATCTAGCAGATGACATCTCAGATAGCAGCAGGAAATTGGGTCTGATGGCTTGTAATGGTGACTGATTCCAAGCTGAATGTTGATATAGTGGATTTTGGGGCCAGCTAACTTATTGTGAGGGCAAGTTCATTGGTACTGTAAAAGTTCTGAGAGTGAGCCAAGGCTCAAAGACAACAACTGGAGGGTAGTGAAGTTGTTTTGAGTGTATCCAATGTCTTTGTGGGCCAACCTAGTGGACTAACATCTGACTGAGATGCTTTGAAGTCCAAGTGAGGGGCATTGTAGGAAGCTGGCTCTGTATATACTATACCAAAGTAAGGTATAGTGTGCACAGAGTCCAGTGGATCCCCAGAGGTATAGCAGAGGCTAAAGTAGATAATACCTTACTCTCTTTTGTGGTAGTGTGGTTGAGCAGTCAGGCTTATCAGAGGGTGGTGTTAAGCATTTGTTGTACACACTCAGGCAAGAAATGATATCACACACTCAACGACTGAATCGAGACCAATTCTTTGTACAAAAAGTTGTTACTTTGTTATTTTTATTACTAGAACCAAGATTTACTTAGTAGCAGGTAAGTGATACTTTCAATACAATAATACTTTTTCAAAATACGGTGTGTATTGGTTTTGTAGAAGCATAGAAGATACTTTTGCAGTAGAGAATGTGTTGTACACACTTGCAATTACTTAAGATTACTTTTCAGTTTTTGCAAAACAAACTAATCACACAGTTTAGGCGTTGCAATACATCAGTAAGCATGTTAACTCATTTGAAGACACTAAGTTACTTGGCTGCAGTACAAGACAGGTTCAACACTTCGAACATTTTTCAGAGAAAATCCACGATGCAGTCCTATGGAGGAAAAAGCAGTGTTAAGTTTGCAGGTCAGTAATCGGTTTTGGTAACTGAGTTTTTGGGGGTAGAACCAAGGTTCAGGTTAGAACACCAGGTGCACCACCAGCGGCACTAGGGGGGCCGTGTGAAGGGTGCCAATGTTAGCCAATGTGGCACCTCGGTTAGTGGCTGCTCACGGGCGGGCCACTCGGTTTTGGGAGGCAAGCTCCTGGGGTTAAGGTTAGGGCAAAGGGGATCCCAAGTCGGCACCAAGACCACACCACCAGCGGCAAGGTGCAGGGTGCTTAGACGGTGTTTGGAGTTCAATGCTATCCTATGGAGGTTGTTGTCTTTAGATTTCGGCTGCAGGCTCGGTCCAGGAAGCCTTCCGGGAAGAACCGACAGCTGTGTAGGTAAGTTGAGATGTCCCTCGAAGTCAGGGCACTTCATGATCTGGTCACTAGGAAACAGTGTCAGAGACTGCAGGGGTGCCTTTCGACGTCGGGAAGACGCTTACCGGTCCAGTCGCAGTGGAGGGGGGTCGTCATGAAGAGGCTGCAGGCGTCGACTCGGGACCTTGGAGGTGACACACCTCGATGGTTTGGAGGTCAGAACCGCTGGTGAAACCCTTCAGTACCGGTGGACCCTTTGGACACGGGTCATGGACAGCAAGTGCAGAGGTAAGTTCAGGAACAGGCTCTTGATCTTCTTTTGTGGACAGAGACACTATCCTCTGGAGTCTTGAGTCTTTGTTGAAGAAGGGGACCAGTCCTCACCAGGTCTGGAGGTTACCGATCCTTTTAGGAACCGTCGTTTTCTTTGCAAGGGGATTCAGAGCTGCAGGCAGGCCGGTAGGGCTGGGGACGAGCCAGTGGGGCCTGGAGTCTTCACTGCTGTGACGCCTTAGGGTTCCAATCTTCTTAGGTCATCGATTCTAAATTCTGGGTTCAGGGCTGCCCCCTAAATAATGTATTTAGCGGCGTTTTAGGGGTCTTGAGGCAGTAGCCAATGGGCTACTATCCTTAGGGTGACTACACTCTTAGTGTGCTCACCCCACATGGAGGAGTGGGCACAATCCCTGCCCCCGATTGGAGGGTGCCTGCCATCTGCAAGATGATGGGCACTGAAGAGTGGGCTTCACCTTGCCTCCCCCCACCCACCTGAGGGGTGGGGTTGGCAGAGGTGGGCACACCTTCTGGGCCGGCTAAAGTTTCCCACCTGTCTTGCCACCGAAAAAGGGGGTGAGACAGGAAGGGATCTGCTCCTGATAGGAGAGGCAGGGGATCGCGTTGCAAAGGTGGCAAGAACTTTGAAGCTCCATTGCCACTGATGGCTCTTCCTGCCCTGGGGGAGGTGTGAACACCTCCGCCTAGGAAAGGCTTTGTTTCTGAGCCATGGGAGCAAAGGCTCCCACCCCAGGGGTCCAGAAACCTGTCTGGTGTTCACCAGTCAGGAACCCACCAAAGGTTGCTTGGTTCAGGGTCCCCTCTAGAAGGGACACCTGAGTGCATGGAATAATAAATCTGACACTTGAATCAGTGCATGTTTATTATTCTGAGATGTTTGATACCAAACATCCCAGGTTCCAGTAAAGCCATTATGCTGCTCGAAAATTCGTACTTACCAGTTTCTAGACCATATTCTCAGGGTGGCTTTACTGGGCACTTATATTTAAGAATGGCCTTAGATATTATAGGGATCTGTCTGCTCATGCAGATAGGTCCTTACATGAGGTATAGGGCACCCTGCCTTAAGGGTGACTTACCTAGGCCTCATACAGTGCTGGGCACGCATGGGACACAGGGATGTGTGCCATGTCGATTCTTCACTTTTAGTTGCACCGAAACATGCAGGCTGCAGTGGCAGTAGTGCATGTTTGTAGTCAGAGGTCTCTGAGGGTGGCATAATACATGCTGCAGCCCTCAGCGGCCTTTCCCTGGCTACCATGCCCTTGGTACCATAGGTATCTCTTACAAGGGACTTGCAGGTAGGCCAGAGTTGTGCCAATTGTGGAACCAATGGGACAGGTTAGGGAAAGAGCACAGGCCCTGGGAACCTGATTGGCAGTGACCCAGGGCACACGCAGTCAAATTGCATCAGGTATCTGGCAAAAGGTTAGGGGGCAACCATGCAGAAAGGGCACTTACCTACAGGTACTCAGAAGCTTCTGAATTCCGGCAAGGAACTCTGACAGCCTATGTTGTGTTTCTTTGTAGATGGAGGGTGTCGGAGGGCTTTGATGGCCTGCATTTTGGGACTGATGATCTCCGCTATCGAACGAAGTGGGAATTCTAGCAGGGGAACTCTGAGAGTGTCTGGATGTTGGTGAAGTTGAGTGGGGGGCACATGATGGTCTTTAATAGTGAGTTGAGGGCATAGGATGGAGCAGGGTGAGGGGCTCTGAAAGCTTGGTGTGAGACTGTGGTCTGACGTATAGGTCCTGAAGTGGTTGTGACTGGAGGATGAAAAGCTTTTAGTGATTTCTGCAGAGCCGGCAGGAAGTCTAGAGTGTCGCCAAATGTTACTTCTCCTTGCAGTCGGCCATGACAACAGCGCTCACTCTTTTGTGCTCATTTTGACCGAGGCAAAATCTGAAGATAGTTTCGCACAAAAGTATTGGCATCACAGTTCTGTGTTCCCACAGATTTAGACTTGGATGTAAATGTATGGCGTGGGGTACTGTTGTTTCTGCTTATTTTTCCAAATAAACTGCATTTTGCTTTCACCTGCCCTTTCACCAGCAGAATCCGGGCAAAAAACCATTCAGTTTTATTCATAACATGATGTGGGATTAATGCATCACTTATGCAGTATTACTTTATCCCTCCAAATTAACAAAACGGCAAAAATAGTGGCTTTACGTCAGTGCTGATTGTGGCTATAAATAGATGCTACAACAGCATTCCACTGAAGCTATTAGTGATATTTACATACAGCAGTGCTTACCCGGGGTACAGTAGTGCACAATTGGAGGTAGTGAACATAAGATTGCACAGTAGGGGGCTTCAATATTGCACCATGTTATGCTGGCTATGAAAGCCCACCAAAACATTCAATTTCAAAGGTTTTGAATCCCAACAGTGAGGTTTCAAACCTTCATCCTTTTCAACTGGATTCAATGAGTACCATTGAGCTGACTAATATTAACAAATATAATATGGTATTCAGTTAGTGCTGTGTGCCATGTGAACAACTACCATAATTCTGTATGCATTTGCTTACGGTGCAGTTTCCCTATGGAGGTGTCGCAGATTAAAATATACAGGCAAATTGGGAAAAAACTAAAGTGCTTTTGAAAAAAAATTGTTGTTTTTCAATTTCATTAGTGCTTTTATATATTTGATGGTGCGCTCCCAAATGTACACATCTCGTTTATAATTGGGCAGTTAGCTTTGAACCAATACTCCGAGGTAGTGGCCCAGTAGTTTGTGGGGACTACTGCATCTCAACAGTGGCTACCGCTTACAATCCAACGCCAGAAGGGGGCCCATTTGCCTTGCACTAGGGCCCATGGTGGCCTTGCTACTCCACTGTGAAAGCCAGGCTTACATCCTTAGCTAGCTCATTTCTTTGTGAGTCTAACAAGATTTTGCAGAGTATATCTAGATATTGTAAATGGGCAGCACAACAAGTGAGTTGTGGCACAGTGAGACGAAGTAAATACCCCAAGAATTAACAGTGAAGAATAGCGAAACTGGGGAGATTTCCTTGATCCTCAGCAACGTAGACATTAGGCTGCAAGTGGAATCTGGATTTATTTACAATAACAATTTGTGAAATAATGTAAATGCTTAAAAGTAAATTTGCGAGAGCAATTCACAAGCTGTTTACTCAGAGAAAAAGTAAGACAGAGGGCAGTGACACATCCTGAACTCTGCTGCATTCATAAGTTCATCATAATGAAAGTGCTTGTGTATTCAGAGCCCTACTGCTATCAGAAAACTAGTCTAAACAGAGCTAATTCATAAGCTATGACTCTGTATGCAGAGCATGTAAACATTCAAAATTTCGAGATAAATAGAGTCCTGATATGTTCAGATTTCTGTCTGATCAGAGCCTTCCTGGAATCCAACCTCTGACGTAACATGAGCACTGGATTAATCAGTAAGGATATTAAAATATCTTTGATATAATGCGAATCTTGCTATATTGTCACCTTATTGGATGATGCCGCTTGAGACCAATATTTCTTAACAGAGCAAGCAGATGTCTGAAGCATCTAGTCTTTTAAGGCAGTAGACTTCTTATAAAATTCTACACCCCTGGGTTGGGAATGTTGCCGTATGTTTCTCCCTCTATTGTATGCACAAAAACAGCATGATGTGGTGGGGGCGTGGTTTGGACATCGGCGAGGATGGCGGCGTGAGCCTTCGTCTCCTCCCGTGGTAATGCCAGAATCAGCATTTCCACCCATCTCCCGCATCGTTTGATGACATCCCTGGCAGCAATAAAGTGGCGGAACTCCTGAGGAGTGCAACAATATCAAATTTGGGGCACTTTGATCATCTGCAAGGGCAGCGGCAGCTTCATCGTTTCTACCCCTCACTGGTCATCACCCGACCACGCGCCGTACTCCATTGCACCTCACGGCTCTACCGGCTCTCAGAGAGAGAACGATAGCACCTCAAGACCATCGACTCGACTCCGATTGTGTGTCAGAGCAGCCTCAGAAACCAGGGACCACTCCAGCGCGGAAAAACAACAGTCTTCTAGCTTTTTAAGCTGTTAAGTAAGGTCGTGTGGTCGTGCGCCTGTACTTAAGATGGCGGTTGTGTCCGTAATATGCGACTGAATTAGACCCGTGCTTTCCCTAGCGCACCACCACATTAGTGGAACTCTGAACCCCCAGCAATTAAGCCTGCAACTTCATGTGCCCATGTTTAAGCTTGTAATATGCGTTCACCTCCAAGTTGACTAAAGTTGACTAAAGCGCTCCAAGAAGCACGAACAACATTGTGCTCCTCTCATACTTAAATCTGCCAGCCCGTAACTTTCACGAGCACTGCTTGCTCAACGCAGCTCTTTTTAATGCGGGGATCACAGCTACTACAGCTACTACTACGTTTGGGACATACGTGCAGGAATGTATTTTAAACATAAATAAGCAACAAATTTGCTTTTCATGCTGACACCATTTAACACCACCGCAGTTAGCACCGAGTAGACTGCACATAAAATGGCGGCCATATCGGCGCGAAAACACAAGCACATCTAAGCGATCTCGCGCTTTAACCCCTGAAGCAGAACGGAATAGAGCATTCGAATAGCAGCTTTTGCCTATCAGTGTTTAACTGTGTTTAATTGTGTTGCTTTAATGGGAGGCAAAATGTGTATCCTTGTTTGCACTCGGGTGCCTGTCCTTAAGATGGCGGCTGCCATAGATGGCCCATGCATGTCTATGCTGTATCTACACTTCAAATTCAACGTGCTGTTTAGTTCTGCTACGAACCTGCTTTGAACCTTCAGATTATGATACATGAGAAACACCTCTAAAGTTAATGCCTTTTGTGGGGCACCTAATCTGTGAATAAAATCCTACCATCTGCAGCCATGCGCCTGACCCTGACATGGCGCCCCTGTCTAGAAGATTCTGTTTGCACTCTGGGAGCATTCTGGGAGCACTGCTGTACGCTACTGTGCATTTTTTTTAAGGTCTCTGTGTACACAGTCTACAAAGCTTATGCTGTACGCTATACACTATACGCTGTGCGCTGTGGGCACTGCTGTGCGCTGTACACTGTTTGCTGCACACACCACGTATCCTACACTATTGCTGGTGTCTGTTGTCTGTGTCTCCCAATCTCAATCTTCTAATAGTGTCTGGCGTAAACAGACATCCACCCATATCCAGCTATATCCAGTAATAACAGTGATCACCAGTGCGACTACATACCAGGGCGTTCCAGTACACCCCAGTGCCTAACAGCTACCAACTTCAAGTGCTGTTGCAAACAGAGTGAACAGAGTAAACACTGAAGAAAATCGGTAATCACCTAAAAATGGCCAATAAAGAAGCTAAGAACCTCAAGAGACTCAAAGCCGACCCTCCAAATCCAGATTCACCCATTAAAGGAAAACGTGACATCAACGCAACAATGGATACCATATTAAGCAAACTAGCAGAGGTCCATGATCTCGCCAAATCAACGAAGGAAGAAATCTCTGCAATCAGGAAGGATATTAGAGACACTAACGTCAGATTGTCAGAAACAGAGAGCAGAATCAGCCAACTAGAAGATACGGAAACCAAAGTATGTAAGACCCTCAAAAACCTAACAATCACAACGGACTCTCTAACGAAACGTTTGTCTGGACTCGAAGACAGAAACAGGAGAGGGAATGTAAGAATTTTTGGAATCCCTGAAGGAGAGGAAGATCCTTCAGGCTCATGCATCACTTTTTGGAAAGTTGGTTTGCGCAAGCCACTAATTTGTCTTTCAATAAACCCCTGGAATTTCACAGGGCCCACCGGGTCCCAACTAGAATTGTAGAAAATCAGAAAACTCCAAGACCAATTGTATGTAAACCTCTCCGATACCAACTTGTAGAACAGATCCTTGCCTTCATGCGTAAAAACAATCATATCCTTTGGAAAAACAACAACATTTTTATCTCTCAAGATTACAGCAAAGAAACTGTAGACACTAGAAAAGGATTCCTAGCACTACGTCCAAGACTAAGAACCTTGAACTATCAGTTTGCCTTTGCGGGTCCAGCAAAATTCCGTGTAATGGTTCAGGGATCTCCACACTTCTTCACAGACCATCTACAACTAAAAAGTTTCCTCGATGGACCAGATGATCTGTCTATGGACACGGCGACCTCCGGGCCTTCTTCCATAGCCTCTTAAATCTCCATTGTATCAATACCATGCAGCGAGCTGTATAGCGACATTTAAACTCTATTATACTTCATCTGAATATGCACTCTTCCGGCCTCAAATGAAGCAACATGACCATCACCTGATACTCATGCAAGACTCATGCTCATGCAATAGTCATGCAAGACGCTTTAACCTAACTAAATTTATCCGCAGGCGTGCCTCCACAAATGTTTGGCATTACGACATGATGTGCTCTTCTGGCCTCATTGGCCTTACCCGACCATTTGCCTCTCCTGGCCATCACCTGATCTCCATGTGGTCTCATGCAAGACTCATTAACCTACGACCACGAACCGGTATTTTCTAATACTAAGTACAGGCTGACACGCGAGATGATCCCTATTACCTTCACTTGCTCCTCACTCACGTCTCTTTTAGCTAATTTAAGCTATCTTGATGTGTAACTGTGTTCTGTGTTAATGACGCAGGTCAATGATTTGTACCGGATTTGAATATCCCGCCCGTATTGAACCTGGCCCTACCCTAGGCCCTTAATGCAGAGCGTCAGGTATCTTGTTAATGTTTAACTAGTTAGCTAGAACAAACTGTATACCAATAGATATTGCTAGACTATTGGGTAAATCCCAGTACTTGCTTCACGCTTGTGCTATACTGTGTGGTGCTGTTCTATTTAGACAGGGACTCGCGTTGTCCCTTTCGTACCAACAATTCCCACAAAGCCCTTATTAATCTCTGCACACGCTTCAACTTGGTAGACACTTGGAGGCTACAAAATCCCACAGAAAGGGAATATACCTTCTATTCATCCCCACATAATTCCTATTCACGCATTCATTACCTATTTATTTCAGGTAACGCCATAGCCAGGATCGAACAAACCTCGATTGAACCAAGAGTAATCTCAGACCACTCATGTATTAGCTTATCCATATCTGACCCGAAGCCTTTTAAAAAACAACCTCTCTGGAGACTCAATAACGAAGTCTTAGAAAAAGAGTCCCGCAGACAAATCATTAAAGGGCGCGATACAGAATTACCTTATGGTTAATAAAATGGGAGATACATCAGACCTCATAAGATGGGAGGCATTAAAGAGCACTATCAGAGGAGAGATCATTAAAATTAGAACTGCCATGAATAAGGAAGCCAATAACAATCTTGAAAAGTTAGAAAAAGAGATTGCTAGGCTAGATGAAAAACATGTAATATCTAGAGATACCTTAATCTTGAACGAAATAGTGAAAAAGAAATAAGAGTACAATAAAATACTCCGTGACAGAGCAGGGATATGGATAAATAAGCAAAAAAGCATTAAGCTTTGTGAATCCAACAAGGCAGGGAAGAGCTTAGCATCATACTTAAAGTTTAAACTACAGAAGAACACGATTAAGAATTTAATAGACCAAAAAGGTTTAGCTCACTCTGAACCTGACAAAATGGCAGAAATTTTTAAGAATTTCTATAGCACCCTATATAGTAAGAACTAGGACCTGGATAGCACAAAAACACAGGACTACCTAAACGAATGCACACTACCTGCCCTCTCAGAACAAGAAAAAATCGAAATCAAAGCCCAATTACCGCTTCAGAAATCGAAAGCTCGATCAAGGCCCTCAAAGCTGGGAAGGCTCCGGGCCCTGATGGGTTTAATGCCAAATTTTACAAGTGCTTCTCCTCGGCACTGACTCTCCCACTTTTAAACTTGTTCAACGAATTTAGTGACTCTGGACAGATTAATGGGACACCATCAGAAGCTATCATAGCAGTAATTCCCAAAGAAGGAAAGGACCCAACACTCCCTTAAAACTATAGGCCGATATCTCTGATTAACTTAGACTGCAAAATTTATGCAATGATCCTCGCCAAGCGCCTTCAAAAATTCTTACCCAAACTTATCCATCCCTCACAAGTTGGTTTTTTAAAAAGCAGACTGTCTAGTGATAATACTCGTATCCTAGCTCATGTCCTAGAGAAAGCCAAACTTACTGACTCACCAACAGTTGCTATCACTTTGGATGCCGAAAAGGCTTTCGACAAAGTTGATTGGGCCTACTTGAAAGCAACACTTGATAAATTTAATTTGGGTAAGAATTTTACGCGTATGGTGATGGCACTATATTTTAACCCTTCAGCCAGGGTCAGAGCGGGAGGCTGCCTCTCATCCTCCTTCCAATTAGAGCAGGGAACAAGGCAAGGATGCCCTCTTTCACCCTCTCTATTCCTACTTGCTATTGAACCTTTCCTCTATCACCTTAGGAACAATAAACAGATCACAGGGATACGTTTCAACAACTGCACGGTTAAAATAACTGCTTATGCCGATGAAGTGTTAGTTGTCTCCGAGAATGCGGAAGCTGCTATCCCTGCATTCATGTCCTCAATAGATGACTTTGCTGCAGTATCTGGGTAGAAGTTGAACAAAGACAAGACTGATGTAAAGCTCCTGAACAACCTTGGTGGAAAAGAAATTATTGGTAACTCGGGTCTCCTATGGCAACCTAAGTGCTTCAAGTATCTGGGCTTAGACTTCACCAGAGATCTGATCACCACCCTCCAGACCAATGAAAATGCCCTCACCAAGAAAATCTCTTCATTGTTAGATATTGGTCACCTAAATTTATATCCTGGTGGGGAAGAGCTGAGACATTAAAAATGATGATTACTCCTCTTGTTAACTATCTAGCCAGCATGCTACCAAGGACGTTTTCCAATGACTTCCTGAGTAGGATCTATAAACTTTTTAACATGTTCCTTTGGCAAGGTAAGAGACCCAGAATATCTATGAAAAAGCTTGAATTACCCAAAGAAAAAGGTGGTCTGGGCCTCCCGAACTTTAGGAACTATCAAACCGCGTATCTTTGTAAACAAGGTTCTAACTGTCTACTCCCTCAGGCTGACTATATCCCAGTCTGGATGGACATAGAAAGATCAATCATCCCTGATATGCCTCTGCCTGCTCTCCTCACTATGGATATATCCTCTTTACCACACTCAAAATATATTTTGCTTAACACTAAATGAGCCCTATTACGACTGGAACACTTCTCCACACTAAAAATCAATAAGTCCAACTTGTCCTCTCTCTGGCGCAACCCGAATTTGAAGGTTGATGGAGAGATGATCCATTGGGAACATTGGTCTAAAAACGGCATAAATCTAGTGAAAGACCTTTTTACAGGGACCCTCCCCTTACCTTTCTCTGTGCTGCAGTCTCGACACGGGCTAAAAGCGATAGATTTTTATAAATTCCTAAAACTAAAATCACTCTTCACGATGCGCTCTATTAAACCTTCCGACCGGTCGATACTCCCAAAGATGCTACAGCTGCTAAAGTCAGGACACACCGTCTCTAAAATATATAAACTTCTATCCCCTAAACCTCGCAAATCTCACATGAAATGTGAAGTAAAATGGGAATCTGAACCCAACTCTAGCAATATCCCATTCGACTGGGAGAAAATACATATCACCCCCTTCTCGAATAAAATCTCTCCAATATTATCGCAAACCAAACTTATGCTAATAAATAGGACATACTGGACCCCCGAGAGAATTTTTAAACTTAACCTCAGTGAGAGCCCTACATGCTGGAACTGCAAATCTCACGTTGGTAACCTTGCCCACATGCTCTTCCATTGCCCTACCCTACAAACATATTGGGATAAGATTTACGAGTGTATAAGCAACACTTTCAACATAGCCCCTCCAAGGGAATTTTCCTATATCCTATTAGGTGCTTTGGACCCTAAGATCACAGATGTGAATGATCGATACTTGTTAGATCTTATGCTCACTTTAGCCTGTAAAATTGTACTGAATAAGTGGAAGATTTTCAAAGAAGCCTCATTCAGGATGTGGCAAGAATGGCTATCCTTCCTCAGAGGAGCAGACAACGTCGCACTTCACGCCTCTCCCTGGCGTAAACCACACAGGAAACTATGGAAGTCCCTTGACGCCTCTTCCTTTTCATATGACCCTCCGTGAGAATCGACTGAACTCCCAATAACGTAATGCCTACAGAATGCTACATTCGCGGTGATACTCATGTACTGTATTGTATTTCCTGCCATCACAACTGTGTAAACTGTACTTGCTTGTCACACCTGTACTATACTGTATTGTATTTTTTATTATCATCCGGAGAGGTACTGTGCTTGCCTGTCCCTGTATGTCATTGCGATGTCACGTCGATTACCATGGTAAGGCACTTGAGTAACTTATTGTTTTCTATTTACTTTGTATTTCTTATGATTTGTCAGTACTCTTTCATTTTCGCCCTTGTGTATCTCATCATTATTGAGTTTACCATTACTTATTTGTTCATTTCTTGAAATTCAATAAAAATGATTTGAAATAAAAATAAAAAAAACAGCATGATGTGTTGCATGATTCATATGGCCCCCAAATAGTTTGGTTTTCAGAACCACAAGGCCTATCAGGGAACTCCACTCTGTGTACCTATTTGGGGGAAGGTAGTCATAGAATAAACTAGCAGTCAATCGAGAAATCAGGAAAATGTCTGAGGTAGCAAATATAAAGAGAGCAAGTGGCTCATGTTTGTTCATTGAGTGTTTGGAAGGTGAATGAATCAAATCTAGAGCAGTCTTAGTTCTGTTTATTGTCGCACATGTAGCTGTTTCTCACAGTCAAGCGGAATCCTGCAAATCCTATCAGCATGCTTGGTGCATACAGGAAAACCTTTATGATTTTCTTTTCAAAATAAAATGGTCAAAAGACCTTATTTAATCTAAGCCACCTACATCCATCATTCTCAAACTCCATCCACATTGGGATTTGAAAAGTTATCTATATGTTCTGGTCCATTAGCCATTTGCTCCCCGCACTGCCAGTGGCATGGCACAGGTGATAACAAAGACAGCCATTTGAGTGTCGATAGATATGAGTCTCAAGCACCTGGTGCTGCTTACACAGTGTTCTATAAAGAAACGGTCATCATTAAGATCTAATCTTAAAGGTAGATTCTCCTGTGTTTGTGTGTTGCCATTTAGAGTGGCTGCAGCGCAGGTATGTCGGGCACAACACTTGCTTTCTAGAGCAAATGCTCTGGTTGCTTTTACCATGTGTGAAACATCTTTGTCGGAGTGCTCAGGGTGCTCTTTAGAGGTGCCATCTCGCTCTATTTATTCCAGAATTACACTTTTCAGACTGTTCAACTCTCTGTAATGACTCATTTATTTAAGGGGCTAGGTTGGGCTTTCTGAGCCACGTAGTTGAGTAACTTGGAATTTGCTTTTCTTTTGATTCTTAAATACTTTGAGTTACGTTGCTCTAGTTCACCCTTTTGTAATTATAATTACGCATGGAAAACTTTGCTTCAAGTTTTATTGTCTACTGGCCTATTGGATTTCAGTCCAATGGCCCGGAAAGCACTGGTGGGGTCAGTAGACGTTTATTGCTCTGAAGAAAATGAAATGCTGTTCTAGACAAATTCCATTGGTGTGAGATCTGGACCTTGTCTATAGTCCATTTGAATGCTATTGGATGAATACATTTACAGTTGTAATTGTTGTTGGGAGTTTCTTCTCTTGGCATTGAATTATTAATATATTTTGGAATTTGATAGTTTTCGTGTTTGACACACTCCTTTGGCAATTTTGTGAAATCTATCCAGTTATTCATTCCTTGTGATAGTAGTGCAACTCAAATTAGTTTAAAGGAAAATAAAGGTAGTCTTTTTGCTACTGCAACATGGAAACAGCAAAATGCTTCATAGATCGATGTTTTGCAGACCAGCTGTTCTTTAAAAGACCGTGTTTGATTAACTTTGTGTTGATCGCTTTTCCTTGTTTTTCTTGTAGGGGCTAATGAAGTGCTACTTGTAATTGGAGGTTTTGGGAGCCAGCAGTCTCCAATTGACATTGTAGAGAAGTATGACCCCAAAACCCATGAATGGAGCTTTCTGCCGGTAAGAGTTGGAGATGTACATTCTAAAAAAAAGCACGTGTTTGGGGGGTTGCTTTGCTCAGATGAGGAACCCTGTATTAAATAAGATGCAGCATCAGAAAGGTTACTGCTACTTATGTGTCCAAGAAACAATTCTGTTTTTTATGTGGTTTAACAGTGCAGTGCTTTAATGCTACTCAAGCGAATATTGTTTAAAATCCCACTAATGTTGTATGCATTTAAGATCCAAAGTCTTGTAGGCTCCATCAAGAAAATTCCTCAACTCAGCCAAGAGATTATTCAAGTGAAGTTATTTTGGGCCAGTTTCAGAAATGTGTGACATTTTTGAGCAAGTTAACCCATTCACCTAAGGTTCAGGTTTACAGACTTGCTCTAAAATTACATGAAGATCAACATACCTCAGTAAGAATAGATTCTTTGGTGTGCTGTAAATCTCATTTGACTCTGCAAAAATGTGAAGAATAAAAATACATAAAAGGTGTTGAATGAGTTTCAAGTTTTAATTTTTTAAGAGAACTTGAACATTCAGTTTGCACACTGCTATTTGCATTTTGAAATAACCTGGTTGGTTGGCTGTCATTACCACTACGCCCTGACTTGCCTCTCCTTCCCCGATCATACACCACCTGTTGGGGGCACCGCTTGGTGGAACGTCACCTCTGACCATTGGGTATTGGATATGATCCAACATGGTTATTGTCTGGAGCTCACTTCTGCGCCTCCCACCATTCCACCTCGCAAACACAAACTCTTTTTAGAATAGAAGAGGTCCAAGCGCTCCTTCTCAAAGAGGCCATAGAACCCGTCCCCCACCTTCAGCAGGGCACAGAAGTATACTTTCTGTACTTTCTCATCTCCAAAAATAATTATTTTCTTTGACCCATTCTGGACCTCAGGCCCCTCAACAAAAATATTATTTCAGAGTGCTTCCACATGGTTACTCTTCGGGATGCAATAAGGAGACTTCATGGCTGCTCTCGACCTGAAGGACGCTTCGTTCCACATACCAATCCAACTGGCAAATCGCCGGTATCTCAGGTTTGTATTCAGCGGAAAAGCAAAAGACACACAATTGATAGACGGAATGCAGAACAAATCAAAACATTCACCCCCAGTCAAGAGATCTGGGTTAAATCCATCATTCTTTTGCTCACCATGCCACCCCAGTTTAGACCTGGCCATATGCAAATCAGTCTTGACCCTGTGCCTCATGGGAACAGTCCAGCCCGAACTGCCAAGCCAGGTCCTTCCTGGACCGGAAACAAGCATCCTAGGACCGGTTTCGGGGTTTCACCCCTCATCAACCAGGATAGCTTGAATCCAGTGGCACAGTGAGTGTGATCTGTGACTGGGGGTGAGTGTTTGAAAAGTTTCAGCACTCCGTCCATCAACTCCTTGTGTTTTGCTTTGTAGTCAGCGGAAAGCATTACCAGTTCAAGGTACTCCCCTTCGGGGTCACCACTGTACGCAGGGTGTTCACCAAGTGCCTTTCGGTGGTGGCTGCTCATCTGCGCAGACAGGGTGTTCGTGTCTTCCCCTATGGGGACGACTGGCTCATCAAGAGTGCCGCATGTCAAAACTGCCGTGAACACACTCAGAAGATCACAAAAAACTTCCTTCACCAACTAGGGTTTTCCATCAATGCTGCAAAATCCCACCTTTAACCCCTCCAGATACAGCCCTATCTGGGGGCAATCCGCAACCTCAGAAGTTGGCATGGCTTATCCAAACGCTGCCAGGATACATTCCTTCCAGGCACTAATTCCTCCTTTTCAACCAGGCCACCAAATCACGGACAAGAGTCATGCGCTTCCTTGGCATTATGGCCTCCTATATTGCCACAGTGCCTCATGTCAGATTACACATGCGTCCATTGCAGATGTGTTTGGCGCACCAGTGATCCCAAGCTGAGGGTCATTGGGGCGATCTAGTGTTGATCAGCTGCTGCACTTCTCGCTCTCTGCAGTGTTGGAGCACCAACAAACTGTTGCAGGGGCGGCCTTTTCTCCACCCAGCTCTGCAGAAGACCATTACAACGCACGCCTCCCTTACGGAATGGGGTGCGCACTTACAGGATCTGACTGTCCAAGGCCAGTGGGAACCCAGCCACCAGAGTCTACACATCAATCACCTGAAACTACTAGCTGCTCACCTTGTGTTGATGGCTTTCCTTCTCCACTTGATTGGCAAAGTAGTCCCCATCAAGACGGACAGCGTGACAGCCATGTACTATCTTCAAAAGCAAGGGAGCATCTGGTCTCCCCTGCTCTCTCACCTAGCCCAGAGCATATGGCAGTGGGCTCTCCAACTCAAGATCCATCTGATAGCGGACTACCTTCCGGCAGTGGACAATGACTTTGCCGACCTCCTCAGCAGGATGCAGCAACAAGTCCACAAGTGGGAACTCACCCGCGAAGTCCTCCTCCAGTGCTTCCGGCGTTGAGGACTCCCGAAGATAGACCTCTTTGCCACGGCAGAAAACGCCAAATGCCCAAGCTTCGCCTCCAGGTTTCCACACCCACAGTCCTGGGGTAATGCATTATGGATGAGTTGGTCAGGGATATTTGCCTACACTTTTCCTCCTCTCAGACTACTTCTGTTGTGGTTCGGAGGCTTCTGCAGACTTCTCTCACCCTGATCCTTCTGACTCCCACCTTGGCACGCCAACCATGGTTCAACACCCTCCTCGAACTCTCAATGATTATGCACGAAAGACTCCCCAACACGGGGAAGGAGGACCACGCATACGGCGTCCAGATTCCGGTTTGGCAGGATTTATTATACCGGTCGCTTGTTCGATTGGCTCCAGTGCAATACATGGGACCGCCCCTAATTGAATTCATTATTAGAGACCCACGGTCTACAAGGATTTTAAATGGACGCAGATTAATTGTGGGAGATTATGCATTCCCAGAAATTACGGAACGTCTACATTGGTTGTTGTTAGAGGGTATATTCCACGTGCTATTCTTTCATGGCCCTGATGAAGTTCCCAGTTTGGGAAAGAAACGCGTTGGCTGGTGTTTCTCAAGTGTACTGAAATTTTTACTTGATTGAAATAAAGAAATTGATTTTACACTTCACTATTCGACTATTGGACTTTATGATCTGCGCACCCCCATTTCACAAAAAATAATCTTTTGATCTGGAGCACAGTAGCGTCACACAACGGCTGGCGTAGGGGCTGTTTGCGCAGTAAAACTTACTGATTGGAACTGGCGTGAGGTGCGGAACGAGAGATCCGCCGTTGCTCTATTGGACAAAGACTCCCCAACTGGCTCGACCTTCTCCTGCAGAACCATGGAGAAATTGGGCACCCAGACCCCAGGTATCTCAATCTTGCGATCTGGCTCCTGAAGTCCTAGAAATTGGGTATCTTAATCTTCCACCCGAATGCATGAGCATTCTGAAAGAAGCCCGCAGGCCTACTACTCGTGCCTGTTATGCTGCAAAGTGGAAGAGGTTTGTCTACTATGTTCATTCAAAATACACTGACCCTTTAGCAGTCAAAGTTCAAGATATTGTCTGCTACCTACTTAACTTGCAAACCTGTGGTTTAGCTTTCACATGCAAAGGACTATATCTCACTGCTGTAGCCGCCTACCTTCAGAACAGGCAATACATTTCCCTCTTCGAAATTCCAGTGATTAATGCTTTTATGGAGGGTCTCAAGAGTCATTCCTCCTTGGGTTTCACCAGCCCGACATGGAATCTCAGCATTGTATTAACAAGACTCGGGACCCTCCGTTCGAACCCCTCCACTCCTGTCCCCTCTAGTTTCTCTCTTGGAAGGTAGCACTTTTGGTCGTCATCACTTCACTCAGGCGTGTCGGTGAGCTTCAGGCACTAACCTTAAAATAATCTTACTTCCAGATACACAGGGATAGGTCTGTCGTCCGCACCAACCCCAGCTTTCTCCCTAAGGTAGTGTGGGAAAGTGGGTTTCTGTTGCAGTACCCTCCACTTTTTGCCTGGCTTTTGATGCAACTTTGACTGTAAAGTACTGGGTCCATTGTAGGAAGCTGGGTTTCTGTTGCAGTAACCCCCCCCCCCCCAACACACACTTTCTTCCAGATTTCTGATGCATTTTGACTTGATGTGCCCTGGGTCCCTGCCAATCAGGTTCCCAGGGCCTGTGTTCTTTCCCAAAACTGTACCTTTGTATCCCCAATTGGCACCTCTCTGACCACATGTAAGTCCCTTGTAAGAGGTACCATGGGTACCAAGTGCATTGTGACCAGGGATGGCCTCTAAGGGCTGCAGCACATATTGTGCCACCCTTAGAGGTCCTGTAACTTAACACATTCACTGCCATTGCAGGCTGCGTGTTTTGGTGCAGAGAAAAGTGAAGAGTCGACATGGCACACATCCCTGTGTGCCATGCCTACAACCCACTGCCTATGGCATAGGTCAGCCACCCTTCTAGCTGGGTGCACTATGCCACTGTTGAGGGTACAGGTGCATGAGCCCTGTACCCCTTCAGTGTGTAAGTCCATTCTTAGACATTGTAAGTACAGTAAAACCATAAAGAGTATATGGTCTGGGAGTTTGTCATTACGAACCGCACAGCACCATAATGGCTTTACTGAATTCTGGGAAGTTTGGTACCAAACATCTCAGCATAATAAACCCACACTGATGCTAGTGTAGGATTTATTATACAATGCACTCAAAGGGCATCTTAGAGATGTCCCCTGAAAAACGACCAGCCTCTGGTGGGTTCCCTGACTGGTAAACACCAGCCTGCCACAACGAGAGATGTTTCTGGACCCCTGGGGTGGGAACCTTCACTCCCTGAGCCCCGAAACAAAGCCTTTCCTGGGCGGAGGTGGTCACACCTCCCCCAGGCCAGGAAGAGCCATCTGTGGCAGGCGAGCTTCAAAGGCCTTGCCACCTTTGTAACGGGACCCCAGCCTCTCCTGCTATCAGGAGCAGGCCCCCTTCCTGTCTCCCCTCCTTTTCGGCGGGAAGACAGGCAGGAAAAATTAGCCAGCCCAGAAGGTGCGCCCACCTCTGCCAACCCCAACCCTCAGGTTGGGGAGGCAAGGTGAAGCCCACTCTTCAGTGCACGCCATCTTGCAGATGGCAGGCACTCTCCAATCAGGATTAGGGATCGTGCCCACTCCCCCACGTGGGGTGAGCACACCAAGGGTGTAGTCACCCTAAGGTCAGTAGCCCAGTGGCTACTGACCTCAAGACCCCAAAATCACCCCCTAAATACAGTATTTAGGGGACAGCCCTGAACCAAGAAGACAGATTCTTGCACTTACGAAGAAGAAGGACAAAAGAAGATGCCCAGCAGAGGAGACAGCAGGAAGAACTGACTTGGCCCCAGCCCTACTGTCCCTTCTGCAGTTTCTAGAGATCCTGCGCCAAAAATCACCTTTTCCTTCTGCCAGCGACCTCCAGAACCCTGGGAGGACTGACTGCCTTCAACAAACACCGGATCTCCTGTGAACAGCAGCTCTGTTCATAAGAAACTCCCAAGACAGACTCTGATCCTGCTAAGGACAAAGAAACCCGTCACCTGGAACCACCACTGCACCCGACGCCTACGGCCCCAATCCGGGTGGCCCACCAGTCCCAGCGAGGTCCCCCAGCACTCCAGAGCCCTAGTCCACCGTGGGTTGACCCATCCAGGACTCCTCGACGTCGCCTGCAGCCTCTGCACGGAGGCCAAACCAACCGCGAGTGGCCCGGTAAGGTGAAATCCGACCTCAAAAGACACCCCTGCATCCACCCGCCCTTCGCCCTGGAGAAGAGAACCTGAGGTGCACCTCCGTCCCCGAGCCCTCCAACTTACCTGTCCAGCTGTTGGCTCCTCCCAGAAGACTTCCTGGACCGAACCTGCAGCCAAAATCCAAATCCGGCAACTCCCATCGAAAACAACAGGGCACCCGACGCCAAAACAGCTCCCTGCATCCGGCCGCCCCTGTGCCGCTATGGGCGCACCTTGTGTGCTGAAGTGGATCCCCCTTTGCCCTGAGCTTAAGTCCAGTTGGTTTGCTCCCACAACCTTGTGGCCTGCTCATGAGCAGCCACCAACCGGAGGCCCCCTATCCCTATTGGATAACATTGGGCCTCTGCACTCTGCACCCGGCCGCCCTAGTGCAGCTGAGGGTGCTTTGGGAGTGCATCCTCGACCCTGGAGGAACCCTGGTTCTAACCCCAGAAACCCAACTCCCACAGCCAAGTACTTACCAGTAAACCTATAACTCCATTTCCTCCCATAGGATTGCATTGACTGCTTTTCTTTGAAAATTGTTCTAAGTGTGAAGTTGGTTTATATGGAACTCTAAGAAACTGTAAAATATACAAAAACTGCTTTGCTTACCTTTTCTCTAGGAAATGTCCCAGTGTGATATCTAAGCATATCACACTGAGTAGAAAAAGTAATCTATAAAGTAATCTGCAAAGTAATCAAAAGTAATCTAACAGTAATTTCAACTGTATTCAAAGCATTTACAAACCTGTAACAGTCATTTTCATTCAGCTTGCTTGTATTGTTCAACCTGCCTTGAAAAGTACCATTTACACTTACCTGTGCCAGGCTTGCTTGGTTCTAGGAAATAAATAATATTTTTATGCATACAAATTGGTCTGAGTTCAGTCTTTGAGTGTGTGGCATCATTTCTTGCCTGAGTGTGTACAATAAATGCTTAACACTACCCTCTGATAAAGCCTTACTTCTCGCCCACACTACCAGAAATAGTGAGTAAGGTATTATCTACTTTTACCTCTGCCTACCTATGGGGTTCCACTGGACTCTTTGCACACTATACCTTACTTTAGTATTGTATATACAGAGCCAGATTCCTACATCCATGCTGTCCAGGTTCCCAGTACCAGTGTTCGTTTCCTAAAACTGTACCATGATTGTCCGCTTCAGACCCCCTGTAGGTCCCTAGTAAATGGTACCCTGGTCCCTAGGGCATAGGGACTGAAGAGAGTCCCCTAGGAACCCCTCCCTGGGGCCATACTGTCTGCCATTGTAGCCTGCATGCCTTGGTGCAGACAAAAACGACAATAGTCGACATGGCACACTGCCTGTGTACCATGTCCAAGCAGCACTGCCCAAGGTATAGGTAAGTCACCCCTCTAGCAGGCCTTACAAACCCTAAGGCAGGGTGCACTAGATCTCAGGTGTGGGCATAGCTGCATGAGCAGATATGCGCCTACAATATCTAAGTCTATTCCTTAATATTGTGAGTGCCAGGAAAGCCATAGAGAGTGCATGGGCTTGAAACTCGACAACCTGAGTTCCCCAACACAATGATGGCTTAACTGAACCCAGGAGTGTTTTTTGTACCAAACTACTCCTCTTAATAAACCCACACTGATGCCAGTGTTTGATTTATTAAAGCATGTACTCGGAGGGCACTTCAGAGTTACCCCCTGAAAGCCTACCAACCTTGGTGTGGTCTCTGACTGGCTTTAGGCAGACTTCCACCACCAGACATGTTTCTGGATACCTGGGTCGAGAGCCTCTGTTCTCTGAGGCTAGAACAAGGCACATCCTGGGCAGATGTGTCACCCCTCCTCCCCCAGGATGAGAACAGTGCTCGAGAGGGGAGCTTCAAAGGCCTGGCTGCCTTCGTAATGCGACCCCAGGCTCTGCTGCTAGCAGCAGATGGCAGCCCACGTTTCAAACCCCCACTTTTGGCGGGAAAACCACAATAGAATAAGAGGTCTGGCCCCCTTCGCCAGCTCCACAGAAAGACTCCTAATCTCCTGTGGACAGTGGACCTGTCCAGAAGAAACAATCTGCAAAGAAAAAGATTGTTTTTTTCCGCCATCGGGTTCGGATGTGTATTGCTGCGCTCCGGTTCGGCACCGTTTCTCGGACCCCTTCGACGCGCAATCCATACCCTCGACGGTATTGTTATCGATCGCGTTTCCCCATTCGTCGCGTATCGTCTCAACTTTAACATCTTCGATCGGAAAACTCGTGGAAGGCTGTCGGGCCTACCTGCGCCGACCGCTCTAGCAGTCGATGGAACGGGCTCCCTTCAAGTTATGTCCCGGGTGTCGTGCTAAATTTCCACGCACCGACTCGCACGAGGTGTGCAACCTCTGTCTGTCCCCGGAACATAACGAGAAATACTGCGACGCGTGCCGATCATTCCGATCGAAAAAGACTCTTCGTGATCGTCGGGCTCGACGTCACGAGATGCAACAGCAAAGCGGCTCCGCACCGGACATCTTCGGAGAGGATTCCGACTCCGAACATCATGCCCAGGGAGCCGAAGAAGAAGAAGAGCACTTCTCCGTGTCCGAAGCCAACTCAGACATTGAAGAAGAGGAGCAAGTTACTCCGGGTCAGCGTACCGTGAGTAAAGACAACCCCTTGCCCCACCATCAACCTAAAACAAAGGCTCCGGTCCCTCCTCTGCCTTCGGGCCAAGGTCGGCACCGACAAAAAGTTTCCGACGCCCCGCCCTCGGGCCCGGCTCCGAAACATAAAGAAAAGCCTTCCGGTTCGCGCTCGAACCGACCCCATCTTGGTGCCAGCCCGACACTTTCGGCACCGAAACACAAGTCCAAGCCGACACCACAGGCGCCGAAAAGCTCGGAGCCGAAACCTTCAACGCCGAAACAGGCAACCAAGGATAAAGAGACTCCGTCGAAAGAGCCTCGGTCCGATCACTCTATTTCAGATCCGAAGCAGAAAAAGTTGGTGATTCACCCTGATACAGGGCATATTCAGGCCACTCTACCAAAAAAGGAAATTAGACCTACCAGAGGACTACCACATTCCTCTAAAGAAGATAAGTGTGGGTACTGACCCTTCTCCTCCTTACATCCCACCTACTTCTTCTATTAATCTCAATTTACTTATTTCACCTGAAAATTCACTACCACCAACAACTTCACCTAATCCACAAGATGAAGGGGACAGAGATGGGGATGACAATCAAGATCCCCCACAGGACACTGATCCTTGGCAGGATTATCACACTGATCCAGATCAAGATAATGATCCAGATTTGTACCCCTCCAGGCCCTCCCCGCCAGATGACAACATTGGATACGTTGAGCTCCTTAATAGGGCTGCTCAATATCACGGAGTGGAGTTACATTCAGAACCATTTGAGCAGGATTTCCTCTTTGAGACCCTTAGCTCCTCTCACAGAGTCACTCGCACATTACCCATGCTCAAAGGAATGTTAAAACACACTGATGACATTATAAAGACCCAGTCAGGGCAAGAATTATTACTCCTAGGGTGGAGAAAAAATATAAGCCTGCACCCACCGACCCTACATGCATCAAAGGTCAATTACCTTTAGACTCTCTTGTAGTCTCTAATGCTCGCAAGAGAGCCAACTCCCAAACATCAGGCGCAGCTCCTCCTCCAGATAAGGAGTCCAAGCTCATTGACGCCTCAGGCAAAAGAGTGGCTTCACAAGCAGCTAACCATTGGCGTATTGCCAATACTCATGCCTTGTTGGCTCGTTATGACAGGGCTCACTATGAGTTAGAGAAACGAATACAGTTCTTACCCGACGAACACAAGACTAAGGCTAACAACCTTATTCAAGAGGGTAAGCTTATTACAAATACCTCTATTAGGTGTGCCCTAGATGCGGCAGACACAGCCGCCCGTACAATTAACACCAGTGTACTCTTACGGAGGCATGCTTGGTTGAGAATTTCAGGTTTCAAACCTGAGGTACAAACCTCCATCCTCAACCAACCCTTTGATAGGGAACATCTCTTTGGACCAGCAGTTGACACCTCGCTGGAAAAAATTAAAAAAGATACAGAGGTCGCAAAGCCCATGGGGGCTTTGCAGTCACCCACCAATAGAGGTTCCTTTCGCCGCTCCTTTTATAGGGGTGGCTCTAAAAACATATCCACAGACACTACCTCCTCCTCTTACAAGGGTAATACTCAATCCCCCTCACCAAGAGGTTATTTCAGTGGAGGTTTTAGAGGGAACAATGGAAAGGGAAGAAACGGAGGCAACTCCACATCCCCATCCAACAACAAACAGTGACTTCCATCCCGTACCCCCGATCATTCCACTCCTGTCGGGGGACATCTCTCCCAATTTCTCAGTGTCCGGAACTCCATCACTTCAGACAAATGGGTACTGCAAATTATCCAATATGGTTACTGCCTGGAACTTACAGCCAATCCCCCAAATATCCTTCCAAGACCACATGCAATGTCACCGGAACATCTTTCACTCTTAAAGCAAGAGGTTCTCTCTCTCCTAGAAAAACAAGCTATAGAACCAGTCCCGTTACAATACCAAGGGACCGGGGTATACTCCCTGTACTTCTTAATTCCCAAGAAGGATGGCTCTCTAAGACCTATATTAGACCTCAGACAACTAAATCTCTACATCCAGTCAGACCACTTTCACATGGTCACACTTCAACAGGTTCTCCCGCTCCTTCAGCAAGGCGACTTTCTGTCCACTCTCGATCTAAAGGACGCCTATTTCCATATTCCCATTCACCCAGCTCACTGCAAATACCTCAGGTTTATGGTTGACGGCCAACATTATCAATTCAAAGACCTCCCATTTGGAGTAACTACAGCACCCAGGGTTTTCACAAAGTGTCTAGCAGTAGTCGCGGCTCATCTAAGAAGACAGCACATTCACGTCTTCCCCTTTCTAGACGACTGGCTAATAAAACCCAGATCGCAACACAGCTGCCTACGCCACACTCGAAGAACAGTCCAACTGCTTCACGACCTCGGGTTCACTGTAAACCTCACCAAGTCTCATCTCCAACCATCCAGCACACAAGTGTATCTAGGAGCCACAATAGACACTCAGAAAGCTCTAGCGTGTCCCAACCCAGTCAGGATCTGCAACATGCAGACTCTAATATCAAAGTTTCAGCCTCAACACTCATTACCAGCTCGAGTGTTTATGCAACTGCTAGGGATGATGGCATCTTGCATTTTAATCGTTCCTTACGCAAGACTCCAAATGCGTCCCCTACAAGAATGCTTAGCACAACAGTGGAACCAGGCTCAAGGTCCGTTATCAGATCTAGTGTTGGTGGATGGCCGCACCCATCGCTCTCTGCAGTGGTGGAACATACGTTACTGGGCACTTATAAAGCGCGCAGCTACTCCCAGGAGTGTCCCGGCACTGAGAAAGGAAACCAATGACAGAACAGAATGAGCACGCTCCTGACAGCTACTTTACTGCATGAAAAGCCAGGTTTTTAAGCCTCGCCTGAAGCTGAGGAGATCCTGGGCATGACGTAGAGCGGGCGGCAAATTATTCCAAAGCTGAGAGGCTACCACCTGAAAAGAACGACCACCCAGGCGAGAACGAGAAAACCTA
Organism: Calotriton arnoldi; assembly: GCA_963921515.1. Lineage (NCBI taxonomy): Eukaryota > Metazoa > Chordata > Amphibia > Caudata > Salamandridae > Calotriton > Calotriton arnoldi. The sequence goes on along the minus strand of CAWUFW010000203.1, from coordinate 3,143,268 downwards.
GGAATAATAGAGAGGTGCTGGGTGGAAGACCTCAGACTTCTAGGTGGAGCATACTGCTTGATTCTGTTTCTCAAATATGGGGCTCCTATATTGTGAAAAGCCTTGTAGGCCAGTACCAAAGCTTTAAAATGTGTCCTCTTGCGCACCGGGAGCCAGTGCAGGGACTTCAAATAGGGGGTCATATGAGCCCTTAGGCCAACCATAAGTATGGCTCTTGCCGCGGCGTTTTGCACCACTTGTAAACGGCCAAGAAGATAGTCAGGGAGGCCTAGGTACAACACATTCACATAATCAAGCCGGGATATGATCAATGCTTGAACTACTGTTTTCCTATGAGGGACTGGGAGTAGTGGAAGAAAATTCCTCAACATTTTCAGAAGGCCGAAGCAAGTGCCAGCCACTGCTTGGACCTGGGACTTCATGGACATGTCCGAGTCCATTTTCACCCCAAGGTTTTTGACAGTGGTGGCAGAACTTGCAGGGGGAGACATATTCTGTGGCCACCATTTGTGCCATTCCTCACCTGGTTTGTGACCAAAGAAGATAATTTCTGACTTTTCAGAATTACACATCTGTTGGTTCTGTTTAAACCAGGCGAACACTTTAGACAGGCATGTGTTTATCTCACTCCCATTCAAGGCCATATCCTTTCCGAAGGTGAACAGTAGCTGTGTATCATCTGCGTAAGATATGACCTTTGCACCGTATTGTTCTGCCAAAAGTGCCAGAGGGGCCATGAACACATTAAACAGAGTGGGGCTTAAAATAGATCCCTGCGGGACACCAACATTCAGCGGGGAAATGGGGGCCGCAAAAGGGGGAGACCACACTGTTTGCTGGCGGCCTTCCAGGTAAGATGTAAACCACCGGAGGACCGTGCCACCAATGCCACAGCCCTGAAGTCTGTGCAAAAGAAGGGCATGGGGCATGGTATCAAAGGCCGCCGAGAGGTCCAGCAATATCAATACGGCTTTGCCTCCTCCATCCAGAGTAGTTTTAATAGTTTCAGATACCTCCAGCAGAGCCATCTCCGTACTGAAGTTGGCTCTGAACCCTGACTGGCTCGGATGTAATACATGATTGGCCTCAACAAACCGAGAGATGATCTTGTTGACATATTTCTCCAAAACCTTGGAGAAAAAAGGCAACAGAGAAATTGGCCTATAATTGCTAGCTACAGAGGGGTCGGCAGACGGTTTCTTTAAGAGCGGTAGGATTTTCCCGTGTTTTCAACTTGCCGGCATTATACCCTCTGACAGCGAGAGATTCAGGACCTGATTAACAGCAGGGTTAATCACCCCAGCGATAGATGCTAATATTTTAGCTGGGCTGGGGTCAGTGGGAGAGCCGGACTTCAGTCCTTCCATTATCTTCAGGGAGTCGGCCGGTGGAATAGGAGGGAATTGCAGGAGGGTCCCACCGACATTAGAAACAACAGGGAGGGGCAAACCTGTGTTGCCCTCCATGTCAAGGGGAGATTCCCCAAGTGAAGCTTGAATAGTTGATTGTTTTATAAAAATATTGTGCAATAAGATTTGTCCAATCTTTTGAAGGAGTAAAAAGGCTTAGTGGCGCTGGGGGACGAGAAATCTTTAACAATATTGAACAACTCCTTACTGCTGTTTCCTGCTCGCTCAATTTTTGAGGACAAAAAACTATTTTTTTCCTCACGAACTTTGACTGTAATGAGCTTTTAATGCAAGTTTATATGCAGTTTTATCTAAGGAATTAAAATTCTTCCTCCAAACTCTCTCTAAACGTTTACAAGTACTTCTACTTTTCCTGAGGGCCTCAGTAAACCATGGGGCCGAGGCTCGGCATGCATATGCGACTCGGGTCTTAGGGGGGGCGAGTTCATTTGCACGTGTCTCGAGCCAATTCTCTAGTGACAGTACATCGTTTTCTAAGTGGCCACTAGAAGGAATCGGAAGTTTCTTAAGCGATTTAGCTAATGCCACCGATGTCAGCTGATTGAAAGGCCTGAAGCTCGTAGCACGTGGTTTGCAATGGGAAAGAGGCTGGGCCAGTTCTTTACGTAATCTAAAAGTAAGTAGGGAGTGGTCTGACCAGATGATCGGAGTGGGTGGATCCACTTCAATCATATCCGTTGAGAAAATCTGGTCAAGGATATGGCCCCTTTCGTGTGTTGAAGATAATACATAGGGTGTTAAATTAAGGATGCTTAGGGATTCATATAATTTCACGGACTCAGGATCAGTAGTCTGGTCCATGTGAATATTGAAGTCCCCAAGTATCAGGCATTGCTTGTATTTCGCAACAATAGGTGAAATAGCATTGCTTAAAGACTCCAGGAACCGGGCAGCAGGTCCTGGCGGCGGTAGATTACAACGCCTGCAATTGACTGGTGGGCACATACCGACAGCAGGAAGCAGAGACTCTCGGCTCCTTCTATCTCTGTAGTGGGTAGTAATACACAAGAAAGGGTGTGTTCGAGGCATATGAGCTGCAGATCGTACACTGTGCATTAGATCGCCATCTGGTGTTGGGCTCGGATGCTTGCACTTTGTTGTTGTCTTGGAAGAGTCTTTTGTAGTCACGAGATAGGTGACTCCTCCTTTGGACGATAGTGCGCATGGGCATCGACTCCATGGTTAGATTGTTTTTTTCCGCCATCGGGTTCGGATGTACTTTGCTGCGCTCCGGATCGACACCGATCGGTTCCCCTCTCGACGCGCAGAAAACTCCCACCGTTCGACGGTATTGTTTCGACCGCAATCCTCTCATCGCGTCTCCACTCCAACACTGTTTCCAGTCCGGTCGCCGACGTTGGACCGTTGGGCGAGTCGACGCCCTCATCCAGCATATGGAAAGGACTCCATTTAAAAAATGCAAGTGTGGGGCTAAATTCCACACACAGATCTCCACGAGGTCTGTAATCTTTGCCTCTCTCCGGAACACGAGAGTCGACACTGCCAGGCCTGTGACTCCTTCAGGTCCAAAGACCATCCGTGATCGCCGGGCCCGGCGACCACGAAATGTCCAGGTCAGCCGCTCCCGCACCGGACGACATCTTCGACACAGGCTCCGACAACCCAGACACCGGAGATCTGCAAATCGACACCTCCGGAGCCGAAGACTCGAGGTCCGACGACCAAACCCTCACGCCGGGCCAACGTACCGTGAGTACTGACGTCGATGCCCCTCTCCCGAAGAAACAAAGGGCTTCGGTCACACCTTCGCCTTCCGGCCTAGGTCTGCACCATCACAAAGCTTCAGGAGCCCCGCCTTCCGGCTCGACTCCGAAGCACCCAAAGCCTTCTGGCAGCTCGGGATCGAGCCAGCCACATCCCGGTGCCGACAAACACCCATCGGCACCAAAGCACAGGACCCTTCGGCGCCGAAGACCAAGGTCCCCGACGCCTCGACACCGAAGCCTAACAAACCTTCGGAGTCGGCGAAAAACTTTCGGTGTCGAAAACTTCACCAAAGGACACCAAACAACCTCGCAAGCATAAACAACACTCGGAGCCCAAATCTTCGATGCCGACAAAACACGCTAGCACTGAAGAACTCTCTGTTCCCATCGACCCAAAGCAGAAAACTCTGCACATTGACCCCACTACCGGACAGGTCCAATCCGTAATACCTCACAAAAGGAAGCTACAGGAACCAACAACACCTGAGCCACCTCTCAAGAAAAAGACTCTTCCACATCACCTATAAGGTCTTTTTCTCCACCTCCACAACACTTTAGCCCTATTCACTCCCCGCCTCACTCTCCCCTACCTTTCTCTTCACCACAAGGGGATACAGACGGGGATGATCATGATGATGACATACAGTCACCTCACAACACAGATACTGATGACGACCTTCACAGTATCCCACCCCAGGACCCCTGGGACAATTATGATCTCCCAGATATACCCGTCCCTGACCCATACCCATCCAAACCCTCACCCCCAGATGATACTATAGGGTTTGCACAGGTCATAAACAGGGCAGCACAATTCCATGGTGTCAAGTTACACTCAGACCCCCTGGAAGAAGACTTTTTATTAGAAACTTTTAGCCAGCCTCAAAAGTCTACACATACTCTCCCTATGCTTAAAGGCATTATTAAACATGCCCCTGAGGTCTTCAAGGACCCCGTTAGAGCTAGGGTTCTTAACTCAAGGATTGAGAAAAAATATAAGCCTGCCCCTTCTGACCCCACTTATATTAAAGGTCAACTCCCTCTGGACTCTTTAGTAGTTGCTAATGCACGAAAAAGGGCAAACTCGCAAACTACTGGTGAGACACCACCACCAGATAAAGAGTCCAAATTGCTCGACGCATCTGGCAAGAGGGTTGCGTCTCAAGCAGCTAACATGTGGCGCATCGCCAATTCACAAGCCTTACTGGCGAGATATGACAGGGCACATTACGATGAGCTCGAAAAGCTCATTCAGTACCTTCCAGATCAGCATAACACCAAAGCTAATGATCTCATACAGGAGGGCAAGCTTGTCACAAACACCTCAATAAAGTGCGCCCTTGACGCAGCAGATACAGCATCACGCGCAATAAACTCAAGCGTTTTGCTACGCAGACACGCGTGGTTACGCATATCAGGCTTTAAGCAGGAGGTACAATCTACCATCCTCAATCAACCCTTAGACCAAGAACACCTGTTTGGGCCTAATGTGGACACTTCTCTAGAAAAAATGAAGAAGGACACAGACACAGCCAAAGCTATGGGAGCCCTGCAAGCTACAACTAGTAGAGGTTCCTTTCGTCGCTCCTTATACAGAGGCGGCTCCAAAACTACTGCCACAGACACCACCTCTGCTAATTATAAAAATACCACCCAAACCTCCTCTAATAGAGGTTATTCCAGAGGTAATTACAGAGGTAACAACAACAGGGGTAGAGGACGCGGGTTTAACACACGCACCTCCCCTACCACCAAACAGTGACTTCCCTCCGTTTCCCCCGATCATTCCACTCCAGTCGGGGAAGACTATCAAAGTTCCTACCTGCGTGGAATTCCATCACCACCGACAGGTGGGTAAGACAAATTATCCAGTATGGTTACTGCCTGGAACTCACTTCTACTCCTCCCAACATACCACCCAGACAGCGTCCCATGTCCACAGAACATCTAACGCTCCTCAAACAGGAGGTTCTCTCTATGCTCCAAAAGCAAGCAATAGAACCAGTCCCTCTACAACATCACGGCACAGGGGTTTACTCACTGTATTTTCTAATCCCCAAAAAGGACGGTTCCCTCAGGCCCATACTGGACCTCAGACCCCTCAACTATTACATTCACTCAGATCATTTCCACATGATCACTCTTCAACAAATACTTCCACTACTCCAACAAGGCGACTTCCTTGCCACACTAGATCTCAAGGACGCCTATTTCCATATTCCCATTCACCCTGCGCACAGGAAATACCTAAGGTTCACAGTGGACGGACAACATTATCAGTTCAAAGTCCTGCCATTCGGGGTGGCAACAGCACCAAGGGTTTTCACCAAGTGCCTAGCAGTAGTAGCTGCGCACTTGCGAAGACAACACATTCACGTGTTTCCGTATCTAGACGACTGGCTAATAAAAGCCAAGTCACACAATCAATGTGTACAGCACACATTCCAAACAGTTCTGCTACTACACAATTTGGGGTTCACAATAAACCATACCAAATCTCATCTCCATCCCTCCTACATACATCAGTACCTAGGAGCCACAATAGATACCTCCAGAGCTCTCGCATACCCCAATCCCACCAGGATAACAAGTATGCAAGCCCTCATCAAAAAATTCCTACCTCAACACTACCTTCCAGCTCGAGTGTTTATGCAGCTCGTAGGAATGATGGCCTCGTGCATCTTTATTGTCCCTCACGCACGACTTCAAATGCGTCCCCTGCAAGAATGCTTAGCACGTCAGTGGAACCAAGCTCAAGGCCAGCTTACAGATCTGGTGTTGGTAGACAGCCGCACTCATCGCTCTCTGCAATGGTGGAACAAACAAAACATTTCCAAAGGGCGGCCGTTCCTAGAGCCAGTTCCACAGATAGTGCTCACAACAGACGCATCTCTCACTGGGTGGGGAGCTCACCTCCTTACCCACACAACGCAGGGCAACTGGACCAAGTCACAAAAACTGCTCCACATCAACCACCTAGAATTATTAGCAATATTTCTAGCGCTAAAGTCATTCCAACTGCATCTTACTCACAAAACTGTCTTAGTCAAAACAGACAACATGACAGCAATGTACTATATACAAAAACAGGGGGGACACACTCTCTGCAGCTGTCTCGCCTAGCGCAAGACATATGGAGATGGGCCATTCCTCAAAGCATATACCTCCTTGCAGAACATCTTCCAGGAGTTCACAATCACCTTGCAGATCTGTTAAGTCCACAGACACAACAGATTCACGAATGGGAACTGCACCCGCAAGATTCTGAAACCTTTCTTTCAAATGTGGGGCCATCCACAAATAGACCTGTTCGCCACACAAGAAAACACAAAATGCCCAACCTTCGCCGCCAGGTTCCCACACCCGTCGTCCAAGGGCAATGCAATATGGATGAACTGGTCAGGCAGATTTGCATACGCTTTTCCGCCTCTCCCACTCATTCCCCTAGTGGTACGCAAACTCAGGCAACAGTCTCTAACAATGATCCTAGTTGCTCCCACATGGGCAAGACAACCATGGTTCACAACACTTCTCGAACTCTCGGTGGTTCCACACCACAAACTGCACCTCTCTCCACACCTCTTAACTCAGAACCATGGAGAGATCAGACACCCCGACCCAGGTCAACTGAATCTGGCAATATGGCTCCTGAAGTCCTAGAGTTCGGTTACCTTAACCTCCCACCAGAATGTATGCATGTCATTAAGGAAGCCAGACGTCCCACTACCAGAGCTTGTTATGCAGCAAAATGGAAGAGGTTTGTTATTTATTGTAATAACAACAATATCAACCCACTAGATGCCTCTATACAAAACATTATCTGTTACTTGCTGCATCTACAAACATGTAACCTTGCATACTCATCCATCAGATTACATCTTGCTGCTCTAGCCGCATACTTACAAAACAGACAGCATTTGTCACTGTTTAGAGTACCTGCAATTAAAGCCTTTATGGAAGGCCTTAAAAGAATCATTCCCCCTAGATTGCCACCCTCTCCAGCATGGAATCTAAATATTGTCCTCACCAGGCTCATGGGTCCCCCATTTGAACCTCTGCACAAATGTGAGTTACAATTTCTTACATGGAAAGTAGCCTTCCTAATTGCAATCACCTCTCTCAGAAGAGTCAGTGAGATTCAGGCTTTAACCATACAAGAACCTTTTTACAAATCCATCGTAATAAAGTAGTTCTCAGACCAAACCCCAAATTCCTACCTAAAGTAATTTCTGCTTTTCACCTTAACCAATCAATAGAGTTACCTGTCTTTTTCCAAGACCCAGACTCTGTAGCAGAAAGAGCTCTCCACACACTAGATGTCAGAAGAGCCCTACTTTACTACATTGACAGGACCAAACCTTTCAGAAAGACAAAACAATTATTTGTAGCTTTCTCCCCACCACATAAAGGTAATCCCATCTCAAAAGCTGGCATTGCTAGATGGATAGTCAAATGCATTCAAATTTGCTACCAAAAGGCTAAACGCACCTTAATAATTCCCCTAGGGCACATTCCACACGTAAACTAGGGGCTTCTATGGCATTTTTAGGGAACATCCCCTAAATGACATATGTAAAGCAGCAACATGGTCTACACCACATACCTTTACCAAACACTACTGCGTTGATGTACACGCAAAGCAACAAGCTGCTGTGGGCCAAGCTGTTCTTAAAACACTTTTTCAAACTACTGCAACGGATACAGGTGACCACCGCTAGGGGAGACACTGCTATACAGTCTATGCACAGTGTACGATCTGCAGCTCATATGCCTCGAACGGTAAATGCTACTTACCAGTATGCATCTGTTCTTGGCATGTAGAGCTGCAGATTCGTACACGCCCACCCGCCTCCCGGGACCTGTATCTGTTCCAGCATAATCTTAATTAGATACATTCACATGGACATCTTTTTCTTCTTACTGACTCCATCTTTTCCCATCATGGCGAAAAACAATCTAACCATGGAGTCGATGCCCATGCGCACTATCGTCCAAAGGAGGAGTCACCTATCTCGTGACTACAAAAGACTCTTCCAAGACAACAACAAAGTGCAAGCATCCGAGCCCAACACCAGATGGCGATCTAATGCACAGTGTACGAATCTGCAGCTCTACATGCCAAGAACAGATGCATACTGGTAAGTAGCATTTACCTTTTGTAAATAATAGCCACTCCCCCACCCCGACCTCCAGGCCTGTCCTTTCTAATAATCAGATGGCCTGGGGGGGATCGCGTTCGCGATAGTGGGGTTGGAACCTTCATAACCATGTCTCGGTTAATAACATAAAATCAGGTTTATGATCAATTAAGGAGATCAAAGATTTGAAACTCATGCTTTTTCAGGGAGCGTGTGTTCAGGAGGGTTGCCTTTAAATAATTTACAGTCACAGAATTCGGTAGCGGAGGGGCCAATGAGGCCGGAGACCACGCGCTCCCCCTACATCCTATCTCAGGGGAGGGGAGAGACGCCCATTTGCAGTCTAAACATGTGAGGCCGTTCGTGTCTGCCGCAAGGGTGAAGTGGGAGCGGCAGCTCTCACACTTACCTAATGCCATCAGACTTTCTCTGCTGTAACACAGCCGGTATTCACTTCGGTACATACTATCTGACATGCAAGTGACAGCGTTGTCGGCGCCGGACGCCTCCGGGACGCCTCTGGGCGCAGACGAGCTTGCCTTGGACACGCCTTCAGCGCGCCAGTGGCGCGCTCGCGCAGCGTCCCGATTTAAAGGCCCCAGAGTAAACAACTAGACAAAACCTTTCCAAGGGGCGGCCATTCGTCGACCCGGTTCCACAAATAGTGCTAGCGGCAGACGCATCGCTCACTGGTTGGGGAGCTCATCTTCAAAAGCATACCATTCAGGGCATGTGGACTCAGCAACAGAAACAACTCCACATAAACCATCTAGAACTTCTAGAAATTTGTCTAGCATTAAAAGCCTTTCAACTTCATCTAGTAGGCAAAGTTGTCCTGATTCGCACAGACAACATGACAGCAATGTATTACATACAAAAAAAGGGGGGACACACTCGCTCCAGCTCTCCCAGCTAGCCCAGAGCATCTGGAGATGGGCCCTACCTCAAAAAATATATCTCCTTGCAGAACACCTCCCAGGAGTAAACAACCAGATTGCAGATCTGCTCAGTCGCCAACAGCAGATCCACGAATGGGAACTCCACCCTCAAGTTCTCCTCCCATTCTTCCAAATGTGGGGCTTCCCAGAGATAGACCTGTTCGCCACCCACCTAAACGCAAAATGCCCAAACTTCGCATCCAGGTATCCACACCCATTGTCCAAAGGCAATGCTCTATGGATGAACTGGTCAAGGATATTTGCTTACGCTTTTCCGCCACTCCCACTCATTCCATTAGTGGTTCGGAAGCTCAGACAGCAGTCCCTGACACTAATCCTAGTTGCTCCCACATGGGCCCGTCAACCATGGTTCACAACCCTGTTGGAGCTGTCAGTAGTTCCTCACCAAAAACTACACCTTACTCCCAATCTTCTCACTCAGAACCGTGGAGAGATAAGGCATCCAGATCCCAGTCATCTCAACCTTGCGATCTGGCACCTGAAATCCTAGAGTTTGGTTATCTTAATCTTCCGCCAGACGCATGAATATTAGACGTCCTACCACAAGAGCATGCTATGCAGCAAAGTGGAAAAGGTTTGTCATTTACTGTAACAACAATAAAATCAATCCGCTAGATGCTTCCATTCAAACCATAATTTGCTACCTACTACATCTACAGAGTTCCAATTTAGCGAACACATCTATACACTTACATCTTGCTGCAATAGCTGCATATCTTCAAAACAGACAACATTTGTCTCTTTTTAGAGTGCCTGCTATTAAAGCATTTATGGAAGGACTTAAGAGTCATTCCACCCAGACTTCCACCTGCTCCAGTGTGGAATCTCAACATTGTTCTTACAAGACTCATGGGTCCGCCTTTTGAGCCATTGCACAAATGTGAACTACAATTTCTCACATGGAAGGTAGCCTTCCTCATAGCCATCACATCTCTGAGGAGAGTGGGTGAGCTTCAGGCACTAACCATAGAAGAGCCATTTTTACAAATACACCAAAACAGAGTGGTTCTAAGGACTAACCCCAAATTTTTACCTAAAGTAATTTCTGCCTTTCATATCAACCAATCTTGCCTGTGTTCTTCCCTCAACCAGATTCAGTGGCAGAACGTGCTCTTCACACCTTAGATGTCAAAAGAGCATTACTTTACTATATAGAAAGGACAAAACCTTTCAGGAAAACCAAGCAACTTTTTGTTGCTTTTGCTCCACCACATAAAGGCAATCCAATATCAAAATCAAGTGTTGCACGATGGATAGTTAAGTGCATTCAGATATGCTACATCAAAGCTAAACGCACATTAACAATTCCCCCTACAGCGCATTCTACACGCAAACTGGGGGCCTCTATGGCATTCTTAGGAAATATACCCATAGATGATATCTTCAGAGCTGCAACATGGTCTACACCACACACATTCACGAAACACTATTGTGTAGATGTGTTAGCAAGACAACAAGCTAGTGTGGGCCAGGCAGTTTTACGTACACTATTTCAGACAGCTGCAACAGCTACAGGCTAGCCACCGCTTTGGGAGATAACTGCTATATAATCTATGCATAGCATGTGATCTACAGCTCACATGCCTCGAACGGAAAATGCTACTTACCACAGTATGCATCTGTTCTTGGCAAGTAGAGCTGTAGAATCTCATGCGCCCGCCCGCCTCCCCGGGTACCTATACCTGTTGCAGTACTATCTTACTTAGATACAATATACATGGACATCTCTCTTTACTACTCTTACTAACTCCATCATCACCCTCTGCGGCAAAACAATCTAAGGATGGAGTCGATGCCCATGCGCACTATCACCGAAAGGAGGAGTCACCTACCTCGTGACTGGAAAGACTTCTTCGAACAAAAACAAAGTGCAAACATCCTGACCCAACACTAGATGGCGATCTATGCATAGCATGAGATTCTACAGCTCTACATCCCAAGAACAGATGCATACTGTGGTAAGTAGCATTTTCCTTACACATTCGTGCCCAACGCAGATGGCAGGAGTATGCACAGCATGTGAATCTACAGCACTATATGCCATAAACAGATGCTTACTGGGTAAGTAACATTTTCCTTTCCAGACTTACATAAATCATTCCCTCAAAGCATTTTTCATCTCGATAACCAACCAATTACATACTTGTATATGTGAAATCTTTTTTGTGATCACACTCTATAGCTTCAATTGTTTAGGGAATTTCAGACCCCTTGACCAGGAGTTGTATCCTACACAGTGGCACTCACCCTACACAGAGTTGGTGCAGGTCACAGGAGTAGCATTCCTGTGTTATATTGCATAAGGGGCTGTAGATCATAAAGAAAGTACACATGGGCAATTTGCTGCCTTCCCAGACCGCCCCCCTCCCCCTTCCATTGGCTAACTGCAATAAGGAAAGCCTCCCCTACTGTGTCCTAATGCTGGGGAGGGTCTTTTTAATCAACCTAGCCACACCACCCCGCCGAGGGGCGGCTAAAAAATAATCACTACTGTAGTATGTGACCTAGCAACTAGACCAAACTTGTGTGGGCCTAACTTTGGGCGAAAAAACGAGCAGGCCAGCTGAGACCCCTGGCCCCTCACTCCTCCTCTGATTTCCCCCTTCTCTGTTCTCATTTAGAATAAGGGTGCAGGAGTGGGTGCCTGCTTGCACCGCCCCTGTGGGACTTACACAGTGCTGGAGAGGATCAGGTGGCACCCATCCCTGCACCTTCTTTCTCATTGTGGCTGAGTTACTACTATGGTCTTGATAGGCAAAGTGACTATTGCACCTTAATTTTTTAACTTCATGACGTTTTTGAGATGTCATTAGTGATTTCATCAATTATGTAATTTAACGTGTCATAAGTAATGCAATATGTGAGTTCATATGCGGTGAATGACGGAGCACAACTTACAGTTCGTTTACTAAACTGTAACTGGCGAATGTCAGGTTTTTCAGTTTTAAAACTTTAGGTCTTCTCATTTGAGCATCTATTTATAATGTCACTTTAACCTTTGGTTTTTTTCAGTGAATTTAAAAAAAAATTTTTTTTATGTAAGCTTAGAGCTTATTACCATCCCTTGCTCAGTCGTCACTTTAATCTTTGTTTTTTCCAGTGAATTTGTGTGTTGTTTTTTTAATTTTACACCCATCATCCCGGAGAACGGCCAACCCCCACTGCGCACAGACTTTGGTGCAGAGCCTAGCAACACCATGGAAGCAGCCATCCCCTCACAGGTGCCCAATCCACTGCAGACCACCAGCCCCCACTGGCCGCAGCCTACGGTCTTCACAATGGTGACTGGCTACAGAGTCTGGTCTGTGACCAGACCCTTAAACTTTTTTGTTTTAATTTTTTTGGTACTGCGGTACCACAAGGAGAGTGCTGCACTGGGTACTGTGGTTCCGGCTGCTTGTAATGCAGCTCCGGCTGCCTGAAATATACATATTCGTAGCATGAGTGTCTGTAGATACACATGCTATGTATGCTCCTGACATCTAGTTCTGGGCTCAGACATTTGCAACTTGTTTTTCCCCAAAGAAGTCAATCGAGTCATGCGGTATTGTGGCTTACTATAGGATGTCATACCGCTCTTACAGAAAGTCGATTTCATGGCAGCTCTCAGCCTAAAAGACGCATACTCCCACATTCCCTTACACCCTTGTCACCACCGCTATTTGAGGTTCATGGTAAATGGACATCAATATCAGTTCAGAGTTTTACCTCTCTGGGTCACCATGGCACGAAGGGTGTTCACAAAATGCCTAGATGTAGTAGCCGCACATCTAAAGAGACTAGGCATTCAAGTCTTCTCTTATCTGGACAGTTGGCTGATAAAGAGTTCAGACAAACCAAAGTGTATAGAGCATACACAAACCACAATCAATCTTCTCCACAGACTAGGATTTACAATAAACCCAACAAAATAAGGTACAACCTTATCATTGAGCGTACGTCAATTGGGTTACGACCAAAGTCTATCCCAATCTGCGAAGGGTTCTGAACTTTCAGATCCAACTGTTTCTTTTTCAGCCACATCGTTAACTGCCAGGCAGGACGGTAATGCGTCTCCTAGGCATGATGGCATCCTGGGTAGTCTTGTCCCACATGCCAGACTACATATCCATCCATTACCGGCGTCCTTTGCATCACAGTGGTCACAAGCGAAGGGAATAGCTTAGAGAATCTAGTGCTGATTCAGGATCTGTCACTGTCTGCAATGGTGGAACACCAAACTTTCTGGGCAGGCACATTATGGACCCTATACCGCAAGTGACCATCACTACAGGCACATCCCTCACAGGTTGGGGGGCGTACATTAAAGGCATGACGGTACAAGGGTTGTGGACTGTGTAGGAAAGCGCCCCTTTTTGACATGATCACCCCCACTTTTTGCCTGGTATCTGTTGCAATATTGACAGAAATGCGCTGGGTTCCTGCTATCCAGGTCCCAAGTGCCAGGTCTCTTTCCCTAAACTGTGCTATTGTTCCCCCCAATTGGCAAGACCTTTAGCACCACCTGTAAGTACCTAGTTAATGGTACCCCAGGTACCTAGGACAGGGAGGCTAAAGAGGATCCCCAAGGGCTGCAGCATGTATTGTGCCACCCTAAGGGTCCCCTCAGCACCAACATGCAAACTTCCATTGCAGGCTGCGCATCTTGGTGCAGGTAAAAGTGAAAGCACGGCATGGCACACAACCCACTGTCAGAAAAAAGTGGTACACAGTATCTAGGAAAACTAAACAAATAATTTGACAATGTTAAACAGGATTTGAACAAACTTCGCGTGCAATGCTGAAGAAAGGGCTTCGCCCTGGCCCGAAGGTAAACTAAAAGAAAACCCTAGGTCAAAACTGTCCTAGAAACAGCATGCACAGCAATGCCCTCCTAAGTACTCGATATGATGAAACAAAATGTTGAGACAAAAGTCCAAAACAACTAGTGGTCAATCTTGTCCCAAAAGCCAGAATTTATTCAGTTACTCGTAGCAGATAATATCTTTTGCAAATGTTAACAATACACTTGCAGGTTTCCTACGTCTTTACAACAGGTATATACCTGAAATTGTTCAGGTGACCCAATGCACTTCAGGTGTGAAACACCCTTCATGAAGGGTAACTACAAATAAAGGAAAATTACGTATTGCAAATGTATAAACGTATAGGTTTAACCATGACTCACAGATAAGGGATATTGTACCTGGTCGGCACTGGTTTTCTACACTTCTAGCTCATATTAAGCTTGACACATTGCAACTCTACTATCTGTAGTCCCTCACGAGAAGCTCTCCAACAGACAGGGCCTTCTCATGCAGGATAAAGGGAGAGTCAGACACCTAAATCCCAGACAGTTCAATCTGGCTCCTGAGATCCTAGAGTTCAGTTACCTAAAATTATCATCAGAATGGATGGACATCCTCAAGAAAGCAACACATCCTAACACTAGAGCATGTTATGCAGCTAAGTGGAAGAGACTTGTCACCTACTGTAATACACAACACATTAATCCCCTAAAACCTATGGAACACAATCTCGTAATCTATCTCCTGCACTAACAAAAAGTAGGACTAGCTTACAAATCTAGATGATTACATTTACAGGCTTGTTGGGGGGCGGAGCTGGGGACGGAATCGGCATAAATGCGGCAGCAGCGCGGGAGCGGGCACTCTAGGCAGAGGCCACTACTCATGATTCTTTTTAAAAACAGTATCTACTGCAACGCTTTTAATACTACTTTTAACTTCATGAAAATTGTGTTTTGAATTTGAATTTGCCTTTCTCACTCACCGCGTCAGCTACCGGGCTCCCTTTGTGCACTCGCCCACTTCCTGGTCCTCTGGACCAATCAGGCTTGTTGGGGGGCGGAGCTGGGGACGGAATCGGCATAAATGCCGGCAGCAGCGCGGGAGCGCAGCGGAAGCGCGCAGTGGGCGAGCCAAAGGCAAGCCCGTCTGCGCCCGTCCGCGCCCAGCCGTGCCCAGGGCCCAGTCACTATGCCCAAATACTTAAATATTCCTCCCTAGAACTTCACTCACTCAACTCCACCTCTCATAGGCCTAGCCCAAATACTACTGCTACGCTACACCGGTATTCTATTTATCAGCCCCAGAAATATCTTCCGGAAACAACCCAGCCAGCCATAATAATTTGCCGGGATCGGGAAAAAGATAGAAGAACTACTCTATCGATCTATTATCTCAACACACGCTCCCTAGTAAAACATCAACTGGAAATTTTCACCCTCTTAGAGTCAGGAAAGCCTGACATTTTGCTGCTCTCCGAAACTTGGCTTACCACTGACTCATCACCAGACATCTTGGCGGCTCTACCTAATGAATATTACATTATTCAAACCAACCGCTCTCCTGGCAAAACTGGAGTCGGAGTAGCAGCCATCATCCACCGTGATCTTAAAGTCACCAGCCTCACTCCACTTCTGCGTCCCAATACAGAAAATGCAGTGATAAAAATAGAAACCGAGTTGGCACCAATTTTCTGTGTATTAGTATACAGACCCCCTCAACACATGCCTCTCTTCCCTCACTCCTTAGGAGAACAAATCGCCAACCTAGCAACTACCCCTACCAGAGTCATTCTAATAGGCGATTTCAACTACTGGGCAAATTACGTACTAGGGGAGCCACAGTCAGCTGAACTTACTGAACTAGTCAGCAACTTAAACTTCTCCCAGCACATATTCACGGCCACGCACAACAAAGGCCACACCCTAGATCAAATGTGGACCACTAATTTAGTAGTGTCCCATATATCTATCACGCCATTTATCTGGTCCGATCACCATCTAATTAAATTCAATTTAGAAAATTCCACCATCAGTAAACCCCCCACCAACATTGGGAGGGTGGCGAGGAAATGGAATCATATTGACAATAATGAATTCCTCGCCACTCTAACCAACACAGCCCCCAATCCTGAATCTGACATAAATAGCCATGAGAATGTGATCTCTACCAGGCTCCTGGAAGCCAGCGACAAACATGCTCCACTAAAACAGATCAGGCAATCTCGTCGGCTTGAGGCACAGAGATGGTTTAGCCAGGAATTGAAACTATTAAAACTCTCTCTCCGCCAACTGGAAAGGAAATGGAGGCGGAACTACTTACAAAAAGACAAAACTATCTATCAACTAGCAATGAGGGAATACAAGATTTCAATTCTGAAGGCCAAAGCTACACACTTCTCCTCCAGAATTTTAAATTCCAACAACAAAACTAAAGAAATCTTCACCATCGTTGACGAACTGTTTAATCTTGACAGAGTCCTTAGTAAACCCACTCCGTCTCAGGCTCTCTGCGAATCCTTAAACAATTTTTTTATTGATAAGATAGTATCCATCAAAGCCAGTATTCCCACCCACTCCTGGCCGGTAAATTTTCCCTCTTCTGTAGGAAACCCTCACTCTTTTGACTCCTTTCCACCCGTGGATACACAGACCCTCTGAACTGCTGTCAAAAATTAAATCAGGATCTCCTACGGATCACTGCCCTCCTCATGTTCTAAAAAATGCCTTAGTGGCCTTCCCGGACCCTGTGCTGGACCTTCTAAATAACTCTCTTTCTCAAGGCAAGGTCCCAAATGCTTTTAAAGAGGCCATAGTGGTCCCTCTTTTAAAGAAACCTGGAGCTGACCCCCAGACCTTGACAAATTACCGTCCGATTTCCTTGCTTCCGTACTTAGCAAAAGTTATAGAAGCCTACGTAGCGAAATGCCTATCCACCTTTCTGGAGGAATCTGGATTCCTCGATTCCCATCAAGCTGGTTTCCGGCCAGCCCATTCTACAGAAACAGTAATTCTAGCAGTTCTTGATTCTCTACGGGAAAAAGCTGACAGAGCCGTCCCCCAAGCCCTGGTGCTGCTGGACCTCTCGGCTGCTTTTGACACGGTCGACCACAACATATTGGTCGACCGTGTCAGAGAGGCAGGTCTTCGGGGTACAGCGCTCTCCTGGCTAATCTCCTTTCTGAAAGACCGCTCACAGGCAGTCCGAATCGGCCAATTCACAGCCCCTAAATTAGAAACCACCTGCGGGGTCCCACAGGGATCCTCGCTTTCCCCGCTCCTTTTTAATCTCTATTTGATCCCATTAATAAAGTCTCTGAAAGAAAGGAATGTGGTCGCCTTCAATTATGCAGACGACCTACAATTAATGTTCACTGTGGACAACTCTCTGCAGTCGATCTCTGACTTCCAATCCACTATGCAATTTATCAGTCATTGGATGGACTGCAACCATCTCAAATTGAATCCTGGCAAGACTGAACAAGTCCTGACCGGCGGCGGTCTTAACCAGTGGGGCCCTCACTACTGGCCAAACGAACTAGGTCCCCCTCCGACCCCTGCCCTATCAGTTAAAAGTCTGGGTGTTATCATTGACAACGACCTGTCTTTAAAAACTCATGTCAACTCTGTGATCTCCGCATGCTTCTATCAGCTGCGAAAGATCAGGAAAATAAGAAGACTTCTCACCCAAGCAGCTTTGACTCAGGTGGTGATATCCCTGGTACTATCCTGTCTCGACTTCGCCAATTCAATTTACCTCGGCATTCCACTTTACCTCTCAAAAAAACTTCAATTGATTCAAAATCAGGCTGCCAGACTGATCTGCGAACAACCTAGGTGGCAACGCGCTTCCCCCCTTTTAAAGAAGCTGCACTGGCTTCCCATCCCCCAGCGCTGCGCTTTCAAAGTCGGCTGCTTGCTGTTCAAATCGCTGCATGGTCGGGCCCCTAAATTAATTGACTGCCTCATCTCCCGCTATACTCCTTCCGCAACCTGCGGTCAGCTCATCTTCAACTTCTGGTTGTCCCCTCCTTCAAACTCAAGCGCCAAGGGGGTTGTAGGTTCGCCATTCTAGCCCCTAAACTGTGGAACTCCATCCCCTTGGAAATCAGGTCTAGTCCCAACTTACTGAGTTTCAGAAAGTCTCTTAAAACTTGGCTGTTCACTCAGGCCTACTAACTTTTCCTCCGAGCTCGGTCCCTAGACAGCGCCATGAAACCAATCGGTGTACGAGTGCTTTACAAAACCCTTTAACATTAACATTAGCAGCCATTGCTGAAAATAAACAAAATTGGGAACAATCACTCTTCGAATCCCTGTTAAAGCATTCTTAGGGGGTTCGAAAAGGATAACACTTCCAAGCTTACCACCTGCCCAATGTGGATCCTTAATGTTCTAACCAGACTCATGGGCCCTTCTTCTGATTTTTAACACTCAAGCCCACTTCAGTTTCTCTCGTAGATAGTTGCTTACTTAATAGCAATAACTTTCTTAAAAAGAGTCAGTGAAATACATGCCCTAACTTTAGAAGAACCATTCTTTCAATTACATCAAGATAGGGTAGTCCTTAGAATTAACTCTAAATCCTTGCCAAAAGTAGTGTCCTCTTTTCACATGAATCAATCTATTGAACTACCAGTTTTCTTTCTAAAATCACACTCTAGCAGAAAGAGCTCTTCATACCCTAGATGTAAAAAGAGCACTAATGTTTTATATTGACAGAACAAAATCCTTCTGTAAAACACAATTGTTTGTCGCCTTCTCAAAACCAAGGAAAGCCCTTGTTATATCGAAGGCAGGTATCGCTGGATGGATAGTTGAATGCATCCAGACCTATTATATCAAATCAGGACATATGCACCCGGTGTGTGAAAAACAATCTGACACTGGAGCCGATGACCATGTGCTTCACCACAGAGAGGAGGAGCACTAATACCTTCTGACTCGAAAGACTTCGAAGAAAAACAAGTTGCAAATGTCTGAGCCCAACATTAGATGGCAGGACTATATACAGCATGTTAATCTACAGCACTACTTGCTGGAGTGAAACTTGCCATCACCAGTTTACTGTGTTGTGACCATCTCTTTAACAACATGTCTCTAAACTGAGGGGAAAAACGCATTGCACCTGGGTCAGCCTAACTATATGGTCATTAGAGCAGTATGCCCTTATATCTTGCCCACAGCAGCTGTAAAAAGAATTCCCTAGGGTTGGAGGAGACTTAGGACTTCACAAAATTGCAACCTCTCTGATTAGTGCCAACTGTCCACCTTTAGCCATCAGAAGGGTGTCAATTCTGGTTCATCTTGGTTGACCAGTCACAGAGCAGACTTGTGCACCTGCAAAAGTAAAGAAGCCTATTGCACCAGAAGTTGAACCTGTGTGTGTTTGCTATTCACTTTACACTGACCCAAAGTTAGATAATCCTGTGAAATTGCTTGACCTGAGGAGAAAATAAAGATCTACCTGCCTGTATGAGGAGCAGAACTGTGCCTTCCAGGAGGAGTGGCTTGATGCCAAAGAATAGAGTCCAGGGCCAGCTTGCTAAGAAGGATTCATCCTAGTAGCAGAACTGCTAGTTCACCACCTCCCAGCTGCTCAGGAAGACAAGTCAAAGAGCTGATCCATTGCTTTTACGATTCAAGAAGAACATGTCTGCTCATCCCTCAGCTTCTCTTCATCTAGTATGGTCCTGGGAACTAGGAAAGTGTCCGCTGTTTTGTATACCATTTCAAATACCCTCTGAAATCGCTCCAGAGTGACATGTTGTTCCTCGATTAATCCCATCAAGAATAAATGGACAGGTTGGTTAAAGGAAGATTAGTTACTTTCCAATCACCTGAACAGTTGTGTTTCTGGTTCTTAGTGGCCATGTTGTGATTTGGTGCTCGTTTGTTTCAATTCTTCTTTGCGCACTTTGAGCTTGTACAATCTTATCTCCCTTAAGTATAGCAAGTCAGTATATTAGGAGGTACTGTTTTAACCAATCAGTCTGGATTTGTAAAGCTCAGCTAATCACCCGTGAGGGTATTCAGGCGCTGAGAGTGCTGCTGCCTAAGCTTAGTCGAACATCCAGGTCTTGAGTCCTTTTCTGAATTCCAGTAGAGAAGATGACGTCCGTAGGTGAAGAGGGAGGCCGTTCCAGGCCTTCGCCGTAAGGTAGGAGAGCGAGCGTCCTCCACTGTTGCTTCAGTGGATTCGGAGGGTGTGGGAGAATCAGAGGGATGCGGAGCGCAGGTGTCTGGAGAGATGGGGGAAGTTCACTGGTCCCTGGTCGTGGAGGGCTTTGAAGGTGTGGGTCCACATCTTGACCTGGCATCTCTTCTGAATGGGGAGCCAGTGGAGCTTCCTCAGGTGGGGGTGATGTGGGACCGCTTGGGGAGATCTAGGACAAGTCTGGCTGCTGAGTTCTGTATCGTCTGCAGCTCTCTTGAGGAGGTGCGAGGTGATTCCTGCATAGACTTGCTGTAGTCTAGTCGGCTGGTGACCAGGGCCTGTTTGGTGCATCTGGTGTCTATGGAGAGCCATCTGGAAATGAGAGGATGAGGAGCTTCAGGGTCATAATTGTATATTTTGGTGGAAGTTGTATTGCTTTTGTTTTTCTAAATCAGCAAAGTAGGTGGTTGATTTTAGAAGATGACCATTGGATCATGGTTGTGTGAAGATTGGAGCATTCACAATGATAGGGGATAATGTGTCTTTAAACCATGAATTATTTGAAAGGGAGCATTTGGCACTGTGAGGATAGATGTCGTATCTGTTCTCTTGAGTATCCTACAGTGTGCTTTGTAGTAAGGGGTTTTTTTCTAATTGCTTTTAAGATTTCTTTGTGATGCTGTGTGGTGGTCATTTCATGCTATTACTTTGCTGGTTTTGTACAATAATACTTAACTTCCTGAGTGTTTTAAGGTATTGAAAAGACAGATGTTTGACTTTCATAGTCGATTCACATCTACCATTCTTTAAATTCAGTTTTCCGGTGTTCATCATAGTCTTCGAACCTAGTATTTTCATTATATTTAACTTGAGTGTCAAATATTAGTTTCATTATGAATTTTACTGTTCATCATTTTGTAGTGACTTTTTACCCCACTTTGTGTGTTAATCTGTATGTTTCTGTTTCTTAATTTCTCTACCCAGAGCATTACCCGTAAGAGGCGATATGTTGCCACAGTGTCACTCAATGATCGCATCTATGTGATTGGTGGGTACGATGGCCGCTCCCGGCTCAGTTCAGTGGAATGCTTGGATTACACATCTGAAGAGGATGGCGTTTGGTACCCTGTGGCTCCCATGAATGTGCGTCGAGGATTAGCTGGGGCCACCGCTCTTGGAGGTATCACCACTTTAGATTTTTCTGCTCACGTACTGCCATTTTTAGAATGTCCTGTAATATGTTCCTGGTTTCAGAAATTATGGGTTTCATTTGATTTGTAGGAAGTATTGACTTTGCAACTAGTTGGTTAATTCTTCCAGTATTGCCTAGTGTTTCCTTTGTTTGATCTCCTACTTCAATTCTTCTGTTACAACTCGGTGCATATGACTATGCCTGTCATCACCAAATTAATTGCTGACATACGTTTTTGCCATGTTATTTCAGGCTAAAATCAAACAATTGCCTAGCCTGCTCTGGCCACAAATATGTCTATATATAGATTTTGATATAACTTGAACTAGCTGCAAAGAAGTGGAGCAAATAGGGGAGAGTAGCACAGTGCAGAGGGTTGAGGAAGGAGATGCATGTATAAGAAGAGGGGTGGATTACCAATTGAGATGTATCAGTCGGAGGATTATATGTAGGTGTGGGGAATGTTCAGTTTCTTCCTGAAGAAAGAGTGATGGAGCTCCCAAAGGAAGTTCTAGATGTGAGAGTGTAGCAAGAGAAGGCTTTACATATTGTCTCCTTAGTCCTTTATTTATTTGTTGTGAGCCAGTTGATGATGATGTGGCAACTGTCAAATAGGCCACCAGCAGTCTTGATCTCCGCTGAGCTGTGCTGCCACAATTCTACGACTGTACAGGAAGAAAGGCTTATACTAAGGCTTTTACAGTGTGCAGCATGATTAGTTTGTGCAAGGCATTTTGTTTTTTTAGATATGTGCTCTAAACCTGGCGGAGGGGTTATTTTGGACTCCTAGCGATTTCATGTAACGAACCAGCTGAGGGGTGTAGCCATCCAGCTTCATCACTATTGAGAGACACTTCTGAATGCATTCCTGTTGGTTGTTATGGTCTGTAGCACGAACTCTGTCTACAGGGGTTTGAGCTTTAAGTATGACTTGGTTTTCTAGGTCTGGATGGTTGCAGGGCAAGATTTGAGCTGGGTGATATTATTGCCTTTTATGATTACTAGGTAGAGTTTGGTGGATTAAATTCTCTTCTTTCACTGACAGTGTTGATATAGTTTTTTCCATCCTTCATTCTCCTCAACAATTTCATCATTTCTCGTCAATAACGTAAGGGGCCTCTGTGCCTAATTGACTCTTTCTGCCTTGCACCTCATCAGTCCTTGGACCATGCCTTTTCTTTGAATCAGCAGATGGCTAGAAACTACCTTAATGTTGATTAATCTCAATTCAAGTATTATCACAATTCTAAGACATTTTGCATAGCAGTACTGTTTGCTGGTTGACCTGTAGAGTAAGGTCCCTTTTGTTGGGCGTCACTTGGAATCTGATCTTTCTCTGGTTCCTTCGGTCATTTCTGTAGTTAATTTCTCATTTTCTTCCAGGGCTACCCAGGTGTAGCTTTCCTTGATTTCACTCATCAGGTACCAGCTATAATTGCACTGGTCCTCCTGCAGCAGCACTAATCCCATGTGCTTTATCTCTGTTTTCCTCAATATCTGGGCGCACACCCATAACTTCAAAGACGATTTTGCACTTGTCAACAAAGATAGGGCATGCGCTACATGATAATCTTAGTATCAAAAGAATAACGGAATTTTTTTTATAAGCGTAAAGAATCTAAAAATGCATTACAGTTGAATTATTTCATTGATGTCCAAGAGAAAAAATAGACTGCTCTTAAAGTGCATTATCTTCTCATGCTTTAAAGGTTCACTTTTTTCGAGGTTGGGCATGTGATGGTTTATATGTGAAGCTTGTGTATAACCCAGTTGTGGCATTCCTTGTCTACTTTCCTGTGTACCCCCAGCAATTGAGCTCATTATGGGGTGCTTGTTCGTTAGGTGCGATGTTTGTTGAAGTTGCTGGCTTTTTGGTCTTTTTGCCGCTAAGGTTAAAAACTTGATCATTTGGGATTTGAGTCTGGTGTTTCCCTTGTGGCACTCGATTAGTGCTTGTCTGCAGCCACGCACACCCAGATGGTTAAAAAGGGGACGTAGCAGAAGCCTCTGGTCTGAAAGAAGCGCAGGACAAATGCAGATGACATGCAGTATGGCTTCTTGTTCTTGGTGGCACCATCTACATGTTTGTCTAAACTTTTTGCCACCCATTAGGGACAAAAATCCAATGTATTGGGTCATCAAAGTGCTGGTTCTTGAACTTAATTTTTGTGTGCTTCCAGTTGCAACTGTCCAGGCATGGTTGTCTCTCTAAGTGAGCGTGGCATGCAGCCTCTTTGCGAAAGCATTTTTGTCTTCCAGAAAGGAAAGCTTCCGGATATTATTATTGGTATTCTTTTTGAAAAGGCAACCGAAATCTGCTTGTACTATAAGTGCGGGACTTGAAGTTTCCTCAGGCAACTTAAGAGGTAGTCTCTGAAAATAGTTTTCCGTGCAGGATTTGAAACTTCTACCAAGAGCAGCTGGTAGAGCGAGTTTGATCTTGCCAGTTTCAGTTTGAAACAGCATCTAATGAAAGCTCCTTCTCTCGCAATTGTTGTTTGACCAGGCCAAACTCCAGCCTGATCTGGGCAGTCAATACATTGCGAGGAAGCAGAAATAGCTGCCTGTAGATCATTGTTAAGGGTTTCTAACACTTTTGCTTTATGGCCATACAATGGTTCACATTCATAGGTAAGGGTTGGGAGAAGCTTCACCAAGACTGGCAGAGAAGTCTTAACCATTTATGTGTAGACATCTCAACTTTGCAACTTGCTTGCATCCTGCCTCATAAATATCCAAGATAAACTTTGTTTTGACCAACATTTTTTTTTTCCTTTCCTACTTAATCCCGTTTGACATACCCTTGCTTGAAGTCTCTCTGAAGTTCATGCACTATGCCCTCCGTACTTTGAGGTGGGTTCTACTGGACAAACCTTTCCTAAGAGAATTACTTGCTGAGGGTCGCTCTCTCTTCCGGTCTCTGTCTCGGTCATATGTATCTATATGATTTCAGTTCTACATCCAGTCAGGACGAAACTGGGTTGCACTCTCAAAATGCCTTTAATTGTGCATGCGGACTGCACACTTCAATACGTTTCAGTCGCATCACAGGCCTGGTTCACTGATAAGTTAAACAAAAGTGGACGAACCCACTATGTAGATATGGTACAATCACTAGTATGGTTAGTACATGGACCCATTAGGTTTGTTTAAAAGACCCCTCACACACCAACCTGGTTGGTGTCATGCTTCATCATTGGGGTCCCAACCGGGTGGCCGAATGCCCCCCGGTTGTGCTATGACGCCTGATTACAGCGGAGCTGGTGTGTTGTGAGTGTGTGATGTGACGTGAATTGAACTTTAAAAATACCTCTGAGAATCCTTGCCTGTAAACTTCATTAGTGGCGGCTCAGGATATGGTTAAAAAATGTGTAGTGCAACTAAATGGGGAATTATTATCCTTAGTTGACTATGTGAGTGGTCTACATGTTTCAGCCCGCGAAGGTATATGTATGGGGCTTTCTTCAGGACCGGATAGTGAGACTGGTGAGTGGCAAAGTGAAGTGCCACGTGAAAAAAAGTGAAATACCTACACACGTGCTAAGGTGTGTGGTTAGAGTGTCAACGTACTTACGGACACTTGAAAAACACTATGTTAAGGGTTTGGGCAGCTGATCGAGGCTCGGGAGGGGTCTCATCCGGTGTCCCAATTTGGTCTCGGCGTGAGGCCCGTCTGTCCGTCTGTCCCGCTACGGGAGACCACAGCCGGTTTACAAACAAGCAGGACAAACATTACAAGGAGCCCCGCGGGCTCACTCAACAAGGAAGAAAGGAGCAACAGTTGCATTTTTAGCAAATACTCCAATTCAAGACATTTGCCTAGCAGCAACATGGTCTTCAGTGCACACGTTCAAAAAACATTACTGTAGGAAGCTGGCTCCGTATATACTATACCAAAATGAGGTATAGTGTGTACAGAGTCCAGTCGAACCCCAAAGGTAGGCAGAGGTAAAAGTAGATAGCACCTTACTCTCTATTTGTGGTAGTGTGGGCAAGCAGTAAGGCTATATCAGAGGGTAGTGTTAAGCATTTGTTGTACACACTCAATCAGCAAATGATGTCACACACTCAAAGACTGAACTCAGACCAATTTTGTTTGTATAAAAATATTGTTAAGTTATTTTATTTCTAGAACCAAGCCAAGCTTTGCACAGGTGAGTGAAATAAATGCTTTGCAAAATATTATGCAGTATTTACAAGTGAATGCAAGTTCAAATGCAGTTGGTTAAAATACAGGTAAGTCAAGGTATTGAAATTACTATACAGATTACTTTTTCGATTACTTTTTAAGTTACTTTTTCTACTCAGTGTGATATGTCTAGATATCACACTGGGATATTTCCTAGAGAAAAGGTAAGTAAAATTAGTTTTGCACAATTGTAATTTTTCAGGTTTCCATACAAATCAACTCCACACTTAGAACATTTTTCAGAGAAAAATAGTCAATAGGTTCCTATGGAGAGAAATGAAGTTAACGGTTACCAGGTAAGTACTCGGTCTTTGGGGTTGAGTTTCTGGGGTTAGAACAAGGGCTCCCCCAGGGTCAAGGATGCACTCTTGTTACACCCTGAGAGGCACTAGGGCGGCCGGGTGCAGAGTGCTGAGGCCCAATGTTATCCAATGGGGGATAGGGGGCCTCCGGTTGGTGCTGCTTACGAACAGGCCACTGGGTTGTGGGAGCAAAGCTCCTGGTGTTAAGCTCAGGGCAAAGGGGGATCCGAGTTAGCACCCAAAGTACACCCGCAGCGGCGCAGGGGCGGCTGGGTGCAGGGTGCTGTTTTGGTGTCAGGTGCCCTGTTGGTTTCAATGGGGATTCTCCTGTTTCAACAAAGACTGCAGGCTCGGGGACGAAGATCTTCTGGAGGTGACCACGGGTTGTAGAGGTAAGTTGGGATGCCTGGGGATGCTGGGACACTGTCGGTTGGGCCACCCAAGGCCGTGGGGCTTCAAGTGCAGGGGTGTCTTTAGGCGTCGGATTTCTCTTACCAGCTCCGGTCGCGGGATCCTCCAGAAAGAGGCTGCAGGCTTAGCTGGAAGATTCGAGGCAGGTCAGAGATCACCAGATCTCGGGTCAGGATCGGCGGGGAGACCTCCTCGTGGTGTTGGGCCACTCAAACTCTGGCTGTGGGCGACGGGTGCAGAGTGGTGCAGACTCACGGATTTTGCCGGAGCTGGAGTCTGTGGGTGAACAAATCCGGTGTTCACTGGAGACAGTCTTTTCTTTGGAAGGCGGGGCAGGTCCTCGGGGTCTTGAGGTTGCTGGCTGCAGGACACACCGGAGTTTCGCTTCTGCAGGTTCGAGGTGAGGACAGGCCGGTAGGGCTGGGGCCAAGTCAGTGGGCGCCGTCCTCTTCTTACATTCGGCACGGCTGTTCGGTCCTTCTTCTTTTCTTCTTGGTTGTTGCTCGTCTGAGGAGGCAATGTTCAGCGGTGCCCCTAAATACTAAATTTAGGGGTGTTACAGGTAAGTAAAGGTTGGGACCAATGGGTCCCTTCCTTGAGGTGGGTACACCCCCTATTATGCCACCCTCCAGTGGGAGGGGGCCATATGCCTCACCCTGGTTGGCTGGGTCCCCCCATCTGCAAGATGGCAAGGACTGAGAGTTGCGCTTCACCTTTTCCCCCCCCCCCCACCTGTGGGGTGGGGTCGGCAAAGGTGGGCACACCTCCCTTCCTCACTTGGTTTTCCCGCCGGTTCTCCCGTCCAAAGCAGAACCGGTGGGGACCAGTTGCTGGGAGCAGCAAAAGGCCTGGGGAAGCTCAAAAAGGCGGCAAGCCTTTGAAGCTTCCCCTTCGTGGACCCTGCCCTTCCATCATTTCAGACCCCCGAGAGCAGCAGGCTCTCGACCCAGGGGTCCAGAAACATGTCTGGTGGTGGCAGCTGGGGAGCAGCCACTCAGCCTGGACACTAGTGTTATGTCATTTTTCAAGGGGCATCTCTAAGATGCCCTCTGTGGGCATTTTTCATTAAATCCCACACTGGCATAAGTGTGGGTTTAATGTGCTGAAAAGTTTGATACCAAACTTCTCAGTTTTCAGTGTAGCCATTATGGTACTCTGGAGTTCGTAATGACAAACTCCCAGCACCATATACTCTTAATGGCATTACTGCGCTTACAATGTCTAAGAATTGGCTTAGACACTGTAGGGGTACAGGACTCATGCACCTGTACCCTCGCCACTGGTATATTGCACCCAGCTAGAGGGGTGACTGATCTTTGCCAGGGCAGTGGGTTGTAGACATGGCACACAGGGATGTGTGCCATGTCGACTCTTCACTTTGTTCTGCACCAAAACACGCAGCCTGCAAAGGCAGTGTGTGAGTGTAAAGGTACAGGGCCTCTAAGGGTGGCACTATAAGTGCTGCAGCCCTTAGAGGCCTTCCATGGTCACAGTGCCCTGGGTACCTGCGGTACCATTTACCAGGGGCTGACCTGTGGCCAGAGAGTGCCAATTGGATTATGTCTTCAATGCAGAAAGAACATAGGCCTTGGGTACCTGATTGGCAGGAGCCCAGTGCATACTCAAAGTACATCAGCAGTTCAGCAAAAAGTGGGGGCAACCATGCAAAAAGAGGGCACTTTCTTACAATTACTGTGTGGACGTTCAAATGAATAAAGAAGCACAAGTAGGACAAAAGGTTTTATAACATCTATTCACAAACCAGTGCTCATCTTCCACCCAGCCACCAAAAGACTAGCAAACTGCTACAAAGTCTATGCACAGCATGTGAATCCAGAAAAGATTCATGCTGTAAAAAAAATAGTCTCTTACCTGTCGGTGTAGTTTTGCAGCTTGAAGAATTATCTGGATTCACTAGCGAACCCACCCTCCTCCGCCAGGAAAGATGAGACGGAAAAGAAAAAAAAATGAATCCGAAGATGGCAACCAAACCTGGAACCGGTTTCGGGGTATCACCCCTCATCAGCCAGGGTAGCTTGAATGCGGTGGCATAGCAAGCACGGGACCCACGTCTGGGCATACCCTTGCCACAGGGGCGAAAATTGCTCAACAAAGATGATGGACGGAATGCTGAATAGTGTCAAACATTCATCCCCAGTCCAGTCTGGAACTAAATCCATTGTTTTTTTGCTCCGCGGGTTCAAGAGGGCAGTGGATGGTGGCATTGGATACAGTCTTGCCCTCAGAGACTATTACCTCCCCTTCTTCTAGAACTTCTTCGGGAGATGCTTGATTAACTCCTGCATCTTAACCCCACTATGCCCGGTCATAGTGGGAGAGGAACCCCACAGAATTTGCTATTCTCCAGTGGGTGGTGGCCACTACCACCACCCTTTTGCTGGCAGTGTCGAGCTTGTTGCTCTCTTTGTAGGGTGGGAGAGCATCACCCATGGCTTTAGCAGAAGACAGCTTGTGCACAATGTGAACGAACAGGAAGTCAAGCAGGACATGACCTTTGATGTAGGCGGGGTCTTTGGGAGAGAGATATTTCTTTTCGACCCTTGGTGTAAACGTCCTGGCTTTTACTAGCTCTTTGAAGTTATTGAAGGCCGACTTTAACATGCCCTTTATTATGGACAAGAACTGAACTGTCTGTTCGTACTGGATAGTGGCTCTACGAGACAATAGTCTTCATCAGAGAGGACATGCATACCCATCTTTTAGAAGGTGCTGGTACGTTGGATTACCTCATAGTATGACATTGTGTCATCTGGGTGAGATGCCCGAACAGAGTGGTGGTCCAGATCTGGGTTTCCTGGGTGATCATAGCCTTCTCACTAGTCGTATGTGGGTCCTGTGTCAAAAGCCAAACTTAATGCAGATTATTTGAATAGCACTACATTTATAAGTGAATGAAATTCTAATTGCCCTCTTATTTATCAATGCCCACTCTGTATGAAAGTGCCCCTTTTAACATATTCACCCTTACCTTTTGCCTGGTATCTGATGCAATTTTGACAGAAGTGCACTGGGTTCCGGCTATCTAGGTCCCATGGCGCCAGATCTCTTTCCCTAAAACTGTACAGTTGTTCCCCCAATTGGCAATACCTTTAGCACCCCCTGTAAGTCCCTTGTAAATGGTACCCCTGGTACCTAGGGCAAGGAAGCTAAAGAGGGCCCCCAAGGGCTGCAGCATGTATTGTGCCACCCTAAGGGACCCCTCAGCACCACCATGGAAACTGCCATTGCAGGCTGTGTGCCATGGTGCAGAGACAAGTGAAGACACGACAATGCACACCCCCTGTGTGCCATGCCTGCAGACACTGCATACAGTATAGGTAGGTCACCCCTACAGCAGGCCTTACAGCCCTAAGGCAGGGTGTACTATGCTACATGTGAGGACATATCTGTATGAGCAGATAGGCCCCTGTGATGTCTAAGTCAGTTCTTAGATATTACAGGTGAACAGGGAAGCCATTTTGAGACCATATGCATAACACTGATATTTACAAGTTCCCAAGCTACATGATGGCTTCACTAAAACTAGAGGTGTTTGGTATCCAACATCTCGTATTAAACCCACACTGATTCCAGTGATGGATTTGTTAATACATGCACCTTAGAGGGGCCCCCAGAAAACCTACCGACTACTAGCGTACTGGTTGACTGGTGTAGACCAGGTTTCCACCACAGACAGGTTTCTGACCCCTGCAGGTGAGAGCCCGCACTCTCTGAAGTGCTGAAATAATGCCTGCTCCAGCCAAAGGTGTTGTCACCTCCTCCAAGCAGGATGGCTAAGTGATCCGCATATCAAGGCAGGAGGCTTCAAAGGCCTCTACCGCCTTTGATATGCTACCCAAGGCTTCCCCAGACAGGGAAATGCCACCCCCGGTCCCGTGGCCAATTGGCACCAGGACAGGTGGGAAAATAAGCTAGTCAGGAGGCGTGTTCCTCCATCTGGCTAGTTCTACCCCTAAGATGGGCTGCCTGGTGTGAACACAAAACTTGGAATTCCACCAGCTTGGTTTTGATGGAATTAGGCTTACTGGGTCAGGGTTATGCCTATTTCCTCCAGGAAGTGGTCATACAAGGGGATAGTCACCCTAAAGGTAAGTAGCCCATTGGCTACTACCGGTCACTCTACTTATCGCCCCTAAATTGAGTATTTAGGAGGCAGCCCTGATGCCAGGTACTCAGATTTGGTAGATCCAGAAGAAGAGAGCACAGAAGGGCCATGAGACAATGAGAACTGAAGACTGCTGTGAACTTTTTTGGTGCGAAACCCTGCCTGCACCAGTCTAGACACTCTTGATCGAGTGAAGCGTCCTGCAGCTGAGCAACTACCAAGAACCCCCGGATAGTACTCCAGCGCTTCGCAAATTGACAGCAATCTCCCTTGGAGTAGAGGAGCTACTCCTCTGCAGTCTGCAGGCACCGAAAAAGCACAGTCCGGTTCACTGAGTTGCTGCTCCCCAGCCAGCTCAACGCAGTAGCACCCAGGAAGAGGTGCTTGTGCTCCTGATGGTCAGATCTGCCCCTCCACTGAGTGAGAGGACACCAGGACCAACTGGAGCGGCACAGGACTCCTATCCGGGGTAACGAACCCCTTGCATCAGCCAAGGCATGTTTTAGTCCAGGCTGGATTCTAACCGCTCAGACTGACAAGGGCCGGGGTGAGAGCCTTTTCATTAGCTGCGACAAATCGGCAGTGTGCCGGAGGCTTTGGCTCAGCTGGAAGGTTCTACCAAGCGTTGGCCGCTGAATGGCCGTTTCAGATGTGTCCAAGGAGCTCTTTTTTAAGTCCTCTTACCTTCCCCCTGTAGAAAGCAATCACAGCAAGTGGTTGACTCCACTGGCTGCACCTTTGATTTCAGAACTACGCCTGGATTTATCAAAAGGAGCTTTGTTTGTTCTACGTTAACTGTCTGTTACCACCAACCTGGTGGCAGAATGTGGTCTCCCTCATCTTTGAGAAATACATACAACACTTTCCACTTTGTTCTTTAATCACGACGGTGGTGTAGGAAAGTGGGTTTCTGTTGCAGTAACCCCCCCACTTTTTGCCAGACTACTTATGCACTTTGACTTGATGTGCCCTGGGTCCCTGCCAATCGGGTACCCAGGGCCTGTGTTCTTTCCCCAAAACTAACCCAATTGGCATCTCTGGCCACAGGTCAGCCCCTGGTAAATGGTACCACAGGTACCCAGGGCACTGTGACCAGGGAAGACCTCGAAGGGCTGCAGCACTTATTGTGCCACCCTTAGAGGTCCTGTACCCCTACACTCACACACTGCCTTTGTAGGCTGCGTGTTTTGGTGCAGAACGAAGTGAAGAGTCGATATGGCACACATCCCTGTGTGCCATGCCTACAACCCACTGCCCTGGCATAGATCAGTCACCCCTCTACCTGGGTGCCCTATACCAGTGGTGAGGGTACAGGTGCATGAGCCCTGTACCCCTACAGTGTCTAAGTCCATTCTTAGACATTGTAAGTGCAGTGCTGCCATTAAGAGTATATGGTGCTGGGAGCTTGTCATTACGATCTCCGCAGCACCACAATGGCTACACTGAAAACTGAGAAGTTTGGTATCAAACTTCTCGGCACATTAAACCCACACTGATCCCAGTGTGGGATTTAATGAAAAAAGCACACAGAAGGCATCTTAGAGATGCCCCCTGAAAAACGACCAGCCTCTGGTGGGTTCCCTGACTGGTACACACCAGCCTGCCACAACGAGACCTGTTTCTGGACCCCTAGGGTGGGAGCCTTCGCTCCCAGAGCCCAGAAACAAAGCCTTTCCTGGGCGGAGGTGTTCACACCTCCCCAGGCCAGGAAGAGCCATCTGTGGCAGGGAAGCTTCAAAGGCCTGGCAGCCTTTGTAATGCGACCCCCAGCCTCTCCTGCTAGCAGGAGCAGGCCCCCTTCCTGTCTCCCTCCTTTTCGGCGGGAAGACAGGCGGGAAAACTAGCCAGCCCAGAAGGTGTGCCCACCTCTGCCAAGCTCCACCCCTCAGGTGGGGGAGGCGAGGTGAAGCCCTCTCTTCAGTGCTCGCCATCTTTCAGATGGCAGGCACTCCCCAATCAGGATTAGGGATTGTGCTCACTGCCCCACGTGGGGTGACCCCTAAAACGACCCCTAAATACAGTATTTAGGGGGCAGCCCTGAACCAGGAAAGCAGATCCAGACAAGAAACAAGAAGAAAAGAAGAAGCAGGACCGAACAGCCGTGCTTCAGCTAACAAGAGGAAGACGCCCACTGACTTGGCCCCAGCCCTACCGGCCTGTCTCCCCCTCGAACCTGCTCCTGCAATATCCTGGTGTGTCCTGCAGCCAGCAACCTCAAAAATCCCGGAGGACCTGCCTGCCTTCACTTCCAAAGACTGCTTCTCCTGTGAACACCGGATTTTTTCAACTGCAACCTCTGGCTCCGGCTCGACACCGCGGATCCGCCCCACTCTGCACCCGCCGTCCACGGCCCGAGCTTGAGTGGGCAAACACCACGAGGAGGTCACCCCGGCGATCCTGAACTGCGATCCGGCGACCCCTGACCTGCCTCAAGCCTCCAGCCGACGCCTGCAGCCTAAATCCAGAAGGCCCCCCTAACCGCGACCAGGAGCTGGTAAGAAGATCCGACCCCAAAAGGCACCCCTGCACCCGACGCCCCACGGCCTTGTGTGCCCAAACCAACGGTGCCTAACCAATCCCTAACTTCCCAACTTACCTGTCGAAGTGGTGGTCGCACCCAGAAGTCCTTCGTCTCCCTGCCTGTAGTGCTTTTGCAAACCGGAGGTTCTCCATTGGAAACAGGGCATCCGACGTCGAAACAGCACCTTGCACCCGGCCGCCCCTGTGCCTCTGAGGGTGCACCTTTGGTGCTAATTTGTTTCCCCATTTGCCCTGAGCTAAAGTCTAGGAGCTTTGCTCCCACAACCCAGCAGCCACCAACCGGAGGCCACCATCCCCCATTGGATAACATTGGGCCTCAACACTCTGCACCCGGCCACCCTAGTGCCGCTGAGGGTGTAACAAGAGTGCATCACTGACCCTGGGGGACCCCTGAGTCTACCCCCAGAACCTCAACTCCCACTACCGAATACTTACCTAAAAACCGATAACCATATTTTCCTCCATAGGATAACATTGACACTTTTTCCTGAAAAAGTTACTGTGTGGAGTTTTGAAACCTAAAAAATTCTTGAAAATTGTACTATTTAACAAAAACGCTTTTACTCACCTGTTTACAGGAAATGTCCCAGTGCTGCATCTAGGCATACAGCACTGAGTAAGAAAAGTAATCCAAAAGTAACTTACCTGCTATTTTACTGGAAATCCCATTCATCTATGTACTGTATTTACAAGTGATTGCATTTCTCTGAAACAATACTGTAAGTCAAACCATAGTACATTTACAATTGCAATTGAACTGTTTTTACAATCAGCATTATTTACTACTGTAAAGTATTTATTGCTTACCTGTGCCAGGCTTGCTTGGTTCTAGAAATAAAATGACTAAAAGAATATTTTTTTATACAAAAACAATTGGTCTGAAGTTCAGTCTTTGAGAGTGTGAATTCATTTGCTGACTGAGTGTGTACAACAAATGCTTAACACTGTCCTCTGATACTGCCTTACTGCTCGACCACACTACCACAAATAGAGAGTAAGGTTCTATCTAACTTTACCTCTGCCTACCTTTGGGGTTCCACTGGACTTCTGTGCACACTATACCTCACTTTGGTATAGTATATACAGAAGCCAGCTTCCTACAAGAGGCTATATTGGATTTCATCTGCTTGTTTCATAGGCTGTTCAAAACTCTAGTGATGCAGTAGCAAGCCTCACAAAAAAAGATTGCTTACAGAGCATCATAAATAACAGTAAGAATAACAGTGCATGTAACGGGCAGTCAACATGGGATGTTACAAAAGACCAAAAGGAGGGACTATTCAGCATATTGACCAAACAAAAACAGGCATTTCGGAAGGGCCGTAACAGGAACTGATGAAAAAGATGTGAGGTGCTCCAATCCCACATTGTAGTTACAGCATGCCCCGAAAATTGCGCATGCACTGCCTAGTTGAGACCTAAAAATACCATCTCAGTGGAAAGTGCATCTGAACCAGAACTACACAGTGGCGACTATCACTGTTTTTTGTGTGTATGTGTGTGTGTATATATTTGTATATGTACGTGTGTATACATCTATATAGATGTGTATGCAATAGTGTGTGGGTGTACATATATATATTTGACACTGACAAGATGCGCTTTTTTATTATGAAAGTGAAAAATAGTACATACTAGTACATATTAATAGAAAAAGAAAACATAAAAAAGTCTCCATGATATAACAAAGTAGTAAGCAATTATATTACATATATTATTTTATACACATTTGATATGTATATATTCTATATATTGTTATACATTAAATTATATTATTACATTAAATTCCTAATGTTATGTCTACTATCATGTCAAACGTTTCCCAAGCCCTAAGATCTTTGAAAACAGTATATTGGAATATCCAGTTCACTAGTGAACACCAAATCTCCTGGCCTCATCTGTGGTTTGAATGACATTTATATATATAAAATGAATTCTCTGCATAAAAACTTGCCACATACCTTGACCACATTTGCCAGACTGATGGGGGATCAGGATTAAACCAAAGCAAAGCATTACAATACCAATGTCAACAAAAATGTTTTTTGATATTCCTTGAGACTTTCCTGACTACAGTCATTCCTTAGTGTAATAGGTTGACTAGACAACTGGATATGCGTTTGAAATAGCTTAGACAGCACCTGAAACATACTGCTCCAATAGTCTTCTAATCATAAACGCTGCTCAATTGCGCTGTAGGAAGCTGGCTCTGTATATACTATACCAAAGTGAGGTATAGTGTGCACAGAGTCCAGTGGAACCCCAAAGGTAGGCAGAGGCAAAGTTAGATAGAACCTTACTCTCTATTTGTGGTAGTGTGGTCGAGCAGTAAGGCAGTATCAGAGGACAGTGTTAAGCATTTGTTGTACACACTCAGTCAGCAAATGAATTCACACACTCAAAGACTGAACTTCAGACCAATTGTTTTTGTATAAAAAAATATTCTTTTAGTTATTTTATTTCTAGAACCAAGCAAGCCTGTCACAGGTAAGCAATAAATACTTTATAGTAGTAAATGCTGATTGTAAAACAGTTCAATTGCAATTGTAAATGTACTATGGTTTGACTTGCAGTATTGTTTCAGAGAAATGCAATCACTTGTAAATACAGTACATAGACTTGAATGGGATTTTCAGTAAAATAGCAGTTAAGTTACTTTTGGATTACTTTTCTTACTCAGTGCTGTATGCCTGGATGCAGCACTGGGGCATTTCCTGTAAACAGGTGAGTAAAAGCGTTTTTGTTAAATCTTACAATTTTAAAGAATTTCTTTATGTTTCAAAACTCCACACTTAGAAACTTTTTCAGGAAAAAGTGTCAATGTTATCCTATGGAGGAAAATATGGTTATCGGTTTTTAGGTAAGTAATCGGTCTGTGGAGTTGAGGTTCTGGGGGTAGACTCAGGGGTCACCCAGGGTCGGTGATGCACTCTTGTTACACCCTCAGCGGCACTAGGGCGGCCGGGTGCAGAGTGTTGAGGCCCAATGTTATCCGATGGGGGATGGGGGCCTCCGGTTGGTGGCTGCTGGCAAGCAGGCCACTGGGTTGTGGGCGCAAAGCTCCTGGACTTTAGCTCAGGGCAAATGGGGAAACAAATTAACATCAAAGGTGCACCCTCAGCGGCACTAGGGCGGCCGGGTGCAGGGTGCTGTTTTGAGGTCGGATGCCCTGTTGTTTCCAATGGAGGACCTCTGGTTTGCAAAAGCACTGCAGGCAGGGAGACGAAGGACTTCTGGGTGCGACCACCACTTCGAGAGGTAAGTTGGGAAGTTAGGGGTTGGTTAGGCACCGTTGGTTTGGGCACACAAGGCCGTGGGGCGTCGGGTGCAGGGGTGCCTTTTGGGGTCGGATCTTCTTACAAGCTCCTGGTCGCGGTTAGGGGGGCCTTCTGGATTTAGGCTGCAGGCGTCGGCTGGAGGCTTGAGGCAGGTCAGGGGTTGCCGTACTCAGTTCAGGATCGCCGGGGTGACCTCCTCGTGGTGTTTGCCCACTCGGGCCGTGGACGGCGGGTGCAGAGTGGGCGGATCCGCGGTGTCCGGCCGGAGCCAGAGGTTGCAGTTGAACAAATCCGGTGTTCACGGGAGAAGCAGTCTTTGGAAGTGAAGGCAGGCAGGTCCTCTGGGGTTTTTGAGGTTGCTGGCTGCAGGACACACCGGGGTTTCGCAGGAGCAGGTTCGAGGGGGAGACAGGCCGGTAGGGCTGGGGCCAAGTCAGTGGGCGTCTTCCTCTTGTTAGCTGCTGCACGGCTGTAAGGTCCTTCTTCTTCTTTTCTTCTTGTTTCTTGGCTGGATCTGAGGAATCAAGGCTCAGGGGTGTCCCTAAATACTAGATTTTGGGGCGTTACAGGTAGGTGAAAGGCAGGGATCAATGGGTCCATTCCCTGGGGTGGGTACACCCCCTATTCTGTCACCCTCCAGTGGGAGGGGGGCATGTGCCTGTCCCTGGTTGGCTGAGTCCCCCCATCTTCAAGATGGCGTGGACTGAGAATTGTGCTTCACCTTGCCTCCCCCACCTGAGGGGTGGAGTTGGCAGAGGTGGGCACACCTCTCTTCCTCACTTGTTTTTCCCGCCGGTTCTCCCGCCCAAAGTGGGGGTCAGAACCAGTGGGGACCAGTTGCTGAAAGCAGCAAGTGGCCTGGGGAAGCTCACAAGGCGGCAAGCCTTTGAAGCTTCCCTTCGTGAACTCCTGCCCATCCTGGAGGAGGAGGCTTGACACCTCGTCCCATGATGTGCATTGTTTCAGGCCCCAGAGAGCAGCAGGCTCCTGACCCAGGGGTCCAGAAACATGTCTGCGGGTGGCAGCTGAAAGCAGCCACTCAGCCAGGACACTAGAGGTGGGTTAGTTTTCAGGGGGCATCTCTAAGATGCCCTCTGTGTGCATTTTTCATTAAATCCCACACTGGCATCAGTGTGGGTTTAATGTGCTGAGAAGTTTGATACCAAACTTCTCAGTTTTCAGTGTAGCCATTATGGTGCTGTGGAGTTCGTAATGACAAACTCCCAGCACCTATACTCTTAATGGCAGCACTGCACTTACAATGTCTAAGAATGGACTTAGACACTGTAGGAGTACAGGGCTAATGCACCTGTACCCTCACCACTGGTATAGGGCACCCAGCTAGAGGGGTGACTGATCTATGCCAGGGCAGTGGGTTGTAGGCATGGCACACAGGTATGTGTGCCATGTCGACTCTTCACTTTGTTCTGCACCAAAACACGCAGCCTGCAAAGGCAGTGTGTGAGTGTAGGGGTACAGGACCTCTAAGGGAGGCACAATAAGTGCTGCAGCCCTTAGGGGCCTTCTCTGGTCACAGTGCCCTGGGTACCTGTGGTACCATTTACCAGGGGCTAACCTGTGGCCAGAGATGCCAATTGGGTTTAGGCCTCAATACAGTTTTAGGGAAAGAACATAGGCCCTGGGTACCTGATTAGCAGGAGCCCAGGGCACACTCAGTCAAAGTACATCAGCAATTCAGCAAAACGTGGGGGCAACCATGCCGAAAGAGGGCACTTTCTCACACAACCCCCCCAAACGAAAGAGGATGAGACTAACCTCTCCCTAAAGAGTCTTCATTTTCTAAGTCGAAGAACCTGGAAAGTCCATCTGCATTGGCATGGGCAGTCCTAGTTCTGTGTTCCACTACAAAGTCCATTCCCTGTAGGGAGATGGACCACCTCAACAGTTTAGGATTTTCACCTTTCATCTGCATTAGCCATCTGAGATGTCTGTGATCAGTTTGAACAAGGAAGTGAGTACCAAACAAGTATGGTCTCAGCTTCTTCAGGGACCAAACCACAGCAAAGGCCTCCCTCTCAATGGCACTCCAACGCTGCTCCCTGGGGAGGAGCCTTCTGCTTATAAAAGCAACAGGTTAGTCTTGGCCTTCATCATTGGTCTGGGATAGGACCGCTCCTATCCCTAGCTCAGAGGCATCAGTCTGCACAATGAACTGCTTGGCATAGTCTGGAGCTTTGAGAATTGGTGCTGAGCACATAGACTCTTTCAGGGTGTCAAAAACCTTTTGACAACTAACTGTCCAGTTTACCTTCTTGGGCATCTTCTTGGAGGTGAGTTCTGTGAGGGGAGCCACAATGGACCCATATCCCTTCACAAACCTCCTGTAGTACCCAGTCAAGCCAAGGAATGCCCTGACTTGGGTTTGGGTTGTTGGAGCTGCCCAGTCCAGGATGGCCTGGATCTTGGGCTGTAAGGGTTGTACCTGGCCTCCTCCAATAAGGTGGCCCAAGTACACCACAGTACCCTGCCCTATCTGGCATTTGGATGCCTTGATAATTAGGCCTGCAGTTTGCAGGGCATTTAAAACCTTCCCAAGGTGGATCTGGTGATCCTGCCAGGTGGAGCTAAAGACAGCAATATCATCTAGATAAGCTGCACTAAAGGACTCCAATCCAGCAAGGACTTAATTCACCAACCTCTGGAAGGTGGCAGGGGCATTCTTTAAACCAAAGGGCATAACAGTAAACTGATAATGCCCATCTGGTGTGGAGAATGCTGTCTTTTCTATTGCTCCTGGGGCCATGCCAATTTGCCAGTACCCTGCAGTTAAGTCAAAGGTACTTAGAAATTTGGCTGTACCCAATTTGTCTATCAACTCATCAGCTCTTGGGATAGGGTGAGCATCTGTCTTGGTGACAGAGTTGAGCCCTCTATAGTCCACACAGAACCTCATTTCTCTCTTTCCACCCTGTGGATGAGGTTTG
Source organism: Calotriton arnoldi (assembly GCA_963921515.1). Lineage (NCBI taxonomy): Eukaryota > Metazoa > Chordata > Amphibia > Caudata > Salamandridae > Calotriton > Calotriton arnoldi. The sequence continues at coordinate 3,104,087 of CAWUFW010000203.1, read as the reverse complement.
GGGACTAGAACCACTGGGCTGGCCCAGGGGCTCTCAGAGGGTTCAGTCACCCCTAACTCCAGCATCTTGCTGACTTCAGCTCTGATGCTTTCCTTGACTTGATCAGACTGTCGATAGATTTTGTTTTTGACAGGTGAACTGTCACCAGTGTCCACATCATGGGTACACCAGTTTGTCTGACCAGGGGTCAAGGAAAAGAGCTTAGCATGCTGCTGCAAGACTTGCTTGCAATCAGTCTGCTGATGGACAGAGAGGGTGTCTGAAAAGACAACTCCATCCACTGACCCATCTTTTAGGCTGTATGAGAGGAGGTCAGGGAGAGGTTCACTCTCTGTCTCCTGATCCTCATCAGTCACCATCAGCATGGTGATGTCAGCCCTGTCATGGTAGAGCTTTAGGCGCTTCACATGGATAACCTATTTGGGTGTCCTGCTTGTGCCCAGGTCAACCAAGTAGGTGACCTCACTCTTTTTTTCTAGGATAGGGTAAGGGCCACTCCATCTGTCCTGGAGTGCCCTTGGTGCCACTGGCTCCAAAACCCATACCTTTTGCCCAGGTTGAAATTCAACCAGTGCAGCTTTTTGGTCATACCAGTGCTTCTGAATCTCCTGGCTGGCCTCAAGATTTTTGGATGCCTTTTCCATGTACTCAGCCATTCTGGACCTTAGGTCAAGCACATAGTCCACAATATCGTGTTTGGGTTCTAGGAGAGGCTTCTCCCAACCCTCTTTCACAAGACAGAGTGGTCCCCTCACAGGATGGCCAAACAGAAGTTCAAAGGGGGAAAACCCTACTCCCTTCTGTGGCACCTCTCTGTAAGCGAAAAGCAGACATGTTAAGAGGACATCCCATCTCCTTTTTAGTTTTTCAGGGAGCCCCATAATCATGCCTTTCAATGTCTTGTTGAATCTCTCAACAAGGCCATTGGTCTGTGGGTGATAGGGTGTAGTAAACTTGTACTGCACTCCACACTCTTTCCACATGTGTTTTAGGTAAGCAGACATGAAGTTGGAACCTCTGTCTGAAACCACCTCCTTAGGAAACCCTACTCTGGTGAAAACACCAATGAGGGCCTAGGCTACTGCAGGAGCTGTAGTAGTCCTAAGGGGAATTGCTTCAGGGTAGCTAGTGGCATGATCCACTAGAATGAATTTGTTCCCTAATGCTGTGGGAGGTTCAAGTGGACCCACTTTGTCCACCCCTACCATTTCAAAGGGAACCCCCACCACAGGCAGTGGTATCAGGGGGGCCTTTGAGGGGCCACCTGCCTTGCCACTGGCCTGACAGATGACACAGGAGCTGACAAACTCCTTTACTTTTTAGTGCATCTGGGGCCAGTAAAAGTGGCTAACTAGCCTTTCCCGAGTCTAGGTTTGGCCCAGATGTCCAGCTAAGGGAATGTCATGAGCTAAAGTTAGGAGAAACTCCCTGTACTTCTGAGGCACTACCACTCTCCTAGTGGCTCCAGGTTTGGGGTTTCTGGCCTCAGTGTACAGTAGTCCCTCTTCCCAATAAACTCTGTGGGTACCACTGACATCTCCTTTTTCCTGGGTAGCAGCTTGCTGCCTCAGGCTTTCAAGAGTTGGACAGTCCTGCTGTCCAAGGCACAGCTCTTCCCTAGAGGGTCCCCTGGGCCTAAGAGTTCAACCTGGTAAGGGTCAAGCTCCATGGGCTCAGTTCCCTCCGGGGTGTCCAAGTCCTCTCCCTGAGGAGAGGGGTCCTGATCCTCTTGCTGTACAGAAGCTGGTTCCCCAGTCTTCTTACCTTTTCTCTTGGAAGGTTGGGCCATACTTTCAGGCTCCAACACTTCTTTTTCACCCTGACTTTTGCTTTGTGCTCTTGTTTTTACACACACCAATTCAGGGATGTCCAGCATTGCTGCATGGGTTTTCAGTTCAACCTCAGCCCATGCTGAGGTTTCCAGGTCATTGCCAAGCAGACATGCAGCTGGTAGCTTTGGAGAGACCACTACCTGTTTCAGGCCAGTAACCTCCCCCAGTCTAATGTCACCATAGCCATTGCATGGTTAGTGGTAACACTGTCAGCATTGATGACTGGGTATGTTTTCCCAATCAAGTATTGCTCTGGGGAAACCAGTGTGTCTCTCACCATAGTGACACTGGCACCTGTATCCCTCAGAGCTTCTATCCTAGTTCCATTAATCCAGGGATATTGTAGGTACTTTTTTAAGTTGGGTGGCCACACAGCTATAGTGGCAAACTCAACTTCCCCTTCTGAAATTAGAACTGCTTCAGTGTGCAACCCGATTTGCTCTTGGCACACTGCTGATCCCAACTGGAGACTAGCTACCCCAGGAGTAGCTCTGGTAGGACTAGGGGCCTTCTTGGTTGGGCAAGCTGCATCTCCAGTTAAGTGTCCCAACTTCTTACAGTTGTTACACCAGGCCTTTGAGGGATCAAAGTTCTTTCCCCTGTATGGATTATTGTGCTGGGAAGGTTTTTGGCTCCCACCCCCCTGTGCAGGTTTTTGGGGCCATTTAGAAGACTCAGGCTTTTTATCTTGGGGATTCTGACCACCTTTCCCCTGTGGAGGTTTTGTGACCCCATTCTTTTGGTCACCCCCTGTGGTTGTTTTAGTCACCCTTGTCTTGACCCAGTGGTCTGCCTTCTTTCCCAATTCTTGGGGAGAAATTAGACCTAGGTCTACCAAATGCTGATGTAACTTTTCATTAGTGCAATTACTTAAAATATGTTCTTTCATAAACAGATTGTAAAGTCCATTGAAATCATGCACTTTGTGTCCAGTTAACCAACCATCTAGTGTTTTAACTGAGTAGTCTACAAAGTCAATCCAGGATTGGTTTTGGGTCTTTTGAGCCCCCTGAATCTAATTCTATATTCCTCAGTTGTGAGTCCAAATCCCTCAATCAGAGTTCTCTTCATGAGGTCATAGGACCCAGCATCTGCCCCAGAAAGGGTCAGGAGTCTGTCTCTGCAGTTACCAGAGAACAGTTCCCAAAGGAGTGCCCCCAGTGTGACTTCTTCACTTTTCTCATTTCACAAGCCCTCTCAAAGGCTGTGAACCATTTTGTGATATCATCACTCTCTTCCTATTTAGGGCAATCCCTTTGGGGATTTTAGGATCATAAGATTGCTCTCTATCCTTATTTAGTATATTGCTGCCACCATTGATGGGAGCTAAGCCCATCTCTGCTCTTTCTTTCTCTAGAGCCAGCAACCTGGTCTCTAGGTCCAGTCTTTTGCTCAGCCTTACTAAAAGGCTGTCCTCCTCATTGAGGCTGTCCTCAATGGTACCTGATCCACCTGTGTGAGATCTAGGTACTGAGGGGTTGATTCTTGGAGCCGGGGCCACTGGAGCCCTTTTCTCCCTAAGCAGTGGAGGGGGTTGATCTACCTGTTCATCCTCATCCACTCCTTCCCCATCTGACTGGTCATCACCTTGTTCAGAGGGGTGGTCCTTAGCATACCCAGCCAACAGCTCCTGGAGCTTTTGTTTGGTGGGATGGGGACCCATGGCTATGTTTTTGATTTTACATAGAGACCTTCCTTCCTTGAAAGACAAGTGAAGGTAAGGTTGAGCTCCTCAACCATATTCTCTATGTTTAGGCTGTCCAGTTTTAGGTTTAAACCTATAATAACTGACAAAACCCCACCGAAAGGGAAATAGCCCTCACCAGTGTAAGCATATACGCACTGAAAAAACACCTGCATAACCACAAACTAAATGCCATTCAAAGAAAGGAAAAGGAGAGTGAAGGAGTAATTGTTTTTCTTCCTGAAGGGGCCAATACAATGTAACTTTGCTATACAAGCTAGCAGCAAGAAAGACTGGACTAACATAATTCTGCTTAAGTTTTGTTGTTTATGGATGTCACTAAAATATTGTTTCTTCTTCCTTTTGCTTTTTTCAGTTTTGTGGTCTTTGGTTTAAAGATGGAGGGTTTAGAAGCATGTTTTAGGTCTTGTTTAATTATTTTATAAACTGTAGAGAATCAGGAAATATCAAAATTATATTTGATATTTTGGCTGCTTTTGATTCTTTCACTGATAGGTAAAATGGCTGGTTTCATAAGAATCTTTCCCAATATGTGCCATCACATTTACCCACCGAGAATGGGTAAAATCCTTGATACATCAGCCCCCAGTTTCTAGTGAGTCAGTACTGATAGTAGGTGAATTGCCAACACCTCAGGCTTTAAACATTCAATGCTAGGTATATTGACAAGTATATGTGAAAAGAGTGCTATCACAAGGCATCTGGGATAGTGGTGAAAACATGACACCAGACTTTTGGAAAACATGGAACGCAGTGTCACTTGGAATGCTGCTGCAAAAAGGTTCTTTCCAAGTTCAACAAAGATTGGAGTGATATTGTTTGTATTTGCAGTGAATCAGCTACGTATATGAAAAATGTGTGTGATGGGCTGTCAAAATCGATACCTGAGCTGAAGTGATTCCCTGTAAGAGATCCTTGCCACTTGTTAGATGGTATGCTGAAAGCTTCTTTACAGTCTTCAGAGTAAATGAAGAATGCTATTGACTTTTTAGTCCATTCTGGTGCACGGTTTTGTTATGTGCGGGAACTAAAACACAAATATTTCGCATTTTGTGCTTTGTGTGGCATCAAAGAAAGAGTCATCCCAACTGTCACTTAGCTGATGGTTCTCAGTACAAGGGGCTGTGAATAGTATATTATCCATGTGACAACCGTTTACAGAACTTTTGCTGAGTGATGATGCCAAAGGCAAGAAATGTGAGGATCTTTGGTCGCATATTGATAGTAATGTGAAAAAAATACACTCTATCTCCATGCTTAGATTTTTACAAGAAAACATAACTGCTGTAGTGAACATAATAAAAAAAACTTGAGTCTGCCAACACCCTTGTCTGCCAAGTGTTCAGCATAATTGGTGTAGATGTGAAACATCTCCTTGAGAGTAGACCTCATATACACTTTACATACACTGCGAAGCAAAACGTTCCATAAACACCGGAAAAACACTGTTCTGTTGTTTTTAATGTCCCGAAAATGTGTAACCACTGATAACCATTGTTTTTTAAGGCATTAAAATCACTTAAAAACACTGAAAAAACCCCACCAGAATTTACCAAAAATAGAAACTGAAAACAGGAAAGCCTATCTATGCTGTTGTGGTTATTCTCACTAATAGCTGGGTTCTTGTTTTGAGACATGTTAAAATAAACTTCTAACCCCTCTACCCTTGACTAAAGTGACTTTTATTTTTCTAAAATTCTAAAGGGACTTAACCAAGGCCCTAACAAGACTTTTAGTAATTTTGCAAAAATGCCAATTTGAAAAATCAGAATTCTAAAGACAATTTAAGAGTTCTGTTGTGTGATCAGGTGGTAACCAAGTAGTCCAACAAATGCAAAGTTGTGTATCCCACCGCTGATCCACCAATGTAGGAAGATGGCTCTGTATATACTATACCAAAGTGAGGTATAGTGTGCACAGAGTCCAGTGGAACCCCAAAGGTAGGCAGAGGCAAAGTTAGATATAGAACCTTACTCTCTATTTGTGGTAGTGTGGTCGAGCAGTAAGGCAGTATCAGAAGAGTGTTAAGCATTTGTTGTACCCACTCAGTCAGCAAATGAATTCACACACTCAAAGACTGAACTTCAGACCAATTGTTTTTGTATAAAAATATTCTTTTAGTTATTTTATTTCTAGAACCAAACAAGCCTGGCACAGGTAAGCAATAAGTACTTTACAGTAGTAAATGCTGATTGTAAAACAGTTCAATTGCAATTGTAAATGTACTATGGTTTGACTTGCAGTATTGTTTCAGAGAAATGCAATCACTTGTAAATACAGTACATAGACTTGAATGGGATTTTCAGTAAAATAGCAGGTAAGTTACTTTTGGATTACTTTTCTTACTCAGTGCTATAGGCCTAGCTGCAGCACTGGGGCATTTCCTGTAAACAGGTGAGTAAAAGCGTTTTTGTTAAATCATACAATTTTAAAGAATTTCTTTCGTTTTCAAAACTCCACACTTCGAAACTTTTTCAGGAAAAAGTGTCAATGTTATCCTATGGAGGAAAATATGGTTATCAGTTTTTAGGTAAGTAATCGGTCTGTGGAGTTGAGGTTCTGGAGGGTAGACTCAGGGGTCCCCCAGGGTCAGTGATGCCCTCTTGTTACACCCTCAGCGGCACTAGGGCGGCCCTGTGCAGGGTGCTGTTTCGAGGTCGGATGCCCTGTTGTTTCCAATGGAGGACCTCCGGTTTGCAAAAGCACTGCAGGCAGGGAGACAAAGGACTTCTAGGTGCGACCACCACTTCGAGAGGTAAGTTAGGGGTTGGTTAGGCACTGTCTGTTTGGGCACACAAGGCCGTGGGGCATCGGGTGCAGGGGTGCCTTTTGGGGTCGGATCTTCTTACCAGATCCTGGTCGCGGTTAGGGGGGCCTTCTGGATTTAGGCTGCAGGCGTCAGCTGGAGGCTTGAGGCAGGTCAGGGGTCCCCGGATCTCGGTTCTGGATCGCCGGTGTGACCTCCTCGTGGTGTTTGCCCACTCGACCTTGGGCCGTGGACGGCGGGTGCAGAGTGGGGGTGGATCCGCGGTGTCCGGCCGGAGCCAGAGGTTGCAGTTGAAGAAATCCAGTGTTCACGGGAGAAGCAGTCTTTAAAAAGTGAAGGCAGACAGGTCCTCTGGGGTTTTTGAGGTTGCTGGCTGCAGGACACACCGGGGTTTCCCAGGAGCAGGTTCGAGGGGGAGACAGGCCAGTAGGGCTGGGGCCAAGTCAGTGGGCGTCTTCCTCTTGTTAGCTACTGCACGGCTGTTCGGTCCTTCTTCTTCTTTTCTTCTTGTTTCTTAGCTGGATCTGAGGAAGCAAGGTTCAGGGGTGCCCCTAAATACTAGATTTAGGGGCGTTACAGGTAGGTAAAAGGCAGGGACCAATGGGTCCCTTCCTTGGGGTGGGTACACTCCCTATTATGCCACCCTCCAGTGGGAGGGGGGTATGTGCCTGTCCCTGGTTGGCTGAGTCCCCCCATCTTCAAGATGGCGTGGACTGAGAGTTGTGCTTCACCTCGCCTCCCCCACCTGAGGGGTGGAGTTGGCAGAGGTGGGTACACCTCTCTTCCTCACTTGTTTTTACCGCCGGTTCTTCCGCCCAAAGTGGGGGTCAGAACCAGTGGGGACCAGTTGCTGAAAGCAGCAAGTGGCCTGGGGAATCTCACAAAGACGGCAAGCCTTTGAAGCTTCCCCTTCGTGAACCCTGCCCATCCTGGGGGAGGAGGCTTGGCACCTCGTCCCAGGATGTGCATTGTTTCTGGCCCCAGGGAGCAGCAGGCTCTCGACCCAGGGGTCCAGAAACATGTCTGGGGGTGGCAGCTGAAAGCAGCCACTCAGCCAGGACACTAGAGGTGGGTTAGTTTTCAGGGGGTATCTCTAAGATGCCCTCTGTGTGCATTTTTCATTAAATCCCACACTGACATCAGTGTGGGTTTAATGTGCTGAGAAGTTTGATACCAAACTTCTCAGTTTTCAGTGTAGCCATTATGGTGCTGTGGAGTTTGTAATGACAAACTCCCAGCACCATATACTCTTAATGGCAGCACTGCACTTACAATGTCTAAGAATGGACTTGGACACTGTAGGGGTACAGGGCTCATGCACCTGTACCCTCACCACTGGTATAGTGCACCCAGCTAGAGGGGTGACTGATCTATGCCAGGGCAGTGGTTTGTAGGCATGGCACACAGGGATGTGTGCCATGTCGACTCTTCACTTTGTTCTGCACCAAAACACGCAGCCTGCAAAGGCAGTGTGTGAGTGTAGGGGTACAGGACCTCTAAGGGTGGCACAATAAGTGCTGCAGCCCTTAGGGTCCTTCTCTGGTCACAGTGCCCTGGGTACTTGTGGTACCATTTACCAGGGGCTGACCTGTTGCCAGAGATGCCAATTGGGTTTAGGCTTCAATGCAGTTTTAGGGAAAGAGCATAGGCCCTGGGTACCTGATTAGCAGGAGCCCAGGGCACACTCAGTCAAAGTACATCAGCAAAAAGTGGGGGCAACCATGCAGAAAGAGGGCACTTTCTGAAAGGCGCACACTATCTTCACCTTCATGATGACATTATTAGCAGGTAGGCCTATAATACTGTTCTTATGTATGCAACTTTTCAGGTTTATAATAAAGACTGAAAATAGTTTTATGGTTCTTATTCTTAAGATTTGCTAATAATAATGTATGCCTATAATTAATTCAATAGTCACATTTAAAGTGACCAATCAGAGCATAGTTGGACACCAACAGTCCAAATATACCCATTTCCTTAGCCCCCTCATGAACACCCTAGCAACTCTTTGAACAGAGATTTCTCAAACAGCTTAAATTTACACCAAATAACAAAAAACATACTTTCTGAGTAAAGTTCTAACTTTCTACCAAATTTGGTGTAATTCTGGTCAGCTGTTTTTTCTGTATCACTTTCCAAAATTTCCTATCAGAATAAACATGGAGGGAGCTGAAGTGGATGAACTTTGGGTTTTGTTTTTGTGGTGGTGGGGGGGGGGGTTCGTGAAGATTCATTAGACTGCACCAAAGTTATTAATGAAACTAAAATGACGCTCTTCTGATGGAAACTCTGACCTGACTATAACTACGCAGTACAGTGGCAACTGTGTGTGTGTGTGTGTGTGTGTGTGTGTGTGTGTGTGTGTGTGTGTGTGTGTGTGTGTGTGTGTGTGTGTGTGTGTGTGTGTGTGTGTGTGTGTGTGTGTGTGTGTGTGTGTGTGTGTGTGTGTGTGTGTGTGTGTGTGTGTGTGTGTGTGTGTGTGTGTGTGTGTGTGTGTGTGTGTGTGTGTGTGTGTGTGTGTGTGTGTGTGTGTGTGTGTGTGTGTGTGTGTGTGTGTGTGTGTGTGTGTGTGTTTTTCCATTTCCTGAAACCAATCCTGAATATCCAAACACAACTGGAACGGACCCCAACAGCAGATTTTCTTATTGAAATTTATTCAGCTCAGTCCAACTTAACGTGTTTCAGCCGACTTCGCGGCCTTGATCTCATGACACACTCACGTTACAGCTTCCTTTTATGGATTGACGATGCACGTCAGCTAGACATAAAAGAAATGTTTCACAAATGTTTTGTAATGTGGATTGTTACTAAAACCAAATTAAATCTTTGTCAAACATTTTAAATTAATTTAATATAATTTCATTTGATTTTAGGTTTTTCTTTCCTGTCTTTCCAAGCACTAATTTATTTTCGTCGTGTGTTGCATTAAACATCAGTCAACATCATGATTCCTAACCTTCCATAATCATGCAATTTTGGTACATTTCATTACGCCTTAGTGGCTTATGGTTATATCACTGAACATGCATTAACAATTGCTTCACTTGATTTCCAACTGCTGCCCTACTGAATCCACAAAGTAGGACAATATATTAACTCTTGATTTGTACCTAGATATTTTGTCTACAAGTTCTATATCCCACCAAAATTCTTCAAGTATATTTAATGCATCCATTTTTGTATCTTATTACTTAATCACATATCAATGATTATTTTACCCAAAATCATAATAATAAATGGACTAAATCAAACTATTTATTCATTCCTAAGCTCTTTTTTTTGTTTCTTGTTTTATACAATCCACAGTGGTTTGATCCCATTCATGCAAATTTATATTCAATTTGGTCAACAATTTTTATCAATTCTACTTCACTATTTGCGGACTGGTACTCTTTCATTTCCTCTTTCTTAATCTTATTTTTATTTTTATTGTTGGGAAATACATAGCTAAAGTGATCTCTACATCTACATGACAAAACAAAACCAAAACTAAAACACAAAACTAAGAGACAGAAACAGATTACACCCATTATTACGGGCAAAATATACTGTTCTTATAAGCTTGAATATAACTCCTCATCCATATTTGGACCTTTCGCAACTTTGCAGTCTAGTTTTACAATATACTTCATTTCCAGTGCCCTCAGTTGTTTTTCCCCATCTTCCCCACGTCTATTACGGGGTATTGCATCAATTACAAAATAGGAGATCTTACTGGGGTCTTTATTGTGGTACATTGCACAATGACACGCCACTGGATACGAGGAGTCCTTGTTAGAGATTGCTCTCATGTGCTGAAGAATTCTTTTATACACCGGCAGAATGGTACTGCCAGTGTATCTCGGGCCACATGCGCATGTATGAACATATACCGCAAATTCAGACCTGCCGTCAAATGAACCTTTGATGGCAAAATTCTGATTGAACAGAGGGAAGGTATATGTTGTACTATTTATCCCAATACTGCATGCTTTGCATTTTGAACATCTTTTAAACCCTGGTTTTGGTTTAGGCCATCCTCTTCTTTCCATCACTTCGGTCTACTTTTAACTAGCGCATCCCTTAATGAGGGAGCTTGTCTAAAAGTTATATGTGGTCTCTTTGGCACAATGGCACCAATAACTGGATCTGATTTAATCACTGGCACGTTTCTTCTAAAACAGTCATTAAATATTTGCCTTGTGTACTATAGTTGTTAAAAATCTCGTTGTTTTGTCACTAGTAGTGTTTTTCTGTTTCTTACTCTGTTTAGAGAGCAAAATTGTCTCCCTGTCAATCGTATTTGCAGTTGTCTGGGCTTTTCTGATTGTACTCATACTATAACCTCTTTCTCTGAACCTTTTTTACATTAGATCCTGACATTTTATTGTCTCTTCTTGGGTGCTACAATTCCTCCTTCATGGAGCATCTCCCCATAGGGGATGCTCAAATATATATACACATACACATATAGACACACACACACATACTGTCATATTACATTGTGACCTGCAGTTGTACAAAATATATAATTGACATCCTTTTTATACCAACGTCTGTTCATTTTTTTTCATTTCTTTCTGATCAACGAAGTTCTGTATTGAAGTGCTTCTATCTGTTTATTTCTTTACCTATCTCCGAAAAACACTTTGACTTCCTTCTGGGCCTGATTTTCGATCATTAAAACTTCAAAATAAAAATGTAAATTTGATTACTTAATTGGCATAGATAAAGCTTGTTTAGTGTTGTATCTTCCAAGTCTGATTTCAGTGATTGATTTTCTTAGGGTTTAGAACACAATTTGCCTCCTGAGGCAGTACCTGTTCCGACCTGTACACCCCTAGGTTCTTCTCCCATAGGACTGCCTTATACTATTCAAGCAGACATCCTAAAGTTCCACACATCTTTTTCCCATTATAATGTGTAATGGCTTATTTAACAAAAACAAAATTGGGCTTCTTGAGTTTCAGGTGTGCAGTCAAGAGGTATGTCATGAAAATCCAGGTAGCTGAATCTACGATGAAATGAGCCACACTGATCCTCACCTGCTGGCAGTCAATTCCTCTTAACCTTTTGACACCCAGATAATTGTAGATTTAATGTACATTTATGACTATCACCAACAAATCCAAATGATAGTGTATAGATTTTGTCTGTTGCCTTTTTCCCTGGTGATTCTTTTAGTAGGCATGTAAACCTTGAATGAAGGGAAACATCCTTTTGTGAGCACAAGGAAAATGTGCCTAGGTTGGTAACAGTCTTTGATTCCCTGCCAAGTATGATTTTCCAAATGGTGGTGCACCTAGTAAAGATTGCAAGTGCTACTTCATATGTTATTTGAAGAAGCTGAAGCATTCTCAAAACTAAAGTGCAAGTGAAATCCCCTGGGCTTTGAGTGGATAACTGTAAGCATAATATTTCTATGCCTGTTGGCCTTTCTCACAAATTACACATACTTTTCCATTTGATTATTATGTTTGTGCCTTGGCACACGATTTAATTTGTTCTAACTATTAATAAAATAATTATAAATGACAATAAATGCTTCCTGCAGCTCTCTGGGCGTTACTTTCTTTTGGAGATGAGCAGGTTGGCATGCCATTTTTTCTAGGTATGATGCAGGAATGTTAGACAAAGTTGAGTAGTTATCCCATATTTATAAGCTCATAAATTATTATGCCCCTGTTGAACCATACAACAGGAGTGCTGATTGGCTTGAAATTGCGTGCCACAAGATTGACTGTTGTTTCCCTGAGTAACAAATCTGTGCTTCATGGTTTAAGGTTTGTGACCAACTTTGTAAAAGCACATCCATGAAAATGCTCTTAATGGCTATTGCAAGCGCAAGCCTTTTGAAAGTGCTGTGGGTACTGATTTTATACAGTACCTCAGACACTGGGTGGGAAAGGAAGTCCACCATAGTGTGATGTTCGATTGGTATCTTCACCCAACTAAACTTCATTGGGCATATCTGAAAAGGCAACTCATGTGCTAGCTGTGGCGTGAGTTTCTGGGTGGCTTTCGCTACATTTGGTGATATTTTGATGGCACTAAGCCATGTTGGTCAGTGATTCTGGCTGCAGTAAAACATCTTCTTTTTTTATCCCTTATCCACTGATATTGCTTTTGTGCTTTAAGGGGCTGCAAATCCCAACTTTTGGGACATCAAACTAAAGCAGACAGAATATTCATGTTGAGTTCCCTGGGAGCTACCAAATTGATCATGGCATCCCAAATGGAAGCTTAGGAATTCATCCTCTGTGGAAAAAGTGTCTCTGGCACATCATGGATTTCCCCTTCATGACCAATACAACTCCTGTGAAACGATATGAAGGCTACTGATCACATACCTTTTGACTGGTATACTCAGTATCTTCTATCTCATTAGACTCAGAGCATTAAATATCTTCTCATACTTTAATGTTTTTGTGGAAGGGGAACTTTTCAGGATGTGTTGTATACTTGCAGACTCCTTTCTGCCATGAACAAGGGTTTAGCAACTGTAACAATCTCATGGCCTATTTCTGAGACAGTTAATATTCTGGTAATAATATTCTGTCCCAACACATCTCAGTACATGCCCAGCTTCGTACCCTGTCCCATATTGCAGGTTCTTCCAAGTTCAAGAGGGCAGATTATCCAAGCTGTACACACTAAAACCCACTGCCTCACCAAATGAAAACTCCAGTACTAATGTTATCACTGTTCCCACCTATTCTCTCACCCTTTCTAACCAGGTTCAGTTACACATTTTTCGCACACATTGATGTTCCTACGACGCAGCTCTAAGAGCATGTACTTCTGATGTTGCCCAGTGCCAGCGTTGAGCCTAGAGCTTCTGGATAACTACAGATGAGTTTCCAGTCCCTCCTGCATCACAAAACTACTTGAATTGATATTAAAAATACAAATCTTTCTTCTTCTGTATAATAACCTCCTTAGTGACTTCTAGTCCAAGTAACATCCTCGACGTGGGAGGAAGAGCTCCCAAATGAACACAGGGGAAGAATTGCTGCTGATCGCATTGTACCAAGTTTGTGCCTTGACCCTCATCAACCTTCTTTTGGCATGTGACGCCATTCACTGAGGTGTACTTCCCAACTAGTTCTAATTAGCTTGTCGTATGCCAGGAAATGTCCTTAAATGTTTTGTGTCTCAGGTCTACTCACATTAAAGTCACCTCCTTCTCAGTTACCAGCATCATTTGCTGTGGCCTACCTTAATGCTTCTTCTTCTTACCATCTCAACTACTTGTTTGTATTGTGCCTCTCCCAAATGTCCTTGATGGATAGTAAGTAAAAAAAAAAAAAAAGTAAGTAAAATATTTATTATATGCTTAGTTAATAAAAACCATTGCATAAAAAGGAGCATAAAAAATAGAGCAAGCAATGTATGCATAGCTAAATAAAACAGACAGTGTTGTCACATCATTATCTCGTTCACGTAAAATACTGAGGCTGTCTGTAAATTTTCTTCGTTCCGGATCTATAGAATCAAGTCTCTTATAACAGTTCTGAGTTTCTATAATCACAGTCTCTGATGGCCTTATTTTTTTTTGCTTGTGCGTGATTTGTTTCAAATCAAATTTGCAGTGGGCGAAGGTCTTTGCACTTAACACCGTCAGGTTAAAATATTAAAACAATCAGTTAACACTTTTCAGTTAAAACCACTTTTAAGATATATGCAAAAGTGCACAGGAGGTTATAAGTTGCTGTCCTTTGTTTCAATGTTATATTCCTTCTCTGTCCCCTTTAGTTTCTTTCTCGCCACATCAAGGAAGCGAACTAGACAGCAGGCCAGCCGGATGTCCTCTCCGTCAAAGCAGGCCTTAACTGCCTGTCTGCAGGTTCTAATGCATAGCCTGTTCCAGGCTATTGATCTTCTTTCCCTGTCTAAGCGTTTGCATGTGCAGACAATGTGTAGAATATCTTCCTTAGCCTCGGCACACAGTCTGCATGGTGTTTTAGATTGTGGCCGTTTCCATGGCGGTAAGTGCGGCAGTATTGGTAGAATGCCCATCCTGAAGTGCAGAAATTTTTCTTTTTGGTCCTGGTAAATCCAGACCCTGGATAGGCTTGTGTGGAGCAGCTTTTATAGCTCTGGATAACGAACCATCCATGTGCTCTTTCAGACAGGGAGGCTTTGTCCTCGAGATTGGATACAATTTTTACTGTTTTGTTGACAAGCTCCTTGAAGGTTTTATGGACCCCAATTGTGTCCCAGTGAGCTTCTAAGGCCAAGCTGGCCAAGGAGTCTTTTAAATAAATCAGAGCTGCACAGTCTTTTTTCCGGTTGAGTACATTCCATAAAAATTCATTTAGTGAGCCTGATTCTGCTCCTTTAATTTTGTGCCAGCATTTCAGGTAGGCTCCCTTTCGTGCAGTCTGTTTTGAAATGCCGAACTCTAGCCTGATTTGGGCTGGTGATGTATAACGTGGGAAATTAAAAATGATTCTCATTGCCTTTGTTACTGTCCTGTCTAGGGTGTCGGCATCTCGCCCTCTGAGGCACTCGCTTCCATAAGTGATGGTTGGGAGGAGTTTTGCTCGAATTTACCTGTAGCAAAGGGGTGAAACTTGGGCCGCTTATTTTTTGTTTAATGTTTTTTAGTGCGACTGCCAACAGGATTCCTTTGCCTTTTATAGATGCTTTTTGCGGGAGGAACGTGCCTTTAGTGTCCATAATTATGCCCAAGTATTTAAATTCACTGACAATATCGAGTTACTTCCCTTCCAGAACCCATTGGAAGTGGTGTGGTTTATTTTTCCAATTAATAACCATCATTTTAGTTTTGCTCAGATTTATTCGTAAACCATTTCTGTTGGAGAAGTTGCTCGTGGTATTTAACAGGTGTTGTAAGCCAATTGGAGTGCGGCTAATCAGAACCAGGTCGTCTGCGTAGAGTAAGTTCGATAGGGGTAAACCGCCGAAGTTCGGGGCATGATGGTTGCACTTATCCAGTTCTGGCGAAAGATCTGCCAAGAACAGGTTGAACAAGATCGGCGCCAGCACACACCCCTGCTTCAGACCCTTAGTTGTCGGGATTCTCCGTGATATACTTTCTCCAGCCCCTAGCTTGATTTGGATCCAGGTATCACTATGTAGTAGAATCAGCTGGTTCAGAAGTTTGCTCTTAATTTTCATTTTGGAGAGTTTTGCCCAGAGTTTATTCCTATCAATACTGTCGAAGGCAGCAGAGTTATCTATAAAGCACAGGTATAACGGTCTTTTGATGAGTTTGGTATCGTCTATTAGGAGCGATAGTGCCAGTATGTTTGTCGTTGTGCCCATACTTTTCTGAAAGCCTGATTGATTAATAGGAATAGATGCCGTTTCCGATGCCCATTCTGTAATTTCTTCCAGCAGCAGCCCTGCGTAATATTTGGCATCATTATCTAGTAGTGCAACCAGTCTATAGTTTTCTGCGATGTTTTTGCTGCCTTTCTTATGTATCGGAGAGATGATGGACCCTTTCCACGATTCCGGTATTATCTCTGTTTCCATGATACGTGAGTAAAGTGGTAGGAGTTCAGATGCCCAGTAGTCCGGTTCTCGTTTATATAGGATCGGTGGTATACAAGTGTGCCCCCGGTTCTGCCCTTTGCAATTCTGCTCATAATTTGTTTTGATGTAAATACCCGTTTGGGCTCATCTTCTTGCTTACACGGGTCTGAGCCGGCCCTGCTGTGCTCCAGGGGTTCTTGTGTGTTAATTGAGTGGCCGCTATTGAAGTGATCTCAAAGGTATTTAAACCAGTCCTGTTCTGTAATGTGAGAGTTTGTTCCAAGTGCACTTGGGTTCTGTAATCTCTTCAGTGTATGCCAAAACCTAGCGCTATTTTTTGCTTTTGCATCGTAAAGGATTTTGGCCCATGCTATTTCTGTGCTTTCGCGGCGAGCTTCCCAGATGAGTTTTTTCTTGCTGTTTTTTAGTGATCTGAGCTTAGCTAAAAGGTTAGCGTCTGGCCCTGCCCGATGAAGTTCTCGTGTTGTTTTATTTATTTCTTTCTTTATTTGTTTTAATTCCTTTAATTGTGGTCCTCTCAGGTGCTGCCTTGGACCTTAGCCACCACTCACCTTAACTACTGGAGATCAGTCCTGTAAGTGGCTGTACTATACCTGTTTGCAGAACTTGTTCTTCCTGTCATAGGATAACATTGCAGAACTCAGAAATTGCAGTGTCCACTTTTTAAAGTGAAAAGAATTTATATTTAAAAAACATACTTACCCGAACAATTTTTCTCTGCTGCCTAAACATATATAAAGATACTTGCTATTTTTATAAATTGGTGTGGATCTCCTCTCGAGTCGTGTAAATCATTTATTAATCATTGGGTGAATTTACAAATGTCATGCACTCTCTCTATGTTAAGCCTAAGGCTGCTCGATCACACTACCCCCTAATAGAGCAGTTTGGAATTGTATAGCAACCACCAGCGGTACGAGGGTGGCCAGGTGCAGGGTGCACAACAGTATTTCAATGGAGATCGGTCACTGCGGAAAGAGGCTGCAAGCTTGCAATGCTCGGGGACGTAGCAACGCCTGGAGTCCTCTTCTCCACGGCCTGGGGGCGACGGATGCAGAGGTGTCTTTAGGCATCGGCTTTTCTTACCAGAAGCAGTCGCAGTCAAGGGGGCCTGCGTGCAGAGTTTGCAGGCAATGTCAGTGAGTCCACGAGGGGTGGAACCATGATGGACTTGAGCTCTGGAGGCCTGAGGGACCTTGCCGTCGCCTCCAGCCCACATAAACTTGGGCCGGAGGCGACGGGTGCAGTGGTGGCTTCAGGGGTCGGATTTTGAGCTTCCGAAGGCCTCAGAGTCTTCTCTTATGGAATTTCTTCAGAACAGATCTGCTATTCACAGGAGGTCTTGATTCTTTTTCGAAGGCAGGCAGTTCTCCCAGGTTTCTGTAGTCAACAGCTGCAGGATGAGTCGGCTTTGGGACAAAATTCAACAAGGGATGCAGGCAGGGTTGGTACCAGGTCAGCAGCTTCTTCTCTCCTCTCTGCTTTTGCGGCTCTTCGGTGCCCTCTCTCTACGTAGGTCATCAGGATCTGCTTCTCTGGTGCCAGGGGGGCTCCCCTAAATACTGAACTTTAGGGCATTAGGGGAGTGTAGGGTACAAGCCACTGGGCTACTGACCTTTGGGGTTACTACGCCCCTTGTATGACCACTTCCTGTTGGAAGTGGGCATAACCCTGTCCCAGAATTCCTAAGTATGCCATCACAAAGATGGCTACTTATGAAAAATCATGTCCACCTCACAGTAGCCCATCTTAGGGGCGGTACTAGCCTGGAGGTGGAACGCTTACCTGTCTCGCTACTTTTCCCACTGTTCCAGATTCCAAGGGGGCTCTGGACAGGGCTGTGGCTTCCTCTCCTGTGAGGGGAGCCAGATTTGCATTTCAAAGGAAGCAGCTTCTTTGAAGCTCGCCGGTCCAAGGAGGCTAATCAGCAGGTCTTCTTGTGAGAGGGGGTGTTAAACCCTCTTCCTGGACAGGATTTTGTTCAGGGTATCCTGAGATCAAAGGCTTTCTCTCTAGGAGGTCAGTACAGTGTCTCGGGTGGCAGACTGGCAGAAACCAGTCAGCGAGCACACCAGAGTCAGTAGATTTTCAGGGGGTACCTCTAAGGTGCCGTCTGTGTACGTGTATTGGTAAATCCAACACTGGAATCACTGTGGGTTTATCAATACGAGATATTTGAAACCACGCATCCCTATTTTTAGTGAAGCCATCATGTCGCTGGGAAACTCGTTTTTACCAGTGTCCAACACATGTTTTAAAATGGCTTCCCTGGTCACTTGTACTGGCAGCAATAGGACTGACCAGCACAGGAGAATATCTGCTCCTGCAGGTATGCCCTCACATGTAATATTCAGCACCCTGCCTCAGGGTTGTTAGGCCTGCTGTAGGGGTGTCTTACAAATACTACATGCAGTGGTTGGGGACATGGCACGCAGTGACTTATTTATTTTGATAGCGCAAACATGACCCTTGCGGGTATCGGACCGCTTTACAAAATGACAGCGAGCAGAGCGATAATAACAATAATATATTCGAGAGGAGAAAAAAAATACAGGGTAGGGTAGTACCCAGAAAAGGGGGGTACGCTTTACAATGTTCAGAGAGTAGGGGGAAACAACAATAAGAAACATAGCTATCATAGTCAAGAAAACTGCAGGATCATGCAGTGTCAAGAAAAGGGAGGGTAATATAGACATGCATCCTGCAATGGCAGTCTTGCATGTGCTTGGTGAGGGGTCCCTTAGGGTGGCACAATTCGTACTGCAGCCCTTAGGGGTTCTCTTTAGTACCTCAGGCCCTAGGTACCAGGGTACCATTTACTAGGGACTAAACGTTTTGCCAATTGGGGGAACAATTGTACAGTTTTGGAAAAGAGCTCTGGCACTGGGGACCTGGTTAGCAGGAACCCAGTTCACTTTCACTCACAATCACATCATGTACCCAAAAAAAGGTGGGAGTGACAATAATGCCACCACCCCCCTAAAAAAAACTAAAGAAGATAAAACTAACTTTTCACAAGAGAGTCTTCATCTTCTAAGTGAAAAGGCCTTCTATATTGGCATGGTCAGTCCCAGGTCTGTGTTCCACTGCCCTGTAGAGATATGGACCACCTCACCAGTTTGGGGTTTTCACCTTTCATTTGCATTAGCCGTCTGAGAGGCTTGTTGTCAGTTTGAACCAGGCAAACAAGTATGGCCTCAGCTTCTTCAGGGACCAAACCACAGCAAAGGCTTCCCTCTCAATGGCCATAATCATTGGTTTGGTATAGGACTGCTCCTATACCATGTTCAGAGGCATCTATCTGCACTGTGAACTGCTTGGTGTAATGTGGAGCTTTTAGAATGGGTGCTGGGCACATTGCTTCCTCCAGAGTGTCAAAAGTCTTTTGACCGCTCACTGTTCAGTTAACTTTCTTTGGCATGTTCTTGGAGGTCAGTTCTGTGACGGGGGGCACAATGGACCCATACCAGCTCACAAACCATCTGTAATACCCAATCAAGCCAAGGAATTCCATGACCTGAGTTTGGGTGGTTGGAGCTACCCAGACCAAAATTGTCTGGTTCTTAGGTTGTAGGGGTTGAACTTGGTCTCCACCTACTAGGTGGTCCAAGTATACAACTGAGCCCTGCCCTATCTGGCTCTTGCTTGCCTTGATAGTGAGGCCTGCACTTCTCAGAGCCTCAAGGAGCTTGCCAAGGTGGATTTGGTGATCCTGCCAGGTGGAGCTCAGGACTGCAATATCGCCAAGATAAGCTGCACTAAAGGATTCCAACCCAACAAGGACTTTATTCACCAGCCTTTGGAAGGTAGCAGAGGTATTCTTTTGTCCAAAGGGCATAACAGTAAACTGGTAATACCTATCTGGGGTTGAGATTTCTCTTTTGCTCCAGGTGTCAGACCTTTCAGCCAGTACCCTGATGTTAGTTCAAAACTACTGAGATATTTGGCTGCCCCTAACCTGTCAATTAATACATCCGCCCTAGGAATTGGGTATGCATCAGTCTTGGTTACATATATAGCCACACAAAACCTCAACTCTTTCTTTCCCCCTTGGGTGTGAGGTTTGGGGACTAAGACACCTGGGCTGGCCAAGGGGCTCTCAGAGGGTTCAATGACTCCAAATTCCTGCATCTTGCTTATTTCAGCTTTGATGCTCTCGTCGACATGAGCAGACTGCCTGTAAAGTTTGTTTTTGACAGGCTGTACCCAGTGTCCACATCATGTGTAAACCAGTTGGTCTGACCTTGGGTCGAGGAAATGAGCTCAGCATACTTATTCAGGACTTGCCTGCAATCAGTCTGTTGTTGAGCAGTGAGGTTGTCTGAAAAGTCCACTCCTTCAACTGACCCATCTTTAGGGTTGTTTGAGAAGAGGTCAGGGAGAGGTACATTCTCTGCTTCCTGATCCTCATCTATGACCATCAGCATAGCCACTTCAGCCCTGTTATGAGAGGGTTTAAGACGGTTAACATGGATGACCCTCTTGGGGTTACTGCAACTGCCAAGGTCCACAGATAGGTGACCTCCCCTTTTCTCTCTAGGATAGGGTAGGGTTCACTCCATTTGTCCTGGAGGGCCCTAGGAGCCACAGGCTCCAAAACCCACACCTTCTGCCCTGGTTGTAAATCTACCAGTGCAGCCTTTTGGTCATACCAGAGCTTCTGAATCTCTTGACTGGCCTCAAGATTTTTAGTGACTTTTTTCATGTAC
The DNA here is from genome assembly GCA_963921515.1 of Calotriton arnoldi. NCBI lineage: Eukaryota > Metazoa > Chordata > Amphibia > Caudata > Salamandridae > Calotriton > Calotriton arnoldi. The sequence continues at coordinate 3,083,570 of CAWUFW010000203.1, read as the reverse complement.
TCAGCCATTGTGGAACGAAGGCCAAGCACATAATCCACAATGTGCTGTTTAGGCTCTGTAAGAGGCCTCTCCCAGCCTTCCTTCACAAGACATAATGGTCCCCTTACAGGATGACCAAACAGAAGTTCAAGGATGAAAACCCTACTCCCTTCTGTGGCACTTCCCTGCAGGTGAAATGCAGGGCTGGTAGTAAGACATCCCATCTCCTTCTGAGTTTTTCATGGAGTCCACCACTCATACCTTTCCTGGTCTTGTTGAATCGCTCAGCAAGGCCATACGTTTGTGGGTGATATGGGGTAGTAAACTTGTAAGTCACTCCACATTCTGCCCACATGTTTCAGGTCAACAGACATGAAGTTTGTACCTCTGTATGACACCACCTCCTTTGGAAAACCCACTATCTTAAAGATACGAATGAGGGCCCTAGCTACTGCAGGAACAGTAGTAGTCCTTAGGGGAATTGCTTCAGGATACCTGGTAGCATGATACACTACTACCAGTATGAATCTGTTTCATGAGGCTTTTGGAGGGTCAAGTGGACCGACAGTATCAATCCCTACCCTTTCAAAGGGAACCCTAACCACTGGAAGTGGAATTAAGAGGTCCTTAAGGTGGCCATCTGTCTTGCCACTGGCTTGACAGTTGGCACAGAAGTTACAAAACTCGTTTACCTTCTGGGTCATAACTGGTCAGTAGAAGTGGTTCACCAACCTACTTCCAAGTTTTGGTCCGGCCATGATGCCCCGCTAGGGGGATGTCATAGGCCAATGTGAGGAGAAACTCTTTAAACTGCTGAGGTACTATCACTCTCCTAGTGGCATCAGGTTTGGGGTGTCTGGCTTCAGTGCAAAGGATTCCCTCCTCCCAGTATGTCCTGTGGGAGCCACTGACATCTCCATATTCCTGATCAGCAGCTTCCGGTTTCAGGCTTTCAAGAGTGGGATAGGTCCTCTGCCCCTGGCACAGATCTTCTGTGGAGGGTTCCCCTAGGCCCAAGAGCTCTGCCGTGTAAGGCCCAAGCGCCTGGGGCTCAGTTCCCCCTGGGACTGACAAGTCTTCTCCCTGAGGAGAGGGGACCTACTCTGGTATCTGTTTAGAAGCGGGTTCCCCAGTCTTCGTGCCCTTTCTCTAGGAAGGTTGGGCCATAATCCCAGGATCCAACTTTTCTTTGTCACCCTAGGCTGTATACTGTGCTCTGGTTTGCACACACACCCACTCTTATGTACCCAGCATTGTTGCATGGGTTTTTCTTTTGACCTCAGCCCATGCTGAGGTTTCTAGATCATTGCCTAGCAGACACTGTACAGGAATTGCATAAGATACCACCACTGTCTTGTGGCCAGTAACCCCTCCCCATTCTAAGGATAGCATGTCAATGGGATGTACCTTAGTCTGATTATCAGCATTGAGGACTGTATATGTCTCCCCAGTCGGGTATTGTTCCGAGGACACCAGTTGCTCAGCCACTATGGTGACACTAGCACCAGTGTCTCTCAGTGCTTCAATTCTAACCCCATTGATATGTGTCTGTATCTTTCCAGGTTACTTGGCCAGAAAGCCAGCACAGCTATATCCACCCCACCTTCTGAGACTAGAGTTGCCTCAATGAGCTCCCTGACATGGTCAGCGAGCACGTGATCCCATCTGGAGACGTACCAAAGCATTTACTGCAGGTGCAGAAGAGGCATTATTTTTATTGAGAGAGCTATGGTCTCCAGTTCGGTGTCCAAGAGCCTTACAATCATGACACCAAGCCTTTTTGGAATCCCAGTTCTTACACTGGCACCCACCCTTAGACTGTGTACAGTTTCTGGGCCCACCCTCCTGGACACGTTTTTGGGGGCCTTTTGAAGACTCTTTGCTTTTATCTTTGTTTTGATCACCATAGTTCCATTGGGGGTGGTGGGCTTAGCAACCCCTTTATTTTGGTCACCCCCACCAGTGATAGTTTTGGTCACCCATATCTTGACCCAGTGGTCTGCCTTCCTCCCCAACTCTTGAGGAGAAAGTGAAGCTAAGTCTACCAGGTACTAATGTTATTTCTCTCGATAACAATTACTTAACAGATGCTCCTTAATCAATGAATTGTAAAGCCCATCATAACCATGCACATTGTTAGCTTTCTACCAGCCACCTAGTGTTTTTAATGAAAAATCTGCAAAATCTACCCAGGACTGACTCTGGATTTTTCCAGTCTCCCTGAACCTTATCCTGTATTCTTCAGTGGTGAGTCCAAAGCCCTCAATCAGGGTGTCCTTCATAAGGTCATAAGACGTAGCATCTGCCTCATTCGGTGTCAGGAGTTTATCCCTACACTTTCCTGAGAACAGCTCCCAAAGGAGAGAGCCCCAATACTTCTCGTTTAGCTGTCTCAATTTACAGGCCCTCTCAAAGGCTGTAAACCATTTGGTGATATCATCACTCCCTGAGTGGTTTGGGACAATCCCTTTGGGGATTTTAGGGTCAAAACCTTCCTCCCTATTTTAATTTTGCTGCCACAAGAGATGGGTCCTAGGCCACTCAGTGCTTTCCTTTTCTATGGCCAGGAGTTTAGCCTTTAATGTTATCCTCTTGGCCAGTTTCTGAACATCTGCATCTTCAGTATCTATTTCTTCTGAAACACTACTAGGAGTACTCTCAGTGGTATTGCTTTCTTTTTGATTGCTGTTGTAATAATCATCTACTTCATCCACTTCAGCATCTACCGCCTCTTCTCCAAGGGGGGCTTCTCCCTCAGACATGGTCCTAGCATTTTCTGCAAGCAACTTTTGCAGATGTGCTGTTGTGGGTCTAAGCCCCATGGTAAGGTTCCAGGCTAGTGTCTTAGGTCTGTCCATCTTAAGGTTCTTGTAGGGCCCCAGGTTGAGCTCCTGAGAAGAACGTGCTACATCAGCCATGGTTTTTAATTTAGCTGGGACCTTTTTCGAAAAGTGACAAAAAATGCTAAGTACGCTCTAAAAGGCCTAACTGACTCAAAAAGATATTTTCTTTTTTTTTTAAAACAACATTCTAAACAATTTTACTGGGGGACTAAACCAATGTCCATACAGCTATTTTAACAATTTAGAAAAAACAAAAGTAGGAGAAAATGTTTTTACCTAAACACAATTTTGGATTCCTTAGTGAAATCACTTATCAACCAAGTGGTACAGCAAATGTTGAGTTCTTCTGTCCCACCGCTACACCACCAATGTAGGGCCTGGCTCCTTTTTGTGATGTATCAAAAATCTGATATACCATGTAAAGAGTCCAGGGGTTCCCTTACTGGGGGACAGGGGCTTGCATACAATTCCAAAGTGCTCTATTAGGGGGTAGCGTGGTCGAGCAGCCTTAGGCTTAACACAGAGGATTACAAGACATTTGGAAATTCACCCAGTGATTAATAAATGACACACACGACTCGAGAAGGAGATCCACACCAATTTATAAAAATAGCAAGTATTTTTATATGTCTTTGGGCATCAGAGAAAAATTGTTCTGGTAAGTACATTTTTAAATATAAATTATTTTCACTTTAAAAAAGTGGACACCGTGCAATATCTGAGTTCTGCAATGTTATCCTATGGAAGGAAGAACAAGTTCTGTAAACAGGTATAGTACAGCCACAGGACTACTCTCCAGTAGTTACGGTGAGTGGTGGGCAAAGTCCAAGACAGCACCAGCAGTACACCACCAGCGGTACAAGGGCGGCAGGGTGCAAATTAGTGTCGGGAGCCCAATGTATTTCAATGGAGATTGGTCACTGCGGAAAGAGGCTGCAGGCTCTGGCCAAGGGGCCAGTTGGAGTAAACCGACAGGGGGATTCAAGGTTTGTGATGCCCAGGGACGTGCGAGTCACCTGGGGTCCTCTTCTCCCCGGCCGGGGACGACTGACGGAAAGATGTCTTAAGGCATCAGGTTTTCTTACCAGGAGCAGTCACGGTTGAGGGGGCCTGCGTGCTGAGGTTGCAGGCGATGTTGGGGAGTTCAAGAGGGGTGAAACCATGATGGACTCGAGCTGTGAAGGACCTTGTTGACACAGGTAGCCCACTTCAACTTGGGCTGGAGGTGATGGGTGCAGTGGTGGCTTCAGGTGTTGGGTTTTGGTGGTTCCGGAGGCCTCAGTTTTCTCTTTTGGAGTTTCTTCTACTAGAAGCAATAAGACTGACCAGCACAGGGGCATATCTGCTCATGCAGGTATGCCTCACTTGTAATATATTCAGCACACTACCTTAAGGCTGTTAGGCCTGCTGTAGGGGTGACTTGCAAATATTATAGGCAGTGGTAGGGGACATGGCACACACGGATGTGTGACATGTTGTGTTTTTCACTTTTTTCTGCACCGAGACACGCAGCCTGCAATGACAGTTTTGTATGTGCTTGATGAGGTTTCCCCTAGGGTGGCACAATTTATGCTGCAGCCCTTAGGGGCCCTCTTTAGTAACTCTGGCCCTAGGTACCAGGGTGCCATTTACTAGGGACTAACAGAGGGTGCTAAAAGTTTTTCCAGTTGGGAGAACAATTGTTCCTTTTTGCGAAAGGGCTCTGGCACTGGCGATTTGGGTAGCAGGAACCTGGTGCACTTTCAGTCGAAATCACATCATGTACCAGATTAAAAGCGGGAGTGACCATGTCAAAAAGGGACACTTTCCTACACCTAAGACCTTAGACTAATCACTGAACCACCTCCCCCCGAAACAGAGTTGTTTCATTCCACACTGTAACACATCCTTGTCCCTCCCACCGCAAATTACTCAAATGGCTGACAGGCAGTGTGAGCGCCTTGTTAAAATGATAAATAAAATATTAATGTCATAAGTCGTCATATTTGTATCTATCAAGATTATTTTCTGCAAAATGTCTGCAAAGAAGAGCATTACCAGTCTTCATTTCCCCGTGCGCTCCTCTCAAGATAACGTTGACTTCAAAAAAGAGCAGTCAACAAATATGTAAAAAGAAAATAAAAATGGTGACCGTACAAAAGCGCTGGCATTTCCAAGAAAAATTACGTTTTCTGTAGTATGTTGAGTTAATTCTTAAACATGCTATTTGCAACAAAGCACAAAACATTCTTGATTATTTTTTTTGGTTCATCAGAGTCCTAGTAGCAGGATTCACATAAGATTGAGTGAATTTCCACAGGCAAATTTTTCAGAATGATTTGAAGCTGTTGAGGCTGTGCTCTGTTGGCTGTCAGTGGGAGTTACAACCATTAGGTGTAGGTTACGAGTTAATAGAACTAGAGCCTTCAGTCCGATAACACATTAGCTGTAAACAAGAAAAAGTGTGTGTGTTATTTATTGCTCCATATGTCGTACAGAATGTACATCCTTTGGTAAAAATGTGCGTTTGTTGGACAACATAAACGTCAGGTTTGTGCTGGACTGATTTTGTGCACACCCTCAGGACATGTTGGTCTATAGTCCTGCTATATCACAGTGCACCATCCGAAACCCTAACCTTACAGGGTAACAAATGTGTGTTCAACCTCAGAACATAACCCCGATCCCACCCAAGGAAATCATGGTAACAGATCTAGAACCCTTTAGTTTGGACTCTCATGCATACCCAAAGAAGTACACAAGAAATACTCATCAAGTCTTTTCAATATTTATTGGAGCATGGTGATTCTTGTATCAAATACGTGCACTATAATAATCAATAGAATGAAGCAGATTAATTAGCGTTACAAGAATAGTGAAGAAGATAAACATTTCCACCATTGTGCTATGACAGTGAATATATGCAAGCATATAAGTCATGTGTGTAATGTAGTCCGACCTAGCGCCCCCTAACATAGGGTGAGTCATCTGCCATATCCCTGCTGGGTGGCCTAACTCCCCATTACCTGTGGGTAGGAGTCATCAGGCTGTCTGTCTTGATGTAAAGATGGACATCCCTCATGTCAGGAAACGGGAATCAGCTGAGCTGGAATTCCAGCATAAAGTGACCTCCCTGTGTCAGCGGAGTGCTTCTCTCCCTAAACATGGAAGTGTTTGTGTACTTATAATAACAGTACCCATGTGGCTATGTTGCAACCCCTGTTTAGGCCGCAATTGTTTATTCTAGTTGGATAGCGGTGTTGCCAACCAGACAAATAACAAAAGTTCAAGGTGTTGTGATAATGTACTGATGAAGTAGAAATGTAAGCAATGCAGATTCAGAAAATGTTATCCTGCATTGACACACATGCAAATGTATGTCAAAAGTCTTTGTGTGTAAAAGAGAAGGCAACTTCAGAAACATGAGCATGTAAATGGTGTTTCTGCTTGGCCTTTCCTGACCACGTGACACGCAAACCCGTCTTAACAGCAGCTGCCCATGTTGAGTGTTGGATTTGTGAAGTTAGTCTTTAATTCGAAAGCTGTTATGTTTTGATGAATTTGTTTTTCTTTTTCTGCATTTTAAATGGTTGTGATTTTCTTTTTCCTTCATTCTAAAGAGATGATCTACGTTTCGGGGGGCTTCGATGGTAGCAGACGTCATACCAGCATGGAGCGATATGATCCCAACATTGACCAGTGGAGCATGCTGGGGGATATGCAGACTGCACGAGAAGGAGCTGGACTGGTGGTCGCCAATGGTGTCATTTACTGCCTGGGTAGGTGCCTTTTAAAGAGTAGCAAGAGGGTGTCTATTATTCTTGTTCTGTTTCTGCAATACATGACTTACAATAAGGCTACTTCACAGAGTGGAGAGTTACCACAATCCTAGCCTTGATCATAAGGAGAGCATGGAATATAATTCTTGGTTCATACTGAATCAATATGTCTTTACATGTTTTGTTAATTGCAGTTTTAGTTCTCACAACAGATTGAGGATTTAATGTTACTTGTGCTGAGGCTTCCATAAGATGTGGAGCACTAGCCTAACACTCCAGTAGATCCTCTTCTCTCACACTCCCTTTCAAAGCCTGACCTTTAAAATTGGATCCAAATTGTAGTCCATTTATTCTTTGAACGATTGATTGTTTCACGCCCTATATGAATTGTCAACAGTATTTCTTTGACTGGTGATCTAATATTATCACAGTAATCTACAAGGTGACATTACTGTTCAGCTAGCCCATGGTTGAAGACACAGCCAAAATGTAATGCCAAACCATTACTTATGGGATACAAAAAAATTCTATATACACGAACCCCTTATGATCAAAGGGGCAGGGAACAAGAGGCTACGGGGTAGTCAGGGTAAGCTGGCCTCCGTTAAACATATATCACACAACATGAAGCTACCCTGACAAGATGTCTGATTCCTACGGGGGGTAAAGGCACACTATGCCTGTAACCTATGTGCTGTTGGGCATCTCAAAAAAATGTATGGACTGTCCTCACACACCACCTGGTGTCATGCTTCATCATCGGCAGTCCTCGCTCTTTAAAAACCACGTTTGATAAAGAGCGGGCCTACACCTGGAGACAGGGAGCTACTTCTATAACTAAGTGGGGGCCCGTGCTAAGAAAGTGAGTGAGTGATGTTAAAAATTGATGCAAATGCTACAAAAAACTTTAATTGCGCAGGATTTGCTCAATCTTAAAACTGTTAAAGGGAACTTGGGGGGATTAGTGCCCCATTCCCATTAATGTCGCCAACATGTTTCTGCCTATGTGGCCTGGAGGGTCCAAGGCATTCATCAGGACGTGAAAGAGATGGACTCCTGTCTAGTCTCTAAGAGACTAAACTAGTCCACTGAGGGTAGGTTGACCTTTGTCAGACTCTACAATCTTCAGAAACCTGTGAAGAACAAAGGTATATCATGGTATGAAACAAGGTATTCATTTACACTTAAAACAGAGGAATCAAAACTGTATACAGGCATATAGTGTATTGCAATGCGTGTAGTAGTGAGCACTCGTGTCACTGCAAACGTGGTGCTCGAGAATAAAAACAGTAGTGCGGCCAGCTCACAAACTTACCCCGGGTAAGGGGTAGAAATGTCCCATGGGAAGGGAGGAATTGAGGGACCCATGTAGTCACACTCTAAAGGACCAAGTTTAGAAGGAGATTAAAGATCAGCATGTATCAATGCATTTGATTAGCACTTAAACATAGGCATTCATTCATTATGTAAAGGAGACCAGCTCCCTACTCTAAAGTTTAGATTAAAGATCAGCGAGTATCATTGCACTTGAATAGCACTTATAAACATAGGTATTAATTCATTATGTAAAGGAGACCAGCTCCCTACTCAGGCACACATGCAACCCCTTACTACCCCAAGGTGCGTCCCTCGCGATGCTCCTACGATCCGTTCTCTCTGCTTCCCCGCTGGTAACTGACTGGGGAAGTGAGCGCGGTTTAAATAGGCGCTCAGATCTTTAATTGTGTTGTTAATGAGTGGGCGGTTGTCTTACGATCAAGAGATAGGTGTCAGCCTTGTGAGATCGTAACCACTGTGCCTGATGACGCTGTTGAAAGTGAGCCTGCTTCCGTGGTCACAATTCACTGCCTGACCCGAGTCATAGTCGCGGGCAGTGATTCGGTGGACGCGAGCGTAAATGCGGTAAGACGTCCTCTCGAAGAGGGAGTCAAAAGTGTCCTGTGTTCCGCACGGTGAAGTCGGGACCCAGGTTGCCTCTGCGCCTGCGCTGAACCTGGGATTCTGTACCACCATACGGTTCTTGTAACACCTAATTACTACAAAGCTACAGGGTGCTAAGCTTCCAGCAGCGCTCGTACGAAGCTTCAAAGCTTCTGTGCAGTTACACAGTAATGGAATTAAAGTGAAAGCGTCACTGTACCGTTGAAAACATCATTAAAGGGGCGCGAACAAAAACACATAATGCTCTGGGAACTGCTATTAAAGGACCCTTAAAAAAATGTTGTGGCTATTAATGTTTCTAACGTTGGCCGGTTGCGTGCATATAAATTATTTTGATTATATTTAGATAACATGGGTGCACTCACGGCTGCTATTTAAAAGTGATATGTATTACTGGTGATGTATATAAATAGGTGGACAGGTTACCAAGGGATTACATTTATGCTGATATGCATTGAATGGCCTAAAGTGCAGAGGTAACGGTGACTTATAGGTACATAACACCTGTGTTGGTGGTCAACAGGTTGTTAGACCATTGTTCAACTTAGGTGGAGCCATGGGATCTCATCGTTTAAGCCCTGTTCGCAGGATTTAAGGCGGTACACCCATCGTTGTTCCCGGATGTGTAGTTTCTTTTGCAGCTTTTCAGTGCTTGGGTGCATTTTTTCCAATACGACCCATTCCAGGTCCTTATCGCAGTGTTCTTGCTCTAAGAAATGACGGGTCAGTTTTGTGTTGCTCTTCTTGCATCTGATTGTGCTTCGATGCTCGTTGATTCTTATTTTGATCTTGCGAAGAGTCATACCTACGTAAAAAAAGATTGCAGGGGCACTTAAGTAGGTATATCACGTTCTCGCTATTGCAATTTGTAAGATTCCTGAGGACCCATGGTCTATCTGTGTGTATGTCAACTTCCTTGGTGGAGTGGGTATATTGACACGCTACACAGTTTCCGCATGGATAATGACCAAATGGTCGGTTATGGTCCCACAAAGTTTGCTGTGTGTTCCTTGTTTGTGGGAGTGTTTTGGCATGGACCAATTCGTCCCAAATATTCATGTTTCTTATAAACGCAAACATGGGGGCGGGCCATTGTTTCCCAGCTCCATTAAGTATGCGCCAGTGCTTGCGGATGATGTTCTGGACTTTATTGGAAATCGGAGTGTATGTAGTGACACATACCACCTTTTCATTGTACTGTTTCTCGTGGTGCTCCGGCAGAGCCTCTCGATTGTTTTTCTGGCTCTTTTCTTAGTTCTTGTGACCATTCTCCTTGGGTAGTGGCGTTGGATACGTTTGTTTTCCAGGGATTGTGCTTCATCGTCGTATGTTTCAAGTGACGAGCAGTTCCTCCTAACACGTAAGAACTGACCCACCGGGAGATTCTGTTTCAATGCTCTCGGGTGGAAGCTCTCATTCATGAGAAGGCTATTTTTATCGGTAGGTTTGATATGGACTTTTGTCTTTATCCCTTCCTCGCCTAGCGTGATAACCAAATCCAGAAAAAACGCTTCGTTTTTGTTGATGCAGTGTGTAAACTTAAGGTGCTCGTCTCTTGTGTTGACCCATTCACAGAACTCGATGGCATTTTGTTGATTTCCATGCCAGATGATGAGGACATCGTCAATGTACCTGCGCCACAACTTCAGTTGTTGTCTGAAGGGATTGTCCTGATGTTATGTGGTCTTCCTCGAACTGGTGTACGGAGAGGCACGCCATGCTTGGAGTGAACGTGCTACCCATTGATGTGCCCTTAATCTGATGGTATATGGTGTTATTATATTCAAAAAGGTTTTCTGTAAGGGCGCACTCCATGATGAAATTACGTGGGGTAAGGAAGTCCCACTCCTTTTCTTGAAGGATGTGTTCCACAACTGCCAGTGTGCGTCTTTGGGGGATGCTCGTGTAAAGAGCTATGTCCATCGTAATCAGCCAGTCCTCTTCGTGGTCAATGTCCATGTCTCTAAGTAGGCACAACACATCCTTGGTGTCTTTTAGATATGATGCCGATGTCTGCACAATGGGTTTCAAAAACCAATCGCAAAATTGCGATAAGGGTTCGAGCACTGAGCCGATACCCGACACGATGGGTCTTCCTGGTGGTGGGTCCTTGTTCTTGTGAATCTTTGGAAGGGTATAGAATCGAGGTGTACGCGGGGACTCGCCCACTAGAAATTCAGCCTCGTATTTCGTAATCCAATCGTTGGCGAGGCCTTCCTCAACCATAGTCTTGATTTTAGTGGTCAGTGTTGGTGCGGGGTCCGTGGTGATAATTTCGTAGCTGTCCCGGTTAGATAGGAGGCGAATGCATTCTGTATGGTATTTCTCTCGATCCATCACCACAATAGCTCTGCCCTTGTCAGCTGGTTTGATGACCAGAAGGTCGTTCTTTTTCAGGTACTCAAGTGCTGTCTTTTCCCCGCGTCTGAGGTTCTGAAATCCTTTGTTTTGTGCACAGTTGATCGCGTCTACTTCCTTCAGAACAGCTTGTTCAAAAGCCAGGATGTGGCATGGGATGGATTGTGTGGGTGGTACAAACGTAGACTTCTTTCTGAAGCCCGTGGTGTTAGTTGTTCCTTGTCGAGGTCTTTTCCATCGAAGAAGTCTCTCAACTTGATCTTTCTGAAAAATTGTGCCAGTTCGGTGCGAAGAGTGAAGAGATCATTCCTTGGTGTAGGCCCAAACCCCAGTCCTTTTGAGAGTACAGTCTCCTCATCTTGTGTCAGGGTATGGCTGCTGAGGTTCACCACATTTGATGCTACTTGCTCGTTGATGGTCCCAGGTCTCTTCCTTTGCTCCTTATCACGACTATGTTAGGCGTTTGGTCTCCCCAGTGTACTCGGGCCGCTTGTCTTTGGTTCTTTTGTCATCCTCTGCCGCGGTTTCGGCCCCTGTATGAAAAAGGCGGTGGGCCTTGTTGCAAAGGGAAACCCTGTGGGTAGAAGGGTTGCTGCCAATAGCCAAAGTGCGGCATCGGGTGTGGTAGTTGCGGTTCTTGATAGAGTGGTGTCTGTCCCCTTGTTGATGTGCCCTCATCTCCGCTTTCACTGCTGCTCCTTTCGTCCCCTGAGCTAAAGGTCCAGTTCATCGGGGTAGGTCTGGTTCTAGGTTGTCTCCTGTTTGTTGTCTGATTTTGTGGTCTCTCGTAATATTCTTCTGTCACATACGGGTACGTGGTCTCATGACCTTGGAGTAGTAAGGGGTTGCATGTGTGCCTGAGTAGGGAGCTGGTCTCCTTTACATAATGAATGAATGCCTATGTTTAAGTGCTAATCAAATGCATTGATACATGCTGATCTTTAATCTCCTTCTAAACTTGGTCCTTTAGAGTGTGACTACATGGGTCCCTCAATTCCTCCCTTCCCATGGGACATTTCTACCCCTTACCCGGGGTAAGTTTGTGAGCTGGCCGCACTACTGTTTTTATTCTCGAGCACCACGTTTGCAGTGACACGAGTGCTCACTACTACACGCATTTCAATGCACTATATGCCTGTATACAGTTTTGATTCCTCTGTTTTAAGTGTAAATTAATACCTTGTTTCATACCATGATATACCTTTATTCTTCACAGGTTTCTGAAGATTGTAGAGTCTGACAAAGGTCAACCTACCCTCAGTGGACTAGTTTAGTCTCTTAGAGACTAGACAGGAGCCCATCTCTTTCACGTCCTGATGAATGCCTTGGACCCTCCAGGCCACATAGGCAGAAACATGTTGGCGACATTAATGGGAATGGGGCACTAATCCCCCAAGTTCCCTTCAACAGTTTTAAGATTGAGCAAATCCTGCGCAATTAAAGTTTTTTGTAGCATTTGCATCAATTTTTAGCATCATTCACTCACTTTCCTAGCACGGGCCCCCACTTAGTTATAGAAGTGCCTCCCTGTCTCCAGGTGTAGGCCCGCTCTTTATCAAACGAGGTTTTTAAAGAGAGAGGACTGCTGATGATGAAGCATGACACCAGGTGGTGTGTGAGGACAGTCCATACATTTTTTTTAGATGCCCAACAGCACATAGGTTACAGGCATAGTGTGCCTTTACCCCCCGTAGGAATCAGACATCTTGTCAGGGTAGCTTCATGTTGTGTGATATACAAAAAAAATTGCCTTGTTGAAGTATCAAGGTGGACCCTTTTCCTAATCTGGGTGAAGGAAGGTGGACAATAATCTCAGGGTTGTTAACACTTCCTTTTGGAAATGCACCTCTAACTAGGTCCATCAAGATGTTTTTGGTGGTCTGCACCATTGCTTGTGTCCTCTGTTTCACTGTGATTTCTGATATTCATTGGACTTCATTTTACAAGCCGGAGCGAGAAGCTATTGTCATTGACATCTTGTTATTGACTGCCATTTTCTGAATTGCAGCAATTGTGAGCTTCTGTAGTAATTGCGATGATGAAAACCCTGTGCTGTAATTGACCATGATAGAACAACCATGATAGCTCAGCTGTTGTTCTTTTGTCTACACTTTAATCAGCAGCTGCCCTTAACTTAAAAGGATTCTTTAATATATATATATATATATATATATATATATATTTATTTTTTTTCTTATTTTAATTTCTTTATTGAGCATTTCAAATTAACAACAACAATGTATGCACATCATTTGTGTCAAATGATAAGAAAAAAGTAAAGTTCGACCACTCTACCATCCGTGGAGGTTGTTCACGTCATCCCTGCGAGATTGCTCCACAAGTACACAAGGTAAGACTTGTGGGGTTCTGACAGAACTTGAAGCCCACGTTATATATCTCGCCCGGACGTCATGAGCAACCCCGACATCACCCTGCAGGACATAGCAGCCATGTTGACCTGCATGCAGGCAGAAAACCTGAGCCTACGCCAGGTTATCACGACCTTGCAAGGCCAGCTAGCTGTTGGACAAACAGAGGCTTGGGGTCCGGACCCTGATGTTAGGGCCAAACAGGAGGGTGTTTTACGTTCCCCCCCTTATTCAATCCTGGGGGATCCTTACCCGCTTCTCATGGCCCTACTCCTCCCATACAAGTAATAGCACCTCACCTAGTCCAGCTAGCCGCCCCGGAACACTTTTATGGCGAGAGCTCCAAATACAGCATCTTCCTCAATCAATGCCACTTGCACTTCATGGCGCGTGCTTCTGCCTTCCCGGATGACGCCTCCAAAGTTGCGTTCATCCTGTCCTATCGCGGAGGAGACGCCGCCCAGTGGTCAATAGCATTGGTCGAAACGACGACCCTATGCTGTATAGCCTCCCTGTCTTTAAGGAAACCCTACGAAGGATGTTCGCCCGCCATACGTTCGTACAAGCTGCAGACAACGAACTCCTCAACCTTAAACAAGGCTCATCTGATCTGCTCCATTACATTACCACCTTCAATAGACTGGTTATTGAGGCTGGATGGCCTGAATCCAAAAAGATATCATATTTTACAGAGGCTTACAAGATGAAGTCAAGGATCTTATTTCGCAACTGTCTGAACCCCCGGAGGACATCGGATCCTTCATCGACTTGGTGGTCAAAATGAACTACAGGCTGCAGGAGCGGAAAAATGAGAAGTCCAAAGGCAATGACTCCAGGTTCATTGCGTTCAGACTCATAGATGCTGTACACACTGAGTGCTCCTATCCCTTGCTTAAAATTCTCAAATGTGTCTATCTCCCTAGAAGTTGAATTGTGTGCGTTTCTCACACCCACAATTTTTCCACATCATATACAACAAAAAATGTGTGAAGGATGTGAAGGCACCTCACGGAAACACCACCATGGGAGCTACTGATAGGTTCTCATCAGTGTGCTCCGATTATCATCACTGGCAGCCTCCACATCCACAAAAAAAATGTGAAAAGATGTGCACAACTAAATTGAAATGAAAGTGTGAAAAAAGTAAAATAAGCACCCCAAAATGTGTTCGTGTGCCTATCAACCTTGTCCCCCTACTATAAGAGCAATGGAAGAAAGTTTTTCTTGCTCCTACAATGTAAAAACGAGCTGAACAGTCACTGGCACTATTTCAAATTTTAATCACTGCTGTGTGTTTGCTCACATTAAAAACCAGACCTACTGTCGTACTCCATCAGTTTGTTATGAGAAGCCAACATGTTTCATTGCCTTTTAACAATTTCCGGCAATTTCTTCAGGGCTAGGGGTCAATCCTCGCCACACTGTGAATTCAATAATGTACCTAGGGATAGTAGACACAGACAACACAAAACACTCAGACAGCGCTCATATTAAAATCACTCCACGCAGTGAGTGTACTTATTTTTCTCAATGCTCACAAATACGGACTATTGGGAATATTTACCCGGTGGTTGCCCCCACATTGCATACCAGCAGCCACCTTTCCTAGGTTTGTGTACGCGTCCACAATACCTCAGTGTACTTATTACGGTTGCTCTTCGTCAGCCTAAAGGTAAAATATATGTAAACCTTAATCGCTAGCCACGGAGTCAACGATGGTCTTGTTACAGCGCAATCGGTCAATCACTCTACTCTCTTATGTTCAGCTCAAATGGGGACAATAATATACCTATCCCCCAGCGGTTCACGTGTATCACAACCCTTTGCCTGAAATGCTTCTGGATGTCTGAAGCGCTTCTCGCATCCTCATTCATACCATCTATCTCAAGCTGCCACCCGCCAGGCTAGTTGCTCCCGCTTACCGTTCGTTAGTTAGCGTCTGGCTTACTCACTCCGCGCTCACCCATACTGAGCACTCTCGGTCTATTTGAACACCCCACGCGCGGGCGTACAGACACGCCTTCTGCCCTTGCGGTCGATGCCGATCCCGTGACCTTCACTTCGGGCGCCATCTTACAATGGTCAAACCATATATAAACCTGACTATTTCGTACAAGTAATTCCTTAAATGAAACCTTTCTTGTAGCGCCAACGTGTTATTCCTTCTCTTCAAATTAAAAACTACATTTGAGGCACATATTTCGCCACCAACGAATTCAATCAAGTCATACCCTCGATGAATCCAATTAACTCTTCATTTTCAATGATGTACACAGTGTCAACCCTCGTTCTCATAAGCGCTGTCACAACATGTCATTAGTTAACAATTAAAAATGTGAAAATTACAAGAAATGAATGGGGTTTCAATACATCCTCGAACAGTGGATGGCATTAAAAGGCTGACTCCACCATCGTCCCCCTATATCCAATCAGACTCCTGTATACCTCACAACTGCTGGCAGACACTTGAATCATACACCTAGGTTCTACCTCCAACCTTATTCCACTCAATGACATCGTTCAACCCCTGTTGGTCCACCCACTCCTGGTAGATCCAACGGGCCTCTTTTGTGGCCAATCTGTTTTCAATATTGTATATGTCTCCCCACACCTTCTCTAGTACTACCCACTTAATGTCTTTGTAGTGGTGTTTTAGATCACGGAAATGCCCCACCAGGCGTGTAGTCAGTTTGCCAGCCTTGATGGTGCTGAGGTGTTCTTGAATTCTGATCTAGATCTTCCGGGTTGTTAATCCAATATAATGCAACCCACACGGGCCTGTCAATCTGTATATAACATTTGTTGTGTTACAATTGGTGAATTTGTTTAGATACCACGTTTTACCATTCGCCAATTGAACACTTTTGATCGCCCCTGTGAGTTCACATACAGAACACCCACCGCATGGGTAATGACCAGAGGGGAGCCCTGATGTCTTCGGCTCCTGCCTTGGGCGGGTATGTACCAATTGATCACGTAGGTTTCTAGATCTTTTAAAAGCAAATCTGGGGAGTGGCATTACAAAACCATTTGTACTCAACAGAGGCCAATGTTTTCTGATAATCTGCCGTATTCTTGTGGATAGAGGGTCAAATGTCATAACCACCGGTAGGCAGTCCCCCTTCTCCTTGACATTTCTCTCCAGCAGGGCTACTCTAGGTGTATTTAGTGCCCTCTTCCTTGCTCTGTTTACAATTTTCTTTGGGTATGACCAGTTCTCAAGTTTGCCTGCCAATTCTGCTGCCTCCTCAACAAATTTCTCAGTAGAGCTGCAGTTCCTGCGGTAACGCAAGAACTGTCCCACGGGTAAATTATCCCGAAGAGCTCGAGGATGAAACGACCTGTAGTGCAGGAGAGAGTTTTTATCTGTTGGTTTCTGATGGACATTTGTACATAGTTGATTACCCACTGCACAAATATCCAAATCAAGATAGGTGGCTGTATCTCTGCTGATGTTCCATGTGAACTTGAGGCATTCATCAAGTCAGCTCAGAAATTCATTGAGGCTCGACTCGGTGCCAGACCAAATACACAGCACATCATCTATAAATCTCTTCGGTGTGGCCTGAGGCGTCAAGATGGTGGTCGCACTCTAAGAGTGCTCCGGACCCCCTCCGTCATCCGCCTGGCACCCGCCCGTTCTCAGCTGCAACTCACCTCCTTAGCCTAGCTGATGGGTTCCCCCGCAACATCTGCACCGTTCTGATCCCTCTTGCGAGCGGATCGGACTCCTTGCCGCAGTGGGACGCCTTCTTCTCCCCGCCGGCCCTGCAGTGTAAAATGGCGGCCCCGGAGGCCCTTCGCGCCTAGGCCGGGCGCCTTCCTGGATGGGCCCGGCGCCTTGACCGTGCCGGTAGTGGTGCCTGCCTGTACCCACCGCCAAACCCGCGCCGCGGACACCTCCTTCTGCGGGGACCCTCCGGCGCTGGGTGCGGTGTGAGGCAGCTGCGGGGGACGGCCTCGCTGCATTTGGAGGCCGCACTGGTGTCCCGCTGGACTGTGCCGTGGCTGAGTGAGGGCCGCTGTCCCTCGGCTGCCGGGATCAGGCAGCGGTGTTCCTGTTTGGCTGGCTCCGCTGCCCCCCGCTCGGGCCTGTCGCTGGCGGGGCTGCCTGGTGGACCGGTGGGGGTGGGGCCTACCTGGGCTGCCGTCCGCGGCGCCGCCATTTCAAGCCGGACGGCGGCACTTGCACCCACCTGTGGCCTGCTGGGACCGTGACTCTTCTCCTGCGGATCCGCCCGACCTCCTCCTGCCGCACTGGACCGGTGCGCGAGAGCGGCGGCCTGTGGGGACGCCCGGACCTCCAGCTCAGGCATCGGTCTGACGGTGAGTGGGGGGGATCGGCCACTGTGTCGGGTGGCTGTCGGGGTGAGGAGGTTGGTGTTCCCGATTTCCCCCCCCCCCTTTCTCCCTGCGGGTGCCTCATGAGGTGCTGCCCAGCGGGCCTTGCTGGATTTTCCCTGCTTTAGCTGCCGCGCTCCGTCTCCCCAGCTGCAACGGACTGGCGAGGGGGCGGCGGCCCCTCCTGACTGCGGGGGCTTCTGGGGGGCGTCCTGCCCGCGGTGGTGGCCCGGGTTGTTGGTCGACCTGGAGGGCGGAGATCGGCCATCGTGTCGGGTGGCGGGCGGAACGGAGACGTCGGTGCTCCCGCCTCCCCCTCCCACGCCACACTTCTCATCAGGGGGCACCTCACCGAGTCCGCCGGCCTGGGGCTGCATCGGCCTGGTCTGACTCCCCCCTCACTCAGCTGCTTCCCTTCATCTCCCGCTGCTGCGCCGGAGGGACGTGGGGGTGAGGGCCTCCCTCCTGCCGCTGGATCCACCGGCCCTGGGCTCCCTTGGTGGCCGTGGAGGGGCCTGCCATCTGCTAGTTGCTGCACACGCCGGGGGGGATCTTGGGTCCGCTGGATCTGGTGTGTGGGGCGGCGCGGAGCCCTACTCTGTTTCGGCCTCACTCTACCCCCCATCCATACTGGACGGTCTGTGCGGGGTGCGGACTCCGCTTCGGGCATTGGCTACTCCTAGGGCCCCCACTGCTCCGGACTGCTCTCTCGGAGGTGAGGCCACCTCCACCGGACCTTGAGGGCTGGAGGACTGTTGTGGTGGTGGATACTTGACCTGGCCTGGCCATCCTACATAGGAGCGCTCTACCTGGCCCAGCGGGTGGAACCGAGGCGTAAATCACATCTCACCCCCATTGGGGGTTTGTGGGGACTGTCTTGGGCGCCCGGGCCCGAGTATTGACGGCCTGGGTGCCGGGGGGGGCCCCCACCCGTCCCTCTGCGGGTCCGCTGCTCGCCCCGGCTGTACAGGGCCGAAGTACACTTCTAGCGGCGATGGGCAGAAATCGCCCCGTACAGAATCCTGCTCCCCAACCCAAACCAAAATGGACCAGTTTACCACGTCGGACCGAGACTCGGGCGGCGGACCGCCTAGCACGCATGGCGCTGCAGGGGGAGATCTCTCCACCATTCTTCAGGCGATAAGCACATCACAGGCCTCAGTAGAAAACAAGATTGGCGAGGTAAGGGTGGATGTGGCTCTCATTCGCCAGGATCTGCGCAATGCCACGGCATGCATCACGGAGGCGGAATCCCGTATCTCCACGGGGGAGGACGACATCGGCTAACTTAAGACCCAGGTGGCCCGTCTCCAGACCCAGACCTCGGAGCTCCACCGAAGGGCTGAGGATGCCGAAAACAGGTCGCGAAGAAACAACCTGCGTCTCCTGGGATTTCCCGAGGGAGTGGAGCAAGGTCATGCTGACACGTTCGTAGAAACTTGGGGGCGGTCCTGGATGCCCAAGGACGCCTTGTCACCCTGGTTTGCCGTTGAACGGGCCCACCGCTCCTTGGCTCCCAAACCTCCGCCGGGGGCCCCTGCCCGACCCATAATCCAGAGAGTCCTTAATTTCCGGGATAGGGATGCCATCCTTGGGGCGGCCAGGGCACAGGGGCCTCTACAATATCAGAACGGCAGGATCATGGTCTTCCCCGACTACACCAGGGAGGTGCAGGCCCAGCGCCGGTCCTACGATGAGGTCAAGCAGAGGCTTCGCAACATGGGTATCCGCTATGGTCTCCTCTTCCCGGCTCAAGGTCATCTTTCAAAATAAGACACTTTTCTTCGACAGCCCCCAGGCGGCATGGACCTGGCTCACGGAGGAACGGCCCCTCTTGCCCCGGCCGGCTCCTTCCCCCACCCAACGGGCTCCCCAGCGACCACACCCGACCCTCCCTAAATCCCAGAGACGTCGGACAAGGTCCCGCAAGAAAAACGACCATTGTGGGGAGACATCCCGATCGCCAGGTGCAGCATCCCGACATCCTCCATCCCCAGCTTCAGCCCGGAGATCCGCCACTCCCAGCCCGACCACCTCTTTGATTGACTTGAGTGATCTCCCAAGGCCGTCGGCCAACCTGCGTCACGCCGTTTCCGACTCTGATCTGTCTAGGAGCCCTGCGCTCCGAGGATCCGGAGAAGCCGAGGGTACTTGAACGGTGGCCCACAGCGGGAACTCTTCATCCCAATTTCTAGAAGCGCCTGCAGTGTGACTGCCTTTGAAATCCCCGCGAGGGGGGAGATCCGATATCAACGAAAACTTAAGATCCACAAAATATTCCCTCCTTCACTCCCTGGACTTAACTGCATTCCTTGTTACTTATTTGTCCCACGTATTCTTGCAGCTGTTGACGAATCTTATCCGATCACATGGAGGGGGTCCATCTCTGCCATGTTCATGTTCCGCTAATCGTTTTAGCTTAGCAACTAGTCTCATTGCGGGGTTGTTTAAATTGTTTTCCTTTTCAGGGTGACAGATGCTTCATACTCAGAAGTGTAGGGTGGGGGAGTTGGGGGGCAAAGGGGGGGGAGACCGTTGTCTCCTGTTAGTTTGTTGTTTTTAGCCGCCTACGGCCCGCTGTTCTCTGTTCTTGCTGGTAGCTACGCATCTATGTATGTCTCTGACAATGACACACGACTCACCACATTGCACACCCGCTGCCCAGAAGCCCCAACTAGGGGATTTTGTTTCCATTGGGACTCGGCACTGCCTGCGCCTGCGTCCTGTCTTCCCCGCGCTACCCACCTTGATGGCGTCCACCTTACATAGGGCCCTCCACATTATTTCCTGGAATGTCAACGGCCTACTGGACCATATAAAACGCACTGCTGTCCTTCGTAGTGCCCACCGACACGCGCCAGATATCCTGTTCCTGCAGGAAACCCACCTTCTGGGCTCGCAGTGTAACTTCCTTGCCCGGTATGGGTTCGATAGGGTCTGGCACTCTGGGTTTTCGCGGGGGGTGGCCATACTACTTCGGAAAGGGCTGCCTTTCACCCTGGCACAGGCCGAAACAGACACACAAGGCCGCTATGTGGCCCTGACGGGTACGATCGAGGGACACCCCCTTAATCTCCTGTGTACATACATTCCCCCCGCCATTATGGCCCCTGCCCTCCGCCGCCTCACGCTGGTGCTTTCCTCCTTCCCACAGGGTCTGACGGTGGTAGGGGGCGACTTCAACGCCGTCCTGCAGCCCTCACGAGACACGACAGGTACTCCATCGGCTTCCCGCCTTGCCTCTGCAAAACGTCTATCTGACTGGTCCTCGGCCCTGGGTCTCTGCGATGCATGGAGGGTGTGGAATCCCCGCAAGGAACAATACACCCACACCTCAGCGGCTCACCGCACCCACTCTCGTATCGATCTGTTCCTACTATCTGCCGTGGACTGTCAGTTGATGTCCGGGGCCACAGTCTTACCCAGGGGTATCTCAGACCACTCCCCCGTCTCCCTTAGTCTCGGACACCCCCCTGGCGGTGCCCGAACGGTATGGCGAATGAATGCCTGGTTCCTGCAGGATGCGGACCTTGTTGGGTCCCTTGGGCAGGAGCTGAGGCAATACTTTTCAATTAATACGGGTTCGGTCTCCTCGCCGGGCACGCTGTGGGAGGCTGCAAGGCCGTGATGCGGGGGGGTGGCAAGGGGTCTGGTCTACGTGAGACGCCAGGAACAATCCACCCGCCTCACACAGCTGGAGGCCCAGGCGGCACAGCTGGAAGAGGCTCAGGCTACTAATGATAGCAATGACTCCGCCCGACAGCTTACATTGATCCGGGAAGAAATGTGCCAGATCTCTCTGGAGTCCGCTAAAATGCTTTGGCGCTCCTCTGTGGCACGCGTGTACGGATGGGGTGACAAAAATGGCAAGCTTCTCCATAACCTGGTGTCCTACCCCAAAGCCAATCGCATCATTCCCGAGATTCGGGACGGGACCGGGGCCCACCATACTACCTCCCAGGACATTGCCTGGACGTTCGCGGGCTACTATGCAACCCTCTATACGGCTCAACCCCCCCAGACTTCTCTGGCGGCCTTGCTGGCCGAGACCGGGACTCAGCTGCCCTGCCTTTCCCAGATGGACTCGGAGACCCTAGATCGGCCTTTCACTCCGGAGGAGATACATGGGGCTATCTCAATGTTGCACTCCGGCAAAACGCCCGGGCCCGACGGGTACCCCCAAGAGTACTATGCGGCCTACCGGGACACGCTGGTCCCACACATAGTGGATCTGTTTAAACACGTAATTGAAGTGGGATCCTTCCCGCCAGAGACTGATGTAGCCACTATCGTAGTCCTCCCGAAGACACATCCGCCCTCCCTTGCTTGTACGGACTACCGTCCCATCTCCCTTATCAACACGGAAGTCAAAATCTTCGCCACAGTGGTGGCCCAACGGCTCCGTCCACACTTGCAAGAACTGGTGCAACCAGATCAATGCGGCTTCATGCCTGCCCGGGGGACCCGGCATTGCATACGCCGTCTCCACCTTGCCCTGGCGCATCGCCATCTCCTCACCCCATATCTAGCACTGCTCTTCATAGACTTTGAAAAAGCATTTGATATGGTAGATTGGGGTTACTTTGAGGACGTGTTGGAGAGAATGGGCTTCGGCCTCCCTTTCCGACGCCTCATCCGAGTCCTTTACTCTACTCCCAAGGCGAGGGTCCTCATCAATGGCGTGGTTTTGGAGGCGTTCCCTATCCACAGGGGTACTCGCCAGGGCTGCCCGCTCTCGCCGCTTTTATTTGCACTAGCAATGGAACCCCTGGCCTCCCTCATCCGCCAGGATCCTCTCATCCGCGGCTGGGCCTGGGACCGGAACCAGGTTGACAAGATTGCCCTGTACGCCAATGACGTCCTCCTTTTCCTGGCAGATCCGGAGAGCTCCGGCCCACGATGTTTGGACGCCCTTTCTGCCTTTGAACAGGTTTCTGGCCTCAGGCTCAACCCGGCGAAGTCCACCCTCGTTCCCCTACACTCATCCCGGGCATGCTTCGACTGGCAAACGACCATCCCCCTACGGAGGCAATCATTCAAATACCTGGGGGTGTGGGTGGCCCTCCTCCCGGAGCTCGAGTGGGCCCTGAATATCACGCCCCTGGTCTCCAGGGCCAAGGCGGACCTCAGAAGATGGCAAACCCTTCCTCTCAACCCCCTTGGTAGGAGTGCCCTTTTCAAAATGATGGTCCTCCCCCGCTTCCTGTACATCTTACAAAATGTGACCACTCATCTCCCAGGCAGCTGGTTTCGGGAATGGGATGGTGTCCTCACCCGATTTTTGTGGTGAGGAGGGAGGCCGCGCATGTCCCTAGCACATTGCCGCATACCCCCCTACGATGGGGGAATGGGGGTGACCAATTTGCACCTCTACTACCTAGCTACGAGGCTCATTGTGATCCACGACTGGTTCGCGGGCGGCTGGTCCGACCCGGCGTACCGGGCGGAGCTCCGGTCGATGGACTTTGCTCAGATCCAGGCCTACCTGTATGGGAGCCACGTACCACAGGCCCTTCCCCCCCGTCACCAGAACGGTGCTCATGGCCTGGCGAACCGCCCTACGCCACGTAAAGTGGGACCGGAAACTCACTGGGCAGACACCTCTGTGGAGTGGGGCCTGGCTGGACGAGGTCTCGTCCCTCCTGAACTTCCGTAAATGGGACCACGTCGGGATTTCGCTATTGGGAGACGTCTGGGTGGGGACCATATCAGATCGTTTGCAGACCTACAACACCGTCATTCCCTTCACTCCTCCCAATTTTACAAGTACTTACAGCTAAGGCATGCCCTCCAAGCCCACATTCCGTCACCCACCTCGTTCCCCGAATTTAGCCCCCTGGAAGCCCAGGTGATGATGGGGAACCTGGGCGGAGGGGGGGTGTCGCAGATTTATCGCTCCTTGGTGAACAACGGCCCGCATCCATATAAAACTTATATGGTGAACCAAAAAATCAAAGGGCTCAAACGTAATTTAGAGCGATACACGCATGAGTGGGCTTTTCCTTATACAGAGGACAAGTATTATCAGTCGAACTCTGAACAGGTATATCAACCTCCAGGCCAGAGGGGTGGGAGACGACAGGGGAGAAGGACGCCCCAAAATTGGACTTTTGATAATACAAGCAGCAAAGAGGACGAGAGCAGTGCCCAGCCCTCCACCTCTAATCCGGGCCGAGTGAGGTTTAATCCCCAGGATAGATCAGACGAGGACTTAGGTGCTTTATTCCGTTCTTTTTTAGGACCGCACCAGGCAGGCCAGAGGGGTGGAGGTGGAGTTCAGAGGGGGCGAGGCAGGGCCCGTCAGAATCTGAATCAAACATGGCAAACCTACTCCCCGAGAATTACACGCAGCAGAGGCAGGAAACCCCTGTGAATGTGGATGAAAATGCCAGGGAGAATGACATAGATTTACCACTATTTATTAACTACTGATGAGCTACGAGTTCTCAATAAGGGACTAGGGTTTGTACCCACACCCATGCATGATAGTTTCAAATGCAGGAGGGAATTTTTTGAATTGATGAGAAGGATTAAATTGAGGAAGTTTTTTGCAGATAAGGAACCTGACCCTCCTTCTGTGTTTTCTACTAATTTACATCGTCCTTCCCTCTTTTGTCCTCCCAATAGTTCCATGGGTCCTGAGGTGCAGGTCTTTGAAGAGAAAGTCCTACAGGATATCGGCAATCTAGAGCATGCTGAGAAAAAACGAGTGTTTAATAACATGAGCGGGGCTGAATGGACAGCAGTAAAATCCTTACAGAACAATGCGTCACTGACCATCAAACCGGCTGATAAAGGCGGGTCGGTGGTAGTAATGAAAACTAGTGACTATGAGGCAGAGATATTAAGGCTACTTGGAGTACGTCAAAACTATAAGCCTCTTGCACGTGACCCCACGGGGGAACTTCAAGAACTAATAATCAAACTTGTGACAGAGGCTAAAGAAAGGAAATGGGTTACTTTCAAAGAAGCGGATTTTTTAATAAGCTTGAAACCCAGGATACCGGCATTTTATATACTGCCGAAGATGCACAAAGCGCAACGGCCCCCGCCGGGCCGCCTGATTGTTTCGGGGATTCAGTCTGTGCTGGAGCCGTTGTCGCAATTCTCTGATTTTTTTCTGAGGGCGTGTGTAGTCAGCCAACCGTCATATCTTCAGGATACCACCGATGTATTGAACATCCTGGACACAATTGAATATGACCATGAACAACAATTTCTTATTACAATTGACATTGAGTCGTTGTACACAAGCATACCTCAGGAGGCCACGCTGGTGGCAGCTGCGCAGGCACTGGGGGCATGTGAGTGGTTCTACGACACTCCTCAATCTTTTGTACTTCAATGTATTGAAATAGCCTTGACAAGAATTTTTTTTATGTACAAAGACCAACTGTACCTTCAAGTATCTGGTACTTCAATGGGGGCAACTTTTGCCCCCAGTCTGGCCTGCATTTATGTGGGCCAGTTTGAAGCTAATTACATTAACCACTCATCTAAACCCTTCCAGAATAACATCTGTCTCTGGAAGAGATTTATAGATGATGTGCTGTGTATTTGGTCTGGCACCGAGTCGAGCCTCAATGAATTTCTGAGCTGGCTCAATGGACTTGATGAATGCCTCAAGTTCACATGGAACATCAGCAGAGATACAGCCAACTATCTTGATTTGGATATTTGTGCAGTGGGTAATCAACTATGTACAAATGTTCATCAGAAACCAACAGATAAAAACTCTCTCCTGCACTACAGGTCGTTTCATCCTCTAGCTCTTCGGGATAATTTACCCGTGGGGCAGTTCTTGCGTTACCGGAGGAACTGCAGCTCTACTGAGAAATTTGTTGAGCAGGCAGCAGAATTGGCAGGCAAACTTGAGAACCGGTCATACCCAAAGAAAATTGTAAACAGAGCAAGGAAGAGGGCACTAAATACACCTAGAGTAGCCCTGCTGGAGAGAAATGTCAAGGAAAAGGGGGACTGCCTACCGGTGGTTACGACATTTGACCCTCTATCCACAAGAATACGGCAGATTATCATAAAACATTGGCCTCTGTTGAGTACAAATGGTTTTGTAATGCCACCCCCCAGATTTGCTTTTAAAAGATCTAGAAACCTACGTGATCAATTGGTACATACCCGCCCAAAGCAGGAGCCGAACACATCAGGGCTCCCCTCTGGTCATTACCCATGCGGTGGGTGTTCTGTATGTGAACTCACAGGGGCGATCAAAAGTGTTCAATTGGCGAATGGTAAAACGTGGTATCTAAACAAATTCACCAATTGTAACACAACAAATGTTATATACAGATTGACAGGCCCGTGTGGGTTGCATTATATTGGATTAACAACCCGGAAGATCAATCAGAATTCAAGAACACCTCAGCACCATCAAGGCTGGCAAACTGACTACACGCCTGGTGGAGCATTTCCGTGATCTGAAACACCACTACAAAGACATTAAGTGGGTAGTACTAGAGAAGGTGTGGGGAGACATATACAATATTGAAAACAGATTGGCCACAAAAGAGGCCCGTTGGACCTACCAGGAGCGGGTGGACCAACAGGGGTTGAACGATGTCATTGAGTGGAATAAGGTTGGAGGTAGTACGTAGGTGTATGATTCAAGTGTCTGCCAGCAGTTGTGAGGTATACAGGAGTCTGATTGCATATAGGGGGACGATGGTGGAGTCAGCCTTTTAATGCCATCCACTGTTCGAGGATGTATTGAAACCCCATTCATTTCTTGTAATTTTCACATTTTTAATTGTTAACTAATGACATGTTGTGACAGCGCTTATGAGAACGAGGGTTGACACTGTGCACATCATTGAAAATGAAGAGTTAACAATAGGATTCACCGAGGGTATGACTTGATTGAATTAGTTGGTGGCGAAATATGTGGCTCAAATGTAGTTTTTAATTTGAAGAGAAGGAATAACACGTTGGCGCTACAAGAAAGGTTTCATTTAAGGAATTACTTGTACAAAATAGTCAGGTTTATATATGGTTAGACCATTCTAAGATGGCGCCCGAAGTGAAGGTCACGTGATCGGCATCGACCGGAAGGGCAGAAGGCGTGTCTGTACGCCCGCGCATGGGGTGTTCAAATAGACCGCGAGTGCTCAGTATGGGTGAGCGCGGAGTGAGTAAGCCAGACGCTAACTAACCAACGGTAAGCGGGAGCAACTAGCCTGGCGGGTGGCAGCTTGAGATAGATGGTATGAATGAGGATGCGAGAAGCGCTTCAGACATCCAGAAGCATTTCAGGCAAAGGGTTGTGATACACGTGAACCGCTGGGGGATAGGTATATTATTGTCCCCATTTGAGCTGAACATGAGAGTAGAGTGATTGACCGATTGCGCTGTAACAAGACCATCGTTGACTCCGTGGCTAGCGATTAAGGTTTACATATATTTTACCTTTAGGCTGACGAAGAGCAACCGTAATAAGTACACTGAGGTATTGTGGACGCGTACACAAACCTAAGAAAGGTGGCTGCTGGTATGCAATGTGGGGGCAGCCACCGGGTAAATATTCCCAATATTCCGTATTTGTGAGCATTGAGACAAATAAGTACACTCACTGCGTGGAGTGATTTTAATATGAGCGCTGTCTGAGTGTTTTGTGTTGTCTGTGTCTACTATCCCTAGGTACATTATTGAATTCACAGTGTGGCGAGGATTGACCCCTAGCCCTGAAGAAATTGCCGGAAATTGTTAAAAGGCAATGAAACATGTTGGCTTCTCATAACAAACTGATGGAGTACGACAGTAGGTCTGGTTTTAATGTGAGCAAACACACAGCAGTGATTAAAATTGGAAATAGTGCCAGTGACTGTTTAGCTCGTTTTTACATTGTAGGAGCAAGAAAAACTTTCTTCCATTGCTCTTATAGTAGGGGGTTATGGTTGATAGGCACACGAACACATTTTGGGGTGCTTATTTTACTTTTTTCACACTTTCATTTCAATTTAGTTGTGCACATCTTTTCACATTTTTTTTGTGGATGTGGAGGCTGCCAGTGATGATAATCGGAGCACACTGATGAGAACCTATCAGTAGCTCCCATGGTGGTGTTTCCGTGAGGTGCCTTCACATCCTTCACACATTTTTTGTTGGATATGATGTGGAAAAATTGTGGGTGTGAGAAACGCACACAATTCAACTTCTAGGGGAGATAGACACATTTGAGAATTTTAAGCAAGGGATAGGAGCCCCCAGTGTGTACAGCATCTATGAGCCACTACCCAAGTAGTTTAACCAAGAGTAGGTTGTGGGTATGCTCATGATGTTTATCCTGATGTATAAGCAGGTTTTGTTGATGATAGTGTTGTGAGTGGAGGGCGACCTGCGTTATTTCCTTCTGTAGCTCCTTTTGTGAAGGTCATTGCGTTCAGAGAGAAACCCAGGAATGAGCCGGTGAAAGTTCCCGAGTCACCCGAACCGATGCAAATAGGCGGAATCCGTGGTCCCCTACCCCGAGAAGAAGAAGAAGAAAAAAGGCGAAAACGGAATCTATGCCTATATTGCGGCAAAAGCGGACACTATGTCAGGGAATGTCCAGTGAAACCAGCCAAGACAAGACCGAGCAAACCCTACGCTCTTTCCATAACACGGGGAGATGGAGCGGGAAATGACGTAACCCAGTAGGTAGAGGGGTCGGTCTACTGGGTTCTTCGTCCATGCGGACCCCTATCTTCAAACTCCTTGACAACATCCGACATACGGGCATAGCAGTAACGTTACAGTCACAGACGGGCCAGACATGGACGGTCACAGCCCTCATCGACTCTGGTGCTACAGGGAACTTCATTGACACCCAGTACATGGATGGTTTGGACATATCTACCATGACCAAAGACAAACCTGAAATCGTGAAGGCAGTGGACGGCACCGACCTAACCTCTGGGCTTATACGTTTCCAAACGGAAACCATGAAGATGACGTGTGGGAACGGGCACACAGAGACCATCACCTTTGACGTCATCGATGCGCCTCAGTTCAGGCTTATCCTGGGTCTTTCCATGCTGGTGAACCACAACCCACACATCAACTGGGCAACCCGAATCATGACATTGGACTCCTCTCATTGCAACTCCGCCTGCTATCCACAGGAGAACGTATCCGGTAGGCGGGAGATACAAGCCCGCGCAGTGCCTCTAACAGGGATGGGTACGGTCACTCAAGGGAGTGTTCCTGAGGCGTATGCAAATCTGGCCTCTGTGTTCGACAAGAAGGGGGCTAACACCTTACCACCTCATCGCTCCTTCGATTGCAGGATAGACCTCATCCCTGGTTCTACTCTCCCATGTAGCTGCGTCTATTCTCTCACGGAGAAAGAAAACAACCACTTGCGCGTCTATTCGGACGAATTCCTACAAAACGGTTTCATACGCCACTCCAAATCACCTGTCTCTTCTTCCCTCTTTTTCTTGGCAAGAAAGGAGGGAGACCTGAGAACGTGTATAGACTATAGGGCCATGAACACCATAACCATAAATAACCGGTATCCCTTACCACTCATATCCAACCTATTGGATCAAGTGAAAGACGCCACCATCTATACTAAACTGGACCTGCGTGGAGCCTACCATCTCGTCAGGGTCCGGGAGGGAGACGAGTGGAAGACAGTGTTCCGAACAAAATATGGTCTGTTTGAGTACCAGGTCATGCCCTTTGGACTCTGCAACGCCCCAACAGCCTTCCAGTACTTCATTAACGAGGTACTAAGGGAATACATCGATCGTTTCTGTGTCGTCTACATCGACGACATACTCATTTATTCCAAGGATGTCCCCGAACACATCAGCCACGTTCGTGCTATCCTGCAACAACTACAACTCCATGGCCTCTAAGTCAAGCTGGAAAAAACCGTGTTCCACACTACCATGGTCGAATTCCTGGGACACATCCTAACCCCTGCAGGGGTCAAAATGGACACCAGAAAAGTTGAAGCGATACTGCAATGGCCGTCGCCTTGTTCCGTCAAACAGTTCCAAAGATTCCTGGGGTTTGCCAACTACTACAGACGCTTTATCAGAGGATTTTCTAGCATCATTACTCCCATCACGAGCCTACTGCGCAAGGGGGTAAGGTTCTTGTGGGACCCCAATGCCGAAAAGGCGTTTCAGGACCTGAAGAGAAGGTTTACAAGCGCTCCCGTGTTGAGGCACCCAGACCGTGAGCAACCCTTCATAGTAGAAGCCGATGCCTCACAGAACGCCTTGGGGGGGTGTGTTGTTGCAACGTAACGCCGAAACAGGCCTGTTACATCCTGTGGCTTTTACTCCCGGAAACTGCTACCAGCGGAACGCAACTACACCATTTCCGACCGTGAACTACTTGCCATCAAGGCAGCATTTGAAGAATGGCGTCATCATCTCAAGGATGCCCGACACCCAGTAACCATATGTTCGAGGCATATGAGCTGCAGATCACACACTATGCATAGATCGCCATCTGGTGTTGGGCCCGGATGTTTGCACTTTGTTGTTGTATTGGAATAAGTCTTTGGAAGTCACGAGATAGGTGACTCCTCCCTTGGACAATAGTGCGCCTGCGCATAGACTCCATCTTCAGATTGTTTTTTTCCGCCATCGGGCTCGGATGTGTTCGTCGCGCTCCAGTTCGGTGTCGCTACCGTTCTAACTTTCGACGCGCAATCCTTCACCCTTTCTTCGGTATTGTTTTCGATCGCGTTTCCCTTCTCGACGCGCATCTCTACCAACTCGAATTATTCGATTCCGGTCGTCGACGCAGG
Source organism: Calotriton arnoldi (assembly GCA_963921515.1). NCBI lineage: Eukaryota > Metazoa > Chordata > Amphibia > Caudata > Salamandridae > Calotriton > Calotriton arnoldi. The sequence continues at coordinate 3,053,221 of CAWUFW010000203.1, read as the reverse complement.
CCTTCAGGCCTAGCTGCGCCATCAGGCCTTTTGGCTCATGGAAAGGACTCCTTTCAAAAATTGTCCTCAAAGTGGATCCAAGTTTCCCCACGCCGATCTTCACGAGGTGTGTAACCTCTGCCTTTCCCCCGAGCACGAGGCCAAAGACTGTCCAGCTTGTGCCTCTTTCCGCTCCAAGAAAACCATACGGGATCGTCGAGCTCGAAGAAGCATGGCTCGATCTTCCACATCCATACCGGACGATATCTTCCAGGAAGGCATCAACGTACCGGAGCAGGAACAACTCGAAGAGGGCATCATCAGCGCCTCCGAAGCCGATGATTCCGACGTCGAAGACATCACTCCGGGGCAACGGGTCGTAAGTACTGACGTCGACCCCTCCCCCCTATTCATTCCTACAAAGGCTTCGGTAACACCTTCACCTTCGGGCCTAGGTGCACACCGGGACAAAACTTCCCACGCCCCGCCTTCCGGCTCGGCAAAGAAGTCAACACACAAGCCTTCAGGCCGCTCGGGCTCGAGCCAGCCTACCCTCGGTACCGAAACCCCATCCCCAGCACCGAGGCCAAAAGACAAACCACTGTCTTCACCCGCACCGAGACCGGGCTCCACATCGGCCCATTCGGCATCGAAACCCACGGGCAACGAACCTTCGGATCCGAAAAAACGATCGGAACCCAATAAACAACCGGTTCCAAAAACTGCGGGCGCTCAACCTTCGGAGCCGAGAAAATTATCGGAACCGATTCCAAAGACCCCAATGGAACCAAAGAAAACTCCCGTTTCCAAACCTAAGGAGCATAAAACAACTCCAAAATCGGTGCCACAAAAACACTCGAACCCGAAAAAATCGGCACCGAAACCACACACTACAGAGGAGGAGCTTTTCCAACCTGATCCAACCCAAAAGACTCTGGAAATAGACCCAAATACAGGTCGGCTTATAGTTAGCCCTTCCAGGAAAAGGAAATTGGACAGACCTGCACCAGCTCCACTCCCTCTAAAGAAATGAGACATTGCCACTTCTCCTTTCAGAATTCCTTCTCCACCTCCTCCTCCACACCACATCTCCCCTATTCCATCTCCAATACCCTCACAATCTCCTCCACCTCAAGATGATGAGGACCCTTCTGAGGGCGATGATCAACCTTTAGGAGAACCTAGCCCTCCTAATATCCCAACTGACCCATGGGACAATTATGGCACACCAGATGTTCCTGACACACCACAAGATGATGTCTACCCATCTAGACCATCCCCTCCAGAGGACACTATAGGGTTCACTCAGCTCATACACAGAGCCGCAGAATACCACGGTGTAGATTTACACACAGACCCTATAGAAGAAGACTTCCTTATGGACACTTTCACACCATCTCAAAGGTCCGCTTCTATTCTCCCAATGTTGAAAGGGGTAATAAAACACGCTCCTGAAGTCTTTAAAGATCCTGTAAGGGCTAGAGTCATTAACCCCAGGGTAGAAAAGAAATATAAGTCTGCCCCAGCTGACCCTGTTTACATTAAAGGGCAACTTCCCTTAAATTCCTTGGTAGTTTCTAACGCCAGGAAATGGGCTAACTCCCAAACCTCAGGCGATGCTCCACCTCCTGATAAGGAGTCAAAACTCTTGGACGCATCTGGTAAAAGAACAGCTTCCCAGGCAGCTAACATTTGGAGAATTGCCAACACACAGGCTTTGCTGGCTAGGTACGATAGGGCACACTATGACGAACTAGAGACCCTACTACAACACCTTCCAGATCAATACAAAACAAGAGCCAATGATCTCATCCAGGAAGGCAAGATTATAACAAATACCTCCATTCGATGTGCTCTGGATGCTGCAGACACAGCCTCACGAGCTATTAATACCAGTGTCCTTTTGCGTAGACATGTATGGCTTCGTATTTCAGGGTTCAAACCCGAGGTTCAAACTGCCATACTAAATCAGCCGTTTGACCAAGAACATTTATTTGGACCTACTGTGGATTCATCTTTAGAAAAGATAAAAAAGACACTGACATAGCCAAATCAATGGGAGCTTTGCAATCGCAAACTCCCAGAAGTCCCTTTCGTCGCTCCTCTTATAGGGGCGCCTCTAGAGGTTTTACCACGGATAACTCCTCCACGTCCTATAAAAGTCCCACCCAGACCTCATCTACCAGAGGTTATTACAGAGGGGGCTACAGGGGCAATAACAACAAGGGTAGAGGCAAAACCGTCAATACTCGTACTGCCTCCACCTCCAAACAATGACTTCCCTCCACTCCCCCCCAGACCATTCCACTCCAGTCGGGGGAAGATTACTACAGTTCCTATCTGTCTGGAACACCATTACCACGGACAGGTGGGTGAGACAAATCATCCAATCCGGTTATTGCCTGGAACGCACTTCAACTCCCCCAAACATACCACCCAAACAGCGTCCAATGTCAACAGACCATTTAACGCTTCTCAAACAAGAGGTAATTTCCCTCCTACAAAAACATGCAATAGAACCAGTTCCCCTACATCAGCAAAACACAGGGGTGTACTCACTGTATTTTCTCATTCCAAAGAAGGACGGAACCCTGAGGCCCATCCTCGACCTCAGACCATTAAACCTCTACATACAGTCAGACCATTTTCATATGGTCACTCTTCAACAACTCCTTCCTCTACTCAAACAAGGCGATTTCCTTGCCACCTTAGATCTCAAGGACGCCTACTTCCACATTCCCATTCACCCTGCTCACAAAAAATATCTTCGATTTGTAGTGGACGGTCAACATTTTCAGTTCAAGGTTCTCCCATTCGGAGTCACCACAGCACCCAGAGTCTTCACAAAATGTCTGGCATTCGTAGCAGCCCACTTACGAAGACAGCAAATTCACGTCTTCCCATACTTGGACGACTGGCTCATAAAAGCCAGGTCGCATACCCAGTGTGTAAATCTCACACACACCACAATCCAACTGCTTCACGACTTAGGGTTCACAATAAACCTCACAAAGTCTCACCTCCAACCGTCCCACATCCAACAATATCTAGGTGCCACAATAGACACCTCAAAAGGCCATGCATACCCCAATCCAGCCAGCATAGCAAGCATGCAAGCCCTTATAACAAGATTCCAGCCGCAACACTCACTTCCAGCTCGAGTGTTTATGAAACTAATAGGGATGATGGCCTCTTGCATATTCATAGTGCCGCATGCAAGACTCCAGATGCGCCCCTTACAGGAATGCTTAGCACGTCAGTGGAACCAAGCTCTAGGTCAGCTAACAGATCTGATGTTGGTGGACGGCCGCACACATCGCTCTCTGCAGTGGTGGAACACCCAAAACCTTTCCAAAGGGCGACCGTTCCTAGAGCCAGTTCCACAGATTGTGCTAACAGCAGACGCATCGCTCACCGGATGGGGGGGGCTCATCTACTACATCACACAATACAGGGCACGTGGACACCTCAGCAAAAGCTACTCCACATCAATCATCTGGAGTTACTAGCAATCTTTCTGGCTTTAAAATCATTCCAGAAACAAATATCAGGCAAAGCTGTCTTAGTCCGGACGGACAATATCACAGCAATGTATTATTTACAAAAACAGGGGGGGGGACGCACTCTCTGCAGCTCTCTCAACTAGCTCAGACCATATGGAGGTGGGCTATTCCTCAAAACATTCCTTTTAGCCCAACATCTTCCAGGAATTCAGAATCAGATGGCCGATCTGTTAAGTCGTCAAACACAACAAATTCACGAGTGGGAACTTCACCCGCAAGTTCTTCAACCATTTTTCCAAATGTGGGGGCATCCAGACATAGATCTCTTCGCCACACATTACAACGCAAAATGCCCAAGCTTCGCCGCCAGATATCCACACCCATTGTCCAAAGGCAATGCGATATGGATGAATTGGTCAGGCAGATTTGCGTACGCTTTTCCGCCTCTCCCACTCATTCCATCAGTGGTGCGCAAGCTGCAACAGTCACTAACACTGATTCTAGTTGCTCCAACATGGGCCAGACAACCATGGTACACAACATTGCTGGAACTATCCGTAGTCCCGCACCAAAAACTACACCTCTCCCCACATCTCTTAACACAGAACCGTGGAGAGATCAGACATCCAGATCCAGCACAGCTCAATCTAGCGATCTGGCTCCTGAAGTCCTAGAATTTGGTTACCTCAATCTTCCACCTGATTGTATGAACGTTATCAGGGAAGCTAGGCGCCCCACCACTAGAGCCTGCTCTGCAGCCAAGTGGAAAAGATTTGTTATATACTGTACCAATAACACAATCAATCCTCTAGATGCGTCCATTCAACACATCATATGTTACCTGCTGTATCTTCAAAGATGTAATCTTGCATACACATCCATTAGATTGCATCTCGCTGCCATAGCAGCTTACCTACAAAATAGACAACATTTGTCATTGTTCAGGGTACCAGCCATTAAAGCATTTATGGAAGGCCTCAAAAGAATAATTCCTCCCAGGGTACCACCCTCTCCAGTGTGGAATCTAAACATCGTCCTCACTAGATTAATGGGCCCTCCATTCGAACCTCTACATAAATGTGAGCTCCAATTTCTTACATAGAAAGTTGCTTTCCTTGTAGCCATCACATCTCTCAGAAGAGTCAGTGAGTTACAGGCACTAACTATTCAAGAACCATTTTTACAACTCCATCATAACAAAGTGGTTCTCAGGACAAATCCCAAATTCCTTCCTAAAGTTATTTCTCCCTTCCATCTCAACCAATCTGTGGAGTTGCCAGTGTTCTTCTCGCAACCACAAACAGTAGCAGAAAGAGCTCTTCATACACTAAACGTGAAAAAAGCCCTCCTTTACTACATTGACAGAACAAAACCTTTTGGTAAAACAAAACAACTTTTTGTATCCTTCTCACCACCACATAAAGGCAATCCTATATCAAAATCTGGGATTGCAAGGTGGATTGTCAAATGTATACAAATTTGCTACCACAAAGCAAAACGTACACTATCTATTCCCCCTAAAGCCCACTCTACCCATAAAATAGGGGCTTCCATGGCATTTTTAGGGAACATTCCCTTAGATGACATCTGCAAAGCAGCTACATGGTCTACACCGCACACATTCACAAAACACTATTGTGTAGATGTGCAGGCAAAACAACAAGCTAGTGTGGGCCAGGCTGTACTCAAAACACTATTTCAGACTACTGCAACAGATACTGGTGGTCGCCGCTAAAAGGAAGTACTGCTATGCAATCTATGCATAGTGTGTGATCTGCAGCTCATATGCCTCGAACGGAAAATGCTACTTACCAGTATGCATCTGTTCTTGGCATGTAGAGCTGCAGATCCACACACGCCCACCCACCTCCCCGGCTACCTTTATCTGTTCCAGTATTATCTTAATTAGATACAACATACATGGACATCTCTTTCTGTTTCTCACAAAACTCCATCATTTCCCTTCTTGGCGAAAAAACAATCTGAAGATGGAGTCGATGCCCATGCGCACTATTGTCCAAGGGAGGAGTCACCTATCTCGTGACTTCCAAAGACTTATTCCAATACAACAACAAAGTGCAAACATCCGGGCCCAACACCAGATGGGGATCTATGCATAGTGTGTGGATCTGCAGCTCTACATGTCAAGAACAGATGCATACTGGTAAGTAGCATTTTCCATACCGACCACAGGAATCTACAGTTCCTCCGCTCTGCCAGAGCTCACTTCTAGACAACTGAGGTGGACCCTGTTCTTCAATGAGTACGATTTCCTGATCACCTATCGCCCAGGAAAGGAAAACGCTAGAGCAGATGCCCTATCCAGGTTGGACGAAACCGAAGAAGCAACCAAAGCCGAACCTGTGTCCATCCTCCCTGAACATTGTTTTCAAGGGGTGATCCTTTCCTCCTCTTCTTATCCCGGTTACATGAAGATCTAGAACAAAAAGACCCAGAAGAATGGATCGGCGGACTCACAGGAATCACTGCACGAGACGGTTTTCTATACAGAGAACACCAGTACTACCTCCCTTTGGAAGACCATCGGCAACAGGCTCTGTACATGTGCCATGACCATCTCTTATCTAACCACCCAGGATATCATAAGACCATGGACCTCTTACATTGACACTTCTGGTGGCCGTCCGTGGACACCGACGTTCACTCCCATATAGCCCGTTGTTCCATATGTGCTCAGGGAAAGATCCAGTCCAGACCCACGGTAGGGTTATTGAACCCTATTCCTGTACCTACTTATCCGTGGCATACCGTATCAATGGACTTAGTCGTCGAATTACCCAGGACCAAGACTGGCTTTACCACCATCCTCACCATCGCGGATCATCTGACGAAAATGGCACACTTTGTGCCTTTGAGGAAGCTGCCGTCCGCGATCGAGCTGGCTTTGATCTTCGCGCACAACGTAGTACGGTTACATGGGGTGCCCTCAGTGTTGATCACGAATAGGGGCTCCCAGTTCGTATCAAGGTTCTGGGGTGAGGTGTGCAAAAACATGGGAATGGAAGTATGTCTTTCGTCGGCGTATCATCCGCAAACTGATGGACAGGCGGAAAGAACAAACCAAACCATGGAACAATACCTTCGTTGTTTGCTGTTGTCCATAGAAAAAGAATGGTCAGAGGTGCTCTGGATGGTGGAGTACGCGTACAACAACAACAACAACAAACACACGTCCATAGGAATGTCGCCTTTCTTTTGCCTTCAGGGACGACATCCACGATCAGAGCCATGGAAAAGCCGCAGACCTGTCATATACCCACTGTGCAGGAGTACCATACCCTTCTACATGATCTTTGGCAGCAAGCCCGGTTCGAGCTCGCCAAAGAAAGCCACAAACAACATGCCGATGCTCACAGACAAGCGGAACCCGACTACAAAGCAGGGGACAAGGTGTGGGTATCAATCAAAAACCTCAATGTACACGGACACAAAAAACTGCTGCCACGATACGTAGGCCCTTACCCCATTGATAAAATCATTAACCGAGTGTCAGTGAGGCTCTCCTTGCCACCGCAGATGAAAATGCACCCGGTGTTCCATGTCTCCCTCCTACTTCCTGCCCATCCTGGGGGCCGTTTAGTGTCCCCTCCACCTCCTATACTCAGGGACGATCACGAGGAATACGAGGTGAGGGCCGTTCTTGATTCCCGTAGAACTAGTGGGAGGCTTTTCTATCTGGTGGACTGGAAGGGGTATGGGCCAGAGGAAAGATCCTGGGAACCCTTGTCCCATGTGCGCCATGCTCCCCTGTTGGTTTGTGCCTTCCATGCACGGCATCCTTTCAAACCACGCCCTGCCACCCCTGTGTAGGCGGGGGTTCTGCCTTGGGAAGGGGGTATTGTCATTCCCCTCTGGGAAGGTCCGTATGGTGTGCATGATTGGTTATCAGGTCCGCGTTCGGCGAGCATTCATAAGCACTACAGGACCGGTTAGCGGTATAGCCTTCCAGCCCAGGAAGTGCATCAGGTCAGGTGATAAGCACTACCGGGTGAGACCGCATAAAGACCGTGGTGCTCATGTCGTGTAGTTCCTATAGTACCCATGCAGGACCTGCGCGTTTGGATAACATAAACTGTGGGCTTGGTGACTGACTGGCTCTGTGCACCCCCACCGCGTATGTTAGCCGGATTTGCATTAGCTAGCTCACAGTGCCACTAGAATCTACTCCTCTTATCGGGGAGAGATTAGTTTCTGGCAACCTTAGATCATGACAACCCTAATTCCTCAGAATCGTGGAAACAATGATTCAATGAAGACAAAATCTAAGAGAGCCCCTTGGTTTACACCTACACTCAGAGCAGCGCATGACCAATGTAAAGGGCAAGAGCGTAAATGGAGAAAAAGCTATGATGCCAAGGAGAAGCAAGCATTCAAAATAAGCAGAATGCTTTACCACAAACAGATTAAATTAGCCAAAAAAGATTATTACTCGAGTAAAATACAGGAAGCCAAACTTGACCAAAAACTATTTTTTCTGTGGTAAAGTCTTTCACAAACCCTAAAGCTTTACAAAAGAACTTCCCCCGTCACAAAGGCTATGCGACCAAATTTCATGCTTCTTCGAAGAAAAGATCATGAACATCCAAAAAGATTTTAACACGGACATTAGCCCCTTGACACATACCAACTCAGAGCATGAATATGGCGCCACCCTATACTCTATCTGCTCATTTGAACCAGTGTCACTTGATCAAACTCGCGAAGCTATTTTAACATGCAAATCTGGATCTCCCTTAGATGCCTGTCCCCCCTCAGTTCTTCATCAGATTATTGACACAGTCAACCCAATTATAAATCAGATTGTCAATTCTTCTTTAAGTTCAGGAGTAGTGCCAGAAGATTGGAAGTTGGCAATAGTGAAACCCTTGAAAAAGAAGCCAAATATTGATCCATCGGTCCTTTCCAACTTACGCCCCATATCACTTCTTCCCTTACTAGGAAAAATTACTGAAAAATGTGTGCATAAAGAGCTAACTAAATTCATAGAGGTCGCAAAGATCCTCCACCCCCAACAATCTGGTTTTCGCCCTAAGCATTCCACTGAGTCGGCACTACTAGAACTCACAGACTCTCTTAAAATGATTGAGACAAAGGTAAGAAGGCAGTACTGATCCTACTCGACTTGTCGGCTGCATTTGATACTATTTCACATAATATCCTCCTTTCCAGGCTCAAATCATGTGGTATCTCACATATAGACCTGGAATGGTTAAAATCCTTTCTTTCCAGGCGCAGGCAAGCTGTGTCCCTTGGAATGTTCTTTTCAGTGGAACGCACCATCACAACAGGAGTACCACAGGGCTCTTCGTTAAGCCCTCTGCTATTTAATGTTTATATGACCCCACTTATTTCACTAATAACTTCATTTGGGATCGAAGTTACGTCCTATGCAGACGACACCCAAATGATCCTCTCTCTGGATCAAAACTCTAAGGAGACTGAACTCAATTTTAAACGATGCTTCTCTAAAGTCCTCCAGTGGATGACGGATAACCACCTCAAGTGCAATACTGAAAAAACTGAGATATTGCCAATAGGCAAAGAAGTCTCTTTCTCGCCAGAGGAATGGTGGTCAGAGGGCACGTCACCCCCACCTGATACAGTAACGGTGGCAAGAAACTTAGGAGTGCAGTTTGACTCCGCCCTTAGCTTTAAACCACATGCATTGAAGGTTGCAGGGACCTGTTTCAGCCTTATAAAATCTTTGAAAAAATTCTTCGATTTACTCCCACTTGCGGCAAGAAAATCAGTAGCAGTTGCCTTGATACTGGCGCGACTGGACTACTGCAACAGTCTTCTGGCAGGAGCCAACAAACAAATATTAAAAAGACTCCAAGTAGTCCAACACGCTGCAGCACGGTTGGTTTTAAAACTACCACGAAGGTCCTCCGCCTCCACAGCTCTGAAAACCCTTCATTGGCTTCCATTACACAAGAGAATACTTTTCAAGATCCTCCTCATCACCTTCAGAGCTTCACTCAAACTAGGGCCTCAAAATCTTGCATCAAGATTCACTCCTTATAGCACATCTAGAACCCTTAGGTCATCATCAGCGAATCTACTTAAACCGCCCAGCTTTAGATGCAAAACTAGGGAGGAAAAACATTAACAGCATTAGGCACCAGAGCCTGGAACCTACTGCCACCACATCTAAGAATGCATAAATCTGAAACACAATATAGGAAGGAACTAAAGACTTGGATCTTCGGAGCCTCAGATGAATTTTGCCTTTCTCTCATCTAAGAATTTCTGAGCAGCCGCTCACTTCCATACCAGCGCCAGGATGCTCCCTTCGGAGTGGCAGTTAGCGCTTTATAAATACCAATTTTCATTTCATTTTCATTTCATTTCATTCATTTCAATGTACTACCTTTCGCTCAGTCATTCGTGCTTACTTATTCGGTTTGTCTCCGAGTTACACAGAATAAACAGTATGGGCGTTTCAATAAGTATTTAATTGAACAGTTGTTATTCTAGTGTAAAATATATGTGCTGCAGTAACCAGCAAACAATAGCAGAGATATATTATCAGCAGTACGATAAAAGCAAAGGGATAGAACAGTTCTACCATATTGCAATAATCATGAATACATACATGAATATAAAAAGCATTATGAAAAGTGCGCGTACTCCTACGATGCCTAACTAGATGTACCTGAGTGTACCTAGCATATGTGTAGGTCTAAAAGCCTAAGAGCCAAGAATCCTTCTAGGATTTAGTCGAACCCCCATACCTGAATAGAGAGAGTGTGGGACCCCGTCCTGGTCCAGTTGGACACCCCGCAAGGGCTGTGTTAGACCGCTGTCAGCTGGAGCGACTGCATGCAGGAGCCTCAGCGTCTCTGGTCAGTGTGTCAGCATGGAAGTCTCGGTTCCCTCTGTCTTACCGGGGTAAGATGTGGTGTATTTATACCCTGAAGACTCTAGTTGCCTCGTATGGTTTGTATTGGCCCTTGTTAGACTTGAGGAAGACGTCAGGGGTGAACTTTGTACATACATATTATGCAGGTGGTGTATTCCTAGAGAGCCATGCATAATTGATGAGTACAGTGTGGGCCTGTGTTTGGGAAAAACCCTGCTGTATTCAAAACCACAGACTAGATAACGTTCAGCCCTCAGAGCTCGTTGTGTACTAGCGAGGACCAATGTAGGTGAAAGATCATGCCTATATAAGGAATCATGACTATAATAGGACATGTACAGTTATGACCGTAATAGGGCATATGCGGCTTTGACCATAATAGGGCAAGTACGAATATGACCATATTAGGGCAAATATGTCCATTTTAGGGCATGTATGAATGGGTCTACATTAGGGCCTCTATACGGGTCATAACACTCAACCCAACGGTGCTTCAAGTCCTGAACCACGCCCGGATACAAGCTGCTGCCTTCCACGTCGGAGGATCTTTCCTTCTCTGTTGTGAACAGACTACCCCTTGCGACACGCACAGGAGCGCGTGGTCGCATTGACACTTGTCCGCTACCGCGCAGGGGCGCCTTTGTTTGTTTTCCCTTTGCGACATGCACAGGAGCGCGTGGTCGCATTGACACTTGTCCCGCTACCGCGCAGGAGCGCCTTTGTTTGTTTTCCCTTTGCGACACGCACAGGGGCGCGTGGTCGCATTGACACTTGTCCCGCTACCGCGCAGGAGCGCCTTTGTTTGTTCATCCCGTGCGGCAAGCGCTGGAGCGTGTAGCAGCATTTCACTTTCCCCTACACTCGCGCAGGAGCGCTTGTGTTTCCCTGCCTTTGCGGCAAGCGCAGGAGCGCGTTGCCGCCTATACTTAACCACACTCGCGCAGGAGCGCTGGTGTTACTTTCTTCTGTTAAAGCAGGAACAGGAGTGTTCACAAGCTACCTTCCCGTTTGTCCTATTCCCCTCCACCTGAAGACCTCTCATCTCTGCTCATCCTTACGTCTCCAGGTGACTATATACCCTTTGGCAACACCCCTGGTTTTGGTGTGAGTGATGTATGTGTGTAATCCCCGGGAGAAGGGAGGACAGACGCACTAATCATTTGGTTATTTCCTTATCCAGCCGGTGATCCCCAGGAGAGTTCCCTCAGCATCGGTAGGGATACCCAACCAGGTCCTCACGTAAGGCATCTCCACCCAACGCCATTAGGACTCCTTCCCCTGGTCCCATCCTTGCCCTGGTCAGTATACACTCCTTTGCTAGGGAAAGGTGGGGGACGGTGGAGGTTGTTCACGTCATCCCTGCGAGATTGCTCCACAAGTACACAAGGTAAGACTTGTGGGGTTCTGACAGCCAGCTGTCCACGCCAAGCACCACCCACGGCCAGTTCTCCTGCCGTCACTGCCGCCAGACCTTCACCACCGCCCGCACCCCCACGGCCTCCGCCCACACGCTGAACGCCAACACCTCCGAAGCCCTGAGGTGCATCCTCCTCAACGTGTGCTCCCTGCACAGACACGCTGTAGAGATTTGGAACCTCCTCAACACCCTCTCGCAAGACGTCGCCTTCCTCACAGAAACTTGGATCAACTCGACCTCCGCCCACGACATCGCTCGAGCGACAGCCCGCCCACCACCGAACACCTCCATTTCCAGATCCAGACCAGCCCCACAACGACCCTAAGAGGCACCCTTTCCTACAGACCTCCCGGACCTCGAACTGCGTTCACCACCACCATCGCCGACCTCTTCGCACCCCACGCCATCGCCTCCATGGACTACATACTTATCGGAGACCTCAACTTCCACCTAGACAACCTCAGCGACCCCAACTCTGCCATCCTCCTGGACAACATTGCCAACCTCGGACTGAAACAACTCGTCACCACCCCCACCCACAAGGCAGGACACACCCTCTACCCCATCTTCGCAGGAGGTAACAACATCCACTTCAGCCACACCATGCAACCCCCATGGACGGCTCACCACTGCTTTCACTTCCACGTCGACAAACCCACGGCGCCCAAACCTGCACCCAGCCCTCCACGAAGAAACTGGAGCAAAATCACAGAGGAGCAGCTCAACTCCACCCTCAACCGCGATACCCCCGCCACCTCGATCGACGCCAACCTCGCAGCCAAAGAACTCCACAGATGCATCTCCAACTGCGCAGACGAGCTCGCACCCCTACGTAACCCCGACAGACAACGCCCAGGAAGGCCACCTGGTTCACCGCCGATCTCCAAGAATCCAGACACACCTGCAGACATCTCGAGGAGAACTGGAGAAACAGCAAATCCTCCGAAGACCGCACCACCTGCAAGAACACCATGACAGAATACCACCAACGCATCAAATCGACCAAAAAGACCTTCATCCAGAACAAGATCCTCGCCAACGCCAGCAACTCTAAGGAACTCTTCAGCATCATCCATGAATTCACCAAACCCCCCAGCGAAACCACGGACATCACTCCCTCCCAGGACCTCTGCAACAAGCTCGGATCCTACTTCCATCTGAAGATCAAGAACCGCTTCAACTTCAACGACCAGACACCTGACTCCGAAACTACTCCATCCTCCAGCAACGCCAGCCAGCCCACCATCTCCTCCTGGACCCCAGTCCCCACCGAAAACACCGCATCGACCATGAAAGGCATCCACTCAGGAGCCCCAACGGACCCCTGCCCCCGCACATTTTCCACAGAGCCACCGCCGCCATCGCTCCAGAACTACGACGCACCATCAACGCCACCTACGAAACCGGTATCTTTCCTGACGGCTGGAAACGCCCAGAAGTCAGACCCCTACTCAATAAGCCCTCAGCAGATCCCACGGACCTCAAGAACTACCGACCCATCTCCCTCCTCCCCTTTGCGGCCAAAGTCACCGAGAAGACCGTCAACATCCAACCAACGAAATTCATCGAAGAAAACTCCATCCTCGACCCCTCCCAATCCGGATTCCGCAGCAACCACAGCACTGAGACCGCTCTACTCGCCGCCACAGACGACATCCGCACCCTCCTCGACCAAGGACACACCGCAGCCCTGATCCTACTCGACTTCTCTGCAGCCTTCGACACCGTCTCCCACCGCACTCTCCACCAGACTCCACGAAACCGGCATACAGGGAACCGCTCTCGACTGGCTCTGCTTCTTCCTCGCCGGCAGAATCCAAAGAATCAGACTTCAACCCTTCCTCTCCGAACCCACGGAAATCAACTGCGGAGTACCCAAAGGATCGTCACTCAGCCCCACGTTCTTCAACATCTACATGGCCCCCCTTGCTGCCATCGTCAGAGAGCACGGACTCAGCATAGTATTCTATGCCGACGACGCCCAGCTCATCCTCTCCCTCACCAAGGACCCCATCACCACCAGACTCCAGGAAGGAATGAAACCTCGCATCCTGGATGAGCAGCAGCTGCCTGAAGCTCAACTCAGAGAAGATAGAGGTCCTCGTCCTCGGACCCTCCCCACTGCATAGGAAAACTCCTGGTGGCCCACCACCCTGGCAGCCCCCACACCCTTATGGACCATGCCCGAAACCTTGGCATCGTACTCGACTCCTCCCTCTCCATGACCCTACAGGTCAACTCCATCGCCTCCACCTGCTTCAACACCCTCTGCATCCTCCGAAAGACCTTCAAATGGGCCCCCCCCCGAATCAGGGAAGACCGTCACTCACGCACTTATAACCAGCAGACTGGACTACGGAAACGCCCTCTACGCCGGGATCAACAAGACTCTGCTCCGCAAACTCCAGAGCATACAGAACACCCCAGCCAGACTCGTCCTCGGCATCCCTCGACACAAACACATCACCCAGCACCTGCTTAACCTTCACTGGCTCCCCGTCGAGAAAAGAGTAACTTTCAAGATACTCACCCACGCCTACAAATGCCTCCACAACACCGGACCCCAATACCTCAACGACAGAATCTCCTTCCACGTACTCAAGAGGAACTTCCGATCCGCCGCCCTCGCCGAACCCCCGTGCATCCGCAGAGCAAGAACTGGTGGAAGAACCTTCTCCTACATCGCTGCCAAGACCTGGAAGGAACTGCCCATCAACATCAGATGTGCCCCCACCCTGCACATCTTCAGGAAGACCCTCAAGACCTGGCTCTTCGACTGACCGGAGCAGCTCCTCCCCCTCCCCTCAGCACCTTGAGACCCTCACGGGTGAGTAGCGCACTTAAAATTTCCCTGATTGATTGATTGATAGCGGTGGTTGCAGCTCATCTGCAGAGATCAGTGGTGCCAGTCTTCCCCTATCTCGACGACTGCCTGGTGAAGGGCGGCTCATCCCAGACTGTCGTCTCCCACCTCCAGACTATGGCTGACCTCCTGCATTCGCTGGGGTTCACTGTCAACGTGCCAAAGTCACACCTGACTCCCTCTCAGACACTTCGTTTCATCGGAGCTGTTCTGGACACCGTGCAGTTTAGGACCTATCCTCCCGAACTTCAAGTCCAGGATATTCAAGCTGTGATACCGATGTTTTAGCCTGTGTTTTGGATTTCAGTGAGACTGACTCTGAGGCTGCTGGGACTCATGGCCTCTTTCATCATGCTGGTGACACATACCCGCTGCCAAATGCTGGCTCTGCAGTGGGACCTGAAGTTCCAGTGGGTGCAACATCAGAGAAATCTCTCAGACATGGTCAAGATCTCGGAGCAAAGTACACCAGATCTGCAGTGTTTGTTAACGAACAGCGATTGGGTCAGCAGCACATTAGGGCATTTCTCAGTGGTTCAACACCTAGTGGGCTCTCTGAATGCCAGGGCAGATGAACTCAGCCGAATATGCCTAGCGGATCATGAATTGAGTCTCCATCTGGAGGTGATGCAAGGTCTCTTTCAGCAGTGGGGAGAGCCTTGGTTAGATCTGTTTGCCACCGCCGAGAACGTGCAATGTCCGCAGTTCTGCACGCTGGAGTTTCCAAGGCGACTGTCTCTCAGAGATGCTTTTCGTCTCAAGTGGAGCTCTGGCCACCTATACACCTTTCTGCCCATACCACTTCTGCCCAGAGTTCTCAAGAAGATCAGGAACAACGTGCCTCCAGACTGGGCTCTGAAAGTTTGGTATCCCGAGCTGATGAGCATAGCCATCGGTCCTCCGATCAGGCTGCCCCTTCAGGAGGATCTTCTGTCACAGCAGCAGGGGAGTGTTCTCCACCTGAACCTGCCAACATTCCATCTTTTTGCATGGAGATTGAGCTGCGACAGTTATCAGCCTTCGACCTCCCGCTTGAAATTTGCAATGTTATTCTGGCAGCCAGGCGTCCCTCCACCAGAACGGTATGCGCCTGCCATTGGGGCAAGTTTGTGGCATGGTGTGCAGAAAGCAGCTTTACCCCCTTACTGCTACCCTTTCTCAGGTTCTTCTCTTTATTCTTTCCCTTACCCTGCAGTACTCTGCTCTGGGCACCTCATTCTACTATCTCAGCCTTTCTGTGGTTGCCGGACTAGCCATCTTTCTTTAAATCCCTTATTGTACATAGGTTCTTGAAATGTTTGCAACATATGTTTCCTCCTTTCTCGTGCCTCAGTGGGACCTTAATCTCTTCCCGACGTTCCTGATGTGCTGTCCCTTTGAGCCCTTGCAAAACTGTCTTTTCAGGCTCCTTACCATCAAGACAGCCTTCCTGGTGGCAATATCATCTGCCCAGAGGGTCAATGAGGTTCAAGCTTTGTCATCCAAGCCTCCATACTTGAAAATCTTCCCAGGCAAGCTGGTTCTACGAACTAGAGCTTCCTTTTCAAAAGTCATCACTCCCTTTCATGTAGGCCAGTCCATCACTCTGCCTACTTTTTACACCCCGCCACATCCCTCTAAGTAAGAGGAGCGACTTCACTGACTGAATCCAACAAGAGCTTTGTTGTTCTGGCATGACCGCACAAAAGAGTTCCAGGTGGATGACCAACTCTTTGTGGAGTTTCTTAGAGCAAAGAAGGGAAAGGCTGTGCAGAAATGGATCATCTCCCAATGGACCGTGCTCTGCATCGAAATCTGTTACGCATTGCTTAAGAAGCAACCCACTGAGGGTTTGCGTGCTCATTCCACTAGAGCCAAGGCTGTGACCAGTCCTGGACGTCTGCCAGGCAGCAACGTGAGCTTCCTTGCGCACGTTCACAAAACACTTCTACCTGGACAGTCGGGTCCGTCCGGATGGGCACTTTGCCTGTTCGGTCCTGTAGGACTTTTTGGTATGTAATTGTTTCGCAGACCCATCTCCTGGTAGGTATTACTTGGGTATCTATTCTAAGGTAAGGAATCTGTGGCTAGAAGTCTCTATCAGACGAACAAGTTACCTTTGGTAACCCCTTGTCTGGTAGAGACTCTATCTAGCCTCAGATTCCTTACCAACCCACCCATCCTCTACCTACCCTGTGAACAGATTTCTAGGGACGGGGCTTTCCCATTTCAGGGCCCTAGTTTTCCACACCAGTGGTCAGCGTTCTTAATGGCTCCTGGCGTGGAAAGTTGTAAAAAGTAACAGAGGTCAGCTCTCGCGGGTGGTGCCTCTTTAGCTACTGCACACATCACTCCCAGCGTGGACGACGCCGGGCGAAGCCGATCAACGCCACCTACCGGCACGCCGGGGTACTGCTCATTTAACTTTTCCAGATCCAGCCTGACACCTGGGTATAACTCTAAGGTGAGGAATCTGCAGCTAGATAGAGTCCCTACTAGACAAGGCATTACCAAAGATAAGTAACTTGTCAGTTAATCTCTGACTAGTTGGCCATGCATGCCACAGAGGGGAAGGCTCATTGTATTCTCTGTGGCTGTAATTTGTATGAATGTCCTGTTCTTTTTTGTGGTAGCACTTTAGTATGTCATAAGCAATACAGATAAATTATAAAATGTAGTCTTCCATCTTTGTTAGTCTCTAAATTGATTGGAGAGTTCCTGAAGCTGCAAACAGGAATAACAGCAGCTTCTCCAGATGAAAACAGTCTCTTTACGACTCTTAATTGCGGTGCTTCCTTTTTGCAATCACACCTTCTGTGAGAGCTGTTTGTAGCAGTACCTGCTGCCTTTTTTACTGGCTCAGAAAAGGCTTCGGGCTACTTTGTGGTCTTGACAGCCAGCTTCCCTGGAAGCCTTCATTAACAGTTTGAGCAACGTACACTGGATGTCTTCCTCCCTCTTTTTTAATGGTGGGATTTGGGGTGATCCCAACTTTTCAATCTTAAAAAGGGTATATTAAACTGGTACTTTCTACTGATTCAAGTCATTTCGAACCAGTGGAAAAGTATAGAGGAATTTTTTCTTTATTCATTTTGTTTAATCTATTGTTTAATCTATTTGCAGGAGGATACGATGGCCTGAACATTTTAAGCTCGGTAGAAAAGTATGACCCTCACACAGGGCACTGGACAAATGTCACCCCAATGGCCACTAAGCGTTCAGGTTAGTGTTTCCTTTAATTTGGTAGTGTGTAATATCAGACTAGGAGAAAAGTATAAATGATTTCTAGCCATAAAACGCTAATTTTGTCTTGTAAGCATGTATTAGTTACTGCAGCCTTCTCACATTTTGTTTAGTGATCCAAAGGGAAAAGTTTAATTTTGCTGCATAACCGGTGTGTATTGGGTGCTGGCCTCTGGTGACTCCACACAAATATCAGACGAGTGTGGGCAATGCCAGTATCACTGACCAAGTGAGTAAAGGTGGCTACTCCAGGCTTTCCAGAGGTGCCTGTGTGGAGAAATTATTGAGAGTGGGGTCAAATTGTCCAGGTCCTAGAACACGTTCCTGAATATATTGTTTAAAATGTTGAAGAGTATATAGTTCTGAAGGAAAGCACATAATTGCATCCAAATCATCAACATTTTCCCTAAAGTGGATCTTCAAAAATATGAGTATAAGCTTTAGACCTATTCTGTGACATGTTGAAACCTTAGTTACAACACCAGTAACAAGGTCTGGGTTCTGCTTTACATACCTCTGGGTAACAGACCTCAATACCTAAAAGAAATATCTTATTAATGCTTCACTCTTGGTTAATTTAGAAATACTATCACGTATTGACAATATCTAGGATGTTTTTGTGCCTTTGTAAGAATTCTTTCCAAATAACATTTTAAAAAACAATCTTGATGTTATTTCTATGCTTTGTTATTTGCGCAGAGGGTAGGTTCGAAATAATACTGAAATCTTCTATTGATTGGCCAAAAAAGCTAACTGAAAAGGCTCCTGACGAAGCGCAATGGCACAAAATGAGTTGAGCTTTTGTTTACTGAAATGCCATTGTTTGCTAAGTTGTTTAGTCAAATATGCTTTTAAAGATTTCATGTGATTTCACCAAGCTCTTTCTTCTATTTTCTCTGCAAGAATAAAAAAAAAAAGAAATCAGCTGGTTTCCTCAAGGTGGTTCATGTTGGCTAAGCAAGCACTCTGTTCATCCAGAGCAGTGCCTTCAGGTTAGGTGCTTTCTGAATGGAATGTTCGAGGCATGTGTGCTGTAGATCACATGCTTTGCATACTCCTGCCATCTTGTGTTGGGTCCAGATGTTTGTAAGTTGTTTTTCTTCGAAGACGTCCTTCCAGTCACGAGGTAAGGTGACTCCTCTTTTCTGTAACAATGCGCATGGGCCTCGACTCCATTATTAGATTGTTTTTTTCTGCCATCGGGTTTGGATATGAATTGCTGCGCTCCGAAGCCATTCTTTGGGTTCCCCTCTGTGCGCAAGCCACTCTACCCACGACGGTATTGTTTTTGTACGCGTATCCCACTTCTCCGCGTATCGTATTGGTAAAAAAAAAACTTCAATTTCGATTGGAAAACTCGTGGAGGCCGTCGAGCCTGACCGCGTCGGTCCACCTCGCAGTCAATGGAACTGACTCCATTCAAATTCTGTCCTCAGTGCTACGCGAAGTACCCGCGCACCGACTCGCACGAAGTGTGCAACTTTTGCTTATCTCCCGAGCACAACAAACAGGACTGAAACGCGTGCAGATCGTCGGGCTCGACTTTGTGAAATGCTGAGCCAAAACGTTTGGCGAAGGTTCGGAGCAGGAGGAATTCGACGTGCAAGGTGCCAAAGAGGAAATGGAGGAACAGTCCATCTCGGTGCATGAAACTGAATCGGAGATAGAAGAGGACTTACCATTGGGCCACGGTCAAGGTTGCTTGAGTACAGAACACCCCTTGCCCCGAAATCCAAAACCTATCAAACATAAGGCTTTGGTCCCACCCCTACCTTTGGGTCACGGTCGGCACCGAGACGATGTTTCTAGCGCCCCGCCTTCGGGTCTGGCACCGAAACAAGTAGTCAAGCCTTCCAGCTCGGGACTGAGTCGACCAAAAACGGGGTTGGAGCCGAAGCCAGGGAGCTCGAAGCCGAAACAGTCGGTGCCGAAATCGAAAGACGTTCATCCTAGAACACAGGATCAGATTTTGACTTTCCGCCTCCCAAAACAGATCCTAGACAAAAAGAACTGTACATTAATCCAGATACAGGACATCTGCTCACTAAACTGCCTCAAAAGCATAAACCAGAGTCTGAGGACATTTATATACAATTCCACTGAAGAAGAAGAATACTGGGACTAATCCTTCTCCTCCTCCTCTTCCAATACGTCCCCCTATACCACCACCACTTTCTCCTACACTAGAGCCACTGCCTACTACACCACAGGACTCTCTACTCTCACAGCCTGATGATTATCATGAAGATCATTTAGATGATGTAGATGAGGAAGATAATCCATTACCAGTAGACCCCTGGAGGGATTACGATTTCGATCAGCCGGCAGATAATGACCCAGATCTTTACCCTGCAAAGCCTTCCCCTCCTGATGATAATGTAGGGTATTTAGAACTGTTGGATAGAGCTGCACAGTATCATGGCGTACAATTACACAAAGAATCACTTGAGGAGGATTTCTTATTTGAAACATTAGGCAGCACACACAGGTCTACCCAGTCTTTCACCATGCTTAAGGGTATGATGAGCCATGTAGATGACCTATTTAAAGACCCTGTCAGAGCTCGAATTCTCACTCCGAGAATAGACAAAATATTCAAATCGGCTCCATTTGATCCAGTATACATTAAAGGACAGTTGCCTTTAGACTCCCTAGTGGTTTCTAACGCTCGTAAAAGAGCTAATTCACAAACCTTTGGAGATGCTCCCCTCCCGACAAAGAATCTAAGCTGTTTAGATGCTTCTGGTAAGAGAGTAGCTGCCCAAGCTGCAAATCCCTGGCATATTGCTAACACCCAAGCCCTTTTAGCCAGATATGGTAGAGCTCACTGGGATGAAATGGAGTAATTGCTCCAATATCTCTCAGATGAACACAAGGCTAATGCACAAGATTTAGTGCAAGAAGGAAATCTAATCAATTTCACCAATTAGATGCGCTTTAGATGCGGCTGACACTGCAGCCGAGGAAATTAATACCAGTCTGTTACTCAGAAGACACGCTTGGTTAAGAATTTCTGGTTTCAAACCAGAAGTTCAACAGTTTATTCTAAATACTCCATTTGATAAGCAACACCTTTTTGAACCTGAAGTAGATCAGGCCCTAGAAAAGATGAAAAAAGATAGAGGTAGCCAAATCTATGGGAGCATTACAGTCTCCTTCTAACTGTGGTGCTTTTCGTCGCTCCTTTTACCATGGTGGCTCCAAAAAATACGTCTTCAGACGCCAATACATCCTCGTATAAAGGAAACAATCAATCCTCCTCTACAAGAAGTTTCTTCAGAGGAGGATATAAAGGAAACAATGGTAAAGGCAGAGGCAGATGTTCCGCTCCACATAACCCCCCCCCCTCCCCCAGTAAACAGTGACTTACCCATCACCCCCGATCATTCAACACCTGTCGGGGACGTCTTCAACAGTTCCTTCCCATTGGCAGTCAATAACAACAGACAAATGGGTGTTAGGAATTATCCAAAATGGTTATTGCCTGGAGCTTATCAGCCAACCTCCAAACATTCCACCTCGTGTTCACAAAATGTCACCAGAACATATACACCTACTCAAACAGGAAGTACAGTCTCTACTGCTCAAAGAAGCCATAGAACTAGTCCCACTAAAACATCAAGGGTCAGGGGTTTACTCCCTATATTTTCTAATTCCCAAAAAGGACGGCTCTTTGAGGCCTATTCTAGACCTCAGAGAACTCAATCCGTACATACTGTCAGATCGTTTCCACATGGTAATACTTCAGCAAGTGCTCCCACTTCTACAAGAAGGCGACTTTATGGCTACTTTAGACTTAAAGGATGCATATTTCCATATTCCAATTCACCCCGCTCATCGCAAGTATCTCAGGTTTGTGATAGCGGGACAGCACTACCAATTCAAAGTACTACTGTTTGGAGTCACCACTGCTCCCAGAGTATTTACCAAATGCCTGTCTGAGAAGACAGTAGATCCATGTCTTTCCCTATCTGGACGAGTGGCTCATCAAAGCCAACAGTTACCGGAAGTGTCACCAACACATTCAAACTACAATTCACCTGCTCCATCAACTGGGGTTTACGATGAATGTGTTGAAGTCTCATCTTCAACTTTCAAACACACAATCCTATCTGGGAGCCACGATAGATACTCAAAAAGCTCTAGCATCTCCCAATACAGCCAGAATTCGCAACATTCAGTCTCTTCTCAATCAGTTCCAGGCCAACCACTCATTACCAGCCAAAGTTTTCATGCAACTGCTGGGAATGATGGTATCTTGCATAACAATTGTACCTCATGCAAGGCTTCACATGCGTCCCCTTCAACAATGTTTAGCGAATCAGTGGAACCAATCACAGGGTCGTTTAACCGATCTAGTGTTGGTGGACGGCCGCACCCATCGCTCTCTGCAGTGGTGGAACCCACAAAATCTGTCCAAAGGGCGGCCATTCGTCGACCCTGTTCCACAGACAATACTAACGACAGACGCATCAATGACTGGTTGGGGTGCTCACCTACAATATTACACAATACAGGGCTTGCGAAGCCAACAGCAAAAAGATCTCCACATAAACCAATTAAAGCTACTAGCAGTCTTTCTAGCGCTCAAAGCCTTCCAAATTCACCTAATAGGCAAAGCAGTTCTAGTTCGCACTGACAACATGACAGCAATGCATTACATACAAAAACAGGGGGGGACACATTCTCTCCAACTGTTGCGCCTAGCACAAAACATTTGGAAATGGGCAATACCCCACAGAATTTATCTCCTAGCCGAACACCTTCCAGGAGTAAACAATCAGATTGCCGATCTCCTAAGCAGACAGAGACCGCAAATCCATGAGTGGGAACTTCATCCCCAGGTTTTCCTACCTTACTTTCAACAATGCGGTTTCCCTCACATAGACCTATTTGCAACAGCAGAAAACGCAAAATGCAAAACTTTGCCTCCAGGTTCCCACACCCACTATCCAAGGGCAATGTCCTATAGATGAACTGGTCAGGGATATTTGCCTACGCTTTTCCGCCTCTCCCACTCGTTCCACTAGTAGTTCGGAAGCTCAGGCAAACATCCCTCACACTGATCCTAATAGCTCCCACATGGGCTGGTCAACCCTGGTTCGCAACCCTGTTAGAGCTGTCAGTAGTTCCACACCAAAAGCTGCATCTCACCTCCAGTCTCCTCACACAGAGCCATAGAGAAATCAGACACCCAGACCCCAAAGAATTCAACCTGGCGATATGGCTCCCGAAGTCATAGAGTTTGGTTATTTAAATCTTCCACCAGACTGTATGACTATCCTAAAAGAGCCCTAAAGACCTACTACAAGATCATGTTATGCAGCTAAATGGAAAAGATTTGTTATATATTGTAATAATACCAATATCAATCCACTAGATGCTTCCATACAGAACATCATCTGTTACTTGTTACATTTACAGCAATCTGGACTAGCCTACACATCCATCCGCTTACATCTAGCTGCAATAGCTGCGTACTTACAAAATAGACAACACTTGTCTCTATTCAGAGTACCACTTATTAAAGCCTTTATGGAAGGATTAAAAAGGGTAATACCACCAAGACTTCCACCAGCACCTGTGTGGAATCTCAACATAGTACTTACACGGTTAATGGGTCCACCTTTTGAGCCAATGCATAGGTGTCAACTGCAATTGCTATCATGGAAAGTTGCTTTCCTCATCGCAGTTACTTCACTAATGAGAGTTGGTAAACTGCAGGCATTAACCTTACAAGAACCCTTCTTTCAGCTTCACAGAGACAAAAGGGTTCTTCGTACTAACCCTAAGTTTCTACCTAAAGTGGTGCCTGCCTTTCACATCAATCAATCAGTTGAGTTTCCTCAACCTGATGCAGTGGCAGAAAGAGCTCTACACACCCTTGATATTTGAAGAGCTTTGCTTTATTATATAGAAAGAACAAAAGACTTTTGCAGAACAAAGCAACTCTTTGTTGCTTTTGCTCCAACACACAAGGGCAATCCCATATCTAAATCAAGCATTTCTAGATGGTTTGTCAAATGTATACAAACATGCTATGCGAAAACAAAGAGAACTTTAACAGTACCCCCTAGAGCACATTCCACTCGCAAAATAGGGGCTACTATGGCCTTCTTGGGGAATACTCCCCTAGCCAACATCTGTAAGGCAGCAACATGGTCTATACAGCACACATTCACCAAACACTATTGTGTGCATGTGTTGGCAAGGCAGCAAGCCAATGTAGGCCAGGCCGTACTCAAAACACTGTTTCAAACAACTACAACAGCTACTAGTTAGCCACCGCTTTAGGAGCATACTGCTTTATAGTCTATACAAAGCATGTGATCTGCAGCACACATGCCTTGAACGGATAATGGTACTTACCCAGTAAGCATCTGTTCTTGGCATGTAGAGCTGTAGATTCACATGCGCCTATTATCCATTATTAGTTAGGACCTATTATCCATAGGAAATTCATAACATTCTATTACCAATAAGTTTGGCGTCGTTTGACGAATCATCGCGAAATTTTCAAAACTAGTGGGGCGCTCCGGTCCGCTCCTGTCTTGAAAGTTTCAGGGTGATTCATCAAGCGGGAGCCGAGAAAAAAGGGGGGTCCCAAAACGTGTTTTCTCCATGTTAATTCCCGTAGGAAATTTAACCACGGCTACAGCCCGAACTGCTGAACGGAATTACACCAAATTTTGCAAAAAGGTAGCGCTTGGTTCAGACAGCGACCTTTTTTTTAAATGGTGTACATCCGTTCAGTAATTGCGGAGAAATTAAAAAAATAAGAGTGAAAAAATCAATTTCCCATAGGAAACTTTATGCAAGGCTACAGCAAAAACTGCTGAACGGAATTACACCAAATTTGGCAAAAAGGTAGTGCTTGGTTCAGAAAGCACCCTGGTGTAAATCCGTTCAGTAGTTGCTGAGAAAATCCAAAATAAAAGTTTCGATATCTATGGCCGCGGTGGATACGCGCACCCTCCCGACCACGAGCTGCATGCTAATTGGCTGTCAACACTCCAAAGCAGGAAGTGTTGGCAGCCATCTTGTGCCTCGGTAGAACCGAGGCACAAGAAATCAGTAAAAGAAGTGCGCAAAATGCAAAAAGGGGGCAGGGTAGAAACACCCTGACCCCCTAGGCCTGTTCAGGGGGTCCCACAAGTACCCCCAGGGCCCAAAAAAAAAGTTTTTTGTTTTTTTTTTAATCGGCAGGATGCGCTTGGGGTGCGCGGATCCCGCCGAGAAAAAAAAAAAAAAAAGCGCGGTCTCCCGCGCTTTGTGGTTAATTGGCCACCGGGTGGGCCAAGTCTCGGGGGCGTGGGGGGTTTATTTTAATAATATGGGGGGGCCTCTAAGGCCCCCCAAGCCCCGGGGACCGCCACCCCCCGGGGCTTTAAAAAAATAATGGTGCGGGAGGGCTCTCGGCCCTCCCGCAGCCCCGGGGACCGCCACCCCCCCGGGGCTTCTTCTTTTAAAAAATAAAATTACCTGTGTGGGGGGGCTCGAGCCCCCCCACACGCCCCGGGGACCGCCACCTCCCCGGGGAACTAATATTGTAATTTGGGGGTCCGTTACGGACCCCCGAGCCCCGGGGACCGCCACCCCCCAGGGCCGGCTCCTGCAGTGTCCCGGGGTGCCTACCCCCGGGACACTGCTGTTTGCAATCACAGGACGGAGCCTCGCGGCTCCCGTCCTGTCATTGCAAACCTGCTTGCTTCATTGAAGCGAGAGCAGGAAACCTGCTCTCGCTTCAATGAAGCAAAGCAGAATTGCTTTTCCATAAGGGGAGCTGCATGTCAGCAGCTCCCCTTATAGAAAAGCAATGCCGGCTCCCGCAAGACGCGGGGAGCCGGCGGGACCGTGCGGGGATTGGGCACCCCCACGGTCCCCAACGAGTGGCCAGGCCCCGGGGATGGGGTCCCCGGGGCCATTAGTGGCCCGGGAAGGGGGCCACGTGGCCCCCCTCCCCCCAATTTTTTTTTTTTAAAGAAACGTTAAGGCCGGCCCGGGGGATGGGGTCCCCGGGGCCTTAAATGGCCTGAGGGGGGCCCCGCAGCCCCCCTCCAAAAATTTAAATTAAAAGAAAAAGAGGGCATGCCCCAGGGGATGGGGTCCCCGGGGCCAATAGAGGCCAAGGGAAGGGGGGGCCACGCAGCCCCCCTCCCATACAAAAAAAAAAACAAAGACCAAAAAAAAAAGACCGGCATCGTGCCAGAGGCCCCGCCCCCTCCCTTCAGCAGTCTGCAAACGCGCCCCCTGGCGCGTTTTAAGAAGGGGAAGTAATTCCCCTTGAATACTGGGGGTCCCTGGGGGCCAACTAGCCCACCAGGAATCTCCAGTATGCGCCAGGGGGCTGCGTTGCACAGAGGTGTACAGAGGCCACGCCCCTTTTTACACCTCTCTGCAACGCAGCTCTGTGGCGCTTTTTGGAGGTACATGGTAGGCTAGTTGGACTCCAGGGACCCTCAGGATTCAAGGGGACTTAATCCCCCAACTTAAAACGCGCCACGGGGCGCGTTTGCACAGTGGTGAAGGGAGGGGCGGGGCTTCAGGTGACATGTGTGCAAACCGGCCCCGTGGCGCGTTTTAAGATGGGGAATTAAATCCCCTTCAATCCTGAGGGTCCCTGGGGCCAACTAGCCCACCAGGTACCTCCAGTAAGCGCCACGGAGCTGCGTTGCAGAGTGTTGTAAAAGGGGCGTGGCCTCTGAACACCTCTCTGCAACACAGCTCTCTGGCGCATACTGGAGGTATCTGGTGGGCTAGTTGGCCCCTAGGGACCCTCGGGATTGAGGAGGAATTAATTCTCCAACTTAAAACGCGCCACAGGGCGTGTTTGCAGACATGTCACCTCAGGCCCCACCCCCTTCCTTCACCATTGTGCAAATATTCCTCTAAAATCAGCCGAACTACGAATTCCGATTTACTCACCTGTTATCAGGAGAGACCTCAGTGCTGCATCTTTGAGCCCAGTACCGATCCTGAAAAGTAATTTTAAATGTACTTACCAGTAACTTGAATTTCCTTCCATAGGATATCATTGCCTGCTTTTTGCTGAAAAAGTTTCTAAGTGTCGATTTTTGAAACATACAAATATTCCTCTAAAATCAGCCGAACTACGAATTCCGATTTACTCACCTGTTATCAGGAGAGACCTCAGTGCTGCATCTTTGAGCCCAGTACAGATCCTGAAAAGTAATTCTAACCGTACTTACCAGTAACTTGCATTTCCTTCCGTAGGCTAACATTGACTGGTTTCACTTGGAAATTCTTCTAAGTGTGGAGTTTTTGAACTTTATAATATTCCTCTAAAATCAGCCGAACTACGAATTCCGATTTACTCACCTGTTATCAGGAGAGAACCCAGTGCTGCATCTTTTAGCCCTGCACTGACCCTGAAAAGTAATTCTAACCGTACTTACCAGTAACTTGTATATCCTTCCATAGGAATCCATTGTCTGGTTTTCAGCAGAAAAGTTTCAAAGTGTCGATTTTCACAAACTACAAATATTCCTTAAAAATCGCCTGTATGACTTAAACGCATTCTTTCAACTGTTTACAGGAGATGCACCAGTGCTGGATCCAGGATCCAGGATCCACCACTGAGTAAGAAAAAGTAACGATAACACTACTTACCTGCTAAGTGAATTTCCTCCCATAGGATAACATTGGTGATTCTATGTGAAAAAGTTTCTAAGTGTCAACTTTTAAAATACAATAATATTCCTTAAAAATCACTACTGTAACCAAAACGCTTTTACTCAACTGTTTACAGGAGATGTCCCAGGACTGAATCTAGGATCCAGTCATGTGGTTAGAAAAGTAATCCATAAAGTAACTAAGTGCATTTAACTAGAAATTCAGCATTGAGCTCAATGTTGCATTGTGTTTGAAATTGTGATGCCCATTGCAACAACTGTAACTACTGTACTTAAAAGTCTATTGCCTATTTGCAAAGTATTTAAACTAAAGTAATTAATTCTGAGAAAGTATATTTTGTAATGTAATGTATAATGTAATTACAATGTAATTTAAAAAATAAAATATCTAAAAATAAATAGTTTAAAAAAATGTAGTAAATCCGTATCAAAAAAATAAATATAACAATTAATACATTTAAAAATTGTCATTTACAAAACCTTTGAAATTCACTGAAAAAAACCATAGGTTTCAGACATGTTATAGTTAGGAATTAGCATTTAAAAAACCTTTGAAATTCACTGAAAAAACCATAGGTTTCAGGCACGTTATAGTTAGAAATTAGCATTTAAAAAACCTTACAAATTTACTGAAAAAAACCATAGGTTTTAGGGACAGTTATAGTTAGTTGGACATTGCACTCGTACAAAACCCGTGAAATTCCCCCGTTATAGTTAGTTCAGCTAACTATAACTCGCGCGCCCGCAATGCACTGCTGATGACGTCACATATTACATCACTCATGACATGGTCAGTGACATCACTGATGACATCACTGATGACATCTCAAATGACATCACTGATGACATCATCCACGTGATAATCTGATGCACCTCCTCACACCCTAATATAACCTTTGATACACCCACTCTACATTACAGACTGCCATTCGCAAAACCATAGACACTCCAACACCAATAACTACATACCCACTCACTGATTCTTAGGTCTACACACACATCCACTCACTCACCCGTACAGTCACTCATACTTACGGTCACTCAGTACAGGACTATCATATGCACTCATACTCCTATATAGACACGCAAACACCGCCACTCATCCATAGAGGTACTCACACACCTAGTCAGTCATGCAAATAATTAAACACACTGCCATTTACTCACCTATACAGTTATACACACACCAGCTCACTTACTCATACAAATACTAGCACATTCTTACGCTCTGATACAATCACTGATACAAGCACACACTCATCCATACAGTCACTCTCACAATCACACACTCTCGCTTATAGCTATTTATATACTCCAACACACATATATACTGCCTTTCACATATGTAGTTACTCACACATGTACCACTGGGACATGCATTCACTCACTAACACACTCTTACACACACTTACCCACCAATACAGTCTATCACAGATGCACTCTTGAAACCATCCACCCAGTGAATCACCCACTCACACATCTATGCACAGAGTCGCACACACCCCACCCACACAAACACTCAGGCACCCATACAGATACTCAGACAACCAATCAATAACTCATATAGACACTCATGTAGCTATTCACAAACCCATGCAGCCACTTACACAGCAACAGACAGACGGATACAGACATTCACACAGTTTAGTCACTAACCCGTGCATTCAGTAAGATACATTTAATCACTCACTTATAGAGTCAGTCACACACCTACTAAATCATCCATTCAGACACTTATACACCCACTCATTCTTCAATACGCCTTTCCCTATATATATTAAACATATTTAAACTTTACAGAAACACACAGTCACTAGATGATGTCATCAGTGATGTCATTTGAGATGTCATCAGTGATGTCATCAGTGATGTCACTGACCATGTCATGAGTGATGTAATATGTGACGTCATCAGCAGTGCATTGCGGGGGCGCGAGTTATAGTTAGCTGAACTAACTATAACGGGGGAATTTCACGGGTTTTGTACGAGTGCAATGTCCAACTATAACTGTCCCTAAAACCTATGGTTTTTTCAGTGAATATATGAATATATATATATATATATATATATATATATATATATATATATATATATATATATACACACATATATATATATATATATATATATATATATATATATATACACATACGCATGGGCATCTCTATTCTATACTCACTTACTCCATTCTTACCCTCTGAGGCGAAACAGTCTAACAATGGAGTTGATGCCCATGCACGTTGTTACCGAAAGGAGTCACCACCTCACCTCGTGACTGGAAGGACTTCTTCGAAGAAAAACAACTTGCAAACATCCGGACTCAACACTAGATGGCAGGAGTATGCAAAGCATGTGCATCTACAGCTCTACATGCCAAGAACAGATGCTTACTGGGTGTAAGTAACATTATCCTTTAGGGACATGGCCTATATTTATAAATCATATCAGTCTGGTTTCTGTGCTGGTTTCAGCACGAACTGGCCCTGCTTGAGGTTATTAAATATATCCGAGGGAATCTTGACTTGGGTCGTAAAGCGATGGTTATTCGATGAGCTCTCTTTGCTGCATTCAATACTGCCCATTCTTTTTACTTGGTGAGCACACTTTGTCGGCACTTGCTTTGATCTAAATTGTGTCACACTTAATTGAATGTGCACCTATGCTACACATCGCCGTTAATTGCTCGTTTTCGCGCTGTTCACAGCTTGCTCTCTGCCTATTGAACCTTAAGCC
Organism: Calotriton arnoldi; assembly: GCA_963921515.1. Classification (NCBI taxonomy): domain Eukaryota; kingdom Metazoa; phylum Chordata; class Amphibia; order Caudata; family Salamandridae; genus Calotriton; species Calotriton arnoldi. The sequence continues at coordinate 3,022,968 of CAWUFW010000203.1, read as the reverse complement.
ACTCCTTGTTACCTGGTTAGTACACTTCATCGACACTTACTGTGCAATAATGTCGCACTTGAATGAGTCTGCTACACACCGTTTAGTAGCACATCGCCGTTAACTGCTGCTTAGCGCTTGGTCTTTACCTATGGAACCCGCACTCCGGCCCAACACATAAGTGGCCGATTGTCGCTGACGCGCGCTTTCCTTCATTATAGCCCTCACTAATTTTTGTTTTCTATCCTGGTTTCCCCTTTTCCTTTCTATACTTCTATTTTCGTGTTGTTTACAATTTATTTAATTGCAGGCAAAATGTTTTCAGGCACTATTTTGCCAGTCCTGATGATGATCCGATAATTTTGTTAAGGATCGAAACGCCGTCGACGAAACTGTCAACCTTATACACTGTTATTTCTTAGCTACATTATGTGTAAAGGTGATTTCCTTTCATTGCTGTTTGCTCCATTGTATTGATTAGACGCAGACAACTGCATGCTGCCTGAGCCTTCTCTTGTTTTCTTTTGTAATGTGAGTTTTCTGGATACAGGCTTGTGTCCTACTGTTATTAAATTTTATGTTTTGTACATTTAAAATTGCATATTAAAATTGCCCTGTTCCGGATGGAATAATGGCTACAATATAGTACCGATTGGGGCTATATTTATTTGATTTCAATCAATTACTCAGGGACCGTTGTCTCTTAAAATAAGTTAGCTCCCAAGGTCCCTGACCGATCAAATTGGGTTCCCTTGTACTTTACATATATACTAAGCGCAATCGCATGATTGCAAGGGCTTTGGTTCTCATTTTCTCTGTCTCACAGTGGGTCACTTCCCCGTTCCTTAGTACTTGCATTCTCTCTATAAATTTCCTCTACTTTTACACATTTTCACCTTTAGGGCTATGTCAGACCACGCACCACTATACACAGATGATTACATTAGAAAGATTCTTGAAGGTCCCTCACTTTTCTCTGATTCTTCTGATACCCCACTAGAGGTTAGTACCTCACTTCCAGAGCAACTTGAAAAAGTTAAAAAGAAAACCGTCAGATTGCAGTTGATGATACGGATGCTGACCGAATACTTAAAGGCAGACATCATCCCTACTGGCCTGCAGGTTAGAAATATCCCTGGGGTTTTCACAGAGATTAATAAATACATTCTTAACTTCAGCTACATTGGGACCACGTGCTCTAGGCATTGGATGGTACTCGGAATAGACACCGCTACAGAAGAACTTAAGAAATTAGCTGGAGAATCAAATGAACTAGAAAAGCAGATCAAAGATAGTTGCTCCCTCACTGACTGCAAGAAATTGTTAGAGCAAGTGCAGAAGACCATCGACGAGTTCTATCGTCTTGAACAAAATAAGAAATCTGTCAAAGTCAAGAAGGATATTAAATCCTTTACGCCAGAAAGGGCATATCCCTACCTACAAAAGGACTTTTACACCAACAGATCTTACATCAACCCACGCAACCCACGACCCTGGGGACGGTATAACAAACTGAACAATTTAGTTGGTTTTTCTGACACGTCGGCTGACTCATCAGATAATTCTGATCAAGGAGACGGCCCTAGCACATCTAACAGACAACCAAACGTTCCTTTTTTAGGACACGGCCAACAAGAACCCCACAAGAGAGGAGGTTTGAAACGACCATATGTTCAGAACCCCCCAGGGGAACGACAAACACGACGAACTCGCTACCAATGGTAATTAGCTCGACAGTAAGGACCGACATGCCAGACAGTCTATTGATGCCCATCTTTAATCTGTCTACACACCAACTCTCTAACGCAGAATTGTCACTTTTAAGTAAGGGCCTTTCATTTGTACCTACCACCCACACCAATTTTCTAGACCTCCAGGCAGAAGTACTCAGATTTTTCCGCAAAATCAGGCTTCACAGTTATTTTTTACATAACCCACGACCTGCCCTTTCACCCAATACACCTCTCAGACCTCCTTCGACATTTTCACCTTTTGCCAACATGGTACCAGCAGAAATACTCACTTTTGAAAAATTGGTTCTCAATGATCTGGCCGCAATGGAAAAAGAACGCCGCTTTATTCCGTATAATATTTCCCTGGAAGAAAAAGCCGCCTTGAAAACCTTAAAAATGAATGAACATGTAATCATAAAGCCAGCAGATAAAGGAGGTGGGATAGTGTTGCAGGAACTTGACCTTTACAAAAATGAGATCATAAGACAACTAGAGAACACCGACCACTATTGCAAACTCCCCACAAACCCCACCAGTGAGCTCCAGAAATTGATTCTTCGAGTAACTACTGAAGGCCTAGAACAAGGTTTCTTGAGCAAACTTGAACACCAATTCCTCAACACCAGGTCCCCGCGCACACCAGTAATCTACACCCTCCCTAAAGTACACAAAAACTTAGCTAACCCACCAGGCCGCCCTATTGTGTCGGGTTGCGGCTCCATTCTGGAACCTTTGGGAGTATATGTCGACTTCTTTATTAAAGAATTCGTCCCTACCACCGCCTGCTATGTTCGCGATAGCATGGATATGATTAATTTTGTGGAAGACCATCCCTTTGACCCTCTTACTGACATTTTGTGTACTCTTGATGTGGAATCATTGTATACAAACATTCCACAACTTGACTCTATGTTGGTGATTGAAGGCATTCTTAATACTCGTCCTCGCCCACATGCTGTACCCACGACTTTCATACTGCAACTCTTAGAAATCTGTCTCACTAAGAATTTCTTTCTTTTTGACAACCAATATTACCAACAAACCAAGGGTACATCCATGGGAGCAGTTTTCGCCCCCAATCTGGCCATTCTTTACATGGATGCTCTAGAGTCTAACCATATTCTTTCGTCTGTAAATCCTTTCCACACGGCCATCACAATGTGGAGGAGATACATTGATGATATTTTTATGGTGTGGCACGACACTCAAGTCCTTCTTGAACAATTTTTACATTGGCTTAACAATAACTGTGGCGGCCTTAAATTCACACTATCACACAGCAGAACTACCATCCCTTTTCTTGACCTCAACATTTTACACAAAGAGGGCTCTTTGATTACTAGTTTGTATAGGAAGCCTACAGAGCGTAACACACTGCTCAAATATGACAGTAATCGCCCACAAGCACTTAGGGACTCACTTCCCTATTCCCAGTTCTTGCGGATCAGGCGGAATTGTTCATTGAAGGAAGACTATTTTTCCGAGGCAAAGAACCTCAGTACCAAATTAACCTCAAGGGGGTATCCACGCAGACTTGTACGGAATGCCCTAAAGAGGGCATGGTATTGCCCCAGGGACTGTCTACTGGTACCAAAAACCAAACAGCCTCAGAACCGTATTGCATGCGTAACTACTTTTTCACCTGCCTCTAACAAATTACCAAAAGCATACTCAAACATTGGAATGTCATTAATGCTGGCATCCTAAATCTGGATCGCCCCCTTTTCGCTTTCAAAAAAAGCAAAAACATCAAAGACCATCTAGTCAGGGCCGCCTTACCCAGCACCACAAGTACAGGGACACTGCACGACCATTGGGGTCTCCCTCCACTAACAGGGCATGCTAAATGTGGAAATTGTACAGTTTGCAGATTTACCATTGAATGTAAAGAATTTGTGTTTGGCACCATCAAATGTGTACTGAAAGACTTTTCAAACTGCAACACTTGTAACGTGATTTATGCCATTCTATGCCCCTGCAATCTGATCTATATCGGACAAACGACACAAAAGGTCCAGATAAGGATTTGCCAACACAGAAGCAGGTTACGGTGTAACACGCCAAATGCACCCTTAGTTGAACATTTTCAAAGCATGGGTCACACCGAGGACGACATACGCTGGACAGTAGTAAGCACTGTCAAATTGCCTCCACGAGGAGCTAATCTCACACAACTAATGAACAAAGAAGAATTAAAATGGATCCTGCGCACTGGCAGTATCCACACTGGCTTGAACCGCATGGAGGACTGGACAACTTTACTGTAATCATGATATATCACTAACTTCTGCCTTCAGTTGCTCAGACAAACATAGCCTTACTGGCTAACTTAGACTGCACCTCTTTCTGAACTGTCACGCAATAATTCCAATGTAATTCTGTAATTAGTTTATTCTTGATCGTTAACTATACTTATGGTCAAATGTTTATCCTTAATATCTGTTTTTAGGTTCCAAGATACAACATGCAGCACATGGCTTTCCTTGTGAAATATTCCACTATAACTCTAAATGTATTTCTGTAATTTATTTGTTCTTAATTTTATTTAAGGTCCAATGGTTAACCTTAAGGTTTAAAACTCCGGTTGTGCTATCCTCTTCCTCTTCTCTCACTGCCGCCGCGTCACCTGGATCACATGACCAAGGCTTTGAGTCCTCCTTTACTACCCCTGGGAGGCTTTCCCACTCTAAGATGGCCGCCATGCAACTGCGGTCACATGACCTCACCGCCCCTGGTAGGCCTTTCCATGATGGCCGCCATGCAACTGCGGTCACATGACCGCGCTGCACAGCCCATAAGCACCTTCCCTAGTCGTTTCCTCACGACCTTTTGGACAGCAGATGCCACTATGCTGCCTTCCCCCTTGTGATTGGTAAGTCCCCTGGGATTGCTCCCAGCTTCCTTTCCTTCTCAGCATTAGCGCGACACCCGGTTCTAACCCTGCATCTCCCATTCTTCATGTTTCCAGGATTTTCATTTGCCGCCCATTTGGATGCCTGCGGCCCCTTTCCCTACGTACTCCCAATCCAATGTGATGTCTTACGCGGCCAATTACCTCACCTAATACGAGGTAAGCTCTTGCTCCCGCTTTTCCTCTGTACCGGTTCCCCCACCCCTCTATGTGCTGATTCTCCTCCCCCCCTTGATAGGTTTGGAGATCGCTCCCGGTCACCTTGGAAGCTCATCAATTATCCCGCACTGCTCTGCTCCCTGTTCTCGCCCCAAGGTAACCCTCAATTTCTGTCCTGCCCTTCACTAAGCATCCACTTAAGGCACATTTACAGCTAAGCCCATTCTTTTTACTTGGTGAGTACACTTTGTCGGCACTTGCTTTGATCTAAATTGTGTCACACTTAATTGAATGTGCACCTATGCTACACATCGCCGTTAATTGCTCATTTTCGCGCTGTTCACAGCTTGCTCTCTGCCTATTGAACCTTAAGCCACTCCTTGTTACCTGGTTAGTACACTTCATCGACACTTACTGTGCAATAATGTCGCACTTGAATGAGTATGCTACACACCGTTTAGTAGCACATCGCCGTTAACTGCTGCTTAGCGCTTGGTCTTTACCTATGGAACCCGCACTCCTGCCCAACACATAAGTGGCCGATTGTCGCTGACGCGCGCTTTCCTTCATTATAGCCCTCACTAATTTTTGTTTTCTATCCTGGTTTCCCTTTTCCTTTCTATACTTCTATTTTCGTGTTGTTTACAATTTATTTAATTGCAGGCAAAATGTTTTCAGGCACTATTTTGCCAGTCCTGATGATGATCCGATAATTTTGTTAAGGATCGAAACGCCGTCGACGAAACTGTCAACCTTATACACTGTTATTTCTTAGCTACATTATGTGTAAAGGTGATTTCCTTTCATTGCTGTTTGCTCCATTGTATTGATTAGACGCAGACAACTGCATGCTGCCTGAGCCTTCTCTTGTTTTCTTTTGTAATGTGAGTTTTCTGGATACAGGCTTGTGTCCTACTGTTATTAAATTTTATGTTTTGTACATTTAAAATTGCATATTAAAAGTGCCCTGTTCCGGATGGAATAATGGCTACAATATAGTACCGATTGGGGCTATATTTATTTGATTTCAATCAATTACTCGGGGACCGTTGTCTCTTAAAATATGCATTCAATACTGTGTCTCATTATATCCTTGCACAGAGATTGAAAAAGGCAGGTATAACGGGTCGAGCCTTAGAATGGCTTTGTTCCTACTTAGCCTATAGGCAACAAGCTGTATTTGTATCTCCTTTCACCTCCCAGTTCAGAGCCATAAGTTGTGGTGTCCTTCAGGGCTCAGCATTAAGCCCTACTCTTTTCCACATCTATATGGCCCCATTAGCCGCGATAGCACAAAGTTGGGGTTATGAACATTGTCTTATATGCAGATGACACAACTTATGTTGGCTTTTCAACAGCTTAATTAAACAGTAGTTTGTGATCTCCAGGGCTGTCTCACTTTCATTGCCAACTGGATGCACAACAGCTGCCTACAACTCAACTCTGACAAATCAGAAATGTTTGACACTTCTTCCCCCCCATATGATGCTTTGAGACTTCGGCCGCCTTAGCTGGGGCCAGCATCCGCTTCACCTACAGTGGTCAGGTATCTGGGAGTGCTGATGTATACAGCTCTCTCGTTTAAACTCCAGGTCAGCGTTGCCACCTGTTTTGGGCTCTTAAAATCCTTAAGGAAGTTTCTGAAATATTTACCACTAGCCTCACGTAAGGGGATTGTACATGCGTTAATCACCTCCAGGCTGGATTATGCCAATGTACTCTTTCTGGGAGCTCACAGAATCTGCTGCCTCGGTTTCAGTGCCTACATAATGCTGCAACTCGGCTTATCTTGAACATTCCAAAAAAGACACTCTTATTAGGCAAGAACTCAAGCAACTTCATTGGTTTCGGGTCAAATCCATAATCCAATTTAAAGCACTCACGATCACACAGAGAGCATTCTATCAGAAGGGCCCTAACTACATTCAAGACAAGCTAAAAAAAGATCTCCCTTCTAGGGCACTCCATTCAACTAACCATAACATACTGTGTGTCCCGAAAATTTGGAAAGCCAGATCTGGGGGTAGATCTTCCTCCCTCCTTGCTCCCAGTCTCTGGAATGCTCTACCATCTTACCGTCGTTCTGTCCCTAGTGAAAGTCTACTTAAGATCTTTTTGTTTAGTAAGGTGCTCTTACTCTCCTAACTTGAAGCTACAGGAAACTTCTTATGAAACAGAAGTCGCGCTATATAAATTTCTTTTCATTCATTCATGACCAGTAAATACAATTGGGAAAATCAGCAAAAGCAGTTTTTTTCCTTATTAAAATTACAACTTTAAATATCAAATAACACAATATTGGGTGAAAAATGTTTTCAAGCTGTCTACACGAATTCTAAATTATTATTAAAGCAAACATACACACTAGAAATTACAGTACAGTATATTTTACACAAACATTGTACTCCAGAATCAGCTACAGACCATTTAAAAATTCCAAAACATGAATAAATACCCAGTCTTTTTCTAAGAATACTGTGCCAACCCTACCCATGACTCTGATGCACAGGGACACATGTTCCAGCCATTTCAGTTTCAATTGTTCATGATCTTCAGCAAGGAAAGTGAACCGAGATTTTTGTTTTAACCATTTGTACAGTATTTAAACTCTATATTTCCATGAAAGGCATGTATAGTTTTAAGAAGCTCTAATGAATAATTTACATTTGAAAAAAATATGGTCCTGAAGCTATTTGCCACTTTTACATGTGCCATGCACTGACTTTGGTTAATGATACAACTACTTATTGGGCTGAAGGAATTCAGCTGACAAAACATAATAGTTCAGCTTGTGCCCTCATCAGATCACATTTTAGTATCCCTTCACACTGTTGCTTCATCCTCAGTTCAGAGCTGCTGCGAAACACACTGGCAGCTTAACAGCAGCAGCCACACTAGTTTAATTGGGAGATAAGTGGTTATTTTCTGTTTAAAAAATATGTAACAAAGTCGATGGTGGTGCTGCAGCATCTCCAGTGCCCTTACTTCCTGCACCCCTGCATCAATCTTCTACTTTTAGTTTGGTACCATAGCAGGTGCAGTAGCACAGTAAGAAAAAAGGATTTGTTAGGTTAATATGCAAAGAAAATAGAAGCCTGCAAGTGTATACATGGACTTCGGGCATTGAAGTGCCTAGGCCTTTCTTTGCTCTACACTTGAGAATGTTCAGTGTAGATTGAGACACAATTATGTGAAATTGAAATAATGTTCTGGTTATCCTTGATGGGTTTCACTCTAGGAATTTGAATTTAAATCCTAAAAAACACCAAACTAAAGACACAAATGACATTCTGCTTTTATTCTTAACTCTACTCGTCTTTCTGGAGTTCATTCTATTATTTTGTGCATTGCCATCTTTTTGACAGCGATTGGGTGACTTAACTTGTTGCAACTAAAACTAAAGAAACCAAAGAAGTTGGAATAGGTAATGTTTTGATTCAGCCGGTTCCAGGGGGTTGGTCACATTTTAAATTGAAGGGGTTGAGTCAGTGTACATGGTCAAGAAAAAACAAAAACAATCAGACATAGTCAAATCTTTTTGCAGAAATCATTTGTAGGAAGCTTGCTCTTTATATAGTAGGCTAAAACGAGGTACACTGTGTAAAGAGTCTAGGCAACCTTTATTGGTTTACAGAGGCACAAATGATAACACTAAATGCTCTCTATTGTGTTAGTGTGGTCAAGCAGTTTAGGCTTATCAGAGGGTAGTGCTAAGCATTTGTTGTACTCACAGAGACAATAAATGAGACACACACTCTAGAACAAATCCGAGACAAATTTAGAAAATAAGTTGTATCTTTACATAATTTTTGATACCAAGAACTTTGTTATCAAGTGAGTACTTTTGCAGTTATTAATTTTTACATGTAAGTCAATAGTTCAATCCAATGTGTCTGTACGCAGCAATGCTTCCCTTCGGGAGAAAAGGCATATGTTGCATACATTTATTTGCCATTGGTTTCTGGGGGTCTCTGTAAAGATGAGTCTTCACGCGTGGTCTAATTGTAGCAAAGGTTTATTAAGTAACTCTGTACAACAAAGCCCCAACCATCAGCGATCATGTCAGGTCGTTATCATCCAGGTAACTGAACTCATCTGTATCTACACATTCTGTATCTTAGGGAATGGTTTTCTTATGCCAACAGAGCCGTGGCACCTACCACGGCACTTCTCTAGGATACCACACACCTCCCTCCCAATATACCACATAAAACACTATAATAGCTCTGAAGTAAATAGACATATATAACAACTTTTCCTCACAACTCCTCAAATACCATAGCACCACCCTGAGGGTTATGCAAAGTTATTAAAGCTGGCAGATTTCTTCATTACTCTAGTACTTCTCCTCTTTTCTACTTGAGGTACCTCTTTTGCTGCACAAATGGCCTGCCCATCTTCTTTGCATGCATCTAACAATGCAATCCTTTACAGCATTCTTGAATACTTTTATGACCTTAATAGGTTGGCTAAATTTATCCACCAACACTCCTTATCTCTGATTTTTCACCTTGACCCAATGCCCAACATGCACTATGGTTTCTTTTATTGCCTTCCTTTGCCAAAATGTATCTTCCTTTTCCTCAACGCTTCATCTTCTTTGCTCTCCCAATTCCCACTTCCTCTGGGTTGAATAGTTCTCCCGAACGATCTCAAATTGTTCACCCATGAGGGGTCTACTTGGCAATGAGGATATCTCGTCTTGAATAGGAAAGAGTGACGCTGGTGGTGGAGTGTGGTGTCATTCTGTAAACGTATACTTTAGTTTTGATTTATTTTAACCAATCTAGTTGTTCACTAAAGAATGTTGAATACTCTGTTTTATTACTTTGTTTGAGCGATCAATTATGGCATTCGATTCGGGGTGGTAAAGAGACGTCCTCTTATGTTTAATGCCTCTTTCCCACAGGAAGGTTTCCATAGACCTGAAAGTTAACTGCACTCCATTGTGTGTCAACATGGACTCCGGAAACCCTTCCCTTGCAAAAATCTCCTCCAAAAAGTCTACAATTACATTTGTCTTTATAGAATTCACTACCTTGATCTCAGGCCAACGAGAAAACATGTCCATGCAGGTGATAATGTATTTGCTAGAACTAGAGATTCGCAGTGGTCCAATTATGTCCAAGGCAGTCTCAACCCATGGACCAGTTGCCTTATCCCGGTCATCAGTTGGGTTCTGCACTTGAGTACCATGTTACTTTTCTTGCACTCAGTGCTTATCTTTACGGTGTCTACACTCTATGTATGATCACTTCAAATGGGAAGTGGGCATAACCCTGAACCAAAGAACCTAATTCCTGCAAAACTAAGATGGTGGAATTCTAAAAGTCATGCCCACTTCAGGTTGCCCACCTTAGGGTTCATACTAGCCTGAGAGAGCAAAACACCTCCTGACGAGCTAATTTCCCCGCCTGTCATGGTGCCAAATGGGCCAGGGCAGGTTGTGGCATTTCCCCTGTCTGGGGTTTGCCTTGGGTCGCATTACAAAGGCGGCAGAGGCCTTTGAAGCCTCATGTCTTGATAGGCTGATTACTTAGCCATCCTGCTTGAAGGAGGTGACGGCACCTCCGGCCGGAGCAGGCATTGTTTCTGCCCTCAGATAGCGCAGGCTCTAACCTGCAGGGAGTCAGAAACCTGTCTGAGGTGGCAGGCTGGTCTTCACCAGTCAGCCAGTACACTAGTAGTCACTAGGTTTTCAGGGGGTCCCTCTAAGGTGCCCTCTGGGTGCATGTATTATTAAATCCATCACTGGAATTAGTGTGGGCTTTTTAATACGAGATGTTTGATACCAAATGCCGGAAATTGGGTTTCTGTTGCAGTAACTCTCCCCCAGCCCCCCTTCCCATTTGTTGCCAGATTTCTGATGCACTTAGACTGAGTGTGCCCTGGGTCCCTGCCCATCAGGTTCCCAGGGTCCGTGTTCTTTCTACAGAACTGTACCTTTGTTTTCACAATTGGCACACCACTGGCTCACATGTAGGACCCTTGTAAAAGGTACCAGTGGTACCAAGGCCCTTGTGACCAGAGAGGGACTTTAAGGGCTGCAGCATGTATTGTACCACCCTCAGAGGCCCCTCACCAAACACATACACACTGCCATTGCTGTGTGTTCTGGTGCAGACCAAACTGAAGCGTCGACATGGCACACACCCATGTGTTCCATGCCCACCAACCACTGCCTGTGGCATAAGTAAGTCACCCCTCTAGCAGGTCTCACAGCCCTATGGGAGGGTGCACTATACCACAGGTCAGCACAGCTGCATGAGTGATGTGCCCCTACATTCTCTGTGCCATTCACAGACATTGTAAGTGCAGTGGAGCCATATTGAGTACATGGGCTGGGAGTTTGTCATTACGAACTCCACAGCTCCATGATGGCTTTACTGAATGCTAAGGAGTTTGGTATCAAACTCCTCGGCATAATAAACCCACACTGATGCCAGTGTTGGATTTATTATGAAATTCACTCAGAGGGCATCTTAGAGATGCCCCCTGAAAAACGAGCAACTCCCTTGTGTCGAGCTGACTGGTCTGCACCAGCCTGCCACACACAGTCATGTTTCTGACCCCCTGTGGTGGGAACGCTTGTGCTCTCGTGGGTCAGGAACAATGGCTGCTTGGGGTGGAGGTGCTGCACACCTACCCCCAAACAGGAACAGCTTTCAGGGCGGTGAGCCTCAAGGGTTTGCCCTTTGATACGCTAGCCAGGGCCTCTACAGATAGTGCAGATCCCTGCCCCTTCACCAAGCCCCACTTTTGGCAGCAAGGTCGGTGGGATAATCAGTAGTCGGGGGAGGTGTGTCCCTACCTGCCAGGGCCACCTCTAAGGTGCCCTCAACCGAGGTGACCCCCTCCTTATGAAATCCCCCATCTTGAATGGAAGGATTTGACCCAATCAGGTTAGGGGGATGCCCCCTCCCCAAAGGGAGGGGACATTCTAAAGGTGTAGTTACCCTAAAGGCATCTGCCAGTACCTGTAACACCCCTAAATTCAGCATTTTGGGGCACCCCTGAACCTTGATCCTCAGATTTCTGCAACCTAAGAAGACAGATGAAGAAGACTCTGTGACGCAAAACAAGACACCTACTGCCTTGGCCCAGCCCAACCGGCCTCTCTCCTGCTTCTCAAGCCTGCGAAGAAGACTACGCCTGTCCCGTGGCCAGCGACTTCTAAGAACCCCAGGAAGACTGCCACTCTTCAATAAAGACCAGATCTCCCGAGGACAGCGGCCCTGTCCAGCAAACTCCAACACCAAGGATTCCGGATCCAGGCGGATCCGCGACCCCTGCCTACTCTGCACCGGACACCCACGGCCTGAGTTCGAGTGGCTCACCTGTCCTATGCAGTCTCCCCATCGATCCTGACTTAGTCTCCAAAGGGGCTGACCTCTCCTGGACCCCACAAAGTCGCCAGCACCCTACATGACGGGTCCCCCTGACCGCGACTGGCTCCAATCAAGAAAACCCAACACCAAAAGGTACCCCTACATCCTCAGCCCTCTGGCCTTGGGGAGCCCAACCGGCGGTGCCTCGACCTTTCCCAGCCCTCGAACTTACCTGCCCAGCCAGTGGTCACCTTCAGCCAGCCTCCTGGTCCGAACCTGCTGCCTCTTTGTGCGACCGAGAATCTCCATTGAAACGCATTGGGCGCCCAATGCTGGTTTTGCACCTGTCTGCCCCTGTGCCACTGGTGGTGTAGCTTTGTTGCCTCTTTGTGGCGCCCCGTGCTGATCTTAACCCCCGGGACCTGTGCCCTGAAACTGCGGGCACTTACCTGCAAACTGTGCCTCTTCTTTGATTTACATTGGGCCCAGTGACTTCTACACCCGGCCGCCTCAGTGCCGCTAGTAGGGCAGTACCTACCTTAAACTGAACCTTGCCCAGTGTTGGTCCAAACCCCCGAAGACCGGGATTGTAAGTTGAGTACTTACCTGCTAATGCATAACACTGTTTTCCTCCCATAGGATTGCATTGTATTCTTTCTACTGCATACAAATATCTATCTTTCACATTGCTAAGTAAAACTGTTTCTGATAGACAAATACAAAAGTATTTCTAATACAGTAAAGCATTACTTCTGCCTTGCAAAGCAATTCATACTGCATTTTTGAAAGTATTACTGCTTTGAAAACTGTTACTTAACTGTCTTTCTTGGTTCTAGAAAATAAAATAACCAAATAATAACTTTTTATGCAAAGCAATTGGTCTGGATTCAGTCTTTGAGTATGTGCAATCATTTCTTGCCCGAGTGTGTACAATAAATACTTAACACAGCCCTCTGATAAGCCTAACTGCTCAACCACACTACCACAAATAGAGCTTTTAGTGTTACCTACTTGAGCCTCTGTAAGCCTCTGGGGATTCACTGGTCTCTGTGTACACTATACCTTACTTTGGTAAAGTATATACAGAGCCAGCTTCCTACACCAGACATCTCTAGTTTCAACCAAGCCATCATGTAGCGGGGAACTCGTAAACACCAGTGTCTAGCACATTTTCTCAAAATTCCCTGTTCACTTGTAATATCTAAGAATCAACTTGGACATCACAGTGGCATATCTGTTTGTGCAAATTTGTCCGCACATGTAGTATAGTGCACCCTGCCTTAGAGCTGTAAGGCCTGCTGTTTGGATGAATGACCTATGCTGCATGCAGCTTTTGAATGTAATGCACACAGGAGGGGTGCAATGTTGTGTCTTCACTTTTCTCTGCACCATGGCACGCAGCCTGCAATGGCAGTTTGCATTTTGGTGCTGAGGGGGGTCTCTTAGGATGGCGCAATACATGCTGCAGCCCTTAGAGACCCTCTTTAGCTTCCCTGCCCTAGGAACCAGGGGTACCATTTACTAGGGACTTACAGGAGGTGTTAAAGGTATTTCCAATTGGGGGAACAATTCTACAGCTTTAGGGAAAGAGTTCTGGCACTGGTGACCTGGATAGCAGGAACCTAGTGCACTTCTGTCAAAATTGCATACGGTACCAGGCAAATAGTGGGGAGTGACCATGTCAAAAAAGGGGCACTTTCTTACACCCCTCCTCCCCCCCACCTTCAAACAAAAGACAAAGGGACTAACCTTTCCCAAGAGAGTCTTCATCGCTAATTGGAAAAACCTGGAAATGCCCTCTGAATTGGCATGGTCAGTCCCAGGTCTGTGCTCCACTGTAAAGTCCATACCCTGTTGGAAGATGGACCCACCTCAACAGTTTGGTGGTTTCACCTCCATCTGCATTTGCCATCTGAGAGGCCTGTGGTCGGTTTGCATATGGTAGTGAGTACCAAATAGGTATGGTCTCAGCTTCTTCAGGGACCAAACCACAGCAAAGGCTTCCCTCTCAATGGCACTCCAACTCTGCCCTCTGCGGAGTAACCTCCTGCTAATAAAAGGAATAGGCTGGCCATGGCCATGATCATTGGTCTGGAAAAGGACTGCTCTGATCCCATGTTTAGAGGCATCAGTCTGCACCATGAACTCTTTGAATAATCTGGAGCTTTAAGAATGGGTGCTGAGCACATTGCTGCTTTCAGAACGTAGGCCAAGCACATAGCCCACAATGTCTTGTTTAGGCTCTTTGAGAGGTCTCTACCAGCATTCCTTACCTAGACACAGTGGTCCTCTTATAGGATGCCAAAACAGAAGTTCAGAGACTGAACTCTACTCCCTTCTGTGGTACTTCTCTGTAAGCAAAAAGCATGCATGTAAAAAGGACATCCCATCTCCTCCTGAGTTTTTCAGGGAGTCCCATTGTGAGAAAATGGGGTTCTGTTGCAGTACCCATCATGCCCCCCCTTTCCCTCGGCCTCACTTTTTGCCTGTTTTTTGAGCTTTGACTGTAAAGTACTGGGTCCCTGCTGTCCAGATTCTCAGTACCAGTGTTCGCTCCCTAAAAACATGTCCACAATTGGTCCTTCCGACCCCTGTCCCTAGTAAATGGTACCCTGGGTACCAAGGGCCTGGGAGCTGAAGAGGGTCTCTTGGGACCCCCCCTCACTGGAACCATGCCCACTGCCCTTGCAGCCTGCATGCCCCTGTGAGAGAGAAAACAACAAAGTCGACATGGCCTAGCACGGCCTGACAACATAAGTAGCCACCCCTCTAGCAGGCCTCACATCCCTAAGGCAGGGTGCACTATACCACAGGTGAGGGCATATCTGCATGAGCAGATATGCCCCTACAATATTGGGCCCCACTTCCTAATATTGTAAGTGTCAGTGAAGCCATAGAGAGTACATGGGCTGGGAACTCGACAACACGAGTTCCACAGCACCATGATGGCTCCACTGAATATAGGAGTGTTTGGTACCAAACTACTCCTTTCAATAAATCTCACACTGATGCTAGTGTGATATTTATTAAAACATGTACTCAAGGGGCACCTCAGAGGTGCCCCCTGAAAACCTACCGACCCTGGTGTGGGCACTGACTGGCTTTAGGCAGCCTGCCACACACAGACATGTTTCTCGACCTCTGGGTGGTCAAACATCCTCCCCTAGGATGGGCCAGTGCTCGAAGGGGAAGCTTCAAAGGCCTGCTGTCTTTGTAATGCGCCCACAGCCGCTGCTGCTAGAAGCCCCTGGTTTACACCCCCGCTTAGGGCGGGAAAACTTAGAAAGCCTAGGAGGTGTGCCCACCTTTGCCAACTCCACCCCTCTGGTGGAGGAGGCGAAGTTAAGCACACTTTTCAGTCTCCTCCATCTTGAAGATGAGAGGACCCCTCCAGTTAGGGCTATTTCTATGCCCCCTCCCACAGGAGGGTGGCATAATAGGGGGGTTTAGTCGGGCGTGGCTGACTGCCGATCAAGATGGCCGCAGTTTGGCGAGGCTCTGGCCACTCGTCGACAAAATCCGGCTGCTGTTACTGACGGAACTTGGAGGAGTTGCGCTAATCCCTGGAGGGGCCAACTATATTCCCAATTTCATGAATGAGCGCCCTGCAGTGGAGCCAGTAATTGCAGCCTAGGTGAAGCAGTGAGGCCCCGGACTGCAGTGAGGAGAAGCCTGGCAAGGAGGCCCCCCGAGCGAGTCGTCGCCCAGCCGTTGGAAGCCTAGGTCCTTGCGGAAACGCCAGTGAGGATAGAGCAGACATAGCTCTGGGGACCTTGACGAGAGAAGACCGAATCTCCTACCTAGGCAAAAGACCCGAAAATCCAGGACGATTCCGGATGTGAGTGGAAGAGAGGCACTGGCCTTGACGGGGTGAACGGGGACCTGCAGAGACGGTCTGGGTTTGCTTGCTGAACCCGACGAATTGACATCCCGCCCCCCACCGGCGTCAGCGACACGCCCGAAACTGAGAGTTGCAGGAACTATGTGGTGGTCCGTAAAGCTGGGAGGCAGTGGACCTGAAAAAGCCGACTTGGGCCGGGTGTGTGAGCCTGGTTGAAGGGGCTGTTTCCGGGACCAGCATGGGGCTACGGTGCCCTGAATCAGAGCATCGCCGGTCGAGGCGACGCTTTGGTACCTTTGCTGCAGCTGACGGGCATACATCAGCGCTGCAGGGGCCCAGATCAGAGACCGAAGAGGCCAAAGGCCCGCAAGATCCCTGACCAACCCAGAAGGTGAGGAGGACGCAATACATGTCCCGAAGGAGGGGAGTGGTGGTTCACCTCAGCGTGAGGCATCGGGCGGGTGCGTGGTGCTGCTCCCCCCGCCCTCACCCTCTCCTGTGAAGAGTGAGGAGGTGCTCCTGGACGGCCTTCCTGGGGCATGAGGGCCCCCCCCCCCATGGCGGGAACCAATGTGCCTGTGGGCTTTCCCCCACTCTGCCCTCAGGTTGAACAATCCCCATCCTATCAGATTATCCCATATGGCCAGGACGGATGACATCTATGGGGGGTCAAAAAAAAGTTTTAAAATCCTCTCCTGGAACGTGAATGGTTTCTGAGATAAAATCAAAAGGGGAGCGGTCCTCAATATTTGCAATAGGCACTCTCCCGAAATAATCCTGCTTCAAGAGAAGCACCTACAGGGCACAAAGTATGGGGCAGTGAATAGATTGGGGTACAATATGGTGGTTCATGTGGGATACACAATATGTTGCAGGGGTCTCCAACCAGTAGCTCGTGAGCTACTGTAGCTCTTCAGCTACCTCCGAGTAGTTCACCTGTGTGCAGCCCAGTTTATTAAATTAGAAAGCTTTTGCTTGGTTGAATTATTATACATGTATAACTTCAGTTTTTTTATAACACTAATAATATTAGTATCTCTCAATGCGTTTCATTGAACATAAGTATCTCTCAGTTCAGAAAAGGTTGGAGACCCCTGTGGGCATTCTAATACGTTTCTCCTTCCCATTTAAAGTTCAGCAGGTTGTACATGATGCACATGGACGCTTCGTGGCAGTCACCGTTCACTGGGAGGGCCAGCTATTCAACATAATCTCGTTTTACATACCCCCGTGACTACAGGCTCAAGTACTCCCGGATTTAAGGGTCCTGCTCCTTAGCCTCCCCCAGGGAAGAGTGATACTGGGGGGAGACTAATGCATCCTTATCCCACACTGCCGACCGATGGCCCACAGGAACACTCTGGTAGACTTCCTATCTGCAGTGGGACTTATAGACACATGGCTCTCAACCCCACGACGTGCCAATACACCTTTCACTCAGGAGCACACAGCAGCTTATCACGTATTGACTGTATATTCACACTAGTCCATCAGCTCCCCTGTTTTCATGATGCTCATCATGCTCTGGGCATCTCAGACCACTCCTCTGTGTTTGTGATTTATGGACAGGGCTCCCCAAGCGAGAATCGTATGAGGGAGATTAGCCCCTGGTATCTCAAGGTGCCCCGTATCAGAACCGGACTCCAGGAAGCCACAGACCACTATATTACAGAGAATGAGGGGACGGTGGACTCTGCCAGTGTACTGTGGGAGGCATTCAAGACAGTCATCAGAGGTCAGGGAATCTCCCTAGTGGCGGGTCATAGAAAACAAAAAAGGTCAAAGTTGGATACCCAGAGCGAGAGATCACGGACTTGGAGACACACCTAGTCTTGGATGATAATGAATCAGTACGACACTGCCTGGCTCTCAAGCGGAAGGAGTTTAAAGATGTAGTCGATGAGGCGGCCATGGCCAGATACCGTGCGATGCAGCATCGCCTCAATAAGGTTGAAGATAGAGCGGGCAGACTCCTAGAATGGCTAGACAATGGTGAAGCAGCGTCGAGATGGGTGCTTGAAGTGAGAGGGGAGTGTGGTACCCGAATTCGAGATACATAGGGTATAACTGATGCCTTCTCAGAGTATTGCAGGCGATTGTATACCCCGTCCTTCACTGCTACAATTGAGGAGGCGCAAGAGATGCTGGAGACTTTCCAGTTGCCAGGTCTTAAGTCTGATGACAGAGACCTCCTCGAAAAGGATCTCACAGAAAGTGAGGTCGCCCAAGCACTGAGCTTGGGAAAGGCGGGAGGTCCAAACGGTCTGCCCATCGAGCTATATCAACTTACGGCAGCTAAAATAGCATCCCTTCTCCTACAGATGTTTTGAGAGCGTTCTGAGGTCACTGCAGAGAGACCAAAGAATAGCCAATATAGCTGTAATCCACAAGGAGGGTAAGCCGCCAAAGGAATGTGCCTCTTATAGGCCAATTTCACTGCTAAACGCAGATCAAAATCAGTCAAAATACTGGCAAAATTGCTGGTGACCCGACTGACCCAAGTTATTCAGTCATTGATCCAGCCTGACCAATCCGGCTTTATGCCGGGAAGGAACACCCACTTAATCTGAGGCGTCTGCATGTAGTATTGGGCCGAGCTGCAGATAGCCATGAGGACTCAGCAGTGGTATCATTGGACGCGCGGATGGCATTCGATACGGTGGAGTGGCCATTCATGTACGCAGTCTTAGAAAAACATGGATTTGGGCCTCGGTTTTTAGCCTGGATTAGCTGCTATACTCTGACCCGCTGGCCCAAGTGACAGTAAATGGAGGCACATCAAAAATGTTCCCATTGCAACTGGGCACGAGACAGGGCTGTCCACTTTCCCTGATGATCTTCGCGCTGGTGTTGGAACCCTTGGCAGTATGGATACGGGGTGACCCGCTTATCAGGGGGCTGTGGTGGTTCATGGAGTGGGAAGATAGGGTATCCCACTATGCAGACGACATCCTGTTGTATATAGCAAACCCGGGCTCTACGCTCCACAGAATACTACACATATTTGACTTATATCATAAATACTCGGGATACACTATCAACTGGGACAAGTCATTAATCTATTTGCTCTAGGGTGGTACCCCACACCCGCCCAGGGATAGTGCAGTACGGTTAGTGACAGAGGGGTTCCGCTATCTGGGGATCTACATTAACAAAGACCCCAAGGTTTTTTATTAACTCAACCTAGAACCCCCACTTTTGCGTCTACGAAACGATGTTCAACACTCGGGGCCGCACTGTGAACCGAAACTGGCCCTGGCAAACTGCTCGGCCGGCCCCGCGGGTGGGAGCGCCGAGCGGTTTTGGTCGATTGTTACAGGGGGCCGATATTGCCGGCCTCTGGTAACAAAAACGGCCCCCACCCTGGCGGCCTACCGGGGAAACGCCCCAGCCATTCCGGCCCTGTCAACACTGGAGGTCCCTGCCATCATCCCTCTTGGGAGAGCATCACTCTTTAAAATGATTGCCTTGCCCCACTTTCTTTATGCGCTCCACAACACTCTGCACCCAGTACCGCCTGCATACTTTCAGTCAGTAGATGCTGCAGTGCGTACACTCCTTCAGGATGGAGTTTCTCCCAGGATCTGTCTCCCGAAATTGACCAGAGGCTGGTATGACGGCGGAATAGCACTCCCGGCCCTTCAGAAGTACTACTGGGCGGCCCAGCTCATGGTAGTCAATCACTGGGTCCATAAGCCCCAAGATGAGCCGGCTTATAGAATGGATTGCCGCAGTATTCAACCGGGGGTTATCTGAGAGCAATCTATGGTGGAAAGAAAACCAGCACATTCCCTGGCCCGACTTCGGTCACATTACGGGTCCGGCAGGAGGTACAAACAGCCTTGGGCTGGCGGGATAAGATCACGAGGGCGACCCGCTGTGGGACACTGCGAAACTGGGACTATTAGCGAGACAGCAGGGTTTTGAAAAATAGGACTTAATTGGCCGCTCGAGGGTGGATGACCTATGGGTGGGGGTAGAGGTACTGTCCTTTGAGGTACTGCAGAAGGATTATCAGCTGGCACATTCGGAGGCCTTTCGTTACCTCCAGGTCAGTCATGCGTTAAGAGGGGCACTGTCGAAAGGAGAGGAGCTTCTTGAGTCCTCCCCGTTGGAGCATAGGCTGCTGGACGAATATATGGAAAAGGCGATCTCCCTAGCATATCGTAAAATCTTAAATAACTCCCTGGAACTGCTGTCAAGCCTTCGGGATCACTGGGAGAAGTACGTGGAACACCTGGAGGAGGAAGAATGGCAGGAGGCGTTGGCCTCTCTTAGAGAGGTGGCCATACGCTCTTGCTTTAGATTAATACAGCTTAAGGTTTTGCACAGAACCTACTTCGCCTGCACAACACTAGTTAAAATGGGGGGGGGGGTCTGACAGCGCTATGCCCCAGGGGGTCTGGGCAGGAGGGCACCTTTTTCCACATGATATGGGGATGCCCGGTGCTTCAGGAATGTTTGGAGGCAGTGATGTCCAGTATGCGTAATGTATACAACTTTGACATGATTACATCACGAAAGTGGTGCCTTTTGAAAGAGACCGGGCAGTCTAAGAGTAGAGGTTGTCCCAACAAATGGACCAAGGTTTGGGGAAGGTGGAATGAATACAGAGGAATGATTTGCATGCCAGTTACTCATAGTGGGCCTGAGGAGCTGTTGGGGGGGGTGGGGGGATCCGATCGGTTAGAGAGGTAATACTATGACTGTGAGGGAGAGATTAAGATATGTGAAAGATACAACAGTTGATACTATTTGTTGGCTATGTCTCAATGTACTATGTCGTGAAAATGAATGTCTTCGCAATGCAAAGTTTAATTTCTGCAACAAAACAGATTTTTTTTTAAAAAGGAGGGCTGTAGTCACCCCAGGTAAGGGGCCTATTGGCCCTACCTACTACTCCCCTAAAACGCCTCCTATATTTAGTATTTAGGTGTCTCCCCCAGACCTGGAAACCAGACCTGCAACGACCTAAGAAGAAAGAAGACACCCTGCAGCAGAAGACAACTGCCTTGACCCCAGCCCTACCGACCTATCTCCATAGCTGCCAAGTTTTCAGTTTGCTTATGTGTGACATTTTCATAATTTCAGTGGAATTATGAGTGACATATAACGACTATGAGTGACACTTTCTCGCGAGCTAAATCGAGCAATAAAGACGTAATAATGGCTTCGGCACTTGCCCCTCTCAACCATACACTCTGTCTCTGACCTTTCAAGGCACCAATTTTTACCTGCTTTAGACTTCCAATGTGCATAATCTAGTGCTTTCAGTCGCACATGGGACATTGGAGCAGTAGAATACAGAAGTCACTATCCACCACTGCGCCAACTAGGACAAAATTTAGTGATAGTATTAATCAATCGAAGATTCCATGAGATTAATGTAAAAGAATGCTTTTCTCATTTTTATTTTGCTTAATTTGCCAGGTCAGCTCTTCATCACTTGAGCTGTGTGTTCTTTGGCCAGGTTGGGAAGGAGGGTCACGGGCTGCAGAAGCATGCAGGAATTGAAAGGTGCGTCTGAGCCAAGGTCGGACTGGCATATAGGGCAATTAGACAGTGCCCAAAGGCCTGGTCTGCCAGGTCAGTGTGTGCACTGTTTTTTTTGTCTGTCTGTGGCCCTGTTTTGTGTTCTGCTGTGCTGGTTTTCACTGTTCATTTGCCTGTTATTAAAACAAACATAGCATGGCTCAGATTCATTAAGTGTTCCATTCCTTGCAAAACGATTGTATGATGTGTCTGAAACCTGGCACAATTTGCAAGCATTGGTCTGGTCACTTAGTGGGGCACTTTAATTTTGGTGCCTGTGCCTTATTTCTGTCCCAGTCTGAACCGGTTGGAGTGGACGGAGAGTCACAGGCAGTGTGATCTCTCCTTGCTGGGTAGTGTTAATTATCCGGTTTCTGCGGGCTGAGATAGACAGTAATAGAGTAGTGGCACTCGCAGGCCTACGTGTGCCCCTTCAAAAACTTCCATCCACAGCAGCATGACCTCTTGAATAGCGGAAGAAACAAGACACCATTACATCCCTGATAAGAGAGGCTCCACAGTAGCAAGTGCTTGAAAACACACAAGGTGCCATGAAAAGGCAATGGGAGGAAGGTATTGTTAAACAGCGGCCTTTAAAAAAAAAAATCATATCCACGAACTACGGGGGTATAATCAGGTTAGCACACATGATGCCAAGTGGCTCTGTTAGTGGAGACGGGAAGGGGGCGGACTTACCCAGCTCATCCTGCTCTTTATTTCGATGGTTCTATCTGCAGCTGTTGTCTCCACTTTACTCAGTTTTTTGAATGCTCGAGTAAGTGTTGTGCGGTTGACAGGGAAAGGGCCCATTGGTCCTGCAGAGACCCGGACAGCTGTGAAGAGAAGGTGCCAGTGCCACATCTCTGCCACTGTGACTCCGTGATGGTAATGTCACTGGCTGCAGCACTCTTACTCTGCCGGGCTCCGGCTCGGAAATAATTATTCGCCGGCAGTCAAAATAATTTTGGCCGACAACGAGGGCAGCCCGACCGTGCAGCAGGTGCGATCAGTAGTGCTGTGTGGCAGCCGAGCACCATGATTCCGGCACCACCCGCAAACCAGTGGGGCAGCTGGCGTCCACCTCCAAGTTCATTACAAAATGTAACTCCTTGCGTGCGCCCTGGCTGCAGGACGTGACGTCACTTCCCCACGTGGCACCACGGCCAAGTTGCTACACTTAACTTTACTAGGGCAGGCCCCGGCTGTCTCGGTAGTAGCTTTTGCGCACTACCCAGCCGGGTCTTGACGTCAGTCTGTCTGACTCAGACAGAGCCCCGCAGCGCTGCGGGAATCTACCTCAGATACATTGAAGCAGCACTGGGAGCCTGCTCAGCTGCTGGGAGCGCTCCGAGCCTGTGGTAGCAACCCGAGCAGGCCACAGGCCGCGCACGCTGCCAGCTGCCACAAACACACTATTTTGCAACGCTTCTGTGCACAGCTGAGACTATGCATTATGCGTGACAATGCATTTCAGTGCGGTGATGCGGAGCACCACACTGAAATGCGTTAGTCTAACGCCTGATACGTGGTACTTGGCAGGACTGTATCTCCTGCTTCGACGACCCTGCGACATGTCTTGCAACAGTGACCTCTGAAACCCCTGGGAGGACTGTTCCCTTCAATAAAGACTCCAATCTCCCCTGAACAGCAGGCCTGTCCAGAAGACACCGACTCCAAAGACTCTGAATCCAGGCGGATTCACGTCCCCAGGCCCACTCTACACTCAACGCCCAAAGCACAAGTCTGAGTTGCTCACCTATGCAGTGAAGTCTCCTCAGCGATCCTGACCTCGTGTTCTGGATTGTCTGACTGCTTCTGATATCCACAACGGCACCTGCAATGTGAATCCAGAGGCTCCCCCCAACTGCGACCGGCTCCGGTAAAAAGACTCCGACGTCAAAAGGCACCCCCGCACCCGAAGCCCCTGGGCCTTGATGAGCTGAACTGACAGTCCCCCTACGATTCCCTACATCCCAGCTTACCTCAGCTGTTGTTGGTCTTCCTCTTGCAAACTCCGGTGCCACGCCTGCAGCCTCTTTGCCGTCAGAAAGAACCTCATTGAAAAGCATTGGGCGCTCAACGTCAAATTCGCACCCGGCTGCCCCTATGACGCTGGTGGTGTATGTTTGGTGCTGCTTTGTGTCCCCCCACCCCCTGTGCTTGGGCTAACCCCCATAGCTTGGCCCCTGCAAGCGATTTACTTACCTGCCAGCAGTGCAGCTCCAGGCTCCCACTGTCTCCATTGGAAAGCATTTGGCCGAACTCCGATTATGACCTTTGTGCCCCGCCACCACTTTTCCGCTGGTGGTGCAGTTTTGGTACCTACCTGACCCCTAGTCCTTGCTGACTTTTGGGTCCGAAGACTGATATTACAAGTTGAACACTTACCTGTATAACTGCAACATTGTTTTCCCCATAAGATAACATTGGACTGTGTGAAAAAGTGTCGATTTCTCAAAGTGAAAAGTATTTTTAATTAAAAATGTACTTACCTTATTACGAAGACCTGGGTCTTAAAATGAAGTGAAAACAAAGTATAATTTTATAAAATTGGTCTGGATCTCCTTCTTGAGTCGTGTGTCCATTATTGATCACTGTTGTGCATTTAATGTCATACACTCCTCTGTGTTAGGCCTAAGGCTGCTCGCCCATACTACCACTAATAGAGCACTTTGGGTTTTACATTTAGCCCTGTACACTTTTGGGGAACCCCTGGACTCTGTGCACGGTATTACCACCTAGTGGCAATATCATATACAGAGCCAGCTTCCTACACCCATGATCATGCCTTTCATGCTTTTGTTGAATCTCTCAACTAAACCATTGGTCTGTGGATGATATGGGCTAGTGAACTTGCAAGTCACACCACATTCATTCCACATTGCCTAAGGTAGCCAGACATGAAGCTACAACCTCTATCTGATACCGCCTCTTTAGGGAAACCCACTCTTGTAAAAATACGTAAAAGGGCGCCTGCAACTGCAGGAACAGTGATAGTCCTAAGGGGTATAGCTTCAGGGTACCTGGTGGCATGACCCACTACCACCAGTATGAATCTGTTCCCTGGTGCTGTTTTAGGGCCCAGGGGGCCAACAGCTTCAACCCCTACCCTTTTCAAAAGGAACCCCAACCACTGGAAGTGGAATTAAAGGGGCTTTGGGGTGGTTACCTGCTTTGCCACATGCTTGGCAGGTAGCACAGGAGTTACAAAACTCCTTCAACTTCTGGGACAGGATTGGCCAGTAGAAGTGGCTGACTAGCCACCTCCCAAGTCTTGGTCTGACCAAGATGCCCAGCTAGGGGGATGTCCTGGGCCAATAAGAGTAAAAACTCTTTGTACTGCTGAGGCACTACCACTCTTCTAGTGGTACCAGGTTTGGGGTCTCTGGCTTCAGTGTACAGAAGTCCCTTCTCCCAATAGGTCCTGTGGGAGCCACTGACCTCTCCCTTTTTCTGTGCAGCAGCTTTCTGTCTCAGGCTTTTAAGAGCAGGACAGGTCCTCTGTGCTTTGCACAGCTCTTCCCTAGGGCTCTGCTGTTTAAGGCCCATGTTCCTGGGGCTCCGTTCTCTTTAGGGCTGACAGGTCTTCTCCCTGAGGAGAGGGGACGTGAGCTTGTGTCAGATGTGAAGCTGGCTCCCCAGACTTCTTACCTTTTCTCTTGGAGGGTTCGGACATTTTCAGACTCCAACTCCTCTTTTTCACCTTGTGCTTTGCTCTGTGCTCTGGTTTTTACGCACACCCATTCAGGGATTCTCAGCATGGCTGCATGGGATCTTGGCTCTACCTCAGCTCATGCTGAGGACTTCAGATCATTCCCTAACAGCCATTCCACAGGAATCGCAAAAAACGACCACCTTCTTCTGGCCAGTAACTCCTCCCCACTTCAAGGACACCATAGCCATGGAATGAACCTTGGTCACATTATCAACATTGGTGACTGTATAATTTTGTCCAGTCAGGTACTGTTCTGGAGAAACCAGTTTTTCATTCACCACAGGGACACTTGCACCTTTATCTCTCAGTGCCGAACAGCCAGGGCAGGTACATCCACCCTACCCTCAAAGACTAAGGTAGCTTCTGTGTGCTCTCTGTCCTGGTCAGGGCGCACTAAGTATCCCATCTGGAGACTCACCACTCCAGCTGTAGCTGGAGGTGCACTAGAGGGATTCTTTTTGGAACAGATAGGGTCTCCAGATCGGTGCCCTTTGGCTTTGCAATGAACACAGAAAGCCTTCTTGGGATCCCAGTTTTTACCCTAATCCCCACCCTGTGGTCTGTGTATTGTCTCAGGCCCCACCTTCCTAAACAAGTTCTTGGGGGCCTTTAGAAGGCTCTTGTTTTTGTCTTTAGGCTGTTCACCATCTTTTCCTTGGAGGGGGGGCTTAGCAACCCTTACTTTTGGTCACCCTCAACATGGGGTTTTTTGGACACCCTAGTCTTGACCCAGTGGTCAGCCTTCTTTCCCAATTCTTGGGGAGATACTGGACCTAGGTGTCCACCAAGTACTGATGCAATTTTTCAGAAAAACAGTTACTTAACAGATGCTCTTTCATAATAGGATTATAAAGCCAATCATAGTCATGCACCATTTTAACCAGCCACCTAGTGTCCTTACTGAAAAGTCGACAAAATCTACTCATGTCTGACTTGAGGTTTTATTAGTCTCCCTGAACGTAATTCTGTACTTCACAGTGGTGAGTCCAGAGCCCTCAATCAAGGTATCTTTCTTGAGGTCATAGGACTCCGCATCTGCCTCATTCAGTGTCAAGAGTCTATCTGTGCACTTTGCTGAACACAGCTCCCAGAGTAGAGAGCCCCAATACTTCTGGTTGAGATTCCTCAACTTACAAGCCCTCTCAAAGGCTGTAAACTACTTGATGATACCATCACCTTCTACATATTTGGGGACAATCCCTTTGGGGATTATAGGGTCAAACGCTTAATCTTTTTCCCTATTTAAAATGCTGCTGCCACCAATGGGTCCTAGGCCCATCTCCGTTCTCTCTTGTCCTAGGCCAGTCTTACCTCTCTCTTTTTCTATGGCTGAGATTTTAGACTCCAAAGCTGTTCTAGCTAAATTATGAAGCTCAGGATCCTCCTCCTCAACTTACTCTGGGGAACTAGCAGGGGTACTCCCGCTGGAGGTACTGCCAGTAGGGGAATTCAGGGATTCCTCATCCTCACTGACATCTCCATCCCCTCCATTGTAAGGCTTTTCTTCCAGTTCGAGGCATGTGTGCTGTAGATACAAATGCTTTGCATACTCCTGCCATCTAGTGTTGGGTCCGGATGTTTGCAAGTTGTTTTTCTTCTAAGAAGTCTTTCCTAGTCACGAGGTAAGGTGACTCCTCCTTTCGGTGATAGTGCGCATGGTCATCGGCTCCATTGTTAGATTGTTTTTTTCTGCCATCGGGTTCGAATGTGTATTGCTGCGCTCCGGTTCGAAACCATTTTCTCGGGTTCCCCTCGACGCGCAATCCTCTCTACCTCGACGGTATTGTTTCCGTACGTGTTCCCATTTCTCCGCGTATCGTTTTCACCATCAGAACGACCTTGGATCGGGAAGCTTTGTGGACGGCCTTCGGGGCCTACCCGCGCTCTGTAGCTCTCCGTCAATGGATCTGACTCCGTTTAAATCCTGCCCTTGGTGCCACGCGAAGTATCCGCGCACAGACTCACACGAAGTGTGCAACTTATGCTTATCACCTGAGCACAAAGAAGAAAATTGTGACGCTTCGCGATCGTCGGGCTCGACGTCGGGAGATGCAGCGTCAAAGCATCGAGGACACACCGGACATCTTCGGTGAAGACTCCGGCCAGGAAGATATCGAGGCATCGGCGGCAGAGGAGGAGGAAGCCTTCTCCGAACAAGACTGAGGCTCGGAACTCGAGATCGACCTTGACACAGAGGAACTGCCGCAGGGTCAAGGTGACGTAAGTACCGAAGACCCCTTTCCCCCACAAACTATCTCCAAAAAACATAAGGCTTCGGCACCACCTCTGCCTTCTAGCCAAGGTCGGCACCGAGACTACGTTTTAGACGCCCCGCCCTCGGGCCCGGCACCGAAACCACCGGTCAAGCCTTCAGGCTCGGTACACAGTCGACAAAAACCCTCCTTGGAGCTGAAAGCCTCCGGGTCCAAGCATAAGTCCGGATCAAAGCCGAAATCCACTGTGCCTAAGACCAAGCAACCTTCGGAGCCGAAACCTTCCGCTCCGAAAGGTCAGCCTCCTTCGACACCGAAAGCACTGGCACTGAAAACTTCGGCACCGAAACATAAAGGTACCCCTTCTGATCCAAAAATAGACATTATTCCATTAACACCCGATCCAAAGAAAAAAAGACTGCA
The DNA here is from genome assembly GCA_963921515.1 of Calotriton arnoldi. Classification (NCBI taxonomy): domain Eukaryota; kingdom Metazoa; phylum Chordata; class Amphibia; order Caudata; family Salamandridae; genus Calotriton; species Calotriton arnoldi. The sequence goes on along the minus strand of CAWUFW010000203.1, from coordinate 2,995,134 downwards.
TATCAACCCTGATACTGGTTATATCCACATAATATGACCTCAGAAACGCAAGCTTCAAGAAGAGGAGGACACTTCTTACAAGATCCCCTTGAAAAGAAAAACTGTGGCTACAAGTCCTTTCCATTTTCTATCACCCCCACCTCCAGCACCCCCGTCACCTCCTGAGAATCCTTTACAGATTACAACTCAAGATTCTCCTCAATCTCATCATGACAATGATGATGCAGATGATGGGGGAATGCCTATGCCAATAGATCCATGGATAGATTACACACTAGATTCCCAGGTGACACTGATCCAGACTTGCACCCAACCAAACCATCTCCTCCAGACGACAATGCATCACATCATGAGCTCATTGCCAGGGCTGCACATTACCATGGGGTAGAGCTCCGTAAGGAATCACTGGAAGAGGATTTCTTATTTGAGACACTAGCTTCTGGCAATCGCATAGCTGCTCAGGCAGCAAATCATTGGCGTATTGCAAATGCCCAAGGCCCTTTAGCTAGGTATGACACGGTGCACTGGGATGAAATGGAGCAACTTCTCCAATACCTCCCAGATTAGCATAAAACTAAAGCTCAGGATTTAGTAAATGAGGGTAAGCTCATTTCTAATTCCTCTATTCATTGTGCTCTAGATGCTGCAGACACCTCAGCTAGAGAGATTAACACCAGCATCATACTCAGGAGGCATGCCTAGTTAAGGATCTCCGGTTTCAAACCTGAGGTCCAACAATCCATCCTTAACACACCATTTGATAAGGAACACTTATTTGGCCAGAACGTTGACCAGGCGTTAGAAAAGATGAAAAAGGACACTGAAGTCGCTAAATCTATGGGAGCACTTCAGACTGCATCCAATAGAGCTTCTTTTCGTCGCTCTTTCTACAGAGGAGGGTCAAAAACAACATCCCCAGATCAGAATACCTCCACTTACAAGAGTAGTAACCAGTCCTCTCCCTCCAGAGGATTTTTTCGAGGAGGTTATAAAGGCAACAACTTTAAGGGTAGGGGTAAGGGCAACACACCTAGAAACTCCTCTTCCTCCAACAAACAGTGACTTACCTACGCTTCCCCCCAATTATACCACACCTGTCGGGGGAAGACTTCACCAATTTCTCCCCATTTGGCAGTCTATAACATCAGACAAATGGGTTCTTGGAATTATCCGACATGGTTATTGCCTAGAGCTTACCACCAATCCCCCAATCATTCCGCCACTATCTCACAAGTTATCTCCGGAACATGTCTACTTGCTAAAACAAGAGGTCCAGTCTCTTTTACTAAAAGGAGCAATAGAGCCAGTTCCAATACAGTACCAGTACTCTCTCTACTTTCTCATCCCCAAAAAGGATGGGTCTCTAAGACCTATTTTAGATCTGAGAGAGCTAAACCATTACATACTGTCAGAGCATTTTCACATGGTGACACTTCAAGTACTCCCACTTTTACAAACAGCAGACTTTGTCTACTCTAGATTCAAAAGACGCATATTTTCATGTTCCAATTCATCCAGCTCATCGCAAATACCTCAGATTTGTGATAGCATGCAAGCACTACCAGTTCAAGGTGCTTCCCTTCGGAGTGACTACAGCGCCCAGAGTTTTTACCAAATGCCTGGCAGTAGTCGCTGCTCATCTCAGAAGACAACAAATTCAGGTCTTTCCCCTACCTAGACGACTGGCTCATCAAAGCCAGCACTCATGAAAACTGTCTGCAGCACACACAGATCACAATAGATCTACTTGATCGACTGGGCTTTTCCATCAACGCACAAAAGTCTCACCTGCACCCCTCACAGATACAGTCTTACCTATGAGCCACTCTAGACACAATCAAAGCTATAGCCTCTCCCAATGTAGCCAGAATATACAATATTCAAGCTACCATTCAACAGTTTCAGCCCAACCAAGCATTACCAGCCAAAGTGTTCATGCAACTACTCGGAATGATGGCGTCTTGCATAGCAATTGTACCCCATGCAAGGCTTCACATGTGCCCCCTACAAGAGTGCTTAGCACATCAGTGTAATCAATCACAGATTCTATTAACCGATCTAGTGTTGGTAGACTGCCGTACACATCGCTGTCTGCAGTGGTGGAACCCACAAAACTTATCAGCAGGCCGGGTTTTCATAGACCCTGTTCCACAAATCGTACTCACAGCAGACGCATCTCTAACAGGTTGGGGAGCTCATCTCAAAGATTACACAATACAAGGCTTGTGGAGCAACAAGCACAAGACTCTCCACATCATCTATCTGGAGCTATTAGCTGTCTTCCTAGCACTAAAAGCTTTTCAGACTCATCTCAGGGTCAGTACTAAATTGGTTTACCTCTTTCCTCCTGAATAGATCCCAAAGGTTCAAGGTCAACCAATCCCTGTCCATGGCCGTCCTAGTCACATTAGGAGTCCCGCAGGGCTCCTCCCTCTCATCTACACTGTTCAACCTATTCATGGAGCCGCTCACTGAGATTCTCAACTCATCAAATATCCACTTTCACATGTACGCAGACGACACGCATCTATACTTAAAGATAAACTCTCCAGATGACATCAAATCTCTCAATCTAACTTTACAAAAAACTCAGTCATGGTTGACTGAAAACCACCTCAAACTAAACGCCCTCAAAACTGAATTCCTACTAATCACCCCACCTAACCAACCAGCCACCATACACGAATGGCTTAAACAACTTACAGCGCTCAACTGCCAACCTCTTATAATCGATTCAGCAAAATCACTGGGAGTAACTCTGGACAGTAACCTAAACATGCAAAAACACATCAGTGCCGCAGCAAAAGGAGCAAACTTTCAGATGAACACTCTGAGAAAATTAAAACCCTTCCTCCCAGTAAATGACTTCAAGCTGGCAGTCCAAGCACTAGTAATTCCCAGACTAGAATATGGTAGTGCAACTCTCTGTGGACTCCCTAGATCTACAACTGCCCCTCTAAGAGCATCACTCAACTCAGCGGCCAGGCTCATCACAGGTTCCAAAAGACATTGCCACATTTCCCCTGACTTCAAAGCGCTCAATTGGCTACCCGTCGAAGCAAGAATTCAATTAAAAACCGCCTGCATGACGCACAAAGCTATACATCACAACACCCCGAGGTATCTGGCCCAGAAACTGGAGCTCTCGTGTGGAAACAGATCATCCAGGAGAGCCAGCAACCTTCTTCTAAAGCCTCAAAGATTTGCCAAGAAGAAAACATATAACCGCGCCTTCTCTGGAATTGCTCCAAGGATTTGGAATGCACCACCTCCAGAAACCAGACTTAACCCCTCAACTGCCTCCTTCAAAAAAGAAGTCAAATCTCTTCTCATGACGAAATTCACTTGAACATTGAATCGGACTCTTAGAACAACCAGCTGGAACATAAGACATTATTTCGAAATACTATGTTTCTTTTGTACATTGTCTCTTTTGTTTAACTACCTCACTTGTAAAGCGCTCTGATACCCGCAAGGGTCATGTTCGCGCTATATAAAACCTTCAAAATAAAATAAAATAAATCTCATAGCCAAAACTGTCCTAGTCCGGACGGACATGACAGCAATGTATTATGTGCAGGAGCAAGGGGGGACACACTCTCCAACTGTCAACACTAGCTCAAGCCATTTGGAAGTGGGTGATACATCACAAGATTTATCTTCTGGCAGAACATCTCCCAGGAATAAACAATCAAATTGCCGATCTCCTCAGCAGAAGAAGACAACAAATTCACGAGTGGGATCTTAACCCCCAGGTTCTCCTTCCGTACTTCCAACAGTGGTAATTTCCACAAATGGACCTATTTGCCACAGCCGAAAACGCAAAATGCCCAAACATTGGTTCCAGGTACCCACACCCGTAATCAAAGGGCAATGCCCTATGGATTAACTGGTCTGGGATATTTGCCTATGCTTTTCCGCCTCTCCCGCTCATTCCATGGGTGGTTCGGAAGCTCAGGCAAACATCCCCCACACTAATTCTAGTAGCTCCCACATGGGCTCGTCAACCATGGGACACCACCCTGTTGGAGCTGTCACTAGTTCCACATCAAAAACTACGCCTTAACTCCAGTCTTCTCACACAGAACCATGGAGAAATCAGACATCCAAATCCCAAAGAACTGAATTTAGCGATCTGGCTCCTGAAGTCATAAAGTTTGGGTACTTAAATTTACCACCTGACTGTATGAATATTCTAAAAGAAGCAAGAAAGCCTACCACCAGAGCTTGCTATGCTGCATAATGGAAAAGATTTGCGGTATATTGCAACAAGAACAAAATCAATCCTTTAGACGCTTCTATACGAAACATTATCTGTTATTTGTTACATTTACAACGATCAGGACTGGCTTACACAACTATTCGTTTGCATCTTGCAGCTGTAGCTGCGTACTTACAAAATAGGCAACATCTGTCACTATTCAGAGTTCCAGTAATCAAGGCCATTATGGAAGGTTTAAAAAGGGTAATACCACCAAGGATTCCTCCTGCCCCAGTCTGGAATCTAAACATTGTCCTCACAAGGCTCATTGGCCCACCTTTTGAACCTATACACAAATTACCTTTACAGTTCCTCTCATGGAAAGTTGCTTTCCTCATTGCTATCACATCACTGAGGAGAGTTGGTGAGCTACAGGCATTAACGCTAGAAGAACCTTTCTTTCAGCTACACAAAGAGGGGATAGTTCTCCGGACCAATCCCAAGTTCCTTCCCAAAGTACTTTCTGCTTTTCATATAAATCAATCAGTTGAGTTACCAGTTTTCTTTCCTCAACCTGATTCTGCAGCAGAACGCGCTCTTCACACGCTTGACGTTAAAAGTGCTTCATACATAGATAGAACAAAGGACTTTGGCAAAACACAACATCTTTTTGTAGCATTTGCTCCACCTCATAAAGGCAATCCTATCTCTAAATCTGGTATTGCGAGATGGATTGTTAAATGCATTCAAACATGCTATGCTGAAGCCAAAAGGACTTTGACTATACCGCCTAGAGTGCATTCCACTCGCAAAATAGGGGCTTCTGTAGGCTTTTTTAGGTGACATCCCACTAGCTGGCATATGTAAAGCAGCTACATGGTCTACACCTCACACATTTACCAAACACTATTGTGTAGATGTGTTAGCACGACAACAAGCTAATGAAGGCCAAGCAGTACTTAAAACACTATTCCAAACAACTGCAACATCTATAGGTTAGCCACCACTTTGGGAGTATACTGCTTTATAGTCTATGCAAAGCATGTGTATCTACAGCACACATGCCTCGAACGGATAATGTTACTTACCCAGTAAGCATCTGTTCTTGGCATGTAGAGCTGTAGATTCACATGAACCCACCCGCCTCCCTGGGTACTTGTAGTTATTGCAGTTCTTCATTATACATTTATACGCATGGACATTTCTATACTACACTTATTTACTCCATTCTCACCCTCTTGCGGGAAAACAATCTAACAATGGAGTCGATGACCATGCGCACTATCACTGAAAGGAGGAGTCGCCTTACCTCGTGACTAGGAAAGACTTCTTCGAAGAAAAACAACTTGCAAACATTCGGACTCAACACTAGTTGGCAGGAGTATGCAAAGCATGTGAATCTACAGCTCTACATGCCAAGAACAGATGCTTACTGGGTAAGTAACATTATCCTTACCATGGTTCGATCATGCTCAGAAGCAGGGCCTGTAAATGAGCCTGGTTAGGTTTAGACCCCATGGCAAGGTTCCATTGTTTGCAGAGGTCCTTAAGTTGGGTCAACTTACGTTTCTTGTAGGGGGCAGCTTGAGCACCTGGGCATTACCCTCTGTATCAGACATGGTATTAGATCAGTTTGGAACTTTTTAGAAAGTTAGAAGCAATCTAGCAGACTATACTTTTGAAAGGCCTAACTGTCTAGGATAGTTTACAATTCTAATACTAATAGACTGAGGGAGTTAACCAAGGCCATAATAGTTCACATTTTAAAAATTCAGAAAAAGGAACAAAAATTAAAAAATCAGTTTTTAACTAGTGTCAAATGTGGATAAACTTCATGGAGTCCCGTATTAACCAACCAGTATCAACAAATTCAAAGTCTTGTACCCCACTGCTGAACCACCAATGTATGAAGCTGGCTCTTTATGTAGTGGACCACAACGAGGTACACTGTGTAAAGAGTCCAGGCAACCGTAATTGATTTACAGAGGCAAAAATGATAACACTAACTGCTGTCTGTTGTGGTAGTGTGGGCGAGCAGTTTAGGCTAATCAGAGGGTAGTGCTAAGCATTTGTTGTACTCACAGAGGCATTAAATGAAACACATAAGTCATATTTTTATATAATTTTTGATGCCAAGAACTTTATCAAGTAAGTACTTTTGCAGCTATGAATTTTTACAGGTAAGTAAATAGTTCAAATCATTGCGTCTTTACACAGCAATGCTTTCCCTATGGGAGAAAAGGCATATGTTGCATACAATTATTTGGGATAGGTCTCTGGGGATCTCCTTCGAGACTTAGGGTCGCAAGGGGCCAAGCTCCAAGTCCGGGAGCTCCCAAAGGGGAGATTGGGTCACAAGGGTCCTGGGAACAAGGGGGCATAGTCGGTATGCGGACTGGAGTGCTCGGGTGCAGAGTGGAAAGGTCGGCTGGGCTCTGTGTGTCCTAGGAACTTGGTTGTATGTCTTTGCAGGTTGAGGGTATAAAGTCAGGACAGTTGGGCAATTCTGGAAGTGGGTCTCTGCGGCGCTGATGTCCCTCAATGGCTGCTTGGTCTCAGTGAAGGGGAATTCCGGATTGGACTCTCATGGGCGCTGTTTGCTGCAAGAGGTCCGGTACCCCAGGTATTGGTCCTTTGTTGCTCCAGTAGGACCTGGTGTCCTCTCACTTGGTGGGGGGACAAATCAGCCCTCCAGGAGCACAGGATCCTCTTCCTGAGGGGCTGCTGCTTCGGGTTGGCCGGGGAGCAGAACCTCGGTAGACCGGACTTTGCGTTTCCGTGCCTGCGGACTGCAGGGGAGTAGCTCCTCTACTGCAAGGGTAATTGTTGCCAATTTGCGAAGGGCTGGCAGTCTCCTGGGGTTCTTGGAAGCTGTTCAGCTGCAGGACGTGTGGCTGGTCACGATTGTCGAGACTTGGTGTAGCAGGCAGGGTTTGGCGCCAAAAGTCCACAGCAGTCATCAGTTCTCACTTTTCTTGCGGCTCTGTTTTGTCCTCTCTTCTTGATCCATCAAATCATTGCAGCCCGTGAAAATTGAACTGTTGACTTTTGAAAACTTAAAGTATTTCTCTCTCGAAACGTACTTACCTGATCAAATTGATTCCGATGCCTGACTATATATAAAGATACATGTTATTTTTTTCTAAATTGGTGTGGCTCTCCTTATTGAGCCGTGTGCACAATTCTTATTGACTATGTGTATATTTGCAGATGTCTAACACTCCTCTCTGATAAGCCTACGGCTGCTCAACCACACTACCCCTTAGAAGAGCACCTATAGCAAGCCCCTGTCCACTCATAAGGGAATACCTGAACTCTTAGCACGATATACCTCTTTTTGGTATATCATATAAAGAGCCATCTTCCTACACCTTCTTTCTGCCATTATTTCTCCAACCAATGTCCAGCAAAATGTTTTGTAGATCGTTTATTTTTATGTGTTAAAAAAGCTCAGCTACCCCACACCATGTTTGCTCTCTAGTAAACTTGGTAATTTTTCAACAATACTAGAGGTGATACAGGTTTTTCCTGTACTGTTCATCAGCAGAGCTTTGTTGATGGTGGCTCACCCAAAAAGCAGACCCCTCAATCTGAGTGGAGTGCCTCAGGGGCTTTCAGACTAGTTGAGGGAGCCTTTTTTTTTTTTATTGAACAGGTGAACCTCCACCACCGGCCTTCCCCTATCACTAATCCCAGATGAAACAGAACATGTATTCACATCTCTAATGTGGTTCTATATTGTATGGGAATTTGACACAATTTTGGAAGTGTGTGGGTGTGTTTTTGTACAGTTTGAATTCAGGGGATACTGCAGCCCCAGGACAGGATGAGAATTACTACACCATACTAAACTACCCCAGCAGCAAAATAAGCATGGATTACTGAATTGTTAAGAGGAATTTCAGTTCCCAATCCCAATTTCAACGCAAATAATTTGGAATGGTAAATATAGAACTGTTTTGTAAGATAAATAAAGAGAAGCATTTTATGTATTATCACTTGGAGCACAATCATTTTTGGTTGTAATTACGCAAACTTACAATCGTTTTTAATCCAACTGCCTATTTGTTATTTTTACGTAGTTCTAGAGGTTGATAAAAATAGAATACATATTTTGCAATCAATGCATTATATAGTTGATATTCAGCAGCTGTTAAAATATGTAGGAAAGTGCCCATTTTTGACATGGTCACCCCCTACTTTTTGCCTGGTATCTGATGCAATTTTAACAGAAGTGCACTGGGTTCCTGCTATCCAACTACCCAGTGCCAGATCTCTTTCCCTAAAACTGTACAATTGTTCCCCCAGTTGGCAATACCTTTAGCACCTCCTGTAAGTACCTAGTAAACGGTACCCCTGGTACCTAGGGCAGGGAAGCTAATGAGGTTCCCTAAGGGCTGCAGCATGTATTGTGCCACGCTAAGAGACCCCACAGCACCAACATGCAAACTGCCATTGCCGGCTGCGTGCCATGTTGCAGAGATAAGTGCAGACACAACATGGCACATCTGCTGTTTGCCATGCCTACACACACACTGCATGCAGCATAGGTCAGTCACCCCTACAGCAGGCCATACTGCCCCAAGGTAGGGTGCACTATGCTACATGTGTGGACATATCTGCATGAGCAGATATGCCCCTGTGAGGTCTCAGTTGATTCTTAGATATACAAGTGAATAGGGAAGCCGTTGTGAGAACATATGTAGGACACTGGTGTTTACGAGTTCCCCAGCTACGTGATGGCTTCACTGAAACTGGAGCTGTTTGGTATCAAACATCTCTTATTAATAAGCCCACACTGCTTCCAGTGACAGATTTATTAATATTATATTAATACATGCACCCACGGAGGGCACTTTAGAGGTGCCCCCTGAAAACCTACAGACTACCTGGGTACTGGCTGACTGGGCCAGACCAGCCTGCCACCACAGACTGGTTTCCGATCCCCTGCAGGTGAGAGCCCCTGCTCTCTGAGGGCAGAAACAATGCCTGCTTCGTCCAGGAGGTGTTGTCACCGCCACCAAGCAGGAGGGCTAAGTAATTAACATTTCAAGGTAGGAGGCTTCAAAGGCCTCTGCTGCCTTTGATATACGACCCAAGGCCTCCCCAGACATGGAAAATGTGACCCCCTTTCCCGGGCCCATTTGGCACCAGGACACGCAGGAAATTAGCTAGCCAGGAGGTGTGATCCCCTCTCAGGCTAGTACCACCACCAAGGTGGGCTACCTGAAAAGGACACGACTTTTCTAATTCCACCATCTTAGTTTTGGAGGCATTAGGCTCTCCGGTTCAGGGTTATGCCCACTTCCCATAGTAAGTGATCATATAGAGGGTGTAGACACCCTAAAGGTAAGTAGCCCATTGGCTACTGTCACTCCCCTTAATGCTCCTAAATTGAGTATTTAGGTGGCACCCCTAACACCAGAAACTTAGTTATCCCATGAGAGGAAAAACAAATACGGCATACAGGTAGAGTACAGTAACTTACAAAACAGTTGTGTGTTTCCTGCATGGCCCATTGACGTTTTCCCTATTTTGGCCTAGTTCTGCTCTTTGTAGGCTGCATTTTGTTTGCACACTTTACTACATAAACATGCTTGCTTTTGTGCCACATTGTATTTTCACACAGAACCTGCATATGTTTTTGTGTTGTGTTCTTTTCCTGGAGTTAAGTCTTAACACCATAGACATGGTCAATCAACAATGCCCCTTGTTATTCTCTGTGGTCAGGCATTGGCACCTAGACATAACACAAGAATACAGCTGCTGTTTGTGAGCAAACATGTCTTGTCATATAACTGAGGACAAGAGTATTGAAACAAAAACTGAGTGACGGTCCTGAAACAAGATTACTGCGCAAGCTGAGGTGTAGCACATCTATCTATGTATGCTAAGGTTCAGGGTTTGCCAATAATCCCAGAGATCTTTGATATGTAATCATTTAGCTTCAGTAGGAAGGGGGTGGGGGTTAGGCTAATCTGTTTTATCAAATGACAGGGCTTTTTATGGTTTGTTAACCATGCTGATGGTATTTTTGGTATGCATTTGTTTTCAAATTGTGGTGCAAATACTACATCTTAGAGCACTATAGTTTAGATATTATAAACTTCCTTTGTGTCTCTTGTTTATCTTATTGTGCACAAGTACGAGTGAGAGAGCTAAAGGGTGTGTCCTGTTACTGCGATTCCTGAGAGGATCGAGTGTTGAGTTCGGGGGTGCCAACTCACTTGTTTCTCTTGAAAGGTTAGGAGGACAAGTGAGGCACTATAGCTAGTCGGACTCTGGCTCATAGATACTGAGGTGGTATGGCGACTCAGTCACTATATGCTGATGTTCTATGGTCCCAAGCATAGTTCTGTTCCTGAGCAGAATCCCTGCAACAAGACCAATCTCCTGGCCTTAAGGTGAGTATGGAGCAAGGTCCAAGGCAGCATCAGCAGGCCACCTCCAGTGGCACTAGGGAGGCCCAGTGCAGTGGTGCAATACAGCGTTGGATGCCTAATGTTAGTCTATTGGATTGGTCTTCGTGAAAAGAGGCTGCAAGTTTGAACTGGGAGGCCAGTCGGGCTGAACCCAGCAGGGGAGCTCAGGCCTCACAATGCTCAGGGACATGGGGACACCTTTGGTCCTCCTCTCATGGACTAGTGGCAATGGGTGCAGAGGTGTCTTTAGGCGTCGGGTTTTTGTTACCGGTAGCACTTGCAGTTTAGGGCGCCTTCACACACAGGCTGTAGGCAGCTTCGAGAAGTCCACAGCGGGGAAGCTCAAAGAGGGCTTTGTGTCTAGAGGGTCTGGGGACCACACTGGCACCATTGGCCCACTTCAACTCGGGCTAGGCAGTTCGGTGCAGTGGTGTTTTCTGGCATGTGGTCTTTGTGGTCCGGAGCCTTCACAGCTTGATCTTTTGTACCTGCAGGATTCAGGGGAACAGCTCTGCTTCTCCTCAGGGGTTCCTGAGTCTTTGGAGAAGTGCTGGCAGTCCTCCCAGGCTATGGAGGATCAGCAGCTTGCAGGGTGAGACTACTTTGGCACAGTTGTCGAGATGAGGGGAACAGGCCAGCAGTGTTGGCGCCAAGTCAGTTGCTGCTGCTTCAGTTCTTGCTTTTTGTGCCTCTTTCTTCTTCTTTTGGTCAGCAAGATCTGATTTTCTGGTGCCAAGGGCTCCCCTAAATGCTAGATTTAGGGGCATTAGGGGAATGTAGGGTAGTACACACTGGGCTACCTACTCCTGTGGTCACTACACCCCCTATATGACCACTACATGTGTGAAGTGGGCATAACCCTGTCCCAGAGTGCTTACGTTTGCAATCACCAAGATGGCAGACTCTGAAATTTCGTCTTCACTTCAGGTAGCCCACCTTAGGGGTGGTCTAGCCTGAAGGTAAACACTACTAATTTTCCTTCTTTGTCCAGGCATCAATGGGCCCTGGTCAAAGAGGGTCGGCATCCTCTTCTGCGAGCGAAGCCAGATTCGCATGTCAAAGGCGGTGGGCTCTTTGAAGCTCCCTGCCTCGAAATGCTAATTTGCAAGTGTAGGAAAGTGCCCCTTTTTGCATGGTTGCCCCCCACTTTTTGCCTAATGTTGATGTACTTTGAGTGTGCCCTGGGTTCCTGCCTACCAGGTACCCAGGGCCTATGTTCTTTCCCTAAACTGTACTGTTGCAAAACCCAATTGGCAACTCTCTGGCTACATGTAAGTTCCTTGTAAGAGGTACCCAGGGCACTGTGACCAGGGAAGGGTTTTAAGGGCTGCAGCACTTCTTGTGCCACCCTTAGAGGCCTTGTACCTTTACACACACACACTGCCATTGCAGGCTGCGTTTTGGAGCAGAGCAAAGTGAAAAGTCAACATGGCACACATCCCTGTGTGCTCTGCCTACAATCCACTGCCCTGGCATAGGTAAGCCGCCCCTCTAGCTTGGTGCACTATACCAGTGTTGGGGGTACAGGTGCATAAGCCCTGTACCCCTACAGTGTCTTAGTCAATTCTAAGACATTGTAATTGCAGTAATCCCATAAAGAGTATATGGTTGGGGAGTTTGTCATTACGAACTCCACAGCACCATAATGGCTTTATTGAAAATTGGGAAATTTGGTATCAAACTTCTCAGCACATTAAACCCACACTGATACCAGTGTGGGATTTAATGAAAAATGCACTTAGAGGGCATCTTAGAGATGCCCCCTGAAAAACAACCTAACTTGTGTGTCCTGGCTGAGTGGCTGCTCGCCAACTGCCACCACCAGACATGTTTCTGGACCCCTGGGTCGAGAGCCTACAGCTCTTGGGGTCCTGAAACAAAGCACATCCTGGGTTGAGGTGCCAAGCCTCCTCCCCCAGGATGGACAGGCACCAGATGCCAAAACAGCACCCTGCACCTGTGCCGCTTTGGGTGCACCTTGTATGCTAAATCGGATCCCCCTTTGCCCTGAGCTTAGGTCCAGGAGCTTTGCTCCCACAACCTTGTGGCCTGCTCATGAGTAGCCACCAACCAGAGGCCTCCTATCCCCCATTGGATAACATTGGGCCTCATCACCCGGCCGCCCTAGTGCTGCTGAGGGTGCTTTGACAGTGCTTCCTTGACCCTGGGGGAACCCTAGTTCTAACCCCAGAAAACCAACTCTCAAACCTAAGTACTTACCGTTAAACCGATAACATTGTTTTCTCCCATAGGACTGCATTGACTGCATTGACTGCTTTCTTGTGAAAAAATATCTACGTGTGGAGTTGGCTTGTATGAAATCTTAAGAAACCGTATATGTACAAAAACTGATTTACTTTCCTTTTATCTAGGAAATGTCCCAGTGTGATATCTAGGCATATCATACTGAGTAGAAAAAGTAACTTAAAAAGTAATCTTAAAGTAACGTACACAATAATCTGAAAAGTAATTCTGTTTTATGAACAGATGGCTTACCTGTAACCAATCCAATTGCATTCAACTGCATTCAAACTGTATTCAACAGCATTATTCTTGCAAAGGATTATTATTTTTCTTACCTGTACCAGGTCTGGCTTGGTTCTAGAAAATAAAACACAACTAAATAATATTTTTATACAAACAAATTGGTCTGACTTCATTCTTTGAGTGTGTGACATCATTTCTTGCCAGAGTGTGTACAATAAATGCTTAACACTACCCTCTGATAAAGCCTTACTGCTCGCCCACACTACCACAAATAGAGAGTAAGGTATTATCTACTTTTACCTCTGCCTACCTTTGGGGTTCCACTGGACTCTGTGCACACTATACCTTACTTTGGTATAGTATATACAGAGCCAGCTTTCTACAACAAGTCATCCTGTGGGAGGGGGTGTCAACACCCCCTGCCCAGCAGGCTTTGTTCCTGACCTCCTGATAGCAAAGGCCCTCACCCTTGGGGGTCAGAAACTCATCTGGGGTGGCAGGCTAGCTAAGACCAGTCAATGAACACACCAATAGTTGTTAGGTTATCAGGGTGCGCACCTCTATGGTGGCCTCTGGGTGCATGTATTAATGAATCCAACACTGGAATCGGTGTGGGATTTATTAATATGAGATGTTTGATACCAAACATCTCTGGTTTCAGTAAAGGCATCATGTAGCTGGGGGAATCGTTTTCACCAGTTTCCAGCACATGTACTTAAAATGGCTTCCCTGATCACTTGTACTGGTAGCAATAGAACTGACCAGCACAGGGGCATATCTGCTCATGCAGATATGTCCACATATGTAGTATAGTGCACCCTGCCTTAGGGCTGTAAGGCCTGCTGTAGGGGTGACTTACCTATACTTCATGCAGTGTCTGTGGGCATGGCACACAGGGATGTGTTATGTCCTGTTTTCACTTTTGTCTGCTCCAAGACATGCAGCCTGCAGTGGCAGATTGTGTGTGTTTGGTGAGGGGTCCCTTAGGGTGGCACAATTCGTTCTCCAGCCCTAAAGAACCCTCGTTTGCCTCCTTGCCCTAGGTACCAGGAGTACCATTTACTAAAGACTTACAGGGAGTGCTAAAGGTGTTGCCAATTGGGGAAACAATTGTACAGTTTTGGGAAAGAGATCTGCCACTGGGGACCTGGTTAGCAGGAACTCAGTGCACTGCCAGTCAAAATCGCATCAAATGCCAGGCAAAAAGTGGGGGTTATCATGTCAAAAAGGGGCACTTTCCTACACAAGGCTAGAGAAATAGTGGCAGACTACAAACTATCTGTAATGCAAGCACTTGCTATGCTTACATTACTACGGATACTAGCATAATGCTATGTAGACAAGCCTGGATTAGGGACTCCTGCTTCAGAAGTCCATCAACACTTGCTAAATATACCATTCACTTGGGAACATTTGTTTGGACAATGAGTTGATGACTTGTTGGAATTGATAAAGACTGCAATATCAGTGGGGGCATTGCAGCACCAAAGTTCTTTCCCTATACGATAGCTAGGAAGACCACTTTCTAGCTGCCATTGACTTCTGTTCTAGAGCCATTAAACCTTCCAGAAAACTAGCCCATAACCACAATTGCTGCAAGCTCAGTCTTATTAGGAATGCAATTTTTTGACTCGGTCAAAACCAATGAAATCGGGTACCAAACCACAGGATCCTAGGTCACTAAGCAGTGACTCAATTTAAATTCCCCACCGTTGACAGCTGGAGGGGTAAGGATGAAGGGTATTGCTCAACAAGTGGGTCACATCACATCAGACAAATGGGTACGTTCTGAATGGTAGATATCGTATATAGTTATCTCATCTCCCTCCATATATCCACCACACAAATACAGGACTAACAAGGAATATGTATCAGTGTGATTACAAGAGGTGACAGCACTGCAGTTCAGAGGGACATCAGTGAAGGTACCGCTACACCAACACAAAGCAGTGGTCTAGTCTGTCTACTTTCTAATACTAAAGAACTGCACCCTATGGCCAATCTTGGACCTCTGTCTACTGACCACGTTATAAGAAAAGACTGTTCATTTCAAGATGACACCGTTGCTGGAAGTCACCCCACTTTGAAACACAAGGGGTTGTTTTTTTAATCCATACTAAATTTAAAGGATGCATTTTTCACTATATCAATGCATCTGTGACCCTCAGAATTGTGTGGGTCACAGAGGAGCTGATCAGTTAACACCCACCCTTGTGCCCTGTTCCAAATTCAGGGCACAGGAGCGGGTGCCATATTGGCACCTGCTCCTCCAGTTGTTACCACAAGAAATTTTGCTCATAGCTACAGCAAAAAACATTGAATGGATTCACACCACTTTTGGCACAAAAGTATAACTTTACACAGAAAGAATGCTTTTCCTGTTTTGCTGTAAATCCGCCCAGTATTTTACGGTATATTAAGGTTTAAAAAAGGTGTTTGGTGGAGTGGAAAGGATTATCTAGGTAGTTTTGTACAAAATTGGAAAAACAAACATTCACGGAAAAAGGGATGCACTATGAGAGGTGCCTGACCCCAGGGGACTGGTGGTGGGCACTCCAAGGCATGGAAATCTGGACAAAATAAGAAACCACTAGTGTGCTACAGTAAAATTGCAATTTATATTTAGAATTCAGAAAAACTAAATTTCCCTAAAAATCACGATTTTCCTATTCCTGCATCATGAAATTTGACGTCGAATTTCTCAGCTATATGCTGCCTCCCTCCTGGCATTTTGAAGGTGTGTAATTCGTTCCAAACCAGAACGATAGTAGATGTAAAAATTAACCTCATGGTGATTCTGGTAATGTTCTTGCTCTCCCACCTTGACCTGTTGCTGTGATTAACGGTGCCATGCATGATCCAACCTTTATTGGCAGATGAAAGATGAGGGAACTGGGCAGAGATGTTAGAGAGGTGACCACACAGAGCAAAGTTGCTTAACTGCGGTGCAGGTTCCAGTTGTGAATCGTGTAGCAATAAGATCCCAAAGACACCTATGATAAAAAAGAATAAAGGTCTTTGGGGAGATGTCTGTTTTGAAACTCATCTGTACAAAGTTTTTTTTTGTTTTGAGTGCTGGTTATTTCTCAGGTGTCTCAATCACCAAATTAGTGACAGGAGATTGACTGAGCAGTAGCTTTAAAAATGACAATCATCCTACCTTGAGTTCAGGGTCCTTAGCATGTAACGGAAACAATGTCAACTAATGCTCCTGTGCTTCACGTCCTTTGATTGGCTTTTCTGAAAGTGTGAATGCCCTCAGACCACGAGGGGCAAGTGCAACAAATTGTAACTTGGAGAAACGTTCCAACTGAGAGGAACTTTCTAGAAATGTCCATGAACAAGTCTTCTCTTTTCGTGCTAACAGAAAGGCCATCTAGCAATACTTTATCCTAGTCCTTTTTCCAAAACTGAAATTCCCTTCGTTGTTAAATAATTCAATCAATAAATCAGGTGTTTGTTAAGCGCGACTACTCACCCGTAGGGGTCTCAAGACGCTGGGGGGAGGGGGGGTTCGCAGGTTCCAGTCCATCAAGGAGGGGGTCTGTCGAAGAGCCAGGTTTTGAGGTTTCTTGCGAAGATGGGGAGCGATGTTGTCTGTCTGAGGTGGAGCGGAAGGTCGTTCCAGGCTCTGGCCGCGAGGAAGGAGATGGAGCGGCCTCCCGACCTGGTCTTTCTGGTGCGGGGGACCACGGCGTAGGAGAGCTGGGCTGATCGTAGGGTCCTTTGGGGTGCGTGGAATTTGAGTCTGCTGTTCAGGTATGCTGGTCCGGTGTCGTGGAGGGCCTTGTGAGCGTGGGTGAGCATCTTGAAGGCGACTCTAGCTTCGATGGGGAGCCAGTGGAGTGTGCGCAGGTGCTGGGAGATGTTGCAGTGTCTTGGCAGGTTGAGGACCAGTCTTGCGGCAGCGTTTTGGATGTTCTGTAGCTTGCGGGTGAGGTTCTGATGTTCTACGTACTGGATCCCAATGTGAAAGTAACTTTTGCTAGATTTAGTTTACTGAAATAGTTTTGCGCAATGACATGAGCTGTCCTGTTAAATGTGTTTTAACTTTCGACTTTCACAGTAGTCTTTCTTATGGACTCTGACCACACTATCACACATATGTGGTTGGAGGACGGGGGAGCAAGGGGGGGGCCGAAGAACGGTGGTTTGGAAAGCAATCTATCTCCTTATTTTAACCCAATGTGAATATCACATGTTGATATAAATGGAGAAAGACAGGATCAGGCTATGTGTAGATCTCTATGTACTAAACAGTAAGAATGTGCATGAATGTAATATCCGTTATTACTGATAACACTTGTTTTCTATTTGGAAAATTCTAATAAAGAAAAACAAAATTAAAAAAACACTATCAACAATATGACTTAAGGAGGTTTACTATAACCAAGTCAGTCGATGAAGTCTGAGCAGAAAACTTAAAGGCTGTCTGTCTTACGGTTACCAGTGCTTAATTTGAGGCGGTTGTTGCAGGTGTAGTCCTTTAACACTCATTTTTCCTGAACATAATTTGGTCCAGAGTAAGAGAGAGAAAAACACACAAGGGGGAGAGGAGGTGGAAGAAAAAGACTGACGAACCGTGGCAAAGAGGGAAAGCTGGGGTGAAAAAGAAGCTGCAAATGTGAGATAAATAGGCAGGGAGTATCTGGTGGTCGATCAAAGGCATGTGGTGGTATCAAGACAACGCAGCCTGTTATTTGGCATTCCTGACATTTGATAGTGCCGACAGCAGGCTTCTGAGGAAAAGTTCTGGCCCCGGCACTTATTCTTTTATAAATTAATCACAGACTGTTGTCCCAACACTTTAGCGGCATAGGCTACGAGGGGGTCGCTAAAATAATGTTCTCAGATTTTTCAAGCCATGACATACCAGTGAATTGCAAAGGGGTGAAACCAGCAGGAAGAAATTTACACTAAATAAATGGTTGCAAGGGTCGTCATATACAGTTTTGTTTGTCCAGATCCAGCTAGTGGCTACCTCTCATGTCACCAATTCCCATTTTGTGATTTTGGCACCCTTTTACTCATTCAACAGCATCTCTGCCTGGCGCATGTTGCAATATGAATTACTGGTCCAATAACACAATAACAGTCACCTTGGTGGTCATAACACACAACATAAAAAACCCTCCCTCGTAGGCTTGAAACAAAAATACCCTTCCAATCAGACACCCCACACGGTGTAGCTTGCTATCCCTATGGGTAAGCGCTGCAGCTCCTCACATTGGGGTAAGGTAAAGAAATGCCTCTTTTTGCATGATCACTGAAGGAAAGTGGGTGTTCGAGGCATGTGTGCTGTAGATACACATGCTTTGCATACTCCTGCCCTCTAGTGTTGGGTCCGGATATTTGCAAGTTGTTTTTCTTCGAAGAAGTCTTTCCCACTCACGAGGCAAGGTGACTCCTCCTTTCGGTGTTATTGCGCATGGGCATCGACTCCATTGTTAGAATGTTTTCTTTCTGCATCGGGTTCATATGTGGTCTGCGGCGCTCCGGTTCGAAACCATCCTTCAGGTTCCCCTCGGTGCGCAATCCACTGTACCCTCGACGGTATTGTTATTGTACGCGTTTTCACTATTCCTCGTGTATCTAATCGATCGGGAAACTCTTCATCTTTGGTTGAAGACATCGTGGACGGCTTTCGGGCCTAGCCGCGTCGATTGACTTCTACTCCTTTCCGTACTAGCCAGCCTTCTGCCGATGGAACGGACTCCGTTTAAATTTTGGCCTCGGTGCCACTCCAAGTACCCTTGCACTGACCTGCATGAAGTCTGCAACTTATGCCTCTCACTGGTGCATAAAGAAGATTGTGAGGCTTGTCGGTCGTTCCGATTGAAAGGCTCTTCGGGATCGGTGGGCTCGACAAAGAGAGATGCAGCGACAAAACATACAACATACTCTGGATAACTTCAGAGAAGAATCCGAACACGAAGAGGTCGAAGTGTCGGCAGCGAAAGTGGAGGAAGCCTTCTCTATCTCAGAATCAGATTCCGAGCTAGAAATCGAATTGGAGTCCGAAGACGTTCCACCAGGACAGGGTACCGTGGGTACTAAATCCCCTTTACACCCCAAACTCTCTTCGACCAAACAAAAGGCTTCGGGACCACCTCTGCCTTCGGGCCATGGTCGTCACGGAGACGATGTATCCAATGCCTCGCCCTCGGGTCTGGCACGGAAACAACCAGTCAAGCCTTTCGGCTCAGGACAGAGTTGAGAAAAGCCATCTTCGGAACCGAAACCTTCCTCTACGAAAGAGAAGTCCGGTTTGGAATTGAAACCTTCCCCTCCGAAGGACAAAAGAGACAAGTCCGGTTCGGCACTGAAATCGAAAGATGTCCTTCCAAAGCCTCCAGAACCGATCCTAGAGCTTATGAAGGAAAAGCTAGACCCTAAGCAGAAGACAATTTACATCAATCCAGATAATGTACATATTTTGGCAAACATACCTTCCAAAAGGACAGTTAGCTCAGAGCTAGCTATAAAATTCCTATCAAGAAAAAGGAGGACATGGCTTCAAGCCCTATTTACCCTAATCCTCAATCCCCTCCACCATCTTCACCACTACCACCATTGCCAGGCTCAGATCCTTTACACATAACACCTCAGGGGTCTTCACATACACAGCCTGATATAGGGGATGATGATGACAATAACAATAGTCATTTAGCAGCAGACCCATGAGATGACTATAATATTGATCCACCCGTGGATAATGATCCGGATTTATATCCTGCGAAGCAATCATCTCCAGATGATAATATAGCTTATCAAGAGCTGATTTCAAGAGCAGCAGCTTACCATGGGGTTACATTATTGTAAGAAAGTGCCCTCTTTTTGCATGGTTGCCCACACTTTTTGCTGAATTGCTGATGTACTTTGACTGAGTGTGCCCTGGGCCCCTGCCAAACAGGTACCCAGGGCCTATGTTCTTTCCCTAAAACTGCATTGAAAACAAAACCCAATTGGCACTCTCTGGCCACAGGTCAGCTCCTGGTAAATGGTACCACAGGTACCCAGGACACTGTGACCAGAGAAGGCCTCTAGGCTGCAGCACTTATTGTGCCACCCTTAGAGGCCCTGTACCTTTACACACACACACTGCCTTTGCAGGCTGCGTGTTTTGGTGCAGAACAAAGTGAAGAGTCGACATGGCACACATCCCTGTGTGCCATGCCTACAACCCACTGCCCTGGCATAGATCAGCCACTCCTCTAACTGGGTGCACTATACCAGTGGTGAGGGTATAGGTGCATGAGCCCTGTACCCCTACAGTGTCTAAGCCAAATCTAAGACATTGTAAGTGCAGTAATGCCATTAAGAGTATATGCCGCTGGGAGTTTGTCATCAAGAACTCCACAGTACCATAATGGCTTTGCTGAAAACTGGGAAGTTTGGCATCAAACTTCTCAGCACTTTAAACCCACACTGATGCCATTGTGGGATTTATGAAAAATGCACACAGAGGGCATCTTAGAGATGCCCCTCTGAAAAACGACCTAACACTAGTGTCCAGGCTGAGTGGCTGCTCGCCAGCTGCCACACCAGACATGTTTCTGGACCCCTGGGTCGAGAGCCTGATGCTCTCGGGGGTTTGAATTAATGCACATCCTGGGACGAGGTGCCAAGCCTCCTCCCCCAGGGTGCGCAGGGTCCACGAAGGGGACGCTTCAAAGGCTTGCCGCCTTTGTGAGCTTCTGTCATGAGTATAACACCTCAGCAAGTGTCTCGTGCTACTGCCCAAGTACACTCCTCTGCACTCTAGGGCAATACCAATAAGGGGCTCTTGTTTGGTGCCACAAGCGCAGAAACAATGGTAGAATTACTATGTGGCATATAATACCAATTGAATGCACCAATGCTTGTTGGCAGATAAACTGTGTACATACCAATGCTTGTTTACAGGCAGATTGTGCATGTGAGCAACGTGCAGTACTTCATTTGCCTGATTACAGACTCGTGTAAACTGCCAAATGGAACAAGTGTCTCATTTCCCTAATAATGCATTTGCATAACTGTTCCCTGGGCGTAATATTCTGAACATATGCCATTATGTTAATAACGTTAGCATGTGGAACCACAGGACACATGCACATGCTTTTCAGTGTCCTTCCGTGGTTATTTAAAGACGTGCTGTTAGGAAATCAGTGCTTGGCTTCGTTACACTGCAACAGAGCAGCAACTTCTTACCTGATTCCTGATTCCAGCGTTGGCATTTCTCCATCAACAACTCTTCACCCTTCACCTCCGGTCTTCTTCTCCAGCATTTGCCTTCCCTCCACGGCTTCAGCAATCTCAAGAGTTGGTTGTTTTCCAGCTCTCTTCTGCCAGATTGCAAGATCCCGTAGTTCCTGTAATAGAAGAGCACCAGAAAAGAGAGAAGAACATTTTAAAAGTGACTCTCTGTTCCATCGCATACTCAGACAGTATACTGCAGATCAGAAACAGAATAAGCATCACTCTACATACACTCAGAGCCCGGTGATCCAGAAACTAGAGACAAGACGCTACCCTGACCTGACCCCACCAGATCTGATGCAAAGGCTCCACATCCTTGAAGAAGCTGGTATTTCTCTTTTTCTCATCCCAACCCCCTTCGGAGCTCCCAGGGGAGCAGTGTTTTTCATTGCTGCCCTGTTAGTTTTCACTGGGATTCGGGGAATAACGTCGCCCCATCGGAACAGCCTGGTTTTCAGGTGAGTGGCTCGCAACAGAAAGCCAAGACACAACATTTAAAGTTCCCTTTGGGCGACGTGACCATGGATCCTTTATTTCAAGCCTTGCCTGATGTGTCCTCTGATGTAGAGCAGTTAACTGTCATGGTCCAGAATCTTCAGGTAGAAATGCAAAGGTTGAAAACTGAAAATCAGGAACTTAAGGGGGCTCTAGCGCGCCATAAGCCTTTCACACAATGGAGGGACCCACAACCACGCCCTGTGCTCAGTCCCCCTAAGTTTGGCATACAATTCACACAATCACAGACTCCTCCTAATGCTCACCCATTAGATCAAAATTTGCATGTCACTAACTACACCCACATCTGTACCTTTGGCCAATCCAGAACGATTCACTGGAGATAGTTCACGTTACGCTGCCTTTATGAGTCCGTGTCAACTACATTTCTTGTCTAAACCACAAGTATTTCCATCTGATGCTGCCAAAGTCACCTTCATAATTTCATGTCTGGGAGGTGTGGCGACCAATTGGTTTATCCCTCTCATTGAGACCAATAATCCTATTTTATATGACTTCCCTGCCTTTAAGGCGACAATGACACGGTTATTCGCAAGACATGTCTTCGTTCAATCTAGTGACAATGAATTGCTAAATCTGCGGCATGGCTCCAAAGATCTTCTCACTTATATCACTACTTTTAATCGCTTAATAGCTGAAACCCACTGGCCTGAGGAAAAGCGCACCTCTCTCTTTTATAGAGGCATGAGGGATGATTTGAAAGATAGTTTGGCACACATAGTAGATTTACCTGAAGATTGTGGAGAATTCATTGATCTCGTGGTTAAATTAGACCATAGGCTAGGTGAAAGAAAAACAGAACGCCCCAAAACGAATCCAGAGTGTTAATAGTCAAAACAGAGAAAAAAGAACCAGAGGAAAAAACATCTGAGATAAAACCCATGCAAATAGGAGGAGTTAGGGGTCCTCTGTCTGTAGAAGAAAAAGAACGGCGTCGTAAAGGCAACTTATGCCTTTACTGTGGCAAACCAGGACATTTTGCACGTGATTGTTCCGTTGAACCTAAAAAGAAAAAATCTGTTGCCAGTCTTGTACTCCCTGAACAACAGGAAAACTAGTTCTCTCGGGATGTATGGAGATCGCCTCTCAGAGAGATACCACAAGTCAGATCTCCCAATATCTTACAAATGTAATAACTCATCTTCCTAGACACATGACCATTAGAGTCACCATTATTCTTTCTTCACAGCAGCGACAGGTTCTGTCAGTGCTTATTGACTCAGGGGCCACAGGAAACGTTTTTGATAGATCACTTGCAGCCAAGTTAGGAGTATCTCTTGTAGCAAAGGCAGAACCTGTTCGTGCTGTGGATGGTTCTGCATTATCTTCTGGCCAAATTCGGTTCCACACACGTCCATTGGCCTTGGTCTGTGACAATGGGCATACCGAAGAAACCGTGTTTGAGCTCATTGACACTCCAACTTTTGGTGTCATTCTAGGCATACCCTGGCTCGAGTACTATAACCCTAAAATAGACTGGGTCTCAAGAACGGTGACCTTAGATTCACCACTGTGTATGAAAAATTGCTATCAGGAGGGCCAATATCCAGTTACTCCACTTTACTGTGCAGCAACATCTGTTCCAACCACTAACCAACTTCCACAAGAGTATCTGGATTATCAAGATGTGTTTGATCCAGTGAAGGCCACACAGTTACCTCCACACAAGGTGTATGACTGTCGTATTGATCTAGTCCCTGGGGCAGTTCTCCCTTGTAGCAGAATATATGCACTAACTGAACCTGAGACACAGCATTTACGCAAGTATCTGGACAAAATGCTTGAACTTGGCTTTATAGACACTCAACCTCTCCCGTCTCTTCGCCACTCTTTTTTGTTCCAAAAAAGAATGGGGAATTACGGGCCTGCATCGATTACAGAATGGTCACTAAAGCCACCATAAAGAACAGATACCCCTTGCCCTTAATACCGGTTATTCTTGACCAGGTTCGAGGTTCAGCCATATATACGAAATTGGACTTACGCAGTGCTTATCACCTAATACGCGTCAAAGAAGGGGAGGAATGGAAGACAGCTTTCAGAACGAAGTTTGGGCTGTTTGAATACATTGTGATGCCCTTTGGGCTTTGTAATGCCCCAGCGGGCTTTCAATACTTCATTAATGAAGTTTTACATTACTTCCTCAACATCTGTGCAGTCGTCTATATTGATGACATTTTGATTTATTCAAAAAATAAAAAGGAACACATCCAACATGTTCGGGCCATTTTACAGCGGTTACGTGAACACTTGTATGCCAAATTAGAGAAATGCACCTTTCACGCAACATCTGTGGAATTCTTAGGATATTATTTGTCCTCAACAGGGATCACTATGGATCCCAGAAAGGTAGATGCAATCCTTTCATGGCCAACCCCAAAGTCAGTTAAAGACGTACAAAGAGTACTTGGTTTCGCCAATTTTTATAGACGATTTATCCCTCACTTTTCAGAAGTAGTAGTGCCCATAACCACCTTACTCAAAAAGGGGCGCTTATTTTCTTGGACTGAAGCAGCTGAGCAGGCCTTTTCCACTCTAAAACGGAGTTTCACCTCTGCACCTATCTTGCGCCATCTAGACCCTGATCAACCCTTTTATGTGGAGGCGGACACCTCGCAATTTGCTTTGGGAGGCATATTATCACAGAAAGATCCACAAACAGGTCATCTCCATCCTCTGGCCTATTATTCTCAAACTGATTCCAGCTGAAGAAAATTACACCATAGCTGAAAGAGAATTGTTAGCCATAAAAGTAGTTTTCTCTGAATGGCGACATCATTTATTGGGTGCCAAGCATACCATTACAATTTATACTGACCATAAGAATTTACAATTCTTTAGCTCTGTGAAGGCCCTCACTCCACGACAGATGCGCTGGCTTCATTTTTTCAGTGATTTCGATTTCCTTATTACTTATCGACCAGGCACAAAACAACTACAGTCTGACATCCTATCCAGGCTAGGGCACCCTGGAGAACCAAGTGACATTCGCCTTAACCCAACTATTATACCTCCTGACAAGGTAGTAGCCGCTATCACAGCAGATACCTTCTTGAGTAAAGTGAAGGAAGGATACAAGGACTATAAACCAGAGTTATGGCTCAAGAAGTCACAGAATGCAATAACAGATGGTTATTATTTTCATGCAGACAAACTTTATGTTCCAGAACAGAATTTGCAACAGCAGATAATATCCTGGAATCATGACACCGCCCTAGCAGGACTCCAGGGATACATAGAACCCTAGAAAAGTGTTTACGTGATTTTTGGTGGGAATCCATTCATCAAGATTTAAATCACTATGTTAACACCTGTTCTGCCTGTGCCCGCAACAAGACATTCCATATTGCCCCATCTGGTCTCCTGCATCCTTTGCCGATCCCTCCAACACCATGGCACACACTTAGTGTAGATTTTATAACCGATTTACCAGAATCCAACAAACATACCACTATCTTAATAGTAGTTGATATGTTGTCCAAAATGGCTCACTTCATCCCACTAAAGAAAATACCCACAGCTGCAGAATTGGGTACTGTATTTCTCCATCACATAGTACGATTGCATGGGCTACCATCAAAAATTATTTCTGATCGTGGAAGTCAATTTATATCAAAATTTTGGAAGGCCTTTTGTTCTTTATTAGGAATAGAATTAGCCTTCTCAACGGCTTATCACCCACAAACAGATGGCCAGACAGAAAAGACCAACCAAACACTTGAGCAGAACCTTAGGTGTCCTATCCACACTCAAACGTTGTTGGGACCAGGCTCTTCCCCTCGCGGAATTTGCTTATAACAACTCGGTTCATACAGCACTGGGTTGTTCACCATTATATTACTTGACAGGTTTCCATCCCTGTAGTCTTCCTATTAAACAAATAATCCCACCTGTCCCTT
Organism: Calotriton arnoldi; assembly: GCA_963921515.1. Classification (NCBI taxonomy): domain Eukaryota; kingdom Metazoa; phylum Chordata; class Amphibia; order Caudata; family Salamandridae; genus Calotriton; species Calotriton arnoldi. The sequence continues at coordinate 2,969,371 of CAWUFW010000203.1, read as the reverse complement.
CTGTTAGAGAGAGATTAGCCACCCTACAAGACATTCAACTAAAGGCCCAAAAATGCTTGACCAAACACAAAGCCCAAATGAAACTACAGGCAGAAAAGCATAGGAGCCCTGAACCCAAATACCATGTAGGGGATCGTGTTTGGCTCTCCACCCATAACATCAACTTGGAGGATCCCAGGAAATTGCACCCACGATTTATAGGTCCATTTAAGATTACATAGGTATTAGGACCTGTTACTGTTCGTCTTCAGCTGCCTGATGATTATACCATGCACTCAGTATTCCATGTTTCCCTGCTAAAACCTAACAATCCTAGCACCAGATCTGACTCTCCGCCCCTCCTATCCTAGTTGGTGATCATCATGAATATGAGGTGCAACGCATCTTAGATGCTAAACGTATCCACGGCAGGCTCTATTACTTAATCGATTGGAAAGGGTATGACCCTTCCGAACTCTCATGGGAACCTGCATCCTTTGTTCATGCCCCTCGCCTTATCTGACGTTTTCACATGTTGCATCCCAACAAGCCTCGACCTGTAAGGCTACCTTTGGGGGGGAGAACTGTCATGAGTATAACACCTCAGCAAGTGTCTCATGCCACTGCCCAAGTACACTCCTCTGCACTCTAGGGAAATACCAATAAGGCGCTCTTGTTTGGTGCCACAAGCGCAGAAACAATGGTAGAATTACTATGTGGCATATAATACCAATTGAATGCACCAATGCTTGTTGGCAGATAAACTGTGTACATACCAATGCTTGTTTACAGGCAGATTGTGCATGTGAGCAACGTGCAGTACTTCATTTGCCTGATTACAGACTCGTGTAAACTGCCAAATGGAACAAGTGTCTCATTTCCCTAATAATGCATTTGCATAACTGTTCCCTGGGCACACCTTTATCCTATCTGCTCCAGTAATATTCTGAACATGTGCCATTATGTTAATAACGTTACTATGTGGAACCACAGGACACGTGCACATGCTTTTCAGTGTCCTTCCGTGGTTATTTAAAGACGTGCTGTTAGGAAATCAGTGCTTGGCTTCGTTACACTGCAACAGAGCAGCAGCTTCTTACCCGATTCCTGATTCCAGCGTTGGCATCTCTCCATCGACAACTCTTCACCCTTCAGCTCCGGTCTTCTCCAGCATTTGCCTTCCCTCCACGGCTTCAGCAGTCTCAAGAGTTGGTTGTTTTCTGGCTCTCTTCTGCCAGATTGCAAGATCCCGTAGTTCCTGTAATAGAAGAGCACCAGAAAAAAGAGAAAAACATTTTAAAAGTGACTCTCTGTTCCATCGCATACTCAGACAGTATACTGCAGACCAGAAACAGAATAAGCATCACTCTACATATACTCAGAGCCCGGTGATCCAGAACCCAGAGACAAGACGCTACCCTGACCTGACCCCACCAGATCTGACGCAAAGGCTCCACATCCTTGAAGAAGCTGGTATTTCTCTTTTTCTCATCCCAACCCCCCTTCCCCTTGGGAGCTCCCAGGGGAGCAGTGTTTTTCATTGCTGCCCCGTTAGTTTTCACTGGGATTCGGGGAATAACGTCGCCCCATCGGAACAGCCTGGTTTTCAGGTGAGTGGCTCGCAACAGCTTCCCCAGGCCTTTTGCTGCCTCCAGCAACTGGTCCCCACCGGTTCTGACCCCCACTTTGGGCGGGAGAACCGGCGGGAAAACCAAGTGAGGAAGGGAGGTGAGCCCACCTTTGCCAACCCCACCCCTCAGGTGGGGAGGCGAGGTGAAGCACAACTCTGTCCCCGTCCATCTTGCAGATGGGGGGACCCAGCCAACCAGAGTGAGGCATATGCCCCCCTCCCACTGGAGGGTGACATAATAGGGGGTGTACCTACCCCAAGGAAGGGACCCATTGGTCCCAACCTTTACTTATTTGTAATGCCCTTAAATCTAGTATTTAGGGGCACCCCCGAACCTTGCCTCCTCAGACAAGAAACGACCAAGAAGAAAAGAAGGACGGAACAGCCGTGCTGAAGCTAAGAAGAGGAGGACGCCCACTGACTTGGCCCCAGCCCTACCAGCCTGTCCCCACCTCGAACTTGCAGATGCAAAACTCTGGTGTGTCCTGCAGCCAGCAACCTCAAGAACCCCGAGGACCTGCCCTGCCTTCCAAAGAAAAGACTTTGTCTCCCGTGAAAACTGGATTTGTTCACCAACAGGCTCTGGCTCTGGCCAAATCTGCGAGTCTGCACCACTCTGGACCCGATGCCCACGGCCCGAGTTCGAGTGGCCCAACACCACGAGGAGGTCTCCCCTGCGATCCTGACCTGAGATCTGGTGATCTCTGACCTGCCTCGAATCGCTCAGCGAAGCCTGCAGCCTCTTTCTGGAGGATCCCCCCGACCGCGACCGGAGCTGGTAAGAGAAACCTGACGCCCCACGGCCTTGGGTGGCCTAACCGACAGTGTCCCAGCATCCCCAGGTATCCCAACTTACCTCTCCAACCGGTGGTCACCTCCAGAAGATCTTCGTCCCCGAGCCTGCAGTCTTTGTTGAAACCGGAGAATTCCCATTGCAATCAACAGGGCACCCGTCGCCAAACCAGCACCCAGCCGCCCCTGCGCCGCTGTGGGTGTACTTTGAGTGCTAACTGTAATCCCCCTTTGCCCTGAGCCTAACACCAGGAGCCTTGCTCCCACAACCCAGTGGCCTGCTCGTAAGCAGCCCCCATTGGATAACAATCTGCATACGGCCGCCCTAGTGCTGCTGAGGGTGTAACTAGAGTGCATCCTTGACCCTGGAGGAACCCTTGTTCCTACCCCAGAAACTCAACCCCAAAGACCAAGTACTTAACCTGGTAACCGTTAACTTAATTTCCCTCCATTGGAACCTATTGACTGTTTTTATCTGAAAAATGTTCTAAGTGTGGAGTTGATTTGTATGGAAACCTGAAAAATTACAATTGTGCATAACTGATTTTACTTACCTTTTCTCTAGGAAATGTCCCAGTGTGATATCTAGGCATATTACACTGAGTAAAAAAAGTAACTTAAAAAGGAATCGAAAAAATAACGAAAAAGTAATCTGTACAGTATTTTCAATACCTTGACTTACCTGTATCTCAAACAACTGCATTTGAACTTGAATTCCCTTGTAAACACTGCATAATATTTTGCAAAGCATTTATTTCACTTACCTGTGCCAGGCTTGGCTTGGTTCTAGAAATAAAATAACTTAATATTTTTATAGAAAACAAAATTGGTCTGACTTCAGTCTTTGAGTGTGTGACATCATTTGCTGATTGAGTGTGTACAACAAATGCTCAACACTACCCTCTGATACAGCCTTACTGCTCGCCCACACTACCAGAAATAGAGAGTAAGGTGCTATCTACTTTTACCTCTGCCTACCTTTGGGGTTCCACTGGACCTCATTTTGGTATAGTATATACAGAGCCAGCTTCCTACAACTATACAAAGAGTCTTTAGAAGAAGACTTTTTATTTGAGACACTAGGTTCTATACATATGCCAAGTCAGAGTCTACCTATGTTAAAAGGCATGATGAGACATGCTGATGACATCTTTGAGGACCCTGTTCGTGCCTGCATATTAACTCCTAGGGTTGACAGAAAATACAAACCTCCACCATCGGATCCCATTTTTATTAAAGGAAAGTTGCCTTTAGACTCACTAGTAGTCTCTAATGCTCGTAAGAGAGCAAATTCACAAACTTTCGCAGGTGCACCCCCAGACAAAGAGTCTAAATTGAAAGATGCATCCGGTAAGAGAGTAGCTGCTCAAGCCGCTAACCACTGACGCATTGCCAACACGCAGGGCCTAATAGCCGGTATGATAGAGCCCACTGGGACAAAATAGAAGACCTAATTCAACACCTTCCAGAGGAGCATAAGAAAAAAGCACAGGAATTAGTACAAGAATGTAAACTCATATGTAATTCCTCTATTAGATGTGCTTTAGATGTTGCTGACACTGCAGTAAGGGGAATTAACACCAGCATTCTCCTACGACGACATGCATGGCTTAGAATTTCAGAATTTAAACCAGAAGTTCAGCAGCCTATTCTGAATACCCCTTTTAACAAACAACACCTTTTTGGGCCTCAAGTAGATGAGGCCCTAGAAAAAATGAAAAAAGGCACAGACGTGGCGAAGTCTATGGGAGCGCTTCAGTCCCCATCAAACAGAGCCTCCTTTCGTCGCTCATTTTATAGAGGAAGGTCCAAAAGTATGTCCTCCGACCCTAATGCTTCCTCCTATAAATCGAACACACAACTCTCTCCCTCTAGAGGTTTCCATAGAGGAGGATACAGAGGAAACAATTTCAAAGGTAGGGGTAAAAGTACGCCAACGTGTAACTCCCCTTCCCCCAATAAACAGTGACTTGCCTACATTTCCCCCGTTCATTTAACTTTAACACCTGTCGGGGGAAGACTTCACCAATTTCTCCCCATTTGGCAATCAATAACATCAGACAAATGGGTGCTAGACATTATCCGACATGGTTATTGCCTGGAGCTTATCAGCAACCCTCCCAATATTCCACCTCGCACTCTCAAACTCTTGTCAGAGCACCTACAGCTCCTCAAACCGGAGGTACAAGCTCTTTTAACAAAAGGAGCCATAGAATCAGTTCCATTACAGTACCAAGGTTCAGGGGTTTACTCTCTGTACTTTCTAATCCCCAAAAAGGACGGCTCCATAAGACCAGTTTTGGACCTAAGAATGTTAAACCTGTACATACTGTCAGAACATTTCCATATGGTTACACTTCAACAAGTGCTTCCACTGCTACAGCAAGGCAATTTTATGTCCACACTAAACTTAAGACGCATACTTTCACATTCCGGTTCACCCAGCACATCACAAATATCTCAGATTTGTGATAGCATGAAAACACTGTCAGTTCAAAGTACTCCCATTCGGAGTAATTACTGCTCCTGGAGTGTTCACAAAATGTCTAGCAGTAGTGGCAGCTCATCTCAGAAGACAACAGATTCATGTCTTCCTATACCTAGACGATTGGCTCGTCAAAGCCAGCACACACTAAAAGTGTTTGCAACACACTCAGACTACGTTAGACCTACTCCACCAATTAAGATTTACAGTCAATACGCAAAAGTCTCATCTTAAGCCTTCACAAATGCAGTCCCATCTGGGAGCGACTCTAAACTCTCACACAGCTCTAGCCTCTCCCAATGCAGCCAGAATTCGAAATATTCAAACTCTGTTACTACAGTTTCAGACCAACCAATACTTAGCAGTCAGAACTTTCATGCAACTGCTAGGAATGATGGCATCATGCATTGCAATAGTGCCTCATGCAAGATTACACATGTGTCCCCTACAAAAATGGTTAGCACGTCAGTGAAATCAGTCACAGGGTCAGTTAACAGATCTAGTGTTGGTAGACAGCCGCACCCATCGCTCTATGCAGTGGTGGAACACACAAAACCTATCAAAAGGGTGGCCCTTCATCGACCCTGTCCCACAGATCATGCTAACAGCAGACGCATCTCTCACAGGTTGGGGTGCCCATCCACAAACCTTGACAATTCAGGGTCTGTGTGACAACAAGCACAAAAGTCTTCACATCAACTATTAGGCGCTTCTAGCTGTATAGTAGATAGCACTGAAAGCCTTTCAGTCTCACCTCATAGGGAAAGTTGTCTTCGTCTGCATGGACAATGACAGGTATGTACAAAAACGGGGGCGCACTCTCTGCAACTATCACGCCTCTCAGACCATTTGGCGTTGGGCATTCCATCACAGAATTCATCTTCTGGCAGAGCACCTCCCAGGAGCGAACAATCAAATTGCCGACCTCCTCAGCAGGATGTGGCAACAAATACACGAGTGGGAACTTTATCCCCAGGTTCTCCTTCCATACTTTCAAGAATGGGGATTCCCACAAATAGATCTGTTTGCCACAGTGTACAACTAAAAATGCCCAAACTTTGCCTCCAGGTTCCCACACCCTCTATCCAAAGGCAATGCCCTATGGATGAATTGGTCAGGGATATTTGCCTACGTTTTCCGCCTCTCCTGCTTCTTCCATTTCTGGTTTGGAAGCTCAGGCAAAGATCGCTCACACTGATTTTAGTGGCTCCCACATGGGCCCATCATCCGTGGTTCACCACACTCATGGAACTATCAGTGGTTCCACATCAAAAGCTGCATCTCAGTTCCAGCCTTCTCACTCAGAACTATGGAGAAATGAGACACCCAAACCCCAAGGAGCTCAACCTAGCAATTTGGCTCCTGAAGTCATAGAGTTTGGATACTTAAATTTGCCGCCAGATTGTATGACTATTCTTAAAGAAGCAAGAAAAAGCCTACCACCAGAGCATGTTATGCGGCAAAATTGAAAAGATTTGTTGTATATTGTAACAACAACAATATTGATCCGCTAGATGCCTCTATTCAAAATATTATTTGTTACCTTTTGCATCTGCAGCGAGTTGGTCTAGCATACACATCCGTTCGATTTCACCTTGCGGCAGGTGCTGCATATTTGCAAAACAGTCAACATTTATCTTTGTTCAAGGTTCCAGTAATTAAAGCCTTTATGGAGGGCTCCTGAAAAGAGTAATACCACCCAGAGTACCTCCTGCACCAGTTTGGAATCTGAACACTGTGCTTACAAGACTCATGGGTCCACCTTTTGAGCCATTACACAATTGTGCATTACAGTTTCTTTCATGGAAGGTTGCCTTCCTCATTGCTGTCACTTCATTAAGGAGAGTTGGTGAGCTACAGTCATTAACCTTAGAAGAACCCTTCTTTCAGCTTCATAAAGATAGAGTAGTCCTTCGCACCAACCCAAAATTCCTTCCAAAAGTGGTTTCTCATTTTCATATTAACCAATCAGTTGAGTTACCTGTGTTCTTCCTCTACCTGATTCAGTAGCAGAAAGAGCTCTTCACACACTTGATGTCAAGAGAGCGTTATTATACCCTATTGAAAGAACAAAGAATTTTCGTAAGACAAAGCAACCGTTTGTTGCATTTGCTACACCTCACAAAGGCAATCCTATCTCTAAATCTGGTATTTCAAGATGGATTGTCAAATGCATTCAAACTTGCTATGCTAAAGCTAAAGGAATGTTATCTATACCTCCTAGAGCGCATTCCACTCGAAAAATGGGAACATCTATGGCCTTTCTAGGTAACATTCCCAAAGCTAGCATTTGTTAGGCAGCAACATGGTCCACACCACACACATTTACTAAACATTATTGTGGGGATGTGTTAGCATGTCAAGAAGCTAATGTAGGACAAGCAGTGCTGAAGACACTTTTTCAAACAACTGCAACACCTACCTGTTAGCCACCGCTTTGGGAGAATACTGCTATATAGTCTATGCAAAGCATGTGTATCTACAGCACACATGCCTCCAACGGATTGTTACTTATCCTGTAAGCATCTCTTCTTGGCATGTAGAGCTGTAGATTCACATGCGCCCTCCCACCTCCCCGGGCACCTGTAGTTTTTGCAGTTCTCATACTTTACATTACATATGCATGGACATCTCTATTTTCACTTACCTACTCCATTCTCACCCTCTTGCGGGAAAACAATCTAACAATGGAGTCGATGTCCATGCGCAATATCACCGAAAGGAGGAGTCACCATGCCTCGTGACTGGGAAAGACTTCTTAGAAAAAAAACAACTTTCAAACATCCGAACCCAACACTAGATGGCAGGAGTATGCAAAGCATGAGAATCTACAGCTATACATGCCAAGAACAGATGCTTACAGGGTAAGTAACATATTCCTTCTGTTGCAGTACCCCCCCACTTTTTGCCTGACTGATGCATCTTTGACTGAGTGTGTACTGGGTTCCTGCTAACCAGGTTTCCAGTGTCTGTGTTCGTTCCCAAAACTGTACCTTTGTTTCCACAATTGGCACACCTCTGGCCCCCATATAAGTCCCTTGTAAAAGTTACCAGTGGTACCAAGGGCACTGTGATCAGGGAGAATCTCTAGGGGATGCAGCATGCATTGTGCCACCCTAAGAGACCCCTCACCAAACACATGCATACTGCCACTGCAGCCTGCGTGTTTTGGTATAGATAAAAGTGAAGAGTTGACCTGGCACACATCCCTGTGTGTCCGGCCTGCCAGCACTGTAAGCAGCATAGGTAAATCACCCCTACAGCAGGCTTTACAGCCCTAGGGCGAGGTGCACTTTACCTCTTGTGAGGGCACAACTGTATTAGCAGATATGCCCCTATAGTGTCTAAGTCCATTCTTAGACATTATAAGTGGAAGGAGAAGCCATACTGAGTACATGGGCTGGGAGCTTGTCAGTACGAGTTCCACAGCTCCATGATGGCTTCACCGAATCCCAAGATGTTTGGTACCAAACATCTCAGATTAATGAGCCCACACTGATGCCATTGTTGGATTCATTAATACATGAACTCAGAGGGCACCTTAGAGGTGCCCCCTGAAAATCTACCAAACCACTAGTGCATGCCTGACTGGTCTGCACCAGCCTGCCACTTCTAGACAGGTTTCTGATCCCTGAGGTGGGAGCTCTCTTGGGTCAGAAACAAGGCCTGCTCTGGGTAGAGGTGCTTCACACCTACCCCCAAGCAGGAACAGCATTGAAGGGCTGTGAGCCTTAAAGGCTTCCTTCCCGGTGTTATGCTGACCAGGGCCTTCCCAGCTAGTGGAGATGCCCACCCCTCCTGACCAAACCTCACTTTTTGGCGGCAGGGTCGGCGGGAAAATTAGTAAACAGGAGAGGTGTGTCCCCTCTTAGCCAGGACCACCCCTAAGGTGTCCTGAGCTGAAGTGACCCCTCCTTTGAGAATCCTCCATATTGTGTGGGAGGATTCTAGCCAATAGGATTAGGGGTATGCCCCCTCCCCCAAGGGAGTGGACATACAAAGGGTGGAGACATCCTAAAGGTAAGTAGCCCATTGGCTACTACCTTCCAGCCCCTGTAACACCCCTAAATTGAGTATTTAGATGCACCTCTGAACCTTAAACCTTAGTTCTTGATGACCTACAAAGGAAGAGGACAAAGAAGAGCCGTGCAACAGAGGAAGACTAAAGTCATCCACTGACTTTTCCCCAGTCCTACTGGCCTGTCTCCAGCCCTCGAAGATCCTGCGAAAACCGACGACTCATCCCGCAGCCCAGCAGCCTCCAAAAACCTCTGGAAGGAATGCTGTCTTAAATGAAGACCAGAACTCATGAGAACAGCGGCCCTGTTCAACAAGAAAATTCCAGGAAAAGCCTCTGAGACCTGCGGAACCACGAAACCCCGCTTCCGGGTCCACCACTGCATCCGACGCCGCGGCCCAGTCCAAGTGCCCCACCAGTCCCACTGAGGTTCCTCAGCGATCCAGAGCCCGAGTCCACCGTAGGCTGACCCCTCCTGGACGCCATGACAACGCCTGCAGCCTCAATTCACAGGACCACCAAACCACGACCGGCTCCGGTAAAGCTTTTCCAACTTCCAAGTACACCCCTGCACCTGCAGCCCCCAGGCCTTGGGGAGGACAACCAACGCTGCCCAGGTGACCCCCAACTTCCAAACTTACTTACCCAGCCACCGGTTCCCTTCATCCAGTTTCCTGGTCCAAGCCTGCAGCTTTTGTTCAAGACCGTCGTCCTCCATTGATTTGTTTTGGGCGCCTGATGCTGTGTTGGCAGTCTCGACCTGGCCGCCTCCATGCTGCTGAGAGTGTATGTTTGGTGCTGTATCGTGGCACCCCCTGTGCTTGTCTTCACCGCCCGAGGTTGACCTCCAACTCCAATTTACTTTCCTGTAATTGGCACAACTTCGAGTATCCCCATCACCATTGGTTAACATTGGGCAACCGACTCAGAATTTGACCTCTGCACCTGCCGCCCAGTGTTATGTTATGTTAGTTATATTTGTAGAGCGCACGGTTACCTGGAGGTGTCCTGGCGCTGGTAGCTCAACTCCACTGAGAACAGGGTAGCACGGAAAGTGTCGCTGGAGGGAATTATAAGTTAAAAAGCCAGGTTTTGAGTTGTTTCCTGAAAGCAAGGAGGTTAGTGGAATTCCTCAAACTCCAGGGGAGGGCATTCCACGCTTTGGCCGCACCTGTAATGAAACTTCTCCCCCCCCCCCTCTACGAGGCTTTCTTTGTGGGTGGTACGCTCACAAGTTTGGCTCCTAGTGAACGTAAGGTTCTTTTGGGGGTGTACCATTGAAACTGGTGAATCAAGAAATCAGTACCCTGACCATGTAGTGCCTTAAAGACAATGCAAAGAGACTTAAATTGCACCCGTTTCCTAATGGGCAGCCAGTGTAGTCTTTTAATTTCTTTGGCTACCGATACGAATATGGGGGTGCCTGTCACCAGTCTTGCTGCCGCATTTTGCAGGATCTGCAATCAATTTAGGTGCTGCTCTTTGATATTTAAGTAGAGCCCATTGCAGTAGTCCAGCCGGGATAAGATAATGGATGAGACGACCATTCGTAAACTGTCTTCTGGCAGTAAAGGTTTGACCTTTTTTAGCAGTTTAAGGGAATGAAAGGTGGCCGAGGTTGTGGCGTTTATCTGGTCCTCAAAGTTCCGTCTGTCGTCCACCATTATACCCAGATTTTTTGCCTTCCTCGTGGGTTTAGGGAGGATGCCCAGGTCTGATGGCCACCAGTCCAAGGTCACGAAATTGGCCTTGTTTCCGAACATGAGGATCTCGGTTTTGCCTGAGTTTAATTTTAGGCAATTCTGTGACATCCAAGATTTGACCGCTCCCATACAGTCATGGAATTTCTTGCTCATGCCTACTTCTTGCCCTGATAGCAGTGACACTACAATTTGTGTGTCATCTGCATATGAAGTGAGACTAAAACCATGTGATCTGATCAGAGGGGCCAAGGGTGCCACATACAAATTAAAAAGGGTCGGGCTAAGGGACTATCCCTGTGGAACCCCACATGGTAGCGAAAAGGGGTTAGAGTAAAATTTCCCTAAGGACACTATTTGTTTCCTGTCAGTTAGGAACGCTTTTAGCAACCTCCACGCCTTGCCTTTGACTCCAAACTCCGACAAACGGTCCATCAGAAGGTCATGATGGACCGTATCGAAGGCCGCGGATAAGTCCTACATAATGAGGGCAGCCTCACCTCCTTGGTGCAGGGCTTTCCTAATTTCTTCCGTTGATTTTATCAGGGCAGTCTCCGTACTGTGCCCTTCTCTAAAACCATACTGAGTGGGATCCAGTAGCTTATTTTCGTAGAGAAAGGCACTCAACTGAGCGTTTATTTCTTTCTCCACCACTTTTGCTGGCAATGGGAGGCGGGAGATGGGCCTATAGTTGTTTGGATCCTTTGGACCCAGATTGTTTTTTTCCAAAAGTGGGACTATAGAGGCCATCTTCCAAGAGCTAGGGAAGTCTCCTGATTCAAACATGGCATTGAATACTAATGTCAGTGTGGTGGCAATCGGTTCCAGGGCTAGTTTGGCCACTGTCACTGGACAGGGGTCATAAGGAGATCCTGACTTGATAGAGCCCAGTAGCATCTTTGTATCTTTGATACAAAGTGGGGCGAATTTCTCAAGTGTAGGACATACTCCTATGACTTGCTTAGAACCAGTCATCAGATTTCCTATAGCTCCTTGCGGAAGTTGGTTGAAGGCTGAGAAGATAACTTCTACCTTATTTTGGAAGAACCTAGCAATTTCTTCACTCAATTCTTGACTTGACTCGACCCTAGGTGTACTTGGGGTCGCTAGCCTAGATACGGTTTTATAAAGTTCTTTGGAGGAGTTTTTTGCTAGGTTGATTTGATTTATAAAGAAGAGCTTTTTTGCACTGAAAACAGCTTGTGGCTAGTGCCGCTGGTGGCGCTCACTTGAAGCTTGCCCTGTGTTGACCTAAAACCTCGAAGACTGGGTTTGTGAGTAAAGTACTTACCTGTGAAATTGCATTCTTGTTTTCCTCCTATAGGATAACATTGCTCATTTGAAATATTAATCTAAGTCTTGATCTGCAAAGTATTGCTATTTCTAAAAACTGTATCTAACTTGTTGAACTGAAGTCCTGCACTAAGTATTCATTTACTGCATTGAAAAGTATTGCCAGTTTGAAAACTGTACTTACCTGCTACTAAGTTTCTTTGGTTCTAGTAATAAAAGTAACAAAGTAATATTTTTACAAACCATTGTTCTCGGATTTAGTTATTGAGTGTGTGTAATAATTTCTTGCCTGAATGTGTACAACAAATGCTTAACAGAGCCCTCTGCTAAGCCTAACTGCACAACCACACTACCACAAAAGAGAGCATTAGTATTATCTACTTTAGCCTCTGTAAAGCCTGTGGGGGGTATCCACTGGACTCTGTGCACACTATACCTTACTTTGGTATAGTATATACAGAGCCAGCTTCCTACAATCACCCCTAGTTTTTTGGACTGCTGCTGCTGGTTTTTCACTTCTGTAGGTGCACTGAGTCCTACCAAACAAGCCTCCGTGCAGGTGCTCTGCCATTAAAAACATGTATGTCTGATTGTGGGTTAACCAATGGCATAAGTTCACTTATTTATAAGTCCCTAATATATAGTAGCAGCGGTACACAGGGCCTGTAGGTTAAGTGTCCCTCGTGGACGGCAGTACTCATTGTACCAGCCCGAATGTAACAAATCAGAGCAAAGCAAAACATACCTCCGAGCAGTTATAAACTGTTAACGCAACTTTTTAAACCAATGGCAAAGCCCAGACCTTTCTTTTTAATATTTATAAGTTACCCCTAATTCAAGCCTACTGATCCCTAAAGATAGCGTGCATTATGTTATTTTATTAACTTTACATGTTCTGACAATAAATTGCCTGCATTGTTGTTTTTACTGGGCAAAGGGCTAGTAGCCCCATTGCGAGTATGGAGTAACACGCTGACCACTCAGCAGTGCTAACTCACAAATGGACTACTAAACATGGGGGGGCGCTAGAGGGCGCACTGCAAGATGGCCGCTCTGTAGAGCTGCTCCGCCGGCTAAGCTCACAATCCGTCAACAATCCTTGAAATCCGGGCCCGCCTCTTGCCATAGCCGTCTGCTACAGCTTCCTGAACGACTGTGGAGTATTTGGGCTGACTGTTGCGGACACAAACGCCGCCATTGCGGAGTTAGCAGCGTGTGTGACTCTGGGCCAGCGCTGGCAGCGTGGCGACTTGGGACGCGCTCGGACCGGGCGCTCGAGGTAGGCCGCGGCTAGCGCTGGGGCTGGGCTGGGAGTGCTAGGGGTGTGCTCGGCTCCCTGGGCCTGGCGTGCGGTGGACCGTGTGGCGGATCCTGGAGGACCGGTGGACATCCGGCCAGCGCACACCACGTTGACTGGAGGGCCGCGCTGCCTCCGGATCCCCGACCGCGCGGCCTCTCGGCGTCGGGTTTGGCTGGGGGCTGCGTTGTATTTCCTGGCCTCGCGGCCGGCCGGTGCGCAGCCGCGGGCCTGCTTTAGGCCGCTTCAGTGTGCCGTTCGTTTTCTCCTGCATGCTGCCCGCCAAGCGCCCCTTACCTGGCTAACTCTCCGCCGCTGCGCGCTCCTGCTTGGGGGCTTCATTGCCATCCGGGAGGCCTTCCTGCTACCACCGGCCTTGAGAACGGCTGCCAGAGTGGGGTAAAGACGCTTCGGGAGACCAGCGTCACCGTCGCAGTTCCAGTTGCAGTGACGCTTAGCCGCCAGACTTGCTGCAATCTGCGGGGCTGCCCACGTGTTACACGCTGTTGTGCTGCCTGCCTGCTACTGGCACTGACTGCCTCTGTCTCCTCTGGTCCGCTCTGACGGTGTCCCTCCTGGCTGTGCGCACAACTAAAGTGCTTGGACCTGTTTGTTCCTCCCTTACCCTGGCCTCCCTGCCGCTAGTGTCCAACAGAAGTACGACCCTGCTGTGCCCTTATTGCGTGGTACCCCCCCGGCCCCCACCTCCGGACCTGGCGCCAACCTGATGCGTCCGGCGGCCTGATCCTGCACTGGTTTCGGTGACGGCTGCTTGTTGACACTGTGTGGCCGCTAACTTGGGGACCGCTTTCTGCTGGTGCTCTTGGGGGTGCTGCACCTTACTCACGCTGCACCTGCTGTAGCCTCTCCGACCCCCCTACAGTAGACCTTGCAGGGGCATACTTAAGACATTGTGGAGGCCTGTGCTCACCTGCTTCACCAGCGTATCAGGCTGACTGGTCTGCGTGTGCGCCATGGGGAAGAGCCAACCACGCCTCACCTTTGAACCCCGGAAAACTGGCAGGTCGGCCCAGCATGCAGCTTCGGACTCGGAGGCGGACATTCCTAATGATCACTTAACTAATATTGATAAAACGCTCATTGCGGTGCAGGCCAGCCTGCAGTCCATCGATTGTAAGATAGGCCACCTCAATCTTCGCATGGATCACATGTCATCCAAATTGGACAAGCATGCACAGTGCCTGTGGGAGGCCGAGACGCGCATCTCGGATGCTGAAGATGGGTTGCAGCAGGTTACACAAAAGGCGGCCTCTATGGAGAAAGTCCTCGCCGTCATCCAGGCCCGTAATGAGGATTTGGAAGCTAGATCGCGCCGCAACAACGTGCGTATTACGGGCCCGCCAGAATCCACGAACACGGGCCGCCTTGAGACCTATGTGGAGAAGCTTCTACGAGTTATTTTTGGGTCGGAACAGCTGTCGCAAGTTCTTATCGTGGAGCGCGCCCATCGCTCCTTGGCTGCAAGAACCCCCCCCCGGGCGCCCCGCCTCGTCCTATCATTGCCCGCCTTTTAAATTATAGAGACCGGGATGCGATTCTCCGCCTTGCCCGGGAGAAGGGCACTATCACACATGAAGGTAATACCCTTGCCTTCTACCCCGATTTCACGCTGGCGGTACAGGAGGCCCGCAGGGAGTACCAGCCCGCCAAAAAATTCCTCCTGGCTGCACGTATACCGTACGCTATGCTCTATCCTGCAAAGTTGCGTGTAGAGGACAATGCGAAACACAAGTTCTTCACTTGCCCGAAATCGGCTTTGGATTTCGCTAAGACTGTATCCCGTCGCAACCGGTCCTCCAGACATGCGGGGGGAGACGAAACTGCGGGCTGCGACAATGCGGCTGATGGTCAAGGCGAACTTTGACTTCTCTGTGTTGAAGCGGTGCAGTGCCCCTGTTTTTTCATTTAATATTGTACTGGCTCCTGCCGGTGAAGCTTCTGGGGGGCTGCAGAATGTTCTGGACTGTGGCATAATTATATTGATTGCTAATGTCCCTTGCTTCCACCAACCCATTCTGTCCTTTCAGTTTACTGTTTTTTACCATAATGCTGGGACGGTTTATGACTCTCGCGAACAGGAGTGAAGCAATGTTATTGGTTCTTCATTGTATATTGTACTGTATTCTACTTGGCGGGGTCTCTGGTGGGTTGTGAAATGCTCTGGACAGTGGCTTACTTATGTAGATTGATAATGCCTTTCTGATTACATCAACACCGTTTTGCCTTCTCAGCGTATTGCTATTGCCATAATACTGGGAGGGTCCTTCTTCATGTTCAAACCAGATGCGTGACTTAGGGGCTGGGACTGGAAAGACACGATAGCTCGGTAACCTCCTACCTACACCGGGAGGGAGTTTGTGCTCGGCGCCCCCCTATATGGGTGTTCCCCATCATTGGTTACTCCTCGGTACTGTACTGAGGACTTGTTCCTGGGTGTTCGGGATGGCTTTAGCGTGTTGGGGTTGCTGAAGTGGGTGGGGGTGCTGTGGTGGGAGGGGGGTTTGAGGGTTGTTCATTCGGCCAGACGATTATTTGTTGCATTGGATATTGCTCACGCTTTCTGTTTACATTTTGTACGAGTGGTAGATTCCCCAATCAATATGCTTTACTTTCAATATGCACAGTAATAGTATGTCAATCTCTTGTCTAACATGGAATGTACGGGGACTAAATTCGCCCAAAAAGATCCGTCAGGTGCTAGCTCACTTAGATCGGCATCACATTAGCATTGCCCTTTTGCAAGAAACTCATCTGACACGACATACTGACCAGCTGGTTGGGGGTCGCTGGGCCGGCTTTCGTCTTGCCTCCTCCTATTCCTCTTACAGTCGGGGGGGTCCTTACACCGCACACACACTGACTCTGAGGG
Source organism: Calotriton arnoldi (assembly GCA_963921515.1). Lineage (NCBI taxonomy): Eukaryota > Metazoa > Chordata > Amphibia > Caudata > Salamandridae > Calotriton > Calotriton arnoldi. The sequence goes on along the minus strand of CAWUFW010000203.1, from coordinate 2,953,287 downwards.
TCGTTATGCTATAGTGCATGGCACACTAGTAGGTAAACTCGTCACCATCGTTAACTGCTATGGTCCAAATATAGATGATCCTGGCCTGTACGAGAGTCTTCTTGCGGTCCTACGAGACTGGCCTGATGCAGCGATTCTCTGTGGTGGGGACCTAAACACGCACCTGGACCCCAGCAAAGATAGGTCTAGCGGTAGGGACGGTCTCTCACCAGGGGCAGCTCATGTAATTAATTCCGGGCTGGTGGAATTTGGCCTGCTGGATATATGGAGGCATAGACATGTGGACACACTTGCAGGCACACATATTTTGTCAGTGCATGGCAGTTGGTCTCGCCTCGATTACTGGCTGGTGGGTGAGAGGGTGGCGGGCTGGGTGACTGAAGTAGAGAGTCTGCCACGCACTCTCTCTGATCACTGCCCTGTGCAACTCACTCTCTGTATTCCCTTGCTGACCTCTAGATCCTTCACTTGGCGTTTTCGCGCTGAGTCATTATTGGATCCTCTCTACTTGGAAACCATTCGCAAGGCCATTACACAGTACTTTGCCAACAATGCGGGGTCTGTAGATAGTGCTGGAGTGCTGTGGGAGGGTTTCAAGGCCACTATTCGGGGCACATGCATTAGTACAACGGCTGGTATTTTAAAAGACATACGGGGCCAAATAGCCCAGGTAGAAGCTACGCTGACCCGCCTTGAGCGCGACTATGAACATGCGCCCAGTGAGGTGACCCTGGCGTCCCTTAAAGAGGCCATACTCGAACATGCAAAACTGGCAGAGGAAGAACTGCAATATATTTCCAAGCGCTTTGTGGCTCGTTCCTATGGGGAGGGTGGGCGGCCGGGACACCACCTAGCAATGAAAATCAAACATCGCCTGAGCCCAGACATAATCACTAAGATTACAGACACATCAGGGCATGATCACTATAGCGTCACAGATATTACAGAACAGTTCAGACAGACATATGAGGCACTGTACACGTCCCAAGGCGGGACTGACTTTGTGGAACTCAATGCTTATCTGTCACAGGTGGCCATCGGGTGGTTGTCAGAAGGGCTGCGAGATTATTTGGGTCAACCTATCACGGTGGAAGACGTCCGCACGGCCATAGCCTCTCTCCCTAACAAAAAGGCTCCTGGCCCGGACGGCTTTACCTCTGAATTTTACAAGGCCTACGCTGAGGAGCTCGCCCCCTTTCTGCTGGAGATGTATGCGGAGGCATACGATTCGGGCGTCCTCCCCCCGTCCCTTCGGGAGGCCCTAATTATTACCCTATTAAAAAAGGACAAATCGCCTGTTCATTGCGACTCATATAGGCCACTATCGCTCATTAATACCGATGTGAAAGTCTTGGCGAAAATATTGGCCACTCGCCTTCAACCGCTGATGCAAATTTGGTCCTACCAGACCAATCTGGATTCATACCCACGCGATCTACATCTTATAACCTTCGCACCTTATTTGCTTTGTTCCACGCTCTCTCCCCTAACCTGCCGGCGGCAGCTGTCATGCTTGACGCTGCCAAGGCGTTTGACTCAATTGAATGGGGCTATTTGTTCTTTATCCTTCAGCGAATGGGCTTCTCTCCCTTCTTTGTTAACTGGGTCAAATTACTCTATGCACGACCTATGGCGCGGGTCCGAGTGGGGGGTCATACCTCAGACTCGATTTCCATAACTAGAGGCACTCGGCAGGGGTGCCCACTGTCACCGCTGCTGTTTGCTCTAACACTGGAGCCCCTGGCCTGTCTCATTCGACAATGTCACAAACATGCGGCTATTAATCTGCATCATCGCCCGCTTATTTCGCTTTACGCGGACGACATGCTGCTTTTTATACGGGAACCCCGCACCTACTTGGCGCCGGTTCTGCGGGAATACATCCGGTTTGCTCGCTTCTCCGGATTGTCTATAAACTGGTCTAAATCGGTGGTGATGCCACTAACAACATGTACACATCCGCATGAGCTAGAATCCCCCCTCGTGTGGGCGACAGAGTCGGTTAAATATTTGGGAGTTTGGATTCACTGTGATCCCGATATAGTACTCCGGGAGAATTATGGCACTGCTACAACGTGGCTGGAACATCAAATAGACAGATGGATTCGCCTTCCACTCTCTCTTGCGGATCGCATCGCACTTATAAAGATGGTGGTATTGTCGAAATTTCTATACCTTTTTAATAATGTGCCTATCCCTCTCTCTCAACAATTTTTTAAGACACTACGCACGCTGCTTCTTCGTTTAATCTGGGGGGGGGGGAAGCAGGCTCGAGTGGGCTGGCGAACTCTTCTTCTTGATTATAAGCATGGTGGCTTTAATGTACCGGATATTTATCTGTACTATCTATGTGCACAGGCACATTATCCACATTTCTGGTTCACACCTCATGACTTCATTCCACATGTGGCGGTGGAGCATTGGGATGCCCACCCCACACCGCTGAGCTCCATCCTTACCCACAGCCGTCGGCTTACGCCCCGCGACACAATCAACACCATCAATTCAACGATTGCTGCCTGGCAGGCATTGGGCCGCTTAGCTAAGAAACTGCCTTTATACTCTCCACTGCTTCCCATCGCTTACCATGCGGACATTTCAGTGTCGCACGAAGAGGGACTCATGCGCATCTTGGCTCAGGCGGGCATTGAAAAAATGCAGGATTTATTTCCTAACGGCACTTTTTTGACTTCTGCTGATACAGACTATATCCAACATAAAACCCTGCTGTTTACATTCTCGCTTCACAGATTGAGGGGTGCGTCGCAGGCCCACTTCCCTACGTTTCCTGCGGAACCTCCGACGTCCTTGGCCTTACACACCTTACTCACTAGCCCCACTAGACACAAGCTTGTTACTAAATTATATCGAGCTGCCAGGGTGGATAGAGCACTCCCCGAGGATAAGAGCCTGAATAAATGGAACGAGGGTCTAGACCCGCAGCTCACCCGAGAAGAATGGGAACACTGCTGTGCATTAACTGGCGCACTCACATCCAACGGGAACTTACGCATTATACATTTTAAATACCTTCACCAGACCTACCATACACCTCACCAGCTTTTTAGATATGGTCTTAGGGAGTCAGATGCATGTGCACTATGCGGTTCTTTGGGAGCGGACTTTTGGCACCTAGCCTGGTCCTGCAGCAAGGTGAGGAATTACTGGACTGAAGTGACTGCTAGACTATCCAAAATTATTGGAGTTGCCTTGATTTGCTCGCCTCTGGTGTGTTTATTGGGTCTGCTCCCTTTTTTAAAAGGTGCTACAGGTAAACTAGCTAGAGTAGCACTACTTATTGCAAAAAGACGAGTAGCGCTGGTATGGGACAGCAAACGGAGTCCCACAGTGACACAATGGCTCAAAGATTTGACATACTGCAGGGAAAATTTGGTGTTATATGCGGAAGAGCTACCTGTGACATCTCGACCAAATGATATCTGGGAGCCTCTGTTGATATATTTACGTTCCATTGCTCCGCATGATGCTCCTGACACTGTGACTGTATAATTACCATTATTATCGATGTCTAAGATGTATTATAACTGCAACTGCACTGTCGAAATTGGAATCTACCCTTTGTGTATGTACTTTCTGGCCACGTTTTTGTTTTATAGCATTGTTCCCTTTTTTTTTCTTTGTCCTTCCATATTGTCATTACTTTGCATTGTCGTCTTCATGTATTGTATGACGCTCCATGGAAAATCATAAATAAAAAACAAAAAAACAAAAAAATGGACTACTAAACATGGTACTTCAAGGTATCAAGCAAATCTTTGCATTAAACCCAACTTGTTCCTCAAATTGAATTTAATCTAACTTGCACAAATGGCAACTTTAGAAAGTTACCATAACAGGCTGGTGGGAGGTCCCCCCCGACTCAAGTCGCGACAGCCATACAAGCATTAAATGCAGAAATCAGACACCAAGAATCATGTTTCTGTCCTTTATTACAAGCTACCATATTGCATGCTTCCATGCGCCCTCGGCCCACTAATTCTGCAAAGGAAAGTAGTGTTTCAGCTTCACCAGCTAGTTAGTGGTAGCCAAGCCTGTCTTGGAGATCAGTTGAAGGCATTCTTCCCAAGCCCCTCCTCCACCCATGGCAAAGCTGTGGAAGCCCTTGTGCTCTTTTCTGCCTGGTAGGTGACCTTAGAAGGCATTTTACATCCACTGCCTGCAAGAGAGGATTGGAAGACATCCATCTCTTTCTCACCTAAGAGACTAGTGAAAGCCTTACACTTTCCAGGCTGAGAGTCCGAGATGGAAGTCATTTCACTCTCTTTAGTCTACAAAGGATCAGTGGCATCAGTCCTCTTTTCGTGCCATCCCCTCTTCTCACAAATAGACTTAATCAAATGAGTGTGGGTCCCTAAATATGCAGGCGAAGGAAAGGCCACACTGGAGAAAAACAGCAGACTAGACCCCCGTGCCTGGACAACTTCTGAGTCCTGCTAGATAACTCATGGGCATGTCTGTTTATCTCCAGATAGTGTGTTGATGCTCTAGGCCTCTTCTGCATAACTCTTTCTTACCAGAGTTGCATTTTTTGCTAAAACATAAAGTGAGGCCAGTTTGGAAAATTAGACTCTGAAACTTAATTTGGAGAGCCTGCTCTTGTGTAGATCATTCTATCATTCTGGTTCCTCTTCCACATTTTACATTTGCCATCTGATAGAGACTTCTAGCCACAGATTTTTTTTTACCTTACAATTATCCCCAGGCGTCACACTGAATCCGGAAAGTTTTCGTGAGCCGTACCCTTGTGCGCTGGTAAGTGGCATCATTCAGCTCCGCGTGGCGTTGTTGGCATTGTCCAAGCCGGAAGTGATGTACTCGGTGCCTTTATAGGAGTCACCCCAGCTTGCTAACGTCCGTTGTTTTCTTTCAGCGCTGTTCTGGAGAGAGCTACCCCTAGTCACTTTTTAACTGTCCTTTTTGGACTTTATTCAAAGTTTTTTGAGAAGTTTTTCTCCTGGTGAGGCACGGATGTCATCTAGGAAGGCCGGCCTCAAGCCCTGCAGCACCTGTTGCCGATCGATGTCTGTGACAGACTTGCACCTTGTTTGCCTTTGGTGCCTCGAGTTTGACCATCGTGTGAAGACCTGTGTCGACTGTCGCACAATGAATTTGAAGGCCTTGAGGAAGCAGTCCCTCAAGCTCCTGGCGGCTGAATGTGCGACACCGTGAATTTCTCGCTCCCAGGAGGAAGGTCCCAGGATCAGTTTTGGAGTCCAAGATCTTTGTCGAAGTAGTCTGGTCACGCCGATAAGTCGTATCGCAAGAAGAAGAGTAAGACGTCTAAGAGGTCTTCAACTTTACCTCAGCTGACAAGACGAGGCAGCGTCAACATTCGAGGCCTGGCTTTGCGGTTGGGCCAGCACCTGGTTCGGCTGCGCTCTTCCCTGAGTTTACGGGAACTGGAGCGACCCGCTCAACTCCAGGAAATGTATGAGCCATGCGCCTTATCTTTGAGTGACCCATTCCCACTGGCGCACGGTTGGGCCCCATGGTTTCGGGGCTTCTGTGAACAGGACGATTGCCCACTGTCCCGCTCCGCGGAACCCCAATTTCTTCACACTACACCCTACCCGGAGACCTTGATGGTCCAAGTCTCTACCTCCCATGTAAATCCTGGTGCATTCCCTACTGCCCCACCGGATAGGGAATGCAAGACGCTGGACACCTTAGGTAAGAAGATGTTTTCTTCCACTATCCTGGCACTGCGGTCTGTGAACACCGCACGCCTTTTGGGCTTCACTCCTATGCTCTATGGATTTGGTTGCGCAGGTGCTGCCCACGGTTCCGAAAGAGGCACGGGCCATGCTCTCCCAGACTATTGCCGACAGGAGAGATGCAGCTAAGTTCATAATCAGATGTGGACTGGATACATCTGACTCGCTGGGCAGAGCTGTTTCCTCAACAGTGGCCTTACGGCTCCACGCCTGCCTGAGAGCAACTGGCTTTTCAGGGGATGTCCAAGCATCGCTTATGGACATGCCCTTTGATGGCTTCCGTCTCTTCGGAGACTAGGTGGATTCAATGCTAAAGCACTTTAAGGACAGCAGGAGTACGGCCAGGTCCTTGGGCCTTTCCATGGCCCCTCCCCATCCTGCCTTTCACTCATTTTGTGGCCATGGAAGTGGCTTCCAGACGCGTCAATACCCTCCCAGCCACTGTGGCGCGCAAGTTTCCCAACCTCTGTATGGCTGAGGATGCGGTACCCACAGACCCCGTGAGTCGGGCAGACAGAGGTCAGGCCAGTCCATCTGCCACCCACCACCCCCCGATCAGGCTGACATTGAAAGCCTTTCTACCCTCCATCAAGGCAAGACTAGTGCAGGTGTTCACAGACAAAACCCCTGCCATGTGGTACTGCAACAAACAAGGTGGGGTGAGGTCGTGGACTCTTTGTCAAGAGGTCCTGCGTCTCTGAACATGGCTGGAACATCAGGGCATATCCCTGGTGATTCAACACCTGGCAGGCTCTTTGATCCACAGGGCAGACGAACTCAGCCGAAGATGCCTAGCAGATCATAAGTTGTGTCTCCATTTGGAGTTGGTGCAAGGTCTCTTTCAACAGTGGGGGAGCCTTGGTTAGATCTCTTCACCACCACTGAGAAAGTGCAATGTCAGCAGTTCTGCGCACTTGAGTTTCCAAGGCGGCTCTCGCTCGGAGACTCTTTTCTTCATAAGTGGAGCTCAAGCCACATATACGCCTATCTGCTGTTGCAGGGATTCTGCGCACACAGAACTATGCGTAGGATTATGGAACCTTACTGCATAGGGACTGAGTCATCCTACCACCTTAGTACCCATGAGCCCAGGACCGACTAGCTATAGTGTCTCACTTGCTCTCCTACTCACTCACAGAGAAACAAGTGATTAGACATCCCAGAACACAACACTCCCGACTCTCTCAGGAATCGCGGTTGCAAGAGACACCCTTTCGCTCACACTCTTGTACTTGTCCACAATAAGATCTGACAGAGACACGAACAAGTTGAAAATATTTATTTTAACTAAAGTGCTCTAATATGCCATATGCGTGCCACAACAAGCCGGAAAATGCTTAACACTAATATGGTAAGCATAGCAATTAGTCCGTAAATCATGAAAGGAGCAGTCATTATAAAAAGATAGTGTAACCTAATCTCCCTCCCCTTGTGTAGAAGCAGAATGGTTTTATATCAGAAGATCTCTGGGTGTTATCTGCAGATCCCGTACCTTAATCTATAGATGGTAGATCTACATCATAGATGCTGTCTTGTTCTTCTCCCTGGAACGGTCCCTCTCCAAGTGTCTGCTACCTATTCGTATATTCCAATAAGACCAAAGTACGTATTCCCAAACAACAGCTGCATCTGTATGTTGTGTCTAGGGGCTAGGGCCTGACCAGAAAAGAATAACAAGGGGCATTGTTGTTCAACCTTGCACACAATGTTCAGACTAAATCCCAGGAACACGGCAAAAGAGGCAGTTACAAAATAAACTTGTGTAGTAACGTGCGCAAAGCAGAGAACAATCTGCAGCGTGCTCATGCTAACTTAGAGAAAACGACAATGTCCACATGGGCCATGTGACACTGCCCATATCACTCCTGCCCAGAGTTCTCAAGAAGATCATGAACGGCCGGGCCCAAGTCATTCTTGTGGCTGCAGACTGGGCTCAGAGATTTTGGTATCCTGAAATGTTGAGCATGTCCATCGGTCCTCCGACCAGGGTGCCTCTTCGGGAGGATCTTCTGTCGCAGCAGCAGTGAGGGTTCTCCACTCAAACTTGTCAACAGTCCGCCCTCTTGTGTGGAGATTGAGCAGCGACAGTTGACAGCTTTCGACTTTCCGCTCGAAGTCTGCAATGTTATCTTGGCAGTCCCTCCACCAAAACTGTATTCGCCTGCTGTTGGGACAAGTATTGTACATAGGTTCTTGAAAGGTTTGTAACATATGTTCCTCCTTCTCCCTTCATAATGCCCCAGTGGGACTTTAATGTAGTCCTGCCTTTCCTGATGTGTGCTTTCTTTGAGCCCTTGCACAACTGTCCTCTCAGGCTCCATACCATCAAGCTGGCCCTCCTAGTGACAACCACATCTGCCTGGAGGGTCAGTGAGCTTCAGGCTTTGTCATCCAAGCCTCCATACTTGAACATCTACCCAGACAAGCTCGTTCTATGAACTAGAGCTTCTTTTCTGCTAAATGTCGTCACTCCCTTTCATGTCATCTAGTCCATCACCCTGCCTACTTTTTACGCTGTGCCACATCTCTCTACTAAGGAAGAGGAGCGACTTCACCAACTGGACACAAAAAGAGCGTTGTTGTTCTACCTTGACCGCACAGAGTTGTTCCGGGCGGACAACCCAGTCTTCGTGGGATAGGAAGAAAGAAGAGGAAGGTCGTGCAAAGGCTGACCATCTCCCAGTGGATCGTGCTCTGCATTAAAATCTGCTATTGATTGGCTAAAAAGCAATCCCCTGAGAGTTTGCATGCTCATTTTACCAGAGCTAAAGCTGCACCGCTGCTTTAGCACGTGGAGTTCTGGCCTTGGACTTCTGCCATGCAGCAACATAGGCTTCCCTGCAACTACTGCCCGGGCAGTCAGGTCCTTTGGGACAGGCACTTTGCCTGTTCGGTCCTGCTGGACTTTTTGGTGTGGAATTGTTTGGCAGACCCACCTCCCGAGAGGTATTGCTTGGGTATCTATTCTAAGGTAAAAAATCTGCGGCTAGAAGTCTCTATCAGGTGAACAAGTTACTTACCTTCGATAACGCCTTATCTGGTAGAGACTCTATCTAGCCTCAGATTCCTTACCAACTCACCCATCCTCCCCGCTCTGCAAACAGATTTCAGGGCCCTAGCTTTCCGCACCAGTTCTCAGTGTTCTTCGTGGCTCCGCACTCCTGGTGTAGAAAGTCGCGAAAATAAATTGATCTCAGCATGCTGGGCTGGCACCTATATAGGCACAGAGTATGTCACTTCCTGCATGGACGATGCCACGCAGAGCTGAAGGACACCACCTACCGGCGCACAGGGATACTGCTCACAAACATTTTTGGGATCTAGTCTGACGCCTGTGAACAATTCTAAGATAAGGAATCTGCGGCTAGATAGTCTCTACCAGATAAGGCTTTGGCGAAGGTAAATAACTTGTTCTTTGAGACCTCAAAGGAGACTTTTTTCTTTTTCGTGTGGGTTACGCAATCATGCAAACACTCAATCTGAAGCTGTTCTTAATTATCTAAAGTATTTCCCTAGCCTTACTTGGAATCCTCTTTTCTCCTCCCTCTCCATGGTAATTTATAGATTCTGATAGAGACTTCTAACCACAGATTCCTCATGCTTTGAATATTCCATCAGGCGTCGGACTGGACCTGGAAAATCTCAAGCATTACCCCTGAGTGCGGACAGGTGGTGCCATGTAGCTCCATGTGATGTATATAGATGCCACCTATGCACGCTGATATCAGTTCCTTTCTTTCTCTACCAACAAACGCAGATCTTGAGCGACCCTAAATTCTTTTGAGGCTTAAATTTTCGATTTTCTCAACACTTTTCTACAGTGTGCAAGGAAATTGTCGCCTCTCAAATCTAAAGGGTTTAAGCCTTGTGTGGAATGCTACAAACAAATATCTGTGACTGACCTGCAAATGGTTTGCATGTGGTTCCTGAGGTCGAACCACGCATCCACGTCCTGTAGTAACTGCTCCTTGATGCTCCCCAAGGCTGTTGGGGATCAGGAAGCAAATATGCTGCGAACCACCACAAGCCTCACATCGCAGCTGGTCAAGGTCCAAGTGAAGTTTGCGTGACAGATCGTCGTCAAGGTCCAAATCTGTGGGCAAGTTCAAGAAAAAAAACACAGGCAGTCCAAGTGTGACTCAGCACCACTCTTGTTCTCCTGAGAAGGTGCAAGATGGTCGCCATGCCTCTAGGTCTCACTCCTGAAGCAGTTCCCTTTCGGAAACGATTCTGACCCTTGTAAAGCAGCAACCCGATTTTCCGGGGCCATGAGTGATGCCCTTCTGTGAAATTTTGCCACATTACTGACTCAATCTGGTATGCTGTAAGGGCCCAATTAGTCAAGAGGCCTCCCAACTGGGCTTTGCTGGCAGGTCCGCCCTAGACACCAGTCATACCCACTGCTTTTGCTCTGGGTTCCGGACCAACATCAGTAACGGCTCTATCTCCTGTGCCACAACCCACACCGGAGTGTGATCTGCCTATGCCAGCGCCATCGACAATGGGCAACCCATAGTGCTGTCCGACATGGAGAATGCGCTGCCACAACCGAGGCTGCGTGCTGCTTTAATGGAGCAGGAGTCCACTAGCCATCCCTTTCATTTCAATATGGTGCCCCTGCCCCTTCGGAAGAGCTCATGTCTTGCTTGATTTGTTTGGCACAAATGCAGATAACAGTGGCTATGAAGCTGGGGACAACCTTGCCCAGCCATACCATGAGGACGACTAGGTATGAAGACTCCATGATGCCAGTGCACTTGATACTGCCCCAGACACTGGGTTTGTCTCTCCTCCAGTCCTTGCCTTAGAGGAATGTGCTCCTTTGCAGTGGTTGTGCAGAGGTCGTCAGAGGTCCTTGATATTCAACTCCCTACTCAGGACTTTAAGATCAATGTATTAACTGAGGTGCTTCAGCCTTGTCAAACAAATTCCGAGCCCCTACTTCCCCCAGCCCGGTCTTCTGTGTCTCCAGTTGCCACAGCCCTTAAGTCTCTTAAGCATGCTCTTGATGGGAAACAGCCACCCTGTCGAAGTTAGTATCCAACATTTTCTGCCAGGGTCGCAGACGATAACTTTGGGCAAGTGGCTCCTGCAAATTAAATGGGTTTACTCCTAACCATTCCTTGAAACTCCGCTGCCCCGTCCACCATCCTCAGACCAGTTGATGGAGGACCATCCGACCCAATTGCATCAGAAAGATCAGGCATTTTCGGTCAGAGGAACATAGAAAGGGTGCTGGCACCAGATTTTGGTTTTGGTTGTTGCTCCCGCTACTACTTGGTGCCGAAAAACGACAAAGGCCTCCGTCTCAAGTTAGACCAGTGCCCACTCAATACCTTCCTGCAGAAGGAAAAATTCAAGATGTTTACCCTGGCTCAGGTCTTGACTGCCCTTGAGCCTGGAGACTAGATGGTAGCGTTAGAACTGCAGGATGTTTTTGTCCACATCCTCATCCCCCACATGCCTTACCTCCAGTTCACGGTGGGCTAGGAGCATTTTCAGTTCACTATGCTACCCTTAGGCCTCACCAGTGCCCCTTGGGTGTTCACAAAACTGATGGTGTGGTTGCATCACATCTTCAAAGGTTGGGGTCTCAGCCTTCCCCTACCACGACATTTGGCTATTTAGGATGGACTGGCCTCAGGTATTCAACACCCACTTCCAGACTATGGAAAACCTTGTAGTTGGGGTTCACTATCAACATGGTGAAGTTTCACTGGACTCCTTCGAAGATGCTCCCCTTTATTGGAGCCGTTCTGCACATGGTGTGATTTCAGACTTATCCTATGGGTGTGGAGAATCAAAATTTGATCCATGATCTCAATATTTCAGCCTTGGTCCTGGATTTCAATGAGGATGACTCTGAAGCTGCTGGGGCTGATTGCCTCCTGTATCCTGCTTGTCAAGCATGCCAGATGGTAAATGCGGGCTCTGCTGTAGGATCTGAAGTCGCAGTGAGCAAAGAATCAGGGTAATCTCTCTGATCAGGTCCAGAGTTCGTCTGAGACTGCACATGACCTGCAGTGGTGGCTGCTGGACCATGATTGGGTCATTGGCAGGCCCCTCTCCCTACCCCACTCAGAACGAACAGTGGTGACCAATGCATCATTTCTGGGTTGGGATGTCCACCTGGTGTAGGTGGTGATGAAAGGTCTCCGGTCTCCAGCGAAGGCTTGACTTCATAATAGTCTGTTGGAACTCTAAGCCATCAGATGGCAGTTGAAAGTTTTCCTTCCTTCCATCAAACGGAAACTGGTGCAGGTTCTCATGGACAACACCACTGCCATGTGATACTGCAACAAGCAGGGCAGGATGGGGTTGTGGGCTCTGTGCCAGGAGACCCAGCACCTGTGTACATGGCTAGAAAGTCAGTTTTTCTTCCTGGTGGTGTGCCATCTAGCAGGATCTGTCAAAGCCAGGGTGGACTAACTCAAGCGTAGACGCTTTGCAGTTCTCAAATGGCACTTACATCCAGAGGTGGCAGAATGATTCTTCTACAAATAGAGATAACCTTGGCTTGATTTTTATGTCACCTCTGAGAACTCACAATGTCGGCACTTCTGCGTGTTGGAGTTTTCGAGACATCTCTTGCTCAGAAATGCATTTCTTCGGGACTTGGGAGCCATGTATGCCTTTCTGCCAATACCTCTCTTTCTCGGAGTACTGAAGAAGATCAGGACCGACCAGGCCCCAGTCATCGTAGTGATCCCAGTTTGGGCATGGAGAGTATGGTATCCCGAATTCCTGGACATAAACATCTGTCAGGCTCCCCCTTCAGGAGGATATCTTACTGCAGCAGCAGGGCTGGGTCCTGCCCCGAACCTGCGCACGCTCCACCAACATCCTTGGGAATTGAGTAGCGGCAGTTGAGCGCTTTTGATCTTCCTCCCAAGGTTGTCGTCTTCTTGCAGCTAGGTGTCCATCCACCAAGTCTGTATATGCCTGCTACTGGAACAAGTTTGTGGCTTTTTTTTTCTCTGTAGTTTTATATAGCATATACTTGACCCGAAGGTTTCAGGTATCAGAGCGCTTTACATGAGCTGGAGTTGCGTTACACAAGGACACATTCATTTATGTTTTTTTGTTAGGCACGGGGAGATTAAGTGATTTGCCCAGCATCACAGGATGTTGAGCGTCCCTGCCGAGACTCTAACCTGGTTCCCCAGCGTCTAGGTCGGCCGCTCTATCTGTAAGGCTACATCCTCTCCCCATCCACTCTGCTTGGTGCGCTACAAAGCAAATTGACCTAAACTGTCCAAAGGGCTATTGTTTGTATTTTCCCGCGCCCAGCAAGGGCTTCCTTTGGGCACCCTTGAAGGATATTTGTCAGCTAAATCAGTCTTTTTATGGTTGCCAGACTATCCATCATTTTTTAAATCACCTATAGAGATGTGTTTTCTCAGGGGTTTACAGTATGTTTCCACCTTCTCCATTTATTATGTCTCAATGGGATTTAAATTTAGTCCTCAGTTTCTCGTGTGTGCCCCCTTCAAACCTCTGCACAGCTGTCTTCTGCTGCTGCTTACCCTCAAGACAGTCGTTCTTGTTGCCATAACATGGGCACAGTGGGCGAGAGAGCTACAAGCCCTATCCGTCAACCAACCTTACATCACTTTTTACCAGGACAAGCTGGTTCTATGGACTCGAGCCTCCTTCCTCCCTAAACACAGAACCTAACCCTTCTGGCCTTATTTGCTCTACCTCAACTTCTAAAGAGGAGGAGAGATTCCTTTGAATGATCCAAAAAGGCTGTGCAGAAGACGATCATCTCTTGCTGGTTCGTGCTCTGCATTCAGATCCTGCTATGCATTGGCCAAAAAGCAGCCTCTGAAGGGCTTACGGCTCACTCCACCAGAACTAAGGATGCTAACACTGCATTTGCATGTGGGGATGCCTGTCCTGGATATTTTACAGGCAGCTATGTGGGTGTCCCTTCTTACATTCATGAAGCATTGCTGTCTGGTCAGCCAGATCCATCGAGAGGGACTTTTCGCCCACTCGTTCCTGCAGGACTTTTTGGTTTGTCATTTCATAGACCTACCACCTGGGAGGTACTGCTTTGGTATCTCTTCAAAAAGTAAGGCATTTACAGTTAGACTTTCTATCAGAAGAACAAATTGTCTACCTTCGGTAATGCTCTTTCTAGTAAAGACCATCTAACTGCAGATGCCTCAGCTTTTGAATATTTCCCTAAGCATCAGACTGCAACCGCAGATTCCCACTGACCCTACCATCCCCTCTCCCCCATTCTGTGAACTGGACTCTTTCCACATCAAAAGGTCCCAATTAGAAATCTGCACCCTGGTCACAACCGATTTGGAGATTGGATTCCTCGTCTGAGGGCTTGGACAGTTCAGAAAATAACTGATGTCAGCGTGCATGGGTGGCACCTATATTGGGCCCCATGTGTCACTTCCGGAGCAGCAAAAGACACACAATTGATGGACGGAATGCAGAACAAATCAAAACATTCACCCCCAGTCAAGAGATCTGGGTTAAATCCATCATTCTTTTGCTCACCATGCCACCCCAGTTTAGACCTGGCCATATGCAGAGCGTTGAGCCGCATGATGCAACCTAACGGCATACAAGAGTACTGCTTGAAATTTTCTATATCAAATCTGATGCCTGGGGGTATTTTCAAAGGTGAGGCATCTGCGGTTAGATAGTCTCTACCAGAAAGAGCGTTTCCAAAGATAACTTTTTCGTCACTGCTTACTGTGCCTGACTCAAGACTATGCTGATGCTACTTCAGCTTTGGATGTCCAGATCGCTTTATTTGGTTGTTTTCTTTTTACCTGTCAGAACTGCAGCTCTGGTAGGCATTTGCAATATGGAATGTAATAATACCTCACGAGGCCCAGAATGGTATCTGTTTCAGGCACTCCGCTATATAGATTACCCTGGCGTTTTCATATTTGAAGTTTAATGGCTCCATCGGATACACCCGCCAAGTATCCTTAGTGCTTCATCCATTTTTAATCCTACAAACACTTTCCATTCTGGCTATTGGACCAGATTATTGTAACAGTTGCATGCTTCGGTTAAGCAGTGTCTATGATCTGCCATATTTCATTATATTTGATAATATCGCCAAAGTAAGCCTCCAGATGCAATTAGGTGATTCATGATCAGTAGATGTGCACTGTGCCCCATGAAGGTGGAAGTGCATGACAATGGCGGCAGCAGTAGAGGAAAACTGACTCATTAAGTTCTGTTGAGCTCAACCTACCTTGTCCTTTTCTCGCCGCCGATTGTATGTTCAACTGTTTTTCTTTTCCCTTACGCTCTCTTCCGTCTGCAAGGTCACTTGTGGTGCTGTACAAAATTGCTAACTAAAAAAACATTTTATATTTTGAATAATGTTTGACATGACAGATCGCGGTCTTCTTCTGGTCAGATGCGCCATCAAGTTGCCCACTCATGGCTTTGACTGACTGTCAAAATGGGACTGGTTTATTTATTTCAAGAAAGTCAATCCAAAACCGGATGCTTTTCTCTTCTTTTTGTATGAGGACAGTTGGAGAGTGAGTACAAGTAGGAATCCAGCATTGTCTTAACTTTCAGTGCTCATATTCAGTGTGTGCGTGAAAATGTGCTTGGTTATTAGGGCGTAATAAGGATGTTGTCAAATACACAAGTCTCCCTGAGCATGCACCTCATGGGTATTTCAAGAATCCAGAACCATTGTATCTGAAACGATGTGAAACTGACCTGCCACTGCTTTAATTAGAGCCACGTCTATAAAGCAGACCAGGTCTGGATGGAAGTCCGTACAGTTCTTATTCCGAGGGTCTGAACATACATGTGTAAATTACTTTCTTTTTGAGGAATTCCGTTTCTTTAGGGTGTTGCCATACAATGTCCATGCATTTTTGAATTGTCACTGTTTTACCTAAAAGGCTACATCATTGATAGCTTTTGGTATTAGAGATGGGCCTTTCCATTCAGTGTTACATTAAGCGGGTCACGAAACCATTACTTGGTCCTGCACCCTAAACGGAAAGTGGTTTTTCCTCGTTAGAGTATGGTTTCTGATGGGTTTGTCTACTAGGACGAACCACAGGCTTTAGTCACTCATTTGTTTTCTAAATAGACATATGTTCAAAGGCGCTGAGGCCTACTGACTTGTTATATATAAAAAAAAAAAAAATTTAAACTGCCAGCCTGTCTTTGCAATATTCCGTTTTGATCATACTAGCTTCCAACTTAGCTTTTTATATGACATAAATCGTTTTACATGAACCACATTTTTTGGGATGGTACACTAAGATAGCAAAGGTCTTGTTGCTTAGGTGTTCTTTAGTTTCATTGTGATTTTTAGGTCTATTTAATAGAATGATACATGTAATAACCTCATGCATTCATGGTTAAAAACATTTACAAACAAGAGTCAAGCATTTGCCTTCTTTTCTGTTTTAGGCGCTGGCGTCTCTCTTTTAAATGACCATATTTATGTGGTTGGGGGCTTCGATGGGACAGCACATCTCTCTTCTGTGGAGGCATACAACATCCGGACGGATTCCTGGACGACAGTGACCAGTATGACCACCCCAAGGTGCTATGTGGGTGCAACAGTGCTGCGAGGGAGGCTTTATGCCATAGCAGGGTGAGGCACTATTATCTTGCATGGCTTTTTAGGTCGAGCCTAGCGCAGCGCGCATGCGCTGCTCTATGGGAGGCTTCTTGTGAGCACTCCAAACTTCTCCGTGTGGCTAGGACTTCCCCCACGCATTAGGTTGGTTGTTGCCTGTGTCATTTATTTTTCGTAGCCTGCAAATGGCTAAAGGCAGGCGCATGTCCCACCTCTTTAGCAAAGGTTCACTCCCAGAGCGTTTTGCTCTCGGGAGCGAGCAGAGGCGCGCAGGGGTGGCAGCTGCATTCCTTGTGGGTCAGGTTACATGTGTGCATTCCTACGCCTCCTCTGTACTTTCCCAGAGACAGGTTCCAGCCTCCGCCGAGCTCTCTCAGCTGTAGTAGCAGGTCCCAGCCTATCTGCACCCTCCCCCGTTGGGGTCACAGTCTGGTTTCTACTCTCCTCGGTTTCCTGTCTCGCGCTCCCCTGTGCGTCCCCGGTGCTGTTTTCCAGGCTATTGTTTCCCGGGTTCGAGGCTCCCAGCCTCCAGGAGGTGTTCTCTGTTGTCACCGACGAGCCTCTCCGCTCCTGTCTGCATCATGTGGCTAGAGGGGCGGGTGCAACCAAGTCCTCTGTCCCCACGTACACACCCCCCCCTCTCTCCCCGCTGCAGTCCTGGCTCGTGCCTCCTCCGCCCCTTGCCTGCACAGTCTCCTCGCAACGTTGCGCTCCCTGCATGCCTGCTACTCCTCGTCTCCACAGCCTCCCTACCCACACCCCTCTCCCTGCAGCAGCGCTCCCCCCCCCCGCTCCCACTCTACTCGCCCACACCCCAGCCTCGGGATCCGTGGCCACTGTAATTGCGGGACAAAATTGTAAAGTCAGGAGGTGTCGTAGTTTACTATGGGAGTATAACAACATTCCATCTCAATTTATAGAGCGCTAAGACCAGAAAGTGACATCGAAGCGCTAGGGTGGTCCATATGTTGCACCATGTTCGACAGACACATATTGAAAAAAAACTAGAAACGCACTCGGTATTTAAATGTTTGTTTTCTGCTTAGACGAAACAGGAACCGAGGTGGACCTGCTGCCTGGCGACCTTTCCCCATCACAGGGGAGTGAAAAGCCAGTAGGGCTGGGCCCGAGAAAGCCGCTGCTGCAACTTTCTGAGGCTGTAGCACCTCCGAAACTCTCTCCAATTCCTGTACACTAGCTCATGCCATGTCACTCTGGCTTCCAATGCAGAAAGGATTTCCTAATCTACAACAAGGCACCTTTACTACTCCACGGACCAGTGAATTAGACAATCTTGAAGCTCCACTCATCTCGGCAAAGAACAGCCTACTTCAGTGGTGTCAAAGATTACAAGTGATGTCAAACATTGCACCACATGTTCAGTGATTTCATACTAGGGCCACGAATTATGCAGCAAGAAAGGACCAAATTATGCAGCATGGTTGACTAAATTATGTGGCAAGAAAAAGTCAATTACGCAGCGCAATGCGGTACATTTTGTGATGGTATTACTTCATTCATTATTTTTACATTTCTACTCATGGTAACACTGTTTGAGCAAAGATTTCCCCTCATTAGCACCAGTTAAACAACCAAATACAGCCATAAGGAATGAAAGCTGGCCAGTCAACCTTTGCGAAGGGCCTTCCACTTGCCGGGAGCATGTGTCGCCATGTTTTTAGTAACTTTTGAACCTTGTTTGGAGCTTGAAACGTCTTTTTTGTTCAAATCTGCACATGACGCAGCATTGTGTGTTAAATGCAGCAAACGATAATGACAATCGCATAATTCCAGTGCCTCGCTTTCATTACTCGGTGCGTGCCTAATATCTGGCCTTCAGCAGTTTGCAACGATATAATCGTTTCAGCGGCATCTCTGCATTCGATTAAACAGTCTGACAAACGAGGGACAGCCCAGCTGGCTAGCGCTTTATAGGCGAGGCCCCTCACACACCCTTGACCGCCTCGCTGTCTCTCGCCATGTGTTTCAGGCTGAGATGCCCCGCCTTTGTCTTACACTTAATACACACACATGGCCACAAAAACACCTGTTACCACAGCAGTCCCAGCCGGGGCCAAACACGTAACCTCTGCCCTCAAGTGTCAGATGTCAGCGTGGTGATGCACCCAACCCCACAAACACTAGTCCTGGGGCCCTCTGTCGATCCACGTGGCACTCAACAAAATAGTGTATTTTGGGGCTAACAGTACCCATACCAGGCACCAACCCCACGCTAAAGTTTGCAGGCTCTTGCATTCTGGGCTTGCTCTCTTGTTCATCCGTTATAACCGGCAGGACTACAAACCCCAGAATTCAACGGCTAGTGAGAGCTTGTTAGTAGTTTATAGGCTGTGGGGCCATATAAACTGTATTGTGCTTTAAAATTGGTTTGAAAACTTACCAGTTTCGGATTGGTTAGAAAGACTAGCAGTATTACACTCGCTTCATCTGGTTTTGGCCCAGGACATCGCAGGTTTCAGTAGGCCCACCTTAATTCTTCTCTCATTGGCCGAGCCTCGGGCAGGCTGCAACTTGGAGTCACTCTGTGATTGGCTGAAACTGTGATAGCTGTAAATAGCTACCTCGGTGCACGAACTAGACTAGCCCCGGGGCACAGTCAGACTGGCGCTGGACAGATGATGGAACAAAGACCATCCAGGACACTCCGGAAGGTAGTTGATAATTATCAGACTGTTTTCATATAATTATTTTGGTTTTTGTGACACATTGGCTATTCTGATAATGTGTTGCATGGCTAAACACTTGTAAGGTCCCAAAGGCGAGACCTATTGGCTATGCCAATGCTTGTTAGGAGTAGCCAATAATAGGAGAAGGGTGGCATTTGGAGCAGGTGAAGGGGTTGCACCATCACAGCATTGTATAATTGTATAATGTTTCTAAGGTCCTGTGTACTGGTTACAGCTAATGCATCGCACGTTCTCCTGCCTCATTCATCCATCACTTCAGATGAAACCAATATGCTATGCAACAGTCCTGAAACTGCAGTCCAGAATCCCCCAAAAAGGCATCCATTTCTTCACAGAAATATCGTTGTTGCTGATACCTGCAAGTGCCTTTCCTTTCTAAATGTTGCTTATGTATTTCATAATCCACTATCTTACCCAGAAAATCAGTATCCACATTCCTAATTTTTGCCCAGAAGTGATTATGCCTCACCTCACATGATATTTGTGTGCTTCGTTTTTGCAGTGTGAATCTTTCCTGAGATTCACATGCTGTTTATTATTCTGAGTCACTAACCTCTAATTTCCATAAAACTGGGCTAGCCTGCCAACCAACTTTACTGGGATATCTGAAAGGTCTTTTAAGATTTTTACCTAATGACAAGTCTCTTTGCATCCTATCTCTGGTTGATCTTCCTCTAAATCGCTGTTTTGGGGGCTAAAACCCCTGATGGATCCCATATCCTATCTGGGTGTATCTTCCGCTACGTCCCAAATAGGGTCTTGATCCAGCTTGCCCTCTGCCGGGGAACTGACCACTTGTTCTTCCTGCTCTACCAAAAACTGTGGGCCTGATTTAGATCTTGGCGGAGGGAAATACTTTGTCACAAATGTGACGGATATCCCGTCCACCGTATTACGATCCCATTATATCGTATTGGAGGTCGTAAAATGATGGACGGGAGTATTCCATCCGCCGAGATCTAAATAAGGCCCTCTGTCAGCGAATACTTTCTTAATATCTTTTTGGGATTTTTGTGTTGAACTGAAAACCCCAACATATTTTGCCATAACTCTTATGAAATCATCTCCAAACAGATAACCATGTGAGGACGGACCCCCTTCCTTATTTGCCAATTCAATTAGTTTAGAGTCTATCTTTAAAAGTATACTTTTCTTCTGCTCATTTGATAATGCTGTATTCACATTGCCCAAAAACAAATGGCTCTTTCGGCCCACTGGTGTAATTCCCTCAGGTCTGCAGGGTTTCTGATTGAGGTAAGCCCCTTGGTCATTCAGATATTTTTGTTAAGGGTCCAACCACATCTAAAAGATTATCCTGGCTGGACCTTAATCCCCTATCCTAGACCCTTCCTTGGGTCCTTTCCACTTTTACTTGTAAATGCCACCAACTTAGCATCCAAATCTGGAGTCATAGCAACCTTATCTGGTAAAGTTTGGCGTGGAGATTCCGATCTCAGTCGAGATCAAACCTATATGGGTATTTCCCTTCTCAACCAAAAGGAAATCTAATTAGCCACATGTTGGGATGGTGCTCATTCTGGGGATAGACGAGGCTTTATTAAAAGAAGATCAAACATTTAATCTCCTAATGAGTCAAGTATAGCTGTTTTTAATCCTGAGGCCTTACTTGCCTCATCTGATGATCCGTTTTTCTTGATCTCAATTACGTCATGGTCAGAGTCAAACTCCGATGAGTATGATAAGTCTATTTCAGGCTCGGAAGCCTCAC
Source organism: Calotriton arnoldi (assembly GCA_963921515.1). Taxonomy (NCBI): domain Eukaryota; kingdom Metazoa; phylum Chordata; class Amphibia; order Caudata; family Salamandridae; genus Calotriton; species Calotriton arnoldi. The sequence goes on along the minus strand of CAWUFW010000203.1, from coordinate 2,932,521 downwards.
CAGAATCAATTGTTTCCTGAACATCCTTAGGGCCTTTATTTTGCCCATCTACAGTGCCTGTCGCACTAATCATTTCATTTGCGCCTTTATTCGAACCTCTTTCCTCTCCTCTCTTAACTCTTACACTTTCGATGCTACTCCTCCACTTAAGTTCTTTTCCTTTGAAAATGTCCTACCCATCCTGAACATTCTGCTACTTCAGGACTTTCTCTTTCTTTAGCGCTTGTTACTTTACATATTGACTCAAACTTTTTATCAATGGTATCAGTTAATGACCCTATCAATTTTCTTGGGACTATATATGCCATTCCTTCCAATATCTCTTCTAATCTGCCCTTTAATTGTTCTTCTGAAATCCTTGTTTTCAATTAAAATATTGTAAAATTCCTGACCTCTCTCCAAAAATGTCTAACCCACCGCCTTGAAACTGGACTACAACTGCCAAAATTCACCTCAAACAGTGTAGTCCTAGCTGCTTCGTCTTGTCTCTCAGAATGGCTGCCAACATACTATTAATACCTGCTATCCCAATCTCTTAAAATGGCTGATGCACCGATCACATACGATATGACCAGCGCTTTCGGTCATTTCCAAGCATTTTCCTCAAATTGTTCCCAAAACAACATGCAGCCCCGTTTGGACTAGAACAAGTTCTCATGGTCCCGAAGACGCCCAGAACGAGTGCTTCGCTCCACTCAAGTGACCGCACGAGCGCATCTAGATGAAGACACGACCACCCGGGGAGCGCATCTTCCAAAATGTACCTCAAGGACGATTTCTACCGCCGCCTCGCATATTAAACCCTAAAAATGAAAGTCGCAAGCCAGTATTACAGCAAGCCAACCAATCCCAAAGGTATTATTATTTACCATCATTTTCATCAGAAGCAGCAGGTTATAGCGGCAGGTTTGAGATAAACGTTACCAGGTAAACGTTCCCAAACAGATTGTCATAACATTAACAATTAGATAGACAATAACCACAATCCACACACACTAAAATATTCCTTAATAGTAATCTCAATGGAGAATACTTAACTTGTGAGCAGCAGCAACAAAAGAAGGAAGAGAGCTGTGTGTCTTTACGTTTATCGACTGTTAGAATGTTTTAAAGGTTCTCTCTGTTGTTGCTGCTGTGAGCAGAGCAAGCAATAAAAGGAGTATTGCCAGTGGCGGCTGCTACCAAAACCAAGTGGTGAGGCAGCACGGGAGAGGGGATTAATATATATTATTTTTAAAAGGAACTTACCTGCCTGAGATTGCATTTGGTTTGCAGGTCTCTCTCTTGTGTGCTTTTCCCACACCGTTTCCCCACTGCCTCTGTGCTCAGCCTTGCTCTCCCCTTCTCTGTTCCCGCGCTCTCAGTTTTGTGCTCTCCCTTTTATGCTTTCCATCCTTGCTATCCTCCACCCTGCCCCTGAGCTCAGTTTTGCTCTCTTCCCTTGTGTGCTTGGCTCGTACCCATTAAGACCATCATGACCTGCCAGCCTATCACTGAATAGCTTCCCTTTCACCTCCGATAAAAAACCACAAACAGAATACCCATCCAACCCAGTCACACCAAAATGCCCTCTGCCCTACACCTCTACCAATACTACTCCTTACATCCCCCTAAAAGCTCCATGAAATGAAGAAGAAACACAAAAATTAAAATGCCTACTCCTCAACGCAAGATCCATAACAAAAATAGCTGTACCATCTTAGACCTACTCTCAGAAACAACTCCAGACTTCACCTTCATTGCAAACATGGCTCAACGAAGACTTTGCACCCACATGCCATGAAGCCATCCCACCTGAATTTTCTCATCACAAACAAAAATCATATTTCAAAACTGAAGGAGGCCTGGCTATCATCCATAAAAAATAACACAAATTGAAATCCTCAAATGCACGGCTGTGAATCCTTGATGATAAGATGTCACCCCATTCCAACCATAACTTATCCCTTCCTCTTAATATATAGGCCACCATGTAGCAATGCCAACTTTAAAGATGTACTTGGTACCGTGGCCAACAACCATGGCCTAAGCAGCCTTATACATTCTAGGTGACCTCAACATATAGTTTGACAAGCAGAATCTATCAACAACTACAGCTATCACACCAACCTTGAAGCCTTCAATCTCAAACGAATCAAATCATTTCTGGCCCAACTCACAGTGCAGGACACACTTTACATGTCATATTTGCACCTTTAGGGCAAGCCACAGTTACAGATATTTTATTTTATTCAGAGTTTTATATAGCGCGAGCTAGACCCAAAGGTGTCAGAGTGCTTTACAAGTAGTGAGCTTTCAAGAGACATGTGAGGATACATGTAGGTCAAATACAGTCAACAGGAGGTATGGACAAATCATCATTAAAATAGTGAGAACCCACAAACAAAGTACATAACAGTACAGCAAAAAGGTAATGACGTTGCACAATACAGCAGAAAAGTAATGACATTAGTGCCAAAGTAGGGACTGACTGAGTCAAGAGATTACAACGAGGGAGTCTGTAGAGTGGGGCAAGGTCTTTGGGAAACGTAGATAACTTGTATGCAAGTTGAATCAGTTAAGTAGCAAAGATTTGAAGTCTCGTTTAAAGCAAGAAAAGGAGGGGTTGAATCGGAGATCTTTGGGGAGTGAGTTCCATATACTGGGGGCATTTCCTGAGAAGGCATGTGCCTGGGTGAATTTCTTTTTCAGCTTAGGGGGTATGAGAAGAAATTAGTTGGAACTTCTCAGTACCCAGCGTCTTCCTGCTCTGGAAAGTTTGATTTTTAGGTATTTGGGGTTTTTTGTATGAAGGGATTTGTGGGCGATGCAGGCGGTCTTGAAGATGCATCTTCCTTCAATGGGAAGCCTGTTGAGACTCTTGAGGGCAGGTGAGATGTGATCAAACCTCTTTATTCCTGTGAGGTGTCTGGCCGCCGCATTGAGAGTGGCTCTCAGGGGTGCAAGGTGACTTTTTGGAGTACCAGTGATGATGGCGTTGCCATAGTCCAGTTTAGAGAGGACAAGCGATTGCACTTCAGTCTTAAGGTCATTGGAAGGGATAAAAGGTTTAGGTGTTTTAGTGTGAAAAGGGCTCCTTTATCTGAGTTGTTGATGTGCTCCTTCATTGACATGTTTTTGTCCTGGGTGATACCCAAGGATTTTACGGAGTTGGAAAGTGTAAGAGAGCAGTCTAGTGGGTTCACTTTCTTGAGCCATTCTTGATATGTAGGTGATTGGTTTTTAGGGGAGGGGAATAGCAGTTCAGTCTTGCTGGGGTTTAGTTTTAGGTGGTTGGAACTTAACCAGTTTTGTATCTTGTTTAGTGTGGCATTCAAATGGAGGATGTCCTAGGTGAAGCGTATTTTGTAGTAGAGTTGTGTGTAGTCAGTATATAGGTGATATTAGACGCCTGCTTGTTTCAGAATAATTGTGAGGGGTTCCATGAAGGATTGAACCTTGAGGAACACCTTGTGGCACTGGAACAGGCTTCGAGAGACAACTGTTGATTTTTATTTGTGGAGAAGAATGTTGCAGTTAGGATGTGAACCATTTCAAGACTGTGCCGTTGATACCAGTGCGACTCTTGAGGGTCTCAAGTAAATCTGGATGGTTTACCGAACCAAAAGTCGTCAATAGGTCAAGTAGGATAAGGAGGCATGAGTCCCCTTCATCTAAGGATTTGTGAATGTCATCAGAAATATTGAGCATAGCAGTTTCAGTGCTGCAGCCTATCCTACAGCCTGATTGTAATGTGTTGTGAAGGTCAGAAAGCTGGAGCGACCACAACATCATCACTTTCAAGATCAACACACCTGTTAATGACAACACTTCAAAGATATCAAAAACCAACAACAGCAAGTACTTGTACAGACAGTGGAAAAAACTAGATATTTGCCAAATCAACACTGATCTTGAAAGAATCCCAATAAACATGCGACTGAAAGACATGCACACCTTGTACAATTGGATCTCCACTACACTGGACAAACAAATACCAACAAAAAACACACCCAGAGATGCCCACAAAAAGAACACTACATGGGTTAATGACAACATCAAGAGAATGAAAACACAACTCAACATAATGCAACACAAGTGAAGAAAATCGAGAGATGAAACCGACATAAGCATGCTAAACCGCAAGTCTACAGTAGAGCCGTCGGAACCACAAAAAGACACCACTACTCCACATGCATTACTGAAGCTGACTTCCCTTCTAAAGAACTCCATAATATTCTAACAGAATTCTGCAATCCAGAGTGTCAAAACACACCACCACCACAATCGCAAGCCTTCTGTGACAAAATCTCCCATGAATTGATCTAAAAATTAAAAAGATTGAAAATTACCTGAAGGAGAAATCAGATAACACATGACCTAACCACCATAGAAAGAGGAGACTATTCTCCATTAGTGTATACTTTCAATACCCTCTCGCAAAAAGATTTTCTCGATTATCAGCCATACCAGCTGGATCACCTTCTGACCCAGCACTGCAAACATATTTAAAGATACTCTTTGCACAACCTGCGGTAGCCAGATTCCTACTCGACAAGTCCATGGAACTAGATTCATTCCCACCTGAGCCGAAAACTTACATTAGATATCCCCTCAAAATAAAAAAAATTAAATACGCAACCAACACGACCTAGAAAACTACAGGCGCAAATCAAATGGACCATTCTTAGGAAAACAAATTGAGAGAGCTGTGTTTACTCACCTGTGAAACTTTACAGAACATAATGACACTTTTTGAATTAAAAAACAATTACATTTATTTCTTGAACATATCAATACAATATTAATTTCATTAGTTTTTCATGCGTACCTGTATTAGCTTGTGATTCAGAAAGCATGTTTTAATCTGTTTTTATTGTTTTCATTGTATCAACACTGAACATAACAGATGTACATTTTATGGTACAGTGCATCACATCGCTGAAATACAGACACTACACACATATGGTACAGGATATAGTGTTACAGCCTAAGTGGCTCAGGATCTATGGTTGATGAGGTGATTCATGCCCCATCGATTATTAAAATTTGACGTTTTGCACATTATCAGTCTCGTGGGATGTTTGCCTATTGGTGGACTGTGTGTGTACCGCCTCTAGTATAGCTAACTTTGGGTGGTGGGAAGTAAATGCCGAGGACAACTAAAAATATAACAGGGGTGGGGTGAAACTTGGCACAGCTCCTCTAACTAGTTACGGTAGTATTCTCTGAACCGCGATCAAGGTTGGCGTAAGTATTTGGCTGCTTGTGGCATGCTCGATAGCTATGTGTCTGGATACAGCTTTTTTAGATGCCATGTGCGTGAGTGATCATCTTGGTGCATACCCAGGTATCGTGTCAGGGTGCGTCTGTCGCTATCTCAGTTTCGGTCTCAGGGGCACGTCTCTTTCTAGCAGTTTGTGTAAGATTGCGTCCCAGTGTGCCCTAATGGAAACTTTGTGCAATCCCAACGTGTCTTTCCTACGCAGCGTCACACTCTCTGCTTTGGCCCACACTTGCAGTGAGCGTTTCTAGTCGAGTATGGCTGGGGGTTCAGGGGAGCGCCATGTTTTAGTTATCAGTCGCTTCGCAACAATTAACCCCAGTGCTATAAATCGGGAGGTGACTCGTAGGCGTTTGGTATTAGTGTAGAGATGCAGTATACAGGTCTCCCAACTCAGGGGTATCGAACGATCTGTGTAGCGACTAAGCGAGGACACCACTGATTCCCTGAACTCTTCCAGGCAGGAGCAGCTCCTCACCATGTGCAGTAAATCCGCATCAGTCGAGCGGTAGCGTGGGCAGGTAGCGTCTGCATTATTGTAAAATGTATTGATCTTCGCTGGTCTGAGATATACCTTTTGGGTAATGAAGTATTGTATTAGGCGAAAACGCATGTTTCGCGGAACATTGTTGGGTCCCTGCAGCACCCTGCTCCATTCAGCGTCTGTGAAGGGGCGCTGCAGATCACCTTCCCACCTCATTCGTAGGGTAAGTTGCGTGCTCGCTGTGTGGTGCCTTAAAGAGGCAGTGAACCATTTGATCAGGTGACGCCCACTTCCCATGACGTACAAGAATTGAACTGTTAAGTGCGTTGGAAGCTCTCTTGTCATGTCGCCCCAGTGTTTATGTAATGCAGTTATGATCGCTCGGTGTATAAGGAATTGCCCCAGTTGGATCCCATTACTTTCTGCTAGAAAGGCAAATGACATCAAGCTGCCTTTGTGGTACAGATTCCTTACGTCCTGAATTCCGCCCTCTGTTAGGTGTCATATTTCACAAGCTGTGATGGGTGTGCGACCCCTGGGTGTGCCTAACAGCAGGAGCATATGGTTTTGTGGTTCGAGTGATGAATAGGCTTCTGTGATAGCATCTGTACGCTACGTTTAGTAGCAACTGTGATGGGTTTTTCTGCTTATTGCATGGGTGAAATAATGAAAAGAGGGCCTGATGGGACAGGGGCGGCAGGTGTGTTGCTGTGTCTGTCAGTTGGCGTTCAGGGAGCCATCGGGCCACCCACTGAAGTTGGGCTGCAAGGTAGTATTGTTCTAGATTAGGGAGCGCAAGCCCGCCCTGGTCTGTCGGTAGGTTAAGTTTCTTGAGAGCTACTCTGTTTCGGGATGACCCCCAGATGAGTCCTCTCACCATTCACTCCAGGGCTCTGAAAAATGTGGGTGGGATGTACAGAGGGAGGTTGGTGAAGAAGTACAGGAGTCGCGGTAAGACAATCATTTTAACCAAGGCGATGCGGCCCATAGTTGCTAGAGGAAGTGTGCTTCAGAACCTGATTTGTGAGCGGATCAAAGCCACTGCCCTGCCCAGGTTCCCTTCGAGCAGATCATCTTGTCGGTGGTATATACGGATCCCCAAATATCAGCAGGTGTGCGTCTGCCACTCAATGCCGGTGTTATTGAGCGCATAATGTGGATTGAGGCATGTGTCTGCAAACGGATAAAGGCAGGATTTTGCTGCATTTATTACCAATCCAGATAAAGCAGCGAACTCTCCCAGAATGCGTTCCACCTCATTCGGAATTGAATTGACATCTCTAAGGTACAGGAGGAGGTCGTCCGCATGCAGGGAGATGATGTGCGTGCCATCTCCCAGAGGGATCCCCCATTCTGCACCTCTCGCCCGAAACATTGCTGCCAGCGGCTCCACAGCGAGCGAGAACAGCAACGTGGATAAGGGGCACCCTTGCCTAGTACCTCGCCGCACCTTTCAAAATTTCTTCTTTCTTAGACACTGCCTTCCATTTGAAAGGCTCAAATGTAAAGAAATACAATTGATAACAAATGTTCCTACTATTATGAATTCCCAAATGTATCCCAATAAAAATGATACCTCACTTGTGTGGGTAGCCCTAGTTAGTTCCTGCAACAGGAAAGGACCCAAAACACAAAATGGACACATCACATTTTTTTTCACAGAAAACTGTCCCCTTTGTTCAGTCCGGGTAGTTGTGGATTTTGGGTCCTAGGTCAGCGGGCACCTATGCATTCTTTCAAATTAGACACCTAGGGGAAACCGGGGTGGAGTGACTTTCATGGTTCCCATCACCTTTTGTTTACACAGAATACTTAGCAAACCTCAAACTTAGACTTAAAAACACACTTTTTCCTCACATTTCTGTGAGGAAAACTTCTGAAATCTGTGGGGAGCCACGAATTTCCTGCCACCCAGCATTCCCCCAAGTCTCCTGATAAAAATGTTACCTCACTTGTGTGGGTAGGGATAGTGCCTGCTACAGGAAAAGCCCCAAAACCCAACACAGACGCATCACATTTTTCCATGGAAAACTGACACTTTTTTGGGAATGTGGCTAGCTGTGGATTTTGGGCCCTAGCTCAGTCGGTACCTAGGGAAACCTAACAAACCTACACATTTTTGAAAACTAGACAATCGGGGGAATCCTGGGTGGGGTTATTTGTGTGGCTTTTACAAGGTTTTCCTACCCAGAAGCCCTTGCAAACCTCAAATTTAGACTTAAAAAATACATTTTCACCACATTTCTGTGATGGAAAGTTCTAGATTCTGCAGGAAGCAACACATTTGCTACCATCTACCATTCCCCCAAGTCTTCTAATAAAAATGGAATCTCACTTGTGTGGGTAGGCCTAGGCCTCAAAATACAATGTGGAGACAACAACATTTCCTGTAACAAAATTGATCTGATTTAGCAATGGGGGTATGTAGGAAAGTGCCCCTTTTTGCATGGTTGCCCCCACTTTCTGCATAATGTTGATGCTCTTTTGACTGTGCCTGGGTTCCTGCCAACCAGGCCTGTGTTCTTTCCCTAAAACTGTACTGTTGCACACCCAATTGGCAACTCCTGGCCACATGCAAGCCCCTTGTAAAAGGTACCATGGGTACCAAGGCCCCTATGACCAGGGAAGGCCTCTAAGGACTGTAGCACATATTGTGCCACTCTTAGAGGCCCTGTACCCTAACACACACACACACACACACACTGCCATTGCAGGCTTCGTGTTTTGGTGCAGGGAAAAGTGAAGAGTTGACATGCCACACATCCCTGTGTGCCATGCCTTCAATCCACTGCCTATGGCATAGGTAAAGCTACCCCTCTAGCTGGGTGCACTATACCACTGGTGAAGGTACAGTTGCATGAGCCCTGTACCCCTACAGTGTCTAAGTCCATTCTTAGACATTGTAAGTGTAGTGAAGCCATAAAGAGTATACGGTCTGGGCGTTCGTCATTACAAACTCCGCAGCACCATAATGCCTTTACTGAAAACTTGGAAGTTTGATATCAAACTTCTCAGCAGATTAAACCCACACTGATGCCAGTGTGGGTTTTAATGCAAAATGCACTCAGAGGGCATCTTAGAGATGCCCCCTGAAAAACGACCTGACTCTAGTGTCCTGACTGACCTGCTCTCGGGGTCCTGAAACAAAGCACATCCTGCGCAGAGGTGCCAAGCCTCCTCCCCCAGGATGGGCAGGGTCCACGAAGGGGAAGCTTCAAAGGCTTGCCGCCTTTTGTGAACAGAACCCAGCCAGGCAATCCTGACCTAGGATCTTGTGATCCCTGACCTACCTCAAGTCTCCTGACGGCGCCTGCAGCCCCTATCTGACTGCAAGGATGCCTCCTTCCACATCCCATTGACCAGCAACCACAAGAAGTAACTCGGGTTTGTGGTAGGGAATTCTCATTATCAATTCAAAATTTTGGCATTTGGTTGAAATCAGCACCGATGTTGTTCATCAAGTGCCTCACAGGAGTAACTGTGCAGTTGCGAAGGCAGGGGAACAGGTTCACCCCTACCGAGATGACTGGTTGTTAATGGTGAGATCACTAAAACAATGCCACATCGGCATAAAGCAAGTAATAGAGACTGCGCAGCCTGAGATTCTCAGTGAATATGAGCAGTCCTCTCCCCAGTCGATGAAGGAAGACATTCCTGGGCGCAGAGTTGAACTCAGACAAGGCAAAACCTTCTCTATCCAAAAGAGTGATGGCACTGTTGGAGCAAGTTCGCGTATCCCAGTAGGTAAACTCACTTGACCGTGAGATCTGTGATGAAAATACTGGGCATGATGACTTTGGGCATTCCCTTAATTCCCTTTGCCAGACCCATTTGAGAGTGGCTGTTAAGTCAGTGGTCAGTCGACGGGATTGAGAGGAGCGGATGGTTGTAACAGGAAAATTGCACTGGAAAATTCAGTAGATGGAATTGCAAAACCTCACGATAGGCTTACCTTTCAAACAACCAATCCTGTCCCTGACAGTTTATCACAAACTGGCAACACAAGAAGGATTGGAATTCAAGGTCATGTGTCCTATCCATACTAGTGCAGTACATTTGGAAGTGGGCGATTAAAAAGATCGTCATTGCAGCAATATATCTGCCAAGGCAGCAAAACATAGAAGCAGAAAGTTGAACCAGACAAGAACAGGCTTCACATTTAGTGTGGGTGAGACCAGTGGATGGTTGATATAATCTTCAAACTTGGGGAACAGCAAAAACAAACTGATTGGAATACACCCAGATTCAAAATGCCAAAGTTTCCCATCCAAGTATCCTCACTGCCTATCCTAGGGGAATGCCTTTTTCCACTGAAAGCTAAGATATTTGCCACAGTCTTTCCACCGATCTTGTAGATACCAATAGTTATAAACAGGTGCAAACAGACATACATCACGGTGATCCTAATAGCACCACAGTGGGCGTGACTGACCTGTTACTCAAACCTAGTAGATACAGCAGAAGGTAGGATGATAAAGATGCCAATATTTTAAAACTTGTTCACGGTACAAGAGGCAAAAGGATGCCATCGGGAACCAGCCAGCGTCCGCCTAGTAGCAGGTCTCCTGAGGACCTAGTGTTTGTCACTTCGGCCTTTCATAGAGGTGCATGGTGGTACTAAGAGGGGGAAGACTTCCCACCACACACAAATGCTATGTGTCTAAGTGGACCAGAGTTGCATACAGAGAGAAACCATGCTACATTATCTGACACGGAACACAACCATCAATCAGATACTTGATGTATCTACTGGATGTAAGGTTTTCATACACTTATTATAAGAGTACATCTCTCTGCTATAGTGACATATATCAGATATACATTAGGAAGGAATCTCTTTGCCACACCAGTAATTAAAAGATTTATAGAGGTAATGAAGAGAATTTCACCACCATTATCGACTCTCACACCAGTGTGGAGCCTCAACCTGCTGCTGGCACAGCTCATGAAACATCTATCTGACCTTTTGCACAAAATAGCCTCAAGTTCCTGACAATTACAACAGTCTTATTAATTGCAGTCCCTGCTTAGAGGGAGCTGTTTAGAAGCACTTACTATCTAAGAACTATACCTGACTACAAGGATAGGGTAGTCTTGAGTACAATCCTCACTTCATTGAAAAGGGTGGTATTGCAATTCCATGTGAACCACTCAGTACAGCTACCTTCTTCTTTCAACAGCTAAAGACACAGGAAAAAAGTCACTGCATGTGCTAAAAATATGGAATGCAGTCATGTTCTACCATCAAGAAACAGAGGTGTGAAGGAAAAGTGAGCACCAGGGAATAAGGTTCTGCCTTTGTCGAAAAGAACCATTGCAGGATGGATAATACAAACTATTCAGATTTGCTGTCGTCTAGCTACTAATGTTTTCCTAGCTAATGTCTCCATCAGTGACATATGCATGGTCTACCACATAGTGAACAGTCCACACTCACACAAAACACTAATCCACACAAATCTGGAGGCACAGATGCAACCATGTACACCCATCCTCCTGAGAAGCGTCCAATACCACTACGTAATCCGGGACACAGAGGAGGGGAAAGAAGAATTTGAATATGGTGATAATGTACTTGGGCCTTGTGGGTTTAAGCTCAACATCATAGTGGCCTGAAATCACCCACCTAAGGTCGACACCAAAAAGCGGAAAAAGAATATGGACATTTTCTGGGTCCCTCCACTGGATGGAGGAATAACGTATAGCAGGGAGTTCACAGCATGTAAATCCAGAAAAGTCTTTAAGCTGCAAAACTCGTCACTTTTTCCGTATCTTTCATTTCTTGTCAGACCTCTTTTTCAGCACTTCTGCAGTCAGCATCTGAGATGTTCCTAGTCAATGGCTGTTTATTCCTGAGACAGCCAGTCTTTTGGAGACACTCTTTGTAAGTGCTACCCTTAACAGGAGATTACCGACTGGGTCCTCTGTTTTTTAATAAATTAATTGGTCCTGGAGAAAATTGAGCACTTTAACCACTGGATCAGGCCCTTCTATTTGTGGAGTTTGATTAGAATCCACATTTATAACACTTTAATTTAATGTACAGATTAAGTTCCTTGAATTAAAATATTATGGATCATCATATGGTTAGGACATAATGAGGAATAATATGTAAAAGCTATATAGTGTGATTCTATTGTCCTTTTGTTCACGAATGACACACTGAATGCTATGGCTCAGGGGAAAGTGTCACAGGCTTCCCCATGCAAAAGAGGGTAGTGTATCTGTTGCAATTAAATTCCAGCAGAGACAGGAAGGAGTGGTCAAGAAAGATCAGGAGGGCTGATGTAGGGGCTCAGTTTTGATTGCACGGTCCTTTTTAGGTCTTACCTAGGCAGCGCATACGCACTATCTGTACAATATGGGCTTCGAGCACCGCCCATCTTTTGTATTGGTTCCTTTTACTGTTCTTCGTAAATTCCAGCTTTTGTTTGGTGAATACGCTTACTAGTCCCTCCTTGTTGACTTTTGTTACCTCCCATGAGGACTGCCCGTTACCTGTGCTCTTACTGTTATTTGATACTCTGTGAGCTCTCTTTTTTGGTGGCTTGCTAGCTGCTCGTTTTCATTCCCCGAAAACAACGCGCTTATCTTGTCTTGTTTAGTATTCACAGGTTTTTTTGTTTATCGGAAGGGAGTTCAACCATTGCCGGCTTCCGTTCTTATTTTGAGTCTGCCATTGTTTAATTTTGTTACAATCAGCATTTTTTTTGTAGGCACAGTGAGAGCCGAGACTCGAACCTGGTTCCCCAGTCCCAAAGTCAGCAGCTCTGTATGTTACGCCACATCCTCTCAGGCCGCCAACTTGAAAAGTAAACGTGTTGTTTTAATGAAAATTGCGATGATAGTCATTTTGGGAATGGGCAAGTTTTTTGTTTTTTTTCCTGGGCTGGGCTTATTTTAGACTTGTTTTTACGAACTCTAGCGCTTGTTAATATATGCCATAGCCGCTAACCCAGATCCCGAAATGGCAAAGCTGACAGTGGACTGCCTGGTAAATGCAAAAGAGCTGCTTACTGCAGCCATCGTCAGCAAGGTAACACTATTCGTGGAGTGTCTGAGCGGGTACCACGACAAGGGCACTTTATTACGACTTGTATAAAAGTCTAAGAGAATAATTGTGCTGAATGCCGAGGTAAGTGCCAGAGATTGTCCCATGCCATGTGGGTCCCTCTCTCTCTGTCTTCCTCCATAAGAATAATTTTCCTTGTGTAAGCTGTCATGCATTGGCATTCATACTGCTCACTGTTTGCTTTAGGTGCTGTGCTGATTGGGGCTATGAGTAAAAAACAAACGCGCCATTGTTCCCCCTCATCCATACCCTTCCTGTTGCTTGTTACTTTTGAGGTCATCGAGGTGTGCTTGGGCGGGGTGTAAATTCTCCTCTGTTGTGTCTCCAGGCTGCTTTACACTGCCTTTGCTGCAGGGCGGCTTGTTCTAAGGTGAGAGGCGGGCACACTGCAGGTCTCTCAGCGGCCACTGCTTGACTTGTACTGTCTGAAGTTGACTATCTTCTGGGGAGGGGGCACTCCTTGCTGAGCAGAGAGCGGATCAAGTGGTTTATGGTGCGGTAGCACCCAAGATAATGTGCTGCGTGCCTAGAAACTTATAAGGTCCCAAAGGCAAGACCTATTGGCTATGGCAATGCTTGTTAATTATTCCACTGGCACCTGCTTGACTAGTTTACACAAAACGGTCATTATGGCAGAGGTTCTGGAACTCAACAATGGCTTTCATATACATTCTGTTAGAAAGACCAAAGGGGACTCTGTGGCTATGGTTTAGCTTTCTTCAATTCACCTTTCACTGTCTGATGTTGAAGGGTTTAAATACAGTGTTTGGTGCGGGGAGTAGCGTTTTGCTGTTGTACTGTTACATCAGTGACTGTAGTTTTAGGTTAACTGATTACCTGTGTTATACTACATTGCAGGTTTTTCAAAAAGTAGATGTTTCTTCGAGTTGGTTTGGCTCCTTCTATCGTGCGTTCTTTTATTCTGGTCTCTGTACTAATGCACAACTGGTGTAATGTGGAAGCCATCCCCACCACCCTTGTTATCACAGCTGTATCTCCTTCATTCTTGACTGCGGCCCCTTCATTTATGTGTAGAATCTCTCTGCTACGTCTTCCCTTTCTGTTTGTCCTTGTGACCACCTCACCTGGTGCCCACTAGTTCAAGACCCTGCCTTCTGAACTGCAGTGTTTGAAGTGAGTTTTTTGATAGTTGTTCCCTCCTTGCCTCGTTTGAGGTTGTACAGCAGCCTGTAGGATTCTTCCTTCAGTGAAGCTGTTCGTAGTCTAGTGGCTCCTCTGGCACTGGGGTCACTCTGTCTTGTAATTAAATTGCTGAGGTTTCTTACTCTTGAGTGTTATCCCTACCCACCTCATTGTCTGTTAAATTTTCTTTAAAATCCTATCATAACTGTGAAGGAAGGGGAACTTCACTTACTAATTCATTCATTTTTTTGTGGGGGGGTTATTAAAGAAAAGTGATTAATTAATTACAATATAATAGACACATCTGTGCTGCAAGACGTATACTCTATGCTGGAAATTATGATGGAAGACATGAGAGGATAGAGCAATGAATATCTGAAACCATTCTCAGGGAACGTCGCGGAAATTCGTGATCATGGAGTTAGCAAAACAATATGTCGAAAACCAATGTTTTGCTAGTGGTGCTGTCCACCAGTGATTAGATTGTAGCGAGTTCAGCATTTTATATGAGTACTATAGCATTATAGCCTGCTGCCAAGAGATGTACCGATTTTGTTAAAGGCCCTCTGAATTATAGACCCAAGTCACAGATGAGGTCTTATAAAGAGGTAGAGGGCATTTAATAATTTAACACAAATGTGGAATGCACCACCGGCACCAAAAGGTAATAATTCTGTCCATCCACTGTAGATATTATGCAAGTTTTCTTTTATTCTTCTTATTCAATAAAACGACAGCCGACGCGTTTCGTCCAACTGGGATGGACTTCATCAGGGCTGTAGAACATTTAAAAACGTATAGTGTATAATACAACATAATAAATAACCACAAATGGACAGTAATACATAACACACCACGTAAACACTCCAACAGGCGATTGTTTGCCTGTGAAGATTCTGATGGTTAGACATTCACATTTAAAAAGTCATACATGACAAAACCACATTGACAATTTACTACTGAAAAAACAGGGACAAAACGTGACAAATATTCAATATGTACAAGAGTGAGGTTAAAAACATGCAAGGTATAATATCATTTAACAAGAAAGGAGCGAGTAGAGGACACAGCAAACAGAATAGAATTTCATATGAAAGGAAGAAGAAATTCAGTGAGAGTAGAGCACCCTTCAAATAGGGGATAAGGTGCAAAAGTGCATACCAGATCAAGTGAAGAGATCCACGCAAACATGCTACATACCTATGGAAATGAGTATGGGCTTCTAAGGGTAATGGGTAATCGTACGAAGATTGTGGAAGAATAGTAGACTGTGTTGGTACTGAAAGGACAACTGTACCCTCCTGGATCCTCCAGGGACAGTTCAAGGTTGAAGCGGCTCCTGTGCCGCTGAGTAAAAGTAATAGTAATAAAGGTGAGGAAGGGGAACACTGACTCATTCTAATACTTAATCACATATCGTGGACCTAGGAACATATTTGGGGCCACGTATAAGTGGGCGGTATCATAACCCATAGGAATATAATCATATGGATGTAGAACTGATAGGGTGTTGTCATTTACACAACAAGGAAGTAAATAGAGTCCTCCGCGCATATTATTAATGGCGGTCAACCAGTCCAAGCTGTTCGACGAGGTCTATTAATATCTAAAATGAGGGCAAACTGTACCCGTATTAGATTTCTACCACGATTAAAACAATGATTACTCGGGGTGAGCGGCGGTAAAGCAAACCCTGGCATACACACACTGTAGTGATAATGATATCAAATGTCTACATACCTTGAAAAGTGCATATAAACTTCTCAGGGTAGTAAGGTGTTGGTAGATAGTCGATTATGTTGGTGCTGAGAAAACAACTGTACCCTCCTGTATCCAGGGACAGTTAGAAAATGAGGCGGCTCCTGTGCCTACAAATGAAATAATAAAAAGAATAAGAGCAGAAATCCTAGTCCTGTTCTTCTTCCTACTCCCGTACCGCAGACCTAGAGATATACATGAGGCTAAGTATAAATGAAGGGATATTATGGCCCATTGGGATATGAGTTTAAAGAAATAATTGCTGTAAGGTGATATCGTGTAATAAAAAAATAATTTAAAAAAAGGACAAACCACGTCCACAGAGTCCCCCTCCCCCACCCCCCACATTGTGATCAGAAATGGGGCTGACCCGGAGGGCTTAGAGTGATCGCATTAAACCCTCGGTGCCCGCATACCATCCCTGTGGTTGATTTCAACCCCATTTTGTTATAATTAGTTAAGGGTAAACCGCATAGGAAGCCGGCCCGGGTGTATAGAAATATTGGCAACGGCAAGCTGTCTCCCTACCCAATCTAGTCCCCGGATGCTGAGTAGTGCGAAAGGCGGACCGTCATGGTCCTGGGTTGGGGCGTGAGCTGTATAAATGCTGGGCCCAAGCTTGTATGTACGGCTAGGTGCCTGCTAAATTAACGGCACAGAGTAACCAGCGAGTGCCTCCCAGTCTCCCCCGCCGGAGGATACACGGTAAAGGTGAAAGGCGGCTTACCGTAATCAGCCGCAGCAAAAAAACGTCCTGGGTAGTGTCCTCTGGCAAGTTAGTAATAACGCGAGGCAGCAGTAGTCCGTTTTAAAGGACCTGCTGCGTAGGCTCGTAAAACGCCTCCTAACGTCAGTAGGGGAGTGTCTTCAAAGGCAGCGTGTTTCCAAAAGAACGAGACCACTGTTAGGGAGTGACTTGAAAGACAGTATATTTCAAAGAAAAGAGATCACGGTTTCTCTAATTGAATCAGCATTACGTGGTTTCGTAAGGATTGTATACGTGGCTGGCATAGCTAATATTGCTCTATATCATGCCAGATATCAGAGGAGTATTTCAAGTGTAAAACCCCGAAAAAACACAAATGCCCAAGAGTTTGTGTCATAGGGCAAGCAACCGAAAACATGGAGTTAAATAGATATAATAAAGAGTACCATATTAAATGTACTGTAGGCCGCATTAGAGAAAAGGGGGTAAAAAAAGAGAGTGCTGGCAGCGTATGTCCAGTAATAAACAGGCTGTGAGCATAGTGTCACTAGGTGACGGAGGGTAATGTAGAGAAGAAAGCCCCATGGATCAATAACAGTTTCTTTGATGCAGGAGAATAAGAGGTGCTGGCAATATATGCCCATTGAAGAACGGGTAATTGAAGTAATAGTCATCAGGTCGCAGTAGCGATGTAGGAAGAGACACCCAATGGGGCAGTGCCACTCCATTAGTAGTGTTACATCGAAACCTCGAAAGGCGAAAGAAGGGCGAAAAAAGAGAGAGGGAGATAATAGAGTCAAATTGTATATACATCTCTCTGGACAGTTATACATGCATCTTTAAGTGCGTCAGCACTCCATCGGCTGTATTTGCATCGAAGCATCGATAGACGAAAAAGAGAGGGAGAGAGTAACGTCCATTTTAGATACATCGTTCTGGACAGTTATACATGCATCTTGTATGTGTGACAACAGTACATCATTATCAAAACATGGTTCCTACTTCACCAGCGTAGACATAGAGCCTTTAATGCTTGGACTGAGATGTGTGTTGTGATGATAAGTAGGAGTAGGTAATACCTAGAGAAAGTAGTGTAGTTCCTCATCTGTGTTGTGCCCCATCATGACACATTTTAGGCGACAAATCCAACCTGCTTCGTTGCGTCTAAGGGCCAGTTCTCTGTCTCCTCCCCTTGCCCTGAGCGGGACATGGTCAATCGCATGAAACCATATGTCTGGTTTACCCGCATGATGTTCTGCCATGTGGGTAGTCATGGGATACCTAGTATCCTGTGATTTGATTGCCCGCATGTGTTCTTGTATCCTGATTTTGAGGGCTCTTACTGTACTCCCTACGTAAATGATGTTGCAACCACAACCAATGACATATGTTACAAAGGTTGATTTACAGGTGAGTATGTGGCGGATGGTGTAAACCTGTTCAGTATTGTACTTGAACTGTTTCAGCTTATTTTTGCCATATTGGCAGATGTTACAATCCATGCATGTGAAAAAACCAAGTGTTTGTTTGGTCAGCCAATTCTTATCAAGCTGGTTAGCTGTGATATAGCTAGGGCATAACATGTCCCTCAAGGTGGTGCCACGTCGGTATGTTATACTAGGTCTTGGTGTAATCATGGCCCTCAGACCAGGCACATTCACTAGCAAAGACCAATGTTTTGTCAGAGTTTTGTAAACATCCTGACTGTGTTTGCTATATTTGGTAACAAAGTGAACATTGGATGTCTTGTCTTGTGTATTGGGATTTGACTTATATTGTTTTAATGTGTCTGTCCTTGATTTCTGGCTGATCTTCCGTTCTGCATGGTGCAATACCCTTTCTGTGTATCCTCTTTTCCTGAAACGTTCTTTTGTAGTCTCCAGGTTGGTCTTAAAGGTATCAGTCTCGCTACAGTTTCTACGGACCCTCACCATCTCGCCATAGGGAATACTGTTAACGGTGGCTCTCGGGTGCACACTAGTAGCATGTAAAGTGTTGTTACTGTTTCTGGGTTTGCGGTACAATGTACTGTGGATGTACCGCAAACCCACAAACAGTAACAACACTTTACATGCTACTAGTGCGCACCCGAGAACCACCGTTAACAGTATTCCCTATGGCGAGATGGTGAGGGTCCGTAGAAACTGTAGCGAGACTGATACCTTTAAGACCAACCTGGAGTCTACAAAAGAACGTTTCAGGAAAAGAGGATTCACAGAAAGGGTATTGCACCATGCAGAACGGATGATCAGCCAGAAATCAAGGACAGACACATTAAAACAATATAAGTCAAATCCCAATACACAAGACTAGACATCCAATGTTCACTTCGTTACCAAATATAGCAAACACAGTCAGGATGTTTACAAAACTCTGACAAAACATTGGTCTTTGCTAGTGGATGTGCCTGGTCTGAGGGGCATGATTGCACCAAGACCTAGTATAACATACCGACGTGGCACCACCTTGAGGGACATGTTATGCCCTAGCTATATCGCAGCTAACCAGCCTGATAAGAATTGGCTGACCAAACAAACACTTGGTTTTTTCACATGCATGGATTGTAACATCTGCCAATATGGCAAAAATAAGCTGAAACAGTTCAAGTACAATACTGAACAGGTTTACACCATCCGCCACACACTCACCTGTAAATCAACCTTTGTAACATATGTCATTGGTTGTGGTTGCAACATCATTTACGTAGGGAGTACAGTCAGAGCCCTCAAAATCAGGATCCAAGAACACGTGCGGGCAATCAAATCACAGGATACTAGGTATCCCATGACTACCCACATGGCAGAACATCATGCGGGTAAACCAGACATATGGTTTCATGCGATTGACCATGTCCCGCTAAGGGCAAGGGGAGGAGACAGAGAACTGGCCCTTAGACGCAACGAAGCAGGTTGGATTTGTCGCCTAAAATGTGTCATGATGGGGCACAACACAGATGAGGAACTACACTACTTTGTCTAGGTATTACCTACTCATACTTATCATCACAACACACATCTCAGTCCAAGCATTAAAGGCTCTATGTCTACGCTGGTGAAGTAGGAACCATGTTTTGATAATAATGTACTGTTGTCACACATACAAGATGCATGTATAACTGTCCAGAACGATGTATCTAAAATGGACGATACTCTCTCCCTCACTTTTTCGTCTATCGATGCTTCGATGCAAATACAGCCGATGGAGTGCTGACGCACTTAAAGATGCATGTATAACTGTCCAGAGAGATGTATATACAATTTGACTCTATTATCTCCCTCTCTCTTTTTTCGCCCTTCTTTCGCCTTTCGAGGTTTCGATGTAACACTACTAATGGAGTGGCACTGCCCCATGGGGTGTCTCTTCCTACATCGCTACTGCAACCTGATGACTATTACTTCAATTACCCGTTCTTCAATGGGCATATATTGCCAGCACCTCTTATTCTCCTGCATCAAAGAAACTGTTATTGATCCATGGGGCTTTCTTCTCTACATTACCCTCCGTCACCTAGTGACACTATGCTCACAGCCTGTTTATTACTGGGCATACGCTGCCAGCACTCTCTTTTTTGACCCCCTTTTCTCTAATGCGGCCTACAGTACATTTAATATGGTACTCTTTATTATATCTATTTAACTCCATGTTTTCGGTTGCTTGCCCTATGACACATAAACTCTTGGGCATTTGTGTTTTTTTCGGGGTTTTACACTTGAAATACTCCTCTGATAATCTGGCATGAGATAGAGCAATATTAGCTATGCCAGCTAATTATACAATCCTTACGAAACCACGTAATGCTGATTCAATTAGAGGAACCGTGGTCTCTTTTCTTTGAAATATACTGTCTTTCAAGTCACTCCCTAACAGTGGTCTCGTTCTTTTGGAAACACGCTGCCTTTGAAGACACTCCCCTACTGACATTAGGAGACGTTTTACGAGCCTACGCCGTGGGTCCTTTAAAACGGACTACTGCTGCCTCGCATTATTACTAACTTGCCAGAGGACGCTACCCAGAACGTTTTTTGCTGCGGCCGGTTACGGTAAGCCACCTTTACCGTGTATCCTCCGGCGGGGGAGACTGGGAGGCACTCGCTCGTTACTCTGTGCCGTTAATTTAGCAGGCACCTAGCCGTACATACAAGCTTGGGCCCAGCATTTATACAGCTCACGCCCCAACCCAGGACCATGACGGTCCGTCTTTCGCACCACTCGGCATCGGGGGACTAGATTGGGTAGGGAGACAGCTTGCCGTTGCCAATATTTCTATACACCCGGGCCGGCTTCCTATGCTGTTTCCCCTAAACTAATTATAACAAAATGGGGTTGAAATCAACCACGGGGATGGTATGCGGGCACCGAGGGTTTAATGCGATCACTCTAAGCACTCTGGGTCAGCCCCATTTCTGATCACAATGTGGGTGGGGGACTCTGTGGACGTGTTTTTTTATTTTTTTATTACACGATATCACCTTACCGCAATTATTTCTTTAAACTCATATCCCAATGGGCCATAATATCCCTTCATTTATACTTAGCCTCATGTATATCTCTAGGTCTGCGGTACGGGAGTAGGAAAAAAAACAGGACTAGGATTTCTGCTCTTATTCTTCTTTTTATTATTTCATTTGTAGGCACAGGAGCCGCATCATTTTCTAACTGTCCCTGGATACA
Organism: Calotriton arnoldi; assembly: GCA_963921515.1. Classification (NCBI taxonomy): domain Eukaryota; kingdom Metazoa; phylum Chordata; class Amphibia; order Caudata; family Salamandridae; genus Calotriton; species Calotriton arnoldi. The sequence continues at coordinate 2,911,424 of CAWUFW010000203.1, read as the reverse complement.
GGAGGGTACAGTTGTTTTCTCAGCACCAACATAATCGACTATCTACAAACACCTTACTACCCTGAGAAGTTTATATGCACTTTTCAAGGTATGTAGACATTTGATATCATTATCACTACAGTGTGTGTATGCCCGGGTTTGCTTTACCGCCGCTCACCCCGAGTAATCATTGTTTTAATCGTGGTAGAAATCTATACGGGTACAGTTTGCCCTCATTTTAGATATTAATAGACCTCGTCGAACAGCTTGGACTGGTTGACCGCCATTAATAATATGCGCGGAGGACTCTATTTACTTCCTTGTTGTGTAAATGACAACACCCTATCAGTTCTACATCCATATGATTATATTCCTATGGGTTATGATACCGCCCCACTTATACGTGGCCCCAAATATGTTCCTAGGTCCACGATATGTGATTAAGTATTAGAATGAGTCAGTGTTCCCCTTCCTCACCTTTATTACTATTACTTTTACTCAGCGGCACAGGAGCCGCTTCAACCTTGAACTGTCCCTGGAGGATCCAGGAGGGTACAGTTGTCCTTTCAGTACCAACACAGTCTACTATTCTTCCACAATCTTCGTACGATTACCCATTACCCTTAGAAGCCCATACTCATTTCCATAGGTATGTAGCATGTTTGCGTGGATCTCTTCACTTGATCTGGTATGCACTTTTGCACCTTATCCCCTATTTGAAGGGTGCTCTACTCTCACTGAATTTCTTCTTCCTTTCATATGAAATTCTATTCTGTTTGCTGTGTCCTCTACTCGCTCCTTTCTTGTTAAATGATATTATACCTTGCATGTTTTTAACCTCACTCTTGTACATATTGAATATTTGTCACGTTTTGTCCCTGTTTTTTCAGTAGTAAATTGTCAATGTGGTTTTCTCATGTATGACTTTTTAAATGTGAATGTCTAACCATCAGAATCTTCACAGGCAAACAATCGCCTGTTGGAGTGTTTATGTGGTGTGTTATGTATTACTGTCCATTTGTGGTTATTTATTATGTTGTATTATACACTATACGTTTTATATGTTCTACAGCCCTGATGAAGTCCATACCAGTTGGACGAAACGCGTCGGCTGTTGTTGTATTGAATAAGAAGAATAAAAGAAAACTTGCATAATATCTACAGTGGATGGACAGAATTATTACCTTTTGGTGCCGGTGGTGCACTCCACATTTGTGTTAAGTTTGACATTGGTCTTGGAGACTGCTCCTTGGAAACGGAAGGAGCAGTGGAGTTGCACACTTCTTGAGCTATCAGACTTATAATCTTGGACTCTTTTGGGATATTATTTGTGGGGATGTGCGTCACAAGCACACAGTGGTTTGCTTGTTAGGCTTGCTGTTTCATTTTTGTAAGGGCATTTAATAATTGGTATAGCCCAAGACAGAAGGGCTATAATACTCTTAGAAAATTCCACCAACTGATGATTTAATCTTTCCAATTAAACTGGGAGAACGAAAAACAATAGAAAGTTGGAGCAGAAGGTCTATACCAGTCATTATTGGCCCTTTGCACTCTATTGCCTTTAATTGAGCACTCAGTATTTCAGTGTTCTAGCAGAGCTGACAACCTGTCACAAAAAGGTTGTTTGTGAAGGTTGGTGGCAAAAGAGACTTCCTATAATCAAAGGTTTTTATTATAAATTACGTTTTATAACTGTGACTACTTCCTAGTTCTAATTTACTCAGATATTACATTTGTCTTAGAATGGGTTTCCTTAATGGAGTGCTGGAGCGTTTGGGATTTGGCCCTGAATTTGTGTCTTACATTTGTGCCCTATATTCCCCTATCCACCCATTCATAATTCGAAGAGGCACCAGGCAGGAGTGCCCTTTGTCTCGCCTCCTATTTTCTCTCAACATAGAACCACTTGCGACATTGGGCAGATACAATTATCAGGTCTTGGGATTCATTGGGGTGAGGGCATGGAAGATTGAATTGCCCTATATACGGATAATGTCCCTTAGTTCCTCTTGCGTCCCTATGACACGGGTCCCAGGTCAATCCAAATGCTAGACCTTTACGGGGAGTTATCTAGTCTTAAAGTTCATTGGCACAAATCTCTCTCGCTTAAAGGAGATGGAGAGACAATGGACTGGAAATCTCGCCTTCCAATCTGTAGGCTCACCTTCAAGTACTTTGGTGCCTAGACTCGCATCTAGTCCCCCTGCTGGTTGAAACAAAGAAAGACCTCATTAGCAGGGCTAGGCTCCCGCTTATCATCCTAGGCAGAGTGGCTCTGATCTAGATGATGGTTCTACCATGTTTCCTATATATCCTATAAAATTTCCCACTAGCTATCACCCAAAGTTGGTTTTGCGAGCTATTGGCCATGGTGCATGCCTTCCTGTGGGCAAATCAAACCCCCCACATTGCATTTTGCAAATGTACACTTTAATCCACATATGATGGTGGAATGGTAATGGCAGTCTTACACCTGTATTACTAGGCCTCACATATTTTGGAGCTGAATGACTGGCTACGTGGAGAGTGGCAAGATTCTGACTTCCTTTCTGAGTTTTCCCTAATTGTAATTTACATAATGAGGCTAATATATCGGCCTCTCCATCTCCTGTTCACTTCTTGAGTACACTAGGGTGGTCCTTTTGACCTTAAAATTGGCTCTATGATGGTTTTGGTAGGGACCGTAAATTTACGCTGGAAACCCCTCTGTGGCTCGGCGGATTTGATAAGTGGGATCTTATTGGAATCTATGAGATTTATGGCAGGGCTTTCGTATGAATACTTTTCACGACCTTCAGATTGAGTTCGTGCTTCACAAATTAGAATTCTACAAATATTTCAAACTTCGACATGCACTATCACCTCAGTATGCCTTTTTCTCTGAGACACCCAAACACAACCGATTGAAGCCAAAATCCTTATGGGTCCTATGGGGGAAGAGGGAATATCCCGTATTTGCAAATACTTGGTCATCCACTCCTCAGACCTATTTGGGGAGGGGGGGGGAGTGCGGGGGCGGTTGAAAGAGACGGTGGCCACTTTGGATGACAGCGAGTGGATGAACACGAGAATGGCTCCATGTGAACTCGCCATATCCTCATGACTTTAGCACATAAAGTTAAAATATTTACATACTACTCATGGCAAAGAAGCTCTGGGGAGCACATAAGCGCCCTTCACCCACATGCTTTTGCTGCCAAGATGAAAATGGCCATGTTTTTCATGTGGTCTGGGAGTGTCCCATTATTGTCAAATACTGGTTGTCATTTTCACTGCCCTGTCCCATGTACTTGGGAGACCTGTGGAGTCCCCACCCTGAATTACTCTGCTGGGTTTCTTGGAAGACCTGGTAGGTTGTCGGGGACATCGTGCCTTGGTTGGGATTGGCAGCATGATAGCTTTGAGGAATATTGCACTCCACTGTAATTCTGCTGATTTCCTCCTGCCCCCATGTTGAATGGCACACTGCAGCGGACCGGTGTGCGAAGCAAGAAGAGCTCATTTACTCTGCAAGAGGTTGTCCTCATAAATATCGCAAATTTGGGGGGAAACGGTGGGACTACTATGGTCTAGCGCGATTGATGTAATGAACTGTGTCTGCCAATTGGAGGATTTTTCATTATCTTGATTGCACTGTATTTATTGTTATTGTCATGAGTTACATAAAGTCAATAAAGTTTGATTATTAAAAAAATATTGCATTTGTCTGAAAGCAGTTCAGTACAATGTTTGCTAAAAGAGAATTAAGAAAAAAAATGATGATTGGCTATCAATCACAGTTAGAAATTAACCAGGGTGGCACATCCTTCTCTGTTCAAGCAGCCACACTATGGAACTCTTTTCCCCACAACATAAGATCCACGGATAGCCACCTTATCTTCAAAAAACATTGCATCTATATACTTTCCATGTACTTATGGATCTATATATTTATCACTTTCTTCTAATTCAGCATATCCAATGCACTACCCTATACCTCACCCTATACCTTTCTCAACATATCCCTTCCCTTCTGTTCCTGTTTCCCGCCGCTGCGCCCCTGCGGCCCCGCCCCCTCACTGCCCATTCGCTGCCCCATTCCCTGCTCCTCCCTCCCACCTCCCCATTTATGGCGGCCGCTGCGTGGTGAAGAGAGCGACCCCTGACCTTGACTGGTAGGTCGCTCCCCACCACACAGCTCCGTCTGTGTGCCCTGCTGCTGCCCCTGATTGTGCTCGTTTTTCCTTTCTGTGCCCCCTTGCTGCCCCTGATTGTGCTCGTTTTTTCCTTTCTGTGCCCCCTTGCTGCCCCTGATTGTGCTCGTTTTTCCTTTCTGTGCCCCCTTGCTGCCCCTGATTGTGCTCGTTTTTCCTTTCTGTGCCCCCTTGCTGCCCCTCATTGTGCTAGTTTTTTCCTTTCTGTGCCCCCTTGATGCCCTGATTGTGCTCGTTTTCCCTTCTGTTCCTGTTTCCCGCCGCTGCGCCTGCGGCCCCGCCCCCTCACTGCCCATTCGCTGCCCCATTCCCTGCTCCTCCCTCCCACCTCCCCATTTATGGCGGCCGCTGCGTGGTGAAGAGAGCGACCCCTGACCTTGACTGGTAGGTCGCTCCCCCTCCACACAGCTCCGTCTGTGTGCCCTGCTGCTGCCCCTGATTGTGCTCGTTTTTCCTTTCTGTGCCCCCTTGCTGCCCCTGATTGTGCTCGCTTTTTCCTTTCTGTGCCCCCTTGCTGCCCCTGATTGTGCTCGTTTTTCCTTTCTGTGCCCCCTTGCTGCCCCTGATTGTGCTCGTTTTTCCTTTCTGTGCCCCCCTTGCTGCCCCTGATTGTGCTCGTTTTCCTTTCTGTGCCCCCTTGCTGCTCCTCATTGTGCTAGTTTTTCCTTTCTGTGCCCCCTTGCTGCCCCTGATTGTGCTAGTTTTTTCCTTTCTGTGCCCCCTTGATGCCCTGATTGTGCTCGTTTTCCCTTCTGTTCCTGTTTCCCGCCGCTGCGCCCCTGCGGCCCCGTCCCCTCACTGCCCATTCGCTGCCCCATTCCCTGCTCCTCCGTCCCACCTCCCCATTTATGGCGGCCGCTGTGCGGCCGCGCAGCGGACGTGCGCAGCGGGCGCGCCTAAGGCAAGCCCGTCTGCGCCCGTCCGTGCCGTGACCGCGCCCAGCGCCACACCCCCTGGTCCGGGCATCCCCCGCGCCCGCCACATCAACAGACGCCGATACGACGCCAGCACCCTCCACGCACTCAACCCCGGAAAAGATCACGCCTGCTACCAGGCCACCCCGAAGCGCACCCAAGGGCCCTTCACCTGCCGGAACTGCAGCTTCGCCAGCACCCGCCCCGCCAAACCACCGCCCAGGAAAGAACCCAACTACCTCAGATGCATCCTCCTCAACACCCGCTCCGCCCGCAAACACGCCATCGAACTCTGGGACCTTCTCGACTCAACCTCCCCAGACGTCGCATTCCTGACGGAGACCTGGCTGAATCCCGCTTCAGCCCCCGACATCGCCATTGCCATCCCGGACGGATACAAGATCACCCGCAGGGACCGCACCAACGGAGTCGGAGGAGGCATCGCCATCGTCCGCAGGAACACCCTCAGTCTCAACCAACACCGACGACACCCTCAGCACCGCCGAACACATGCACTTCCGGATCCACACCGATCCCAACACCACCCTCAGAGGAACCCTCATCTACAGACCCCCCGGACCCCGACCACAGTTCAGCGATTCCATCGCTGACTTCGTCAGCACACACGCCATCGCCTCCACGGACTACATCCTCCTCGGGGACCTGAACTTCCACCTCGAGAACAACAAGGACACCAACTCCACCACCCTGATCGACAACCTCGCCACCCTCGGACTCAGACAGCTCGTGACTACACCCACCCACGCCGCCGGCCACATGCTCGACTCCATCTTTTCCGCAAGCCCACACGTCTCCTTCAACCACACCTCCGAAGCCCACTGGACTGACCACCACTGCATCCACTTCACCTACAGGAAGCCCACCACGCACCACCGCACCGAACAAATGCCTCGCCGCTGCTGGAGCAGAGTCACGGAAGACCAGCTAACCACAACCCTCGCCCTGAGCCCACCCGCCGAACCCTCCGACCCCGACACCGCCGCCCGCAACCTCAGACAGTGGATCGACGACTGCGCCAACACCCTCGCCCCGCTCAAGAATCCGCCCAACAGCCACACCAGCAAGAAAGCCACCTGGTTCACCGAAGACCTCCAGGCCTCCAAACGAACATGCCGAAAACTGGAGAAGATCTGGCTCCACCAGCGGACAGCTACGCCGCCCACAAGAGCCGCCACCCGCAGTCACCATCACCTCATCAGATCCGCCAAAAGGGCCTCACTCAAAGACCGCCTAGACAACAACGCACACAACAGCAAAGAGCTCTTCAACATCGTGAAGGAACTCTCCAACCCCAGCTCCAACACCAACGACATCCAGCTGTCGCGAGACCTGTGCGACTCACTGGCCACCTTCTTCCGCCGCAAAATCGCCGACATCCGCGACAGCTTCAACACCTCGACCGCCCCGGCAACCACCGAGACCACTGCCCCCACAACCACCAACCGCCTGCTCTCCTGGACCAACATCAACGACGAGGACACCAGCGAGATCATGAACACCATCCACTCCGGTTCACCGCTAGACCCGTGCCCTCACCACATCTTCAACAAAGCCAGTACAGCCATCGCGCCCCATCTCCGGAAAATAATCAACATCTCCTTCGAGACAGCAACCTTCCCGGAAAGCTGGAAGCACGCCGAGATCACCGCCTTACTCAAGAAACCCAAGGCAGACCCCAAGGACCTCAAGAACTTCCGACCCATCTCTCTGCTCCCGTTCCCCGCGAAGGTCACCGAGAAAATCGTCAACAAACAACTGACCCGCTACCTCGAGGAGAACAACATCCTGGACCCTTCCCAGTCCGGCTTCCGCAGCAACCATAGCACCGAAACCGCCCTCATCGCCGCCACAGATGACATCAGGACCCTGCTAGAAAACGGAGAAACAGCAGCCCTCATCCTCCTGGACCTATCAGCCGCCTTCGACACGGTCTGCCACCACACACTACGAACACGCCTTCACGACGCCGGGATCCAAGAGAAGGCCCTGGACTGGACCACATCCTTCCTTTCCGGCAGAACACAAAGCGTCCGCCTCGCCCCCTTCCGATCCAAGGCCACCAAGATCATCTGCGGGGTACCCCAAGGCTCCTCCCTCAGCCCAACGCTGTTCAACATCTACATGGCACCCCTTGCCCACGTCGCCCGACAGCACAACCTCAACATCATCTCCTACGCCGACGACACCCAGCTGATCCTCTCCCTCACCAAAGACCCTCACACCGCCAAAGCCCACCTCCACGAAGGAATGAAGGCCGTCGCCGAATGGATGAGGACCAGCCGCCTGAAGCTGAACTCGGACAAGACGGAGGTCCTCATCCTTGGTTCCAACCCTTCAGCCTGGGACGACTCCTGGTGGCCAACATCACTGGGAACAGCCCCGCCACCCACCGACCACGTACGAAACCTAGGGGTCATCCTCGACCCCACCCTCTCCATGACTAAGCAGGTCAACGCCGTTTCCTCATCCTGCTTCAACATCCTCCGAATGCTCCGCAGGATCTTCAAGTGGATCCCCACCGAAACAAGAAAAACAGTCACCCAGGCCCTCGTCACCAGCACGCTGGACTACGGAAACGCCCTCTACGCAGGAACGACGGCTAAGCTCCTGAGACGGCTGCAACGCATCCAGAACGCCTCTGCACGTCTTATCCTCGACATCCCCCGACGCAGCCACATCACACCCCACCTGAGAGACCTGCACTGGCTCCCTGTCAACAAGAGGATAACCTTCAAGCTCCTCACCCACGCACACAAAGCACTCCACAACTCCCGGACCAGCCTACCTCAACAGACGACTCAGCTTCTACACCCCCACCCGCCAGCTCCGCTCGACCAGCCTCGCCCTCGCCACAGTCCCCCGCATCCGGAAAACGACCGCCGGCGGCAGATCCTTCTCCCACCTCGCCGCCAAGACCTGGAACACCCCCCCACCAACCTCCGACAGACCCAAGACCTACTGGCCTTCAGAAGACTCCTCAAGACCTGGCTCTTCGATCAGTAGCAGCACCACCCCCCTCTTCCCCCAGCGCCTTGAGACCCTCGCGGGTATGTAGTGCGCTTTATAAGTGACATGATTGATTGATTGATTATCTTTTACCCCAACTTTCTGACGCATCTCAAACTTTTCTACTACCCTTTCCAATTCACTACCCTATTTCTCACCCTATACCTCTATCAATATATCCTCTACATCCACTCTCTCATGTATCCCAAACCCCATACCACTACTATTATCCCCAAAATAACCCTTTCTAGACTCTCCCCTACTCTACCCCTCCTTGCATCATCTGACACCTATTTTACTATATCGATCCCCCAAAACAAGCCTTTCTAAACTCTTCCCTCTGACTCTTCCCCTCCACATCCCTTTTTACTCATCCCAAGCCTCCTCCTACTGTTATGACCTCCAAAACAAAAAACAAAAAAAGTCTAAATCCTTCACTCTTCTATCCCTCCACTATCCTTTTCAATCAAAAAACCAGACTAACATGTCCACTTCTCAAATTTCATATTTCACTATACTAATTCACCACTAATCCTTTATGGGTTCCAGAGTAGCGTGCTACTCGCCAAAAAGCGATTCAACACCTCATTAGGGGTAGCAAGCACTATATAAATGCAAACCTTTTTCCCTCTTCTACCCCTCCGCTACCCTTCTCTATCCAAATAACTTAATATGTTCACCACTCAAATTACTTTCATATTTCACTATACTAATTTTCAACACTAATCCTTTATGGCTTCCGGACTAGCGTGCTACTCGCCAAAAAAGCGCTTCACCCCATCAGGGGTAACAAGCGCTATATAAATGCACACCTTTTTCCCTCTTCTATCCCTCCCCTACCCTTCTCAATCCAAATAACTGACTAACATATCCACCTCTCAAATTACTTTCATATTTCTCTATACTAATTCAACACTAATCCTTTATGGGTTCCAGAGTAGCGTGCTACTTGCCAAAAAATCGCTTCAACACCCCATCAGGGGTAACAAGTGCTATAGAAAGGCAATTACAATACAATATCAATACATTCAGATTGCTGCTGTTTCTCTTCTGCTGGTAGCCTCTAGATGACCCACCCGTCCACCCCAGGCCATATTATGCATAGTGCCCCCGGGGCGCAACATGAGTGTGCGCCTGCTATGCATGTCCCTGTATTCCTATGGTATTGCAGAAGAGGGCCGCAGACGGTTTTGCGGCCCCTGATGTAATATTAATAGTGCTGACGCTCACGTGGCGACAGTGTGTCCTGTGTATAATACGGGCCTGGGTATGGTAAGCAGTAGTGCCTGAACAAACGTCACTGGACCGCAAATGCACACAAACAAATTGTGCTGAGCACAAATTGATCTGTTTTGTGATCTGCCATCCTTGAGTCTGAAGTGAATATCTAGAACTGTTCATGGTGAGGAGGTCTGACGTCCCTAACATCCGCCCTTCTGTTTCTGTTTGGGAATTGCAGGTATGATGGAAACTCTTTGCTGAGCAGCATCGAGTGCTACGATCCTATTATCGACAGCTGGGAGGTGGTGACATCAATGGGAACCCAGCGTTGTGATGCCGGCGTCTGTGTCCTGCGTGAAAAATGAAGTAGCCTCAGGAGCAGCCTTTATTTTTTGAAGATGCATGAGCCCTCAACAGGCACTTGCCAAAATCTGGGTACCTCTGTGCCACCCGCCCTGGGCACAATTCTTCAATTGCACGTGTCTCGCACTCGATGTGGACGTGTTTGAAAGCAGTCCGTTAAAATAATTCCAGGCAGTGGGCCCAGAGGGCAGAGCTTTTTTTGCACTGACTCGTGTTGCTTCCGAGTCCTCTATCTGAGCCTGACATTTGAAATTATCAACCCTAACTGGAGAGACTTTGAATGCTGTGATCTAGTTGGGCAACCTCCCACCTCAGAGAACCTGAATGTGTAAAAAAGAAAATGAGTGTTTGTGTTAATAATGTTCACATTTAAGCCTTTTTGGAAGTTTTGTTTTACAAAACTGTTAAAACAATCCATTATCTAGCCTGTATAATGTACATAGAAGCAGAAGGTGGCCTGTTAAAAGTTGAACACTGTCGTATACTTGCTGTCTGTAAATTACAAACGTAAATTGTAAAAACTTCAAGAAAACGGCCAGAACCAGGTATGTTAACTGTAGCAATCCACAAAGCAGTGTCCTTGTCTGTGTGCTGCTGGCAGCAAACATGCCTTTAGGGATGCTTTTTGAAGTCGGAATCACAATATTCCTGTGTTTTTACTACTTTCGGAGGTGAAGAGCAACCTGTTTTTAGGGGACTTTTTTGTTATCGAGTTCACAAGCATTTCATGCAGGACCAGTTTATTTCCTGACTTTTGTTGGCTATTCTGAAGCCTTGGTCTTTATTTTGTCTTGTGTAGCGTAGGGTAATAAAATCCATGTCCAACTTGGGAGGGGGCCTGCACACATTTTTTCCCAAGGCACATATGCAGCTAGATCTTTTGAGACACCCACTCCTTATCTCCGGTTATTCTCATTTCTTCGATCTGTCCAAGAAGACAATGCCATTAGTGCCAAATTTTAGCGTTTATAGGCAACGTAAAAAAGCTAAAGGTTGAACATTCCATCAAGCTACTAGGATTTCCTCCCCGAATGTCCTATGTTGTGCAATTTCACATAGCAAAGTATGATGCCATATGTTGTTGTGACAAGTGTATTTCACCGCACACAAGAGTACACAGACGCAAACATGTTGTAGCAGCTGCTATCCCTGGTTTGGCATTTGGTGCAGATTTTGCTACCCCCTCCTCTCTTGGGTCATGAAGGAAAATAATGTAAATAGCACCATTTACTTTCTGTAGTTTTACTCTTTTTCCTAGTACTTCCTCAGCAAATAGGAGATTGTGGAGGGGCTAAAGGTAGCAGAGGTGGCGATTTCAGTTTGGCTACCTCAGGTAATTTCCCAAATAGATGTCCGTGCACGCAAGGCATAACCATTTCAGCTAAATAAGTTTCCAAAGTGCTGATTCAGATGTCTGTTCACACCCTTCCTTTTAGGGTGAATTTTCTGACTGCAGCCAGCTTTTTTCTGCTCTTTCCACTGTATTGCAGTCTATAAACCGGTCCAGTGTTGTACCACTTTTATTTTTGGCTTTGTTCAAAGCCTTTCCTGTTGGAGGACCAGTAGAAAACCTAAAATGGTTGTGTTCTGATCATTGCACATTTCCTGAAAAGAATAAATTCTGTCTTGGCAATAAATCGTGGAAAAGGGTTTAGCTGTGTTAATCTGTTTACATTAAGAACCAGAATTCTGTTTCCAAATGTGTTCCTTCTGCCTGCATTCAGCAAATATATAGGGATGTGTTTTAAAGGGAACATGAACAGATTTCCGAAATCTAAAACCATAACATGCTGGAAAAAGAAAAATCTGATAGAGACATCTAGCCGCAGATTCCTTACCTATGAACTTCCAGGCGTCAGGCTGGATCCAGGAGATTTTTCTTAGCAGTACCCCTGCACGCCGGTAGGTGGTGTCGGTCGACTCCGCGTGACGTTGTCGGCGACGTGTTCGTCGTCATCGTAACATCCGCGTCGTCAATATAAATGCCACTCCGGAGGGGCGTGGCTACGCCGCGAGCGTGATGGCCGCGATGTAGACGAGCTCGGCAAGACCTCAATCCCTTCCCCTATATCCGACCCATCTATCCGTCGTCCGGAAGAGGGGTGAAGCACCGGAGTGTCCGGAGGGGCAGTGGCGAAGATTCTGGCCTCATTGACCCCGCGGGCTCGAGGGAATTGAAGAGATGACATTGGGCCTGCCCGAAACCAAGGACCGGGACCTGCAGTGGCGGGAGTGGGGGCGTGGCGAAGCCTTTGGTCCGGCTCCCGCTCGCCCGTGGTCGGGGCCTGTATCTGTGCCGGGAGAGGCCGGAGGAGACGGCGGGATAGGCGTGACGTTGCTGGGGGCGAGGCTGCTCGGCAGCCTCTACAGAAGATGTCGACGGCCGCAAAGTATTGATCGCACTGTACGGAGCTGGGTGTGCGGACCTTGGGGGCCGGAGGGTGTCGCCTCGGCCGCTGGAACGCCCGCATCGGCGGCCCCGGCGGGCGTGACGCCACCACAACGAAAATCCCTGTTGACGTCTGGCCGCGGCACCTGGGGACTGGACCCTCTCTGGGGGCGGCCCAGTGGTGGGTGCGGAGGCGGAGGGCTATCGGGGCGTTGAGTGCACGAGGAGTGCTGAGACAGGAGTGGGGGTTGCAGAGGAGACCGATTAACAGAGGGCACTTGCGGACTGCCGGCCCGCCGCTTTGGCCGTTATGGAGTTGCTTGCCCCCCCCCCTGTGACGGCCCGCTGCGGGCGGACGGTGCCTTTTGGGGGCCCTGGGGCTACTGGGCCGGCCGCCAACAGAAGTAACCTGCTGGGCGCGGAGGCGAGTGAGGAGCGCGGACTGGGGCCCTGAGGCTGCGTGGGCACTGGTGGTGGAGCAGACGGTGTCCGCCGGAGGCGACATCAGACGGCTTGTCAGCAGAGGGTGGCATGACGGAGTAGGACGTAGACCTCATTTTGGCACGCCTCCGGTCGGCAGGGGCTTGATCTACTGGGCCTAGGGAGGACATTACTATCTATCAGCGAACTGGTCAAATTCTGCGCTCCTCTGGTGCGGTGGGGGTGGACTGTATGGGAAGCACTCCGGCCTTCTCTCGTATCCAAGCTGTATCCTGGGTCCCCATTTGGAACGCCCGCCTACTATCAGCCGCAGTGATCCTACCTGGGAACTCTCCAGTTGGGATCGGGTGGTCCAGGAGTAGACCTAACGGTCAGAGAAATGTCGGGCCCCAAGAGCGCAAAAGTAGCCCAGCAAACGAAACTGGACAAATGTGCATTGCCAAGACCTGTGGACTCTGAGCTTCACCCCAAGGGTAAAATGGCTGCAGGACCAGAGAGCGAGCGCCCTGAACTAACTCTTAAGGATGTGATGGAGCCCATTTCCGGGGTCTGGTCGTCCCTGGAGCAAAGAATTGGCACGATCACGGCGGAGGTCACTCTGATTAGGGCCGATAGGACGAAGATCAGTGAGAAGGTGAAGCAAATGGAGGTCGTAACTTCTAGTCTCCTGGGCGACACGTCGCAGCTGCAACAAGAAGTTAAGGAACTCCAGGACTTTCACAAATTTGCAGAAGACAAGCTCAACGATTACAAAGGCCGCACTAGACAGAACAATGTTCAGATAGTGGGGGTGCCCGAGAGGGCGAAGGGGCCGACAGCAGACCTATTCGTGGAGGACCTCATCCTCAACCACCTGCGGCCGGAGGGACTCTCCAAGTTCTTCGTCGTAGAGCGGGCGCACAGAGTACCCGGTGGAAGGCAGAGGCCTGGAGCGCCTCCGCGCCCTATCCTGGCAAGATTGCTGAACTTCAGAGACAGGGACGTGATACTACAGAACGCAAGGGTGGCCCCCCTCTTCGTTACCAGAACGCAGAGATCTTCTTCTTTCCTGACTTCACCCTATAGGTACAAAAACAACGAAGGTCCTTCCTCGAAGTAAAGAAAAAACTGCGAGACAAAGGAGTGAAGTACGCCATGCTGTTTCCAGCCAGACTAAGGGTGGAGGCAGAGGGCAAAGCGTGGTTATTTGAGCACCCGGAAGAAGCTGCCGACTGGTTGGAGGGGGGCAAAGGACCACAGCGCCAGATGAAGGGAAGTACGCCGCCAGTCTAAAGTCCGCAGGCTCTTTGGGACAGTAAGGTACTCTTGATCTATTGTGTCGGATCTCCTGTGGGCGCTCCTCAGCTGGGAGAGCTGGGGGGTTGATCTACTGATGATTGTCTTGAACTGTGGCGCCAGTTACCCTCTGGTATCCTATAGGTGGTGCATGGCCCATTTCGGGGTGAGTTTAAGGAAGGGCACGGGGGAGGGTTGGGGTGGCGGAGCAATTCACCCCCACAGTTTACTTCTTTTAGTTGAATGTATGGGCGACAGGCACTCTGCATAGTTGGTTGAATGGGCACTTTGGAGCCCAGAGTGCAGGGGAGCAGGGAGGGGGGGGGAGTTGGGTTGGGGGGGACTGTTTGATTTAAGTTTAGAGGTTCAGATACTATCTCTCCGTAGACCACAGGAGGAATTAGCGGTTCACCAGTACTTTGATGATGACGCAGTGGGACAAAAGCATTAGACTCCTGAGCTGGAATGTTAATGGCTTAGGGGACAGGGTGAAACGTTGCATAGTTTTACAGCTTATCAAGCGACACTCCCCAGACATAGTGGTCCTGCAGGAGTCCCATCTAGTTGGTAACTCCTGTCCAGCAATGAATAGATGGGGTTACAGAATTGTGGCGCACTCGGGCTTCACGACGGGGTCCAGAGGGGTGGGCATTATGCCCAAGAAGTCCTTCCCGCTGTCAGTACAACACACCTGGATGGATGAAATGGGCCGGTATTCAGCCATTTCGGGGCAGTGGGAGGGGAAGACACTGACGTTAATGTCTGTATATGTTCCACCGGGCCTACAGGGCCGTACCTTTAGGGATCTAGGGGCTATTATGCTTTCGTTTCCAGAAGGACATTTCATAGCGGGCGGGGACTTTAATGCAGTAGTATCGGGAACGCTTGACCGTTATCCCCCAAGAAACATTGGCTCTTCTCAACAGTGGCTACCTGACTTTGCGGAAGCAATGGGCCTGACGGACATATGGAGAGCTTTTCACCCACAGAGTCTCCAATACACTTTTCACTCAGGGGCGCACAATAGTCTCTCCCGCATAGACTACCTCCTTAAGCCTCCATCCCAGATCAGTGGCCTGTGGGACGTCAGACACTTAGCGAGGGGTATATCTGATCACTCTCCCATCTGGGTGGAATTAGCTCTAAATGAAAAAAGGGTAGGGAAAATTGCACCGATCAACCTCTGGCATCTTCGGAACCCAGCGGTCAGGAAGGCTTTGCTTCAGGCCATGGATAGCTATTTCACGGACCATGTAGGGTCCGTGAACTCGCATCAAACTATCTGGGAGGCTTTTAAAACGGTCATGAGGGGGCAGGCGCTCTCACTCATCGCTGGAACGCGAAAGGAGAAAGTTAAAGACCTAGTCCGAGTGGAAAAAGACATCCTCCGGCTAAAGGAGGAGAGTGAGAGGGGAGCCACGGACGAGATAAGGCATGAGTTGAAACTCAAGAGGGAAGAGTATAAGTTAATAGCTACTGAAATGGCTAAAACACTAGGTAGGGAAAAAGAGGGCAGGATATACGACCTGGGTGACAAGGCCGGGAAGCGCCTGGCTAGACAGGAAGGAGCTGGCTAGCAGATTAGTGCCAGAACTCGTGGATGCAGGGGGGCGGAAATAACAGACCCGCAGGCGATCGCCAACGAGTTTGCCAAGCATTACTGTCAAGTATATCGGGCAGGCTCCTCCTTGTCTGAAGACGACTCGTGGGCGATGCTCTCGGATATCCAGCTCCCAACCCTGTCCCCTGAGGAAGCGAAGTCGTTGGACAGCGCATTCACCAACGACGAGGTCGCGAAGGCGATCCGAAATCTCCAATCCGGTAAGGCACTGGGCCCCAAAGGCCTACCGATTGAGTTGTACAAGCTCAAACCGGACTCCTTGGCCCCGCATCTACGGGCTATGTTTGAGGAAAGCAGAGAAGTGGGACTGCTTCCACGTGATCAAAGGGTAGCAATTCTAGTAACAATACATAAAGATGGAAAGCCTAGAGATAGGTGTTCATCCTACAGACCCATCTCTCTATTGAACGCGGAGCCCAAGGTCTTGGCTAAGTTGCTGGCGGGTCGATTGGCCCAGGTCATAGGTAAGCTGGTGCACCCTGACCAATCGGGCTTTATGCCCAACCGCAACGCCGCATTAAACCTGAGGAGATTGCATGGAGTATTGGGAAGACTCGGTACGATCCAGGAGGACACAGTTGTGGTCTCCTTGGATGCCACCATGGCATTCGACACTATAGAGTGGCCATACCTGTTCGCAGTCCTGGCAAAAATGGGTTTCGGCCCCAGCTATATAGGGTGGGTGCGGCTACTGTACACCGAGCCTTTGGCACAAATTGTGGTCAATAACAAGAAAACTGAGGTGTTTGCGCTGGGTCGCGGGACCCGGCAGGGTTGTCAGTTGTCACCACTGTTGTTTACCTTTTCCCTCGACCCGCTGGCGGCGTGGGTCCGTAGAGACCCTATAATCCGTGGCCTCAAATGGACTGAGACCAGGGAGGACCGCATCTCCCTCTATGCGGATGACATCCTCTTATATTTGGCTTCCCCCAGGGCATCGCTCAACAGAGTCCTGGACATATTTACCAGCTTTGGGAGATTCTCTGGTTATAAAATTAACTGGGCCAAATCTCTGCTGTACGTTCTCAGTGGGGCTCCCCCGAGTCCGCTAAAGCATTGCCCACTCCAGGTGGCCGAGGGGGGCTTCCGATACTTGGGAATTTTCATATCGGCGGACCCCAAGACCCGGTACGGCCGCAACTTGCTACCCCCCCTTCAGAGACTGAGACGAGACGTTACACACTGGAAGGCGCTCCCTCTTTCCTTGTTTGGTAGGGCAGCACTGTTCAAAAATGATGTCGCTGCCACTCTTCCTTTATGCCCTACAGAACTACCCAGACTGGATCCCTAAACGTTATTTTAAAGAAATTGAGGGCCTCCAGAGAGAGCTACTTTGGGACGGTAGACCCCGAATAGCGTTACAGAAGCTAGTTTTGAGTTGGTACGACCGAGGGATTGGTCTCCCGGATATCAAAAGATACTATTGGGCCGCCCACCTGGTCGCAATCAACCATTGCACATATCGATACTGGGATGACCCGGGTTATAGAATGGACAAATGGCTGCTCCTGGGTGGTAACTATAACAGGGCCCTCTACTCCAAAACTCGAAAGCCTCTACTAACAGGGCCAACCAAACACTCAGTGCAAGTCTGGCAGGCAGTAAACAGAAGCCTGGGGTGGGACCAGAAGCTAACACTTCCTACTCCCCTGTGGGACACTGAACAACTAGGCACATTGAGGACCACGAAAGGATTTGATAAATTGGATATGATCGAGATCTCGAGGATACAGGATCTTTGGAAGGGGGGGGAAGTAGTGTTGTTTGCCTCCTTGAAGCAAGAATACGAACTAGCTGACACTGAGTACTTCCGTTATTTGCAGGTGCGGCACGCACTGATGACGAATTTACCCAAAGGTGCCTCTCCCCCAGAGTCCTCGCCGTTGGAAGACAGGTTACTAGGCGGTTATATGCCCACGAAGGCGATCTCCCTCACATATAAAAAACTGATCAATAACGCGTCCGATCCCATCGAACTGCTAAGGGAGCGATGGGGGGGGGGGGAGAGGGGGATGGCCTAGAGCTGGACGGCGAAGAGTGGCAGGAAGCGGTCTCCTCCTCACGAGAGGTTGCGATCTCCTCTAGGTTGCGCCTGATACAGTTGAAGGTACTACATAGAGTGTATGTGTCTGGGTCCCGGCTGGTCAGAATGGGAAGAGCGATGGAGGGGAGGTGCAGGAGGCAGTGTGGTCAGGAGGGCACATTCATGCACATAATATGGGAATGTGGATATATTCAGAGTTACTGGAAGGAGATACATGAGTGCATGGAGGAGGTCCTCGGGGTAAGTCTTAGACCTGAAGCTAAATGATGTCTCCTAAATGTTTGGGAACCCTCGGACTTAAATAGCAAAGACAAGCTATGGGTCACGCTGGGCCTGATGTTGGCTAAGAGGAATATCGCCCAGCTCTGGGGCTCCGGTACGCCACCTAAACTTGATAAGTGGCGGATAGATATGGATTGGTGCATGCTTAGAGAAAAGATGGTATATGTGGCACGTGGGTGCCCCAAGAAATGGTCCGCGATTTGGAACAAATGGAACGAATACCGGGGTTACATATGTATTCCACCTGCTATCCCCTCCCCTGAAGAACCTGTAATGCCCTAGGTCTAGAATGTGTTAATACCAACTGTATGGCTTAATGTAATGATGTATTCGTAATTTAACGCTGCTGTTTTCCTCCTATCTGTAAGCATAACGTTGATTCTCTGTTTAATAAAAAGTTTATAAAAAAATTTTTTTAAAATGCCACTCCGGCGCGCTGACATCAGTTCTTTTCTTTCCGCGCCAACCTGCGCTGATCCGTTGGAGAGCTACCCCCTGTCAATTTTTGACAGACTTTTGTCGACCCTTTTGTGGACTTTGTTGGTATGTTTAGGTATGTCGAGCAAGAAGTCTTCAGGGTTCAAGCCGTGTGGCGCCTCTCACCGCGCCATGTCGGTCACGAACCCCCATTTAGTGTGTCTCTGGTGCCTGGAGCGCGACCACGACTCTAAGTCATGCTCCGACTGCCGGGCCATGGCGCCGAAGGCTTTGAGGGAGCGATCCCTAAAGCTACTCGCAGCCCGCAGTCCGGCACCGCAGAGGTCGCCTCGTCGGTCTTGCTCCCGGTCGAGAGGTAAGTACAAGCACCGCTCCGGGGAATCGAAGTCCTCTTTGTCGAAGTCGTCGAAGTCAGATAAGAGGCACCACAAAAAACACAAGAAGTCGAAGCGTGCTTCGACTTTGCTCAGCCCGACTCGCGACGGCGCAGAGGAACCTCAGCGTTCAAGGCCCTGCTGCGCAGGGCGGATGCTTGGGTCAGCTCCGCGTTTTCCTGCCTTTCCGGGTCCGGGAGCAACCTCAGCCCAGCTGAAGGAGTTCTATGACACCATGTGTGCCATATTTGCGTGGCCTGACCCTGGTGGTGCGCCTTCAGGCCCCGCAGGCTCAGAGGATGGAGGGGCCCCTGTGGTTCCCATGCCTGCGGCTCTAGCACCACGGCCTTCAATTGGACCCGTTCCCGGGTCCGGACCAACGCCGGTCGCATCTCCACAGCGACCGTCCCCGGCGTCGCATCCGACGCCAAGGTCCTCGGCGGCGCCTCCCCGATCCTCATTTCCGCCGAGCCGGTCGGGCGTCCCCCGACGCCGTGACCGACGTCGTGACCGATGCCGACGGAGCCATACAGCTTTATGCCGTTCACCCTGCCCTATTCTGAAGGGTTAGGGATGGAGGAAGAGGATTGGGAGGGGAAGCAGGATCCCTTAGAAATCCCGCACCAACAAGATGTGTACTGGTATGAGTAGTTGGGTGATGCCAATGGGTTGGACACCTCCCCAGACTCTGGCATGCTTTCCCCTCCTACCCTGGATATGGAGGAGGGAGCATCATTTGCCTTGGTGGTGTGTAGGGCTGGGGAGGTCCTGGACCTTCAGCTCCCTTCAGTGGCGGTCAAGACTAATGTCTTGACAGAGGTCCTGCAGCTTGGGGTCTCCAGTTCGGAACCCCTAATGCCCTTTAATGAGGCCTTAACAGAAGTCCTTCTGGATACCTGGTCCAAACCCAGCACAGGGGCTCCTGTGAGTAGGACGACCGCCTGCCGCCATCGCCCTGCACCCGGCGACCAACTTTTCCTCACCACCCACCCCACCCCACAAAGCTTGGTGGTCCAGGCTTCCAGTTTCCATGGCGCTTTCCCTTCTGCACCCCCTGACAGGGAATCCAAGAGACTGGAGAGTTTCGGAAAGAAAATGTTTTCTTCCGCCAGTCTGGCATTGCGGTCGGTGAACACTGCATGCCTTTTGGGCCGCTATTCCCATTTGATATGGGACACGGTTGCAGAAGTGCTGCCCAGAGTCTCGAAGGAGGACCGGGCTCTGCTCTCCCAAGCTATTTCAGACGAGAGACGCAGCCAAGTTTGCCATCAGATGTGGCTTGGACACGACGGACTCACTGGGCAGAGTGATTTCCACAACAGTGGCCACTCGTTGCCACGCCTGGCTGAAAACATCTAGTTTTTCGGGGGATGTCCAGGCTAACCTCATGGACATGCCCTTTGATGGCTCCCGTCTCTTCAGAGACCCAGCGAATGCTGCCCTTGAGCGTTTCAAAGACTCGCGGGCCAAGGCCAAGCCTTTGGGGCTCACCACAACCCCTAGGGCCTCATCCGCTTTTCGCTCCTTTCGTGGCTAAGGAAGGGGCTATCAATCGCGCCAACCCTATTCCGGCAAGCGGGCCTGCAAGTTTAGCAGCCTCTGTGTGGCCGTGGACTCAGTTCACCACGGCCCCGTGGGTCGGGAAACGAGAAGTCGAGCCAAGCCACGATCCCCTCCTCCACCGCAAAACCTTCCTAGTCTGATCCCCCAGGATCATTCTCGGCCGGTCGGTGGCAGAGTACGCCCTCATCTCCACCACTGTCGAAATATCACATCGAACAAGTGGGTATTGCAAATAGTCCAAAGGAGCTATTCCCCTCCCCTTTTGAGTCTACCCCTCCATCTATGCCTCCAGTGTACGATTGGCTGATGGAGGATCACCTTGCCTTAGTCCACGAGGAAGTCAAGACTCTATTGGCCAAGTGAGCTATAGAGAGGGTTCCCGGGCCAGAAGTGGGCAGTGGTTGTTATTCCCGCTACTTTCTAGTCCCAAAGAAGGACGGAGGCCTTCGTCCTATCCTAGAACACAGAGCCCTCAATTACTTCCTCAGAAAGGAGAAGTTCAAGATGCTCACCCTAGCTCAGGTCCTGTCTGCCCTGTACCCGGAAGACTGGATGGTAGGGCTGGACTTGCAGGATGCCTATTTTCATATCCTCATCTTGCCTGCCCATCGTTGCTACCTGCGGTTTACGATGGGCCACAAGCACTTTCAATTTGCAGTGCTTCCCTTTGGCCTCACAAGCGCCCCTCGGGTGTTCACAAAGGTGATGGCGTTGGTCGCAGCCCATCTGCGGAGATCAGGGGTTCCAGTCTTTCCCTATCTCGACGACTGGTTGTTGAAGGCGGGCTCGCCCCAAACAGTTGTTTCCCACCTCCAGACTTCAGCGAACCTCCTGCATTCATTGGTGTTCACTATTAACGTGCCAAAGTCACACCTGACCCCCTCTCAGATGCTCCCTTTCATTGGAGCGGTTCTGGACACGGTGCAGTTTCGGGCCTATCCTCCCAAACGGCGAGTCCAGGATATTCAGGCTATGATACCGATGTTTCGGCCTCTATCCTGGATTTCGGTGAGAATGACTCTGAGGCTGGCGACCTCATGGCCTCCTGCATCCTACTAGTGACCCATGCACGGTGGCACATGTGGGTTCTGCAGTGGGACCTGAAGTTCCAATGGGCACAGCATCGAGGAAATCTCACCGACCTGGTTCAGATTTCAGAGGGCACTGCGAGAAACCTGCAGTGGTGACTAACGGACCGTAGTTGGGTCAAGGGCAGACCCCTCTCCCTTCCCCACCCAGATTTCACAGTAGTGACGGATGAGTTCCTTCTGGGATGGGGTGGCCATCTGGGGGAGGTGGAGATCAGAGGACTCTGTTCTCTGGCGGAAGCCAAGCTCCATATCAATCTATTGGAGCTTCGGGCGATCCGACTGGCACTGAAAGCCTTTTTGCGGTCGATAAAGGAAAGGCTTGTGCAGGTGTTCACGGACAACACTTCCGCCATGTGGTTCTGCAACAAACAGGGCAGAGTGGGGTTGTGGACTCTGTCGAGAGGCCCTGCGTCTCTGGACTTGGCTGGAACAACAGGGCATTTCTCTGGTGGTCCAACACCTGGCCGGTTCTCTGAACGCCAGGGCGTACGAGCTCAGCCGAAAGTGCCTTGCGGATCACGAGTGGCGTCTCCATCCGGAGGTGACACAAGGTCTCTTTCAGTGGTGGGGAGACTATTGGTTAGATCTGTTCGCCTCCGAAGAGAACGTGCAGTGTCAGCAGTTTTTTGCGTTGGAGTTTCCAAGGCGGCTCTCGCTCGGCCCATACCATTCCTGCCCAGAGTGCTCACGAAGATCAGGAGCGACCGGGCACAAGTTATTCTTGTGGCTCCGGACTGGGCACGGAGAGTTTGGTATCCCGAGCTTTTAGACAAGAACATCGATCCTCCGGTCAGGTTTCCCCTTCGGGAGGATCTCCTGTCGCAGCAGCAGGGGAGGGTCCTCCACCCGAATCTGTCCACACTCTGCCTCCTTGCGTGGAGATTGAGCGGCGACAGTTGACAGCTTTCGACCTCCCTCCCGAAGTCTGTGAGGTTATTTTAGCAGCCAGGCGTCCCTCCACAAAATCGGTATACGCCTGCCGATGGAAGAAATTTTGTAAATATTGTACAGAAGCAGTCTATTGACCCTCTATCTGCATCTTTATCTGATGTCCTCCTGTTTATACTTTCCTTGGCCCGGCAGGGCTCTGCTCTGGGCACCTTGAAAGGCTATCTTTCGGCCCTTTCCCTTTTTCTCCGGCTGCCTGATCAGCCTTCTCTTTTCAAATCCTCTCTGGTGCAGAAATTCTTGAAGGGGTTAACACACTGATTTCCGCCTTCACCCTTTATTATGCCACAGTGGGACCTTAATTTGGTTCTCACTTTTCTGATGTGCGCACCGTTTGAGCCGCTGCACAACTGCCCTTTACGGTTGCTCACCATCAAAACAGCCTTCTTAGTGGCAATAACATCTGCCAGGAAGGTGAGCGAACTGCAGGCACTGTCATCACAGTCTCCTTACCTGACAGTTTTCCCGGATAAAGTGGTGCCCGCACAAGGACATCTTTTCTCCCCAAGTTGGTGGCACACTTTCACATGGGACAGTCGGTTACTCTTCCCACCTTCTATGCACCACCGCACCCTTCCAAGGAAGAGGAGCGTCTCCATCGTCTGGACCCAAAAAGAGCGTTATCGTTCTACCTCGATCGAACCAGAGTGTTCCGGGTGGATGACCAACTCTTTATAGGGTATGTGGGTGCAAAGAAAGGGCATGGTGTCCAAAAGAGGACTATATCCCGCTGGGTTATCCTCTGTATCAAAATGTGCTACACCTTAGCGAAGAAAGATCCCCCTGACGGGCTTAGGGCCCATTCCACCAGGGCAAAGACTGCTACCACGGCCCTCCAGCGTGGTGTCCCTGTTTCTGATATCTTCCAAGCAGCCACGTGGGCAGCGCTGCACACGTTCGCCAGACACTACTGCCTGGATTCCCAGGTTTGCAGAGAAGGACTGTTTAGTCGTTCTGTTTTTCAGGATTTTCTGGTCTAAACCTTTCCCCAGTCCCTCTGCCGGGGATGGTATTGCTCGGGTATCTGTTCAAAGGTAAGGAATCTGCGGCTAGATGTCTCTATCAGATGGATAAGTTACTTACCTTCGGTAACGCCCTATCTGGTAGAGACATGATCTAGCCGCAGATTCCTTACCGACCCACCCATCCTCTCTGCACTGCGGAATTGTTTTTACTGTCAGGGATGTTCCCCTTCAGGGCCCTAGCTGTTCATTTTTTAACACACCATGGTCAGTCACTTCATGGCTTCGTGCTTCTGGCATGGAAAGTCGTGCAAAGTACTGACGTCAGCACGCCGGAGTGGCGGTTATTTTGCCGACGCGGATTGCCCAACGACATCACGCAAAGTCGACTGATGCCACCTAGCGGCACACAGGGGTACTGCTAAGAAAAATCTTTCGGATACAGCCAGACGCCTGGAAGTTCAAAGGTAAGGAATCTGCGGCTAGATCATGTCTCTACCAGATAAGGCATTACCGAAAGTAAGTAACTTGTCCATTAAGTGTAAGATTTCACAAAAACAACTGGAATGTCCATGCTTCTTTATATTGATATAGAGTAGTAGCTACATATTTAGGATTTCTGTTTGATCATTTAAAAAAACCTTATGAGGAACATTGTACACAAATTTCTGATGGATGCATCTACCTGCGTGTTCCTCGCCTTTTGACTATCTCATGTGCCCGCTTCAAACAGAAACTTTTCAATAGCTCTCCCACACTAATGGGTACGCCGGCTCTAACACTGCTCCGTATGTGGCACTGCGTGACGTCACTAGAGCCATAAAGCACCCTCATCGGCGTTCTGCCATCTGTTTCCTTTTTTACACTCCTTTGACGTACAACTGTTTTTCAAACTCTTCATAAGGGTTTGTTGTTTTTCTACTTTTTTTTCGCTATCTACTAGGTGCTGTTTTTCTCACAATGTTAACACTGAAGAAGTCCTGTTTCAAGCCATAACAAGAATGTGCCAATCAGATGTCCATTAATGACCCACATAACCTTTTGTCTTTGGTGCTTAGGATCGGACCATGATGTCACCTGTTCCTGCTCCGAAGGCCTGAAAGAGCAAGAAGCCAAATTGTTAATGGTCAGGGACAAAGATGAGATGAGTTTGTCGTATATCTTGGCCATGATCTAGGTCGCTATTGCGTCATTCTTCGAAGTCGGCCAAGAAGAAACGTTAGAAGAAGCGACATCATGAGTCTCGACATCAATCATGAAAAGATAATTCACAGAGGTCAATGTCTCCGCAATGTGACTTGGAACAAGATCGGCAGGAGGTCACACAGGCCCCATCTCCGGCGCCACAACCGACGTTGCCTTTGATTCCTGCGCCTCCTCCGACTCAGGACCTGTAGTGCCGGACACTAAGCAGTCCTCAGATTCAGTTCTTCGACCTCAACAGGAAGAATGTAACCAGTCTTTTCAACTCTGGGTACGGATCCCAGTCCGCTCCTGAAAGCTATGTTCATATATTTCAATAGGGCAACGATCCCATCGGGCCCCATGGGTCTTCAAGCTTACTACCTGTGAGGCTTATCGACACCTTACCAGCAGGCGCCCTCTATGCCATTCATACTGATGCCCCAGATTCCCTGGCTGACTCCGGTGCTCAGAATAGGACATTGTCTCTGTTGGTAATGCCTTTCCCAGAGGTTTCACCTGCTCCACAATCGACACAGCTGATACCAACTACATCTGCACCAGCATCTTATGCTTTAAATCCGGTGCCATTATTGACATTTCCAAGGCAGCACTCGCTACGCTTTTTGTCTTGAGTGGAGTTCAGGCCTCCTGTACGCCTTTCTGCCAATACCACTCCTGTCCAGAGTGCTCAAGACAATCAGGAGCGACCGGGCCCAAGTCATTCTTGCGGCTCCAGACTGGGTCCAAAGAGTCTGGTATCCAGAGCTTCTCTAACTGATCATCGATCCTCCGACCAGGCTGCCCCTTCGGAAGGATCTTCTGTCACAGCAGCAGATGAGGGTCCTCCACACAAACCTGTCCACTTTACGCCTTCTTGCTTGGAGATTGAGTGATGGCAGTTGACAGCATTCGATCTTCCTCCCGAAGGCTGTGATGTGATTTTGGCAGACAGGTGTCCCACCACCAAGACTGTGTACGCCTGCTGGTGGCAGAAATTTGTAACATATTGTACAGAAAGGTCTATTAACCCTCTTTCTGCTTCCCTCGCTCAAGTCCTTCTCTTTATTTTGACCCTTGCCCAACAGGGCTCTGCTCTGGGCACTTTTAAAGGGTACCTTTCGACCTTCTCTGCCTTTTTGAGGCTGCCAGACCCACCCTCTTTGTTTAAATCCCCTATTGTGAACAGATTTCTTAAGGCGCTTGTACATATGTTCCCACCTGCCCCATTCATCCTGCCTCAGTGGGACCTTAATTTTGTTCTAACCTTCCTGGTTTGCGCTCCGTTCGAACCTCTGCACAACTGCCCCCTCCGGCTGCTTTCCATCAAAACAGCCTTTTTAGTGGCAATAACTTCTGCCAGGAGGGTGAGTGAACTGCAGGCTCTGTAATCCAAGCCTCCTTACCTAACGATATTTCCTTCACACTAGGGCCTCTTTCTTACCAAAAGTGTCATCACCATTCCATGTGGGGCAATTACTCATGTTGCCAACTTTCTATGCTCCTACGCACCCCTCTAAAGAGGAGGAAGAACTCCACCATCTGGACCCAAAAAGAGTATTGACGTTCTACCTTGACCGCACTAAAGAGTTCCGGGTGGACAACCAACTCTTCGTGGGGTACGTTGGATCAAAGAAAGGTTGTGTGATGCAGAAGAGAACTGTCTTGTGATGGGTCATCCTCTACATCAAAATTTGCTATGCTCTGGCCAAGAAACGGCCTCCCGAAGGCTTAAGAGCTCATTGCGCTAAGGGTGCGACTACAATGTTGCAATGTGGTGTAACAGTCCTTGACATTTGTCAGACAGCAATGTGGGAGTCACTACACACGTTCACTAAGCACTACTGCCTGGACAGTCAAGTCCACAGTGTTGGCCTTTATAGCCGCTCTGTCCTGCAGGACTTCCTGGTTCAAACTTGTCCGCAGTACCTGCTCCGGGGATGCTGTTGCTTGGGTATCTATTCTAAAGTAAGGAATCTGCTGCCAGATGTCTCTATCAGATGGACAAGTTACTTACCTTTGGTAACGCCTTATCTGGTGGAGACATAATCTAGCCGCAGAATCCTTACCTACCCACCCATTCTCCCTGCACTGCAGACAGGTTTTTAGGGTCAGGGCTGATCCTTTTCAGGGCCCTTGTTCTAAACACACCACTGTCAGGGTACTTCATGGCTGCGCTCCTGGTGTGGAAAGTCATGAAAAGTAACTGACATCAGTGCACCGAGGTGGTGCCTATGTAGGTGATGCGGACATGACTTCCGACGACGCCACACGGAACCGACCGTCGCCACCTACCGGCGTGCAACAGTATTGCTCGAGCAAAAGTCTTCCAGATCCACCCGATGCCTGAGATATTCTAAGGTAAGGAATCTGCGGCCAGATTGTCTTTACCAGATAAGTGGTTAGCGAAGGTAAGTAACTTGCCTATCAGTGGGGTCCATAACATCTGACCTTTGGGTGGAAAGTATTGTGGAAAAGGGGTGTGCCCTACCCTTTCAAGAATTTTCCCTACCTTTTTCTCCCCAAACATTTTCTGTTTTCGCAGACCATATTCGGCTCCTTTCAACTGTTCTATCCCTACTCCTAACTGACGCAGTAGAGTTGGTTCCAAAGCAGGAACGGGGTCAGGGATGCTACTCGCAGTATTTCCTGACTCCCAAGAAGGAGGGTCGTTTATGTCTAATCCTGGATTTTCAACTGGTTTCTCAAACAGGAAAAGTTCAAGATGCTGACCCTAACACAGGTTCTTCATGCGATGGAAATGGAAGACTGGATGGTGTCAATCGACTTAATGGATGCCTATTTCCTCATCCCAGTCGCACAGGAAGTATTTGCGCTTCACGGTAGGGTCTCAGCACTTCCAGTTTGCTGAGGAGGACTGACACAGAGGCAGAGCACCTCCCATTTCCTTTGACCACCACACAGCCTTCGGGCCTCTGCCACCTCTGGGCTTCTCGCAGCACCAATCAAGGACTTTAGAGTTGATGCTGCTCCCAACTCTGGGCACCGACCCTCCTCAGCCCTCAAGCCCCAAGATCTTCCGTAGGCCAAAGACACTTTTTTGCCAGCACCAAGGCCACAGTTGACTCCAAGGCCACCATTGGCACCAAGGATTCTATTGACTGCAGGCTCCAACGGCTCAGAGCAACCTATCCTCCAGAGATTGCAGGAGGAGTTGGATGCAAGGCAGAAGCGACTTTTCATCCATCCCCAAATAGAGAAAATTTGATAAAACTCCCTTCAGCGACTTTGCCTTGGAAAAGAAACTAACTTTTGCCTGTCCGATGAGGACGCTGGTATTGATCCCCCAGATGCATTTTCCGCATTGTCAAGGGTGCAGCTGATGGTTGATGACCTGATGATCCCGAGTTCCTGGCTTGGTGGCTGGGGGTTGGTGTGTATCCAAAGTCAGACAGCCACCAGGTGGAATCCCAGGACATGGAGTTTTTTCTGAAGATCACTTCTTCTGTCTTGTCAGTGTTAAGCTTGGGACAGTTGGCCTTCATCCAGATGGTGACTTCAGTTATGCAGGTGGTGAACTTGTTCCTTGTGTTGGGTCTCTTGTCCAGGAGATCGAGTATGAGCTGCATGTTGTCACTGTAGGAGAGGATGTTGATGTTGTGTGCGCTAATGACTTTGGCCAGAGGAGTCTTGTAAGTGTTGAAGAGGGTCAGGCTAAGGGACAAACCTTGAGGCACTCCACAGATGAGTTTGCGGGCTTCCAAGGAGTCTGGTGCTAGGCTGAGGCTGACTGCTTGTGTTCTGTCTGTCAAGAAGGAGTAGATTGGTGAGAGAGTGGATCATTGGATGCCAATCTAATGCAGGGTCTGATGAGGATGGGTTGTGAGACGATGTTGAAGGCTGCAGAGAGGTCCAGGAGGATGAGGGCTGCCATATCTCCTCTGACCACGATCAAGCTGATGTCATCTGTGGCGGCGATGAGTGTTGGTTCTGTACTGTGGTTGAGCCTGAAGCCGGAGTGTGTGGTGTCAAAAAGCTTGTGGTTAATGGGGTGGTTGGTGAGGCATCTGTTGAGCTTTTGAGAGACCTTTGCAGAGTACAGTAGGAGGGAAATCGGTCTGTTGGTGAGCGGGTCCACAGAGGGTTTCTTGAGCAGAGAAGTGACTGTGGCACGTTTCCATGCATCCGGGAAGGTGGCTGAGTCGATGGAGGCGTTGAGGTTTAAGGTAAGAGCTTCCCTAATGGGTGTGAGCCTTTGGTGAAAGCTTGGTGTGGCCAGGGGTCAGACGGGGCCCCAGAGTGGATGGGTTTCATGGTAGAGGCGGTCTCATTTGTGGTGATGGTAGACCACATGGTCAGGGTCAGTTCTTGGGGCGAGATTGGGAGAGGAGTAGCAAGGGCGACCGGGCCTGGTTGAAGCTTGAAGTTGTAATATTTGGATCTGCCCTTGTTGCAGTAGAACTCCAAGACCTTCATGCAGAGGTCTTGCGAGGGGGTGATGTTGTTGGAGGAAGTATCAGGCACGCTGAACTCTTTAACGATGGGGAAGATTTCTTTGCTGCTGTTAGTGCTGTTGTCAATTCGGTCTACGAGTGTTATGCGCTTGGTGTTCCAGATCTGTTGGTAGCGTCTCAGGGCAGATATGGAGATGTCTTGATCCATTGTGTCTGGGCTCACTCTCCACTTACGCTTCAGCTGCTTGCAGTGGGGTTTCATCATCCTGTGTTCCTGTGTGTACCAGCTGGCTTGCTGTTTTTGTGGTGCTTGAGGGGGGTCAGGCTGTCAAGGCATGCAGGGATCTAGCTGTTGAGGTTCTCAGTGGTTTCCGGCAGGCTTCTGATTTGCTCGGGTTGGTTCACAGAGAGTGGGCGTACAGTCCTCCTCTGGGATGTTCTTCTGGATACTGGAGACAAGTCTGGTAGTGGTAAGTTTGCAGTGATGTGGGATGGGGGATAGTGAACCTAATGAGGGCGTGGTCTTTCCTGGTGATTAGTGTTAGTTTTGTTGACTGATGGCGCTGAAGGAGGAGAATGTCAGGCCCAACTGTTGACCAGTGGCGTGGGTAGGTCAGGTGACGTGTTGGGTGAGGCTGAGGTGTTCTAGAAAGGTAACCATGTTCAAGTCGGTGCAGTCTTCCAGGTGAAAGTTCAGGTCTCCTATCCTTGGCTAGGAGCAAATATGTTATTTATTATAAACCCTTACCTGACGTAGACATGTCAGAAGATTGTTTTTAGAGAGGTTTGATCTATAGGAATACATAAGTAATGTTGCTCCAACTGGCACCAGACTGCCTTACTGGAAAGTATTGTCACCAATGGTTTGTACAAATTCAAATCTTAATAAAGAATTGCATTAAAAAAATAAAGTTCAATTCTCTGAGGAGGTGAAAGTGGTGATGAGGAGTGCAACGAAGTCTGTGATATTGCTAGTGAAGTTGGTGCAAGGTCCTGGTGGTGTGCATACCAGGCTGAAGTTTGCAGTGATGTGCAGCTTGAGTGTCCATGCAGCTAGTGGATGTGTCTGTGGAGGTGG
Source organism: Calotriton arnoldi (assembly GCA_963921515.1). Lineage (NCBI taxonomy): Eukaryota > Metazoa > Chordata > Amphibia > Caudata > Salamandridae > Calotriton > Calotriton arnoldi. Next base: position 2,881,621 of record CAWUFW010000203.1, on the reverse strand, counting down.
TGCACCTGATAGTGTCCTTGAATGTGATGGTGGTGACTCCTCTTGGCTTGTGTTGCCCGTCCTGCCTAGCAGTCTATTAGCCGGTCGGAATGTATGTGGCGATGTCCGATGCCAAGGCTGGGTTTAGTCATGTTTATGTGAGGAAGAGCAGGTCCAGGCTGTGGTCGTGTAGCACGTCCCAGATTTCCGTGGCGTGTTTGGTGAGCAAGATGATGTAAAGCGTGCAGAGAGGTTTATTGAAGTGGCTGATCTGTGAGTGTGAGAGAAAGTAATCTTGGGTGCGGTCTGTGTGAGTGATAGAAGTGCGTGCTGTGGAGGTGAACCGGAGAACGTGTAGGAGGTGCAGAAGAATGCTCCTGTGCTGTGCAGTGTGGCGGGAGTGCTGGGGTTCATAGTGTGGAGGAGTGCAGGCGGGTAGCGTGGGGTGGGCGAAGCCAGAGTTCCTTGTGCGGGGCGCAGTCCAGGCACGTTTGGCCACTATTAAGTAGGTCTGAGGGGGGAGGCATACAGGGCACAAGGCGCGGGAACAGGTAAAGAGTGCAGGGGGTGTGAAGAGTGGAAAAACGAGGGTACAGCTAAGGAGAAATGGCACAAAACAGAAGATCACAATTAAGGCACAAAGCAAACGCCACAAAACAGAGAAGGCACAAAAACCGAGCGAGAAACTGAGCAAAGAAGCACAAAGCAAAGGTCACATAATAGAAATGGCGCAAAAACATAGTGAAAACGGGCACAAAGCAAAGGTCACAGAGCTGAGAGAAGGCAAAAAAACTGCAAAGAAATGGGGCAAAGAGGCACAAAGCAAAAAGTCACAAAAGAGAGATCAGGTACAAAAACAGAGCAAACGAGCATTGGCAAAGCCAATAGGTCTCGGCAATTACCGAGCTCCAAACTATTGGCGTTGTCAATGTGAATGTCTTTTAGATGTATTTGGTTGCCTAACTGATGTTACTGTGACAGTGTTAGTGTGTTAATGTTTGTGTGGCCGCGGCCACGAGCAGAAACAAAAGAACACATGAGTGCAAAGTGAGAAAAGAAGACTTGGTAAAATAAAAGAAAGTTAACTATAGAAAATAAATCTTTGCAATTTTGTTTATCCTGCTGGGCATGTTTTCGCCAGTCACAAGCCTTCTGCTCATGACACTAAAAGTTAAAAAGAACAAAATAGTTCCATAATCACATAATTATTAAGAAATGTGGTAAACCATAGACTGTATTTTAGGGCAAAATTGGGTGAAAATTCAGGTAAAGGTTGAAGGGATTGGAAGGAAAGACCTGGGTGGGACCAAAAGTAGAGCAAGGATTTCACATAATACGATCTCACAGAGAGTCGAGCGGTGTGAGACGTGAGTGCTCTCGGAAGAGCCCTGCGAGATTTTGTTTCCCAGGACGAAGCGGAGTATAGAAAGGGAGTGTGGCAGCCAGCTGGTGGACTCCAAAGGAGGGCAAAGCAGGAGGTCATTGTAGCGTCCTCCCCAACCCGGTAGCATGTAAATAAATTACGTCACACAGAGCTTGGTATTACACATCTTTATTCTCTAGAGTGTATTTTATTAACCACACTCAATCACTTAAGTCACTAAACTACAGAATCTGTTAGGGACCCCACACTCTATAGTCCACGAGACACTACATCTCCCCCTTTGTTAAATAAAAAGTTTTTTAAAAACACATATATATATATATATATATATATATATATATATATATATATATATATATATATATATATATATATATATCACATATATATATATACACATATATATATATATACACATATATACACATCATAGATCCTCGATGAGTCGTCTAGGAGCGCGAACCACTTTTCCAGGTCTCTTGGTGTGAGGCTGAGGAAATAAAGGAGAAACAAGTGCAGCAGGCACTGGTTATCTAGAGACTGATGCACTTCTGGGGCTCTCCTGGCCCTCTGATGACAGTCTCACTCCGGATGTCTGGAGCCAACAGACTCCGAGGCAGGTTCTTGAAATGTGAGGAATACCTCGTAATGGACTTTCCAGGATGGTGAGCAGTCACCATGTGTACCTTACTAGTCACAACTTGCAATAGATCGGCATTGAATGGAGCATCTGATTTCCTCTGTTTGACAAGAACACTGTCTCCTTTCTGAAACGTAATGTCCTGAGCACATCGATGCTTGTCTGCATAAATCTTCATTCTGCACTTGTGAGATGAATTAGTGAGTCGAACTTTATGAGCACCATTTGTTCTTTCAGTAGTCCACTGGGGCAACTTGATACCCATGGTTCTCCTGAACATCAGAGTGGCCGGGCTTTTGCTGGCTGTGGAATGGGGGGTAGATCTGTAGGCACGAAGAGTAGAATGAAAAAAGACTTGACCTCAAGTCCTTCTAGCTCAGCACGCTGGATAACCTTCTTAAGAGTGCTCATAAAACAATCAACAATGACATTAGCCTCATAACACTGCTATGTGCCACGCTCCCAGCCGCTTGATTCCTTTCATTGCGATATAACATTGTAACTGAACTTGTTCTGCAACAGTGTTTCTTCTGTAACTGAAATTTGTTCAGCCACCTCCCTCTGTAACCGTATATCTGCTGTACAACGTAACTTTGTTGAGCTACTTTTCTTTGCCTATACTGCTTATTCCCTGCATCTCAGTCATTAAACTTTGATTTTTGTCTCTCTCTCTGCCTGCACTAGCCGGACTTTTTAGGTCGAGCCTAGCGCAGCGCGCATGCGCTGCTCTAGGAGAAGGCCTCTTGGAATCACTTCAGACTTTCTGCAAACTCGTGCGTGTGGTGTTCGATTTTCCACACATACTATTGGCCTTTGCGTGTGGCTTTCAAAAATGAAAGCACGCAATTGGCCAAAGGCGGGTGCATGTCCCACCTTTTCTGAAAATGTTTACTCCCACAGCGTTTAGCTGTCGGGAGCGAGCAGCGGCGCGCAGCGTGCCATCTGTTGTGGATCAGGTTTCATTTCAAGACCTTGCAGCTTTCCTTACAAGGCGCGTCCCCTCCACCCCAGCCAAGGGACAGACCCCACCGCCACAAGAGTGTGCGCTTCTTTTTCCAGCACTCACATTTCATCTATGTCAGCACTCTCTTTCTGCACCGTTATCTTTGTATTAGTATGTTATTGTCAAGACATTTGCTGTACTCTGTAGTTGGCCTCTATAGTCGCCTCTTTTTCGGTACCATCTTAAAAATTGACCGCACCTTTTAACATTAGCGTTCTTTCATCACCGTGGTGCGTGCTTCCTTTCACACCTCTGCGCAGCTGTGGTGCGTGCTACCTTTGACATCTCTGCATAGTGCACAGCTGTGGTGCGTGTTTCCTTTCCCCACATTGCTTTTGGTGCTCGCTCGATCCAGGGGCTCTCTACAGTGCACAGCTGTGGTGTGTGCTTCCTTCCCCCCCCCATTGCACAGTACACAGCTTCAAAATTGACCGCACTTTTTAACATTCGTGTTTTTTTCAGCACCGAGGTGCACGCTTTCTTTTACACCTCTGCGCAGCTGTGGTGCGTGCTACCTTTGACATCTCTGCACAGTGCACAGCTGTGGTGCGTGCTTCCTTTCCCCACATTGCTTTTCGGACTCGCTCGATCCAGGGGACTGGGGGCTTAATTTGAGCCGGTGTCTGCTGGTGCGCACATGGGCACTTAATTATTAGCATTTGCTTTTTGTGCGTGCTTGCTGGCACCGGCTGCTAAATAATGCCTCTGCGCAGCTGTGGTGCGTGCTACCTTTCACATCTCTGCACAGTGCACAGCTGTGGTGCGTGCTTCCTTTCCCCCCATTGCACAGTACACAGCTTAAAAATTGACCGCACCTTTTAACATTCGCGCTTTTTCAGCACTGTGGTGCGCGCTTTCTTTCACACCTCTGCGCAGCTGTGGTGGGTGCTACCTTTGACATCTCTGCACAGTACACAGCTGTGGTGCGTGCCTCCTTTCCCCCCCATTGCACAGTACACAGCTTCAAAATGGACCGCACCTTTTAACATTCGCGTTTTTTCATCACTGTGGTGCGTGCTTCCTTTCACATCTCTGCGCAGCTGTGGTGCATGCTACCTTTGACATCTCTGCACAATGCACAGTTGTGGTGCGTGCTTCCTTTCCCCCCATTGCACAGTACACAGTTGTGGCGAGTGCTTCCTTTCACCCCACTGCACAATAGTGGTGCGTGCTTCCTTTCACAACACTGCACAGTGCAGATATGTGGTGTGTGCCTCCTTTCACCCCAGTGCACAGCTGTGGTGCGTGCTTCCTTCCACCTTATTGCACATTGCACAGCTGTGGTGCGTGCTTCCTTTCACCCCACTGCACAGTGCACAGCTGTGGTGCGTGTTTCCTTCACCCCACTGCACGTGCCCCCTCCATCACACCCACGTGGTTCTCTCGTTTTCTGTTTAATAAACAAATTTCACACACAGATGCCCAGGTTTCCGATGTTAGCATTTGTGAACTCACTGGACCTCGCAGCTTTTCTTACAAGGCGCGTCCCCTCCACCCCGGCCGAGGGACAGACCCCACCGCCATAAGCTGGATTATAAAGCGCCCTGACAGAAGCACCAAGGCGCTGGACCTTGCAGCTTTCCTTACAAGGCGCGTCCTGTCCACCCCGGCCGAGGGACAAACTCCTCCACCACAAGCAGCTGGGATAGTATAATAATATTATTAATTATTATTATTCCTACCAACTTTGGCATTGACATTATTGCCCTTTATTATACTATTTGTTCGTTTTTAAATCATCAGCAGCAACATTTGTGCCCCTGTGCTGCCCAGACAGGAAGCACACCAGTACCGCCACTGTAACAGGAGGCAGACCCACCACCCCTCCCACACTTCCAACAGACGGCTCTACAGTAAACAGTCTGTGTATTGTTTCTTATCGCTGCAATTTATCTCCCTTCACTGGCTCCTCACCCGCCCCTTCACTCTTCCCCTCTCTCCCTCCCACTGTCTCCTCCCCGAGATTGGTGCAACAGACGTAAGTGTTTAGGCTCTGTTAATCTGCAGGAACGTTAATACCCTTAACAGGCCCACGCTGCCACCGTTATTTTATTTTTCAGCTACACTGATTATATTGATATGCCAAAACCATCCAAACATCCAACAAGGTGCCTACTGTACAAAATAAAGGAGGCAGAGCATTAAAAGATGTTTTGTTTTTGGGAATATTGTTAAATAAAGAGTTTTCCGTGGGAGGCCTGCACACGGGGACAGTTCAGAAGGCCAGCACATTTCACTCTACAGGAGGCCTACAGATCAGCCGCTGCGTACCAGGCGTCCCTTGTATTACAGCTCCTTTGAGTGTTTGTGTGTGTGTGTGTAGTAGTCCAGGCTCTTGGGGCTCGCTCGATCCAGGGGTGTAACGCAGGTCCCTGCTGGGTGCTTAATTTCAGCCGGTGTCTGCCGGTGCGCACATGGGCACTTACTTATTAGCACTTGCTCTTTGTGCGTGCTCGCTGGCACCGGCTGCTAAATAATGCTTCTAGATATGTGTAAAGCACCTCAGCTAACGGATGCTTAATCTCCTGAAATGTGAACTGGAAACAAGGCGGAATGTGACCGCATCAAGCTACTGAGGATCACTCGGCTTGTTAGCTGCTTCCTAACCTTGTGCTGAGGTTGAAACAGTATAAATTCACAAGAGCACTGCGCCCTCGTGTTCGCTTTAATCTTTTCAGAAAATAGCCAATAGCTCTGTCTACACACTTATAACGCCCCAAAGGCGAGACCTATTGGCTATGCCAATGCTTGTTTTATGTTGTTTTCCCCAGTTGTCTGCTCTTGCTGGTGTTTTTTTCACCCGTGTTTCCCACCTCCAGCTAAGCTTCGCAAACCGGCAAGGAACTACTTAATGGATGCCGCAGCGGGCGCGTCAAAGGCAAGCCTGTCTGCGCCTGGATTGCGTCCAGCGGTAGTAACCCTAGCACTCCCGCCATCCGTCGCTACACCGCCACCAAGCCCTGGACCCCGGAACTCGCAACAGCAGCTGCTGCTGCATCTCGCCTCGATCCACGATAGGACCTTTTGCCTGCCGGCACTGCCGCTTCACCTGCAACACCGGAGCACCCTCAAGTATGGCCTTCTCTGTCACACCAACTACAACCACCGCAGAACATCTCCACTGCCTCCTGCTCAACACCTGATCTCTCTGTAAACACACATATGGAACATGGCCGCCGAGGTGGAGCTTGCCAAAGAAACTCCGGGGCTAGGGATCACTATTCGGTGAATATCCCTGTTTATGCCCTCCATCCACCCTGCGGCTCAACGGACCCCCATTGAGAATTTCTGCGGTAACGCAACTATCCGCAGGACACCCGGCAAAGAAGAGTACTTCTACAAGAAACCTACCTTAAGGACTCTCTGCGACGTCGATGATCACTGGTGACTGCCTCTGTCTCAGGTGCAGAGCGGAGACTCTTGCTGCTGGGCTGAGCTGATGACTGGAGTTTTGCCGCTGACCCGATGATCCGATCCGCTCTGCGGCACTGTTTTCCCCCACAGCGCGGCTGGAGCCGAGGGACCGGGCCCCTGGGGTGCTACTGTAAATGCCCTGCTGCTGACGGAATTTCTTCCTGCCACCACACTGGGAGCTAGGGCCCGTGCTCCAAGAAACCTGCTGCCGTTGGAGAGACTTTTCCTTGCAGGGATTTATTCCCGTGTACGCTTGAGGCGCTGCGGGAGTGACCACGGACAGCGGGGCTTCGCGAGCCTTGCACTGGACCGGGAGCTCGAGGATTTGATCTGGCCTGTGAAGAGGCGGAAATCTGGACGAGGGAGATTTGGAGTCACCGCGGGTCTTCTTCATTGCGGGACGACGCGAGCAGTGGAGGCAGTCTTCAGGTGAGCCCCCCCACTCCCGGGAGGAGCGACGAGTGTACGGCCTCCATGGGAGAAGGCAGGAGCGGTAATTGAAGGATGGCCAATTAGATTATCGATCGGCCGATTGGCAGCTGCACAGGAAGCGTTGAGGAGCCCCACCGGTGCGGTAAGAAGCCCCACCGGTGCGGTAAGAAGCTGCGATCCGCATGGGAGAGGCTGATGCCTGATCCCATCATGGCGGCCGTTCGAACCTAGAACCGAGCCACTTTATAACAGATAAAGGCTGGACTGTGGTGACTGCAGCTACACCAAAGGGGACTATTGAGGCTTAGCAAAATTTACTCGGATTGATTGATTGAGGCATCGGGGGGCACCGTACGAGGGCCTCGTACACATTCTGCATGCCTGACCTCAACATGGCCGCTGCACCAGGGACATGCAACTCAACCACAGCAATTCAGGGAAAGAGAAACGAGCTTGGTCCAATCCTAACATATGGTGGCCATATTGGAGTGGATCTATTACAAAGAAATGAGCTTGTTCTGCAATCCACTGAAAGTGAAATGAGCTTGCTCCAATTCCTAACTTATGGTGGCCATCTGGGAGTGGTCACCTCACCTATCACACACACACACACCTTGCACTTGAGCTCTAATATCTTGTCTTTTCAACATTTCATAGTATCAACCACCGGGAAGACCGCAGTCAGGACAACACTCTCAACTATGGCGCAAGATCATTAAGCACCGGGAACCATATTAGTTTCAGTTATGATACTACTTTGAAAACTAGACACATGACTACTCTGCCTTCGGTACTCACTACACCCTCCCCCCACCACCTTCTAGGGTCTTTACTGCCCCAGACCTACCCCTATATTTCTTAATGTGATCCCCAGAACCAGTCTACCGCCCCCTCCCACATACTGGCTCACCCCTGAAGGGGGGTTCTCAATACGGACAGGCGAGACAACGCCGTTCCCCAGCCCTCCATCAGGACCCTCTACTAATTGGGCTACCTCTCCACCCTTTATTCTGTTGGGCTTCTTTTTATCGCTGCCTATTACGCTCTTCAGTCAACATGGCACAAAATACTTATCATGCCTCTAACCCCTTTGTCCAATGTGGTTTAAACTCGGTTGAGATCATCTACCCACCCAACCTATCGCTAAAGGCTAAGAAGACCTTTAAGCACAATATCCTCAAGAGATGGCCTGAAACATTGATATCGGATACATATATCTCAAATAAGGGCACTATAGTGACTGATCTCATCTTCTACACCAACAGAAGAGCACAGTGGAGAAGGACCCTCAACTCTATGATGCGCTCCAAACAGACCAAAACTCCACATGGTTATCGTTTAACCACGCTTCCATCCCCGGCCTTTATGGCGGAGCTGACTATCTCCCTTTACAATAATGGTAATGTCCTTATCCAAGCATCGGACTTGAACCTCAAGCAATTTAATAATGCCTTTTTGAGGTTCAAGAACACTATAACAAACTGCAACACCTCCACCGATAGTCAAAAATGGCCACTCACTGGCTCTGATCCCGAGGCGACTGATGCCCGTCCTCTCCACTGCCCATGCTCCCGTCTGTTAACACGCTCCCCACAGCTCGACCTAAGTTAACAGACGCCAACCCAACCGCCGACACCACGAACCTGAAAAACCCTCGTCTGTCTCGAGCTGAGGAAGGTCTAACGGACCAGAGTTGGTCCTCCCACCTTATTGCGTCCCGGACCAATGCTCCTCGTCTACCTTGCATCACTTCCTATCCACTATCCCCTGTATCGCACACTACTCATGCCAATAACGGGAGTGATGACCGCCCTACCAACCCTAACAAGCAGGCAAGACTGGATAATCGCCCCATAAGCCCTGTATCGTCCATTCCCAGGGCCAGGAACCTTGTTGATGTCGCCTATCCGTTGAACAATAATAGACACTCACCCACACTATCACTACCACCACCCTCTACTCCTCCCAATCCCACTCCACCTCTCACTATTCCCACTCCAAACCCTGATCCTCTGCTTAAGCTTGACCCTATCTCCATATATAACTGTGCCTACTGTGCCAATGGTCCTACCCAACCCTCTAATAACACTACAAAAGCGGATTTTATCCTACCTGCGCCGGCTACTCATGCGAATAAGTGTTTGATCAATCATGGCCTTGAGAAAAAGATTGAGGACCTAAAACATGATATCTCGGTAGTCAAAGAATTGGTGCAAAACATTCTGCTTTTCTCCTTGAAGATGGAGAAGCGTTGGGGTTCACCCCCACACAGAAGAATGCTATCCACAACTCACAGAAGCTGTACGCTACCAAAAACATTACCTCCCTCTGCTCCTATCTTAGCTCTAGCTGGAGCTCGAGGCCACTACCTAACCACCACTCTCGGCCCTACAGACCCCTACCTCAGCTATCTGATGAAGACATTCTCACCCTGCTGGGGTCCTACAACCCCCTACCCCAGTTATCTGAAGAAGACATTCTCACCCCGCTAGGGTCCTACACTGACTCTAGAATGATCTCCCAACCCAACTCTACTCTCAAAATCCCCTCTATCACGGCAGACCCTGACAGGGAACCGAGCCTTAATCTCAGAAAGTTAAACATAAAGAACCTACGTCACATTAACACCTCGACTCAAGAAGTGGTTACTTCCAGCCTGCACTTTAACGCGATGCTTCTCAATTGTAGATCAGCTGTGAAACATGCTGCTGATATTTCTGATCTCATCATTGCACATAACTTGGACCTTCTGATCATCACTGAAACCTGGCTCAATGATACTTCCTCTCCAATTCTTGACATCTTAATCCCACCCAACTACTCTATTCTCAGAAGTGATCGACTGGCTAAAACAGGGGGGAGGCATTGCCTGCATTCATCGCTCCAACCTCGCAGTAAAACAATCCTCTTATACTGTCTTATCCTCCTGTGAACAGCTAGTCTCTGAAATCTGGAACAAAGGCAAGAAGATTTGTGTACTGCACTCAATTTATCACCCTCCTGGTGACAATCTAGTCTTCACAGAGCAAATCATGGAGGTCATTAGCTCGAGCTCGGATCAAATATGCCAGATATTCCTCGGAGACTTCAACCTCCATTGGAATGACACAAATGATCCAATTGTCCACTCCTTTAAGACTTTCCTCTCTGACCTCAATTTCTCACAGCTCAGTAAAGGACCTACTCACAATAAAGGCGCCACTTTAGACCTCATCATTGCCAAAGACAACCTTATACAAATAGGAGAAATCCTTCCCTGTGACTGGTCCGATCACTTTCAAATTCCCTTCGTCATCTTAGATAAGGGACAGGGTCGTCAGGGTCAACCCCTTAAAGCAAAACAAATGACTCGCAATATGAGAGACCTCGACATTGACATGATAACCTCAATCACCAAAAATAAATTACAGCCCCCCCCCTAATTTGACCAACCTTGACGATCTTTCTGAGCACTACATTAACACCTTTTCCAACATTCTTGACTCGGTTGCTCCGAAACAGCTCAAAAGGATCCCAGTCAAACTTTCTAAACCATGGTTTAATGGTGCCCTAAATGTAGAACGGGGTAATCTAAGACTCTCTGAGAGACTCTGGAGAAACTCGCCTTCCACCTCAAAACTCTCTCAACTGAGGAAAATGAGAAGCGTTTACAATAAACACATACGCCTGGCAAAAATCGAACACTTCAGACTTCAACTGGATAGAGCCAAAAATAGACCAAAAAAACTCTTCGAAATCATTAAGGAACAATCTAACCAATCTTCTAACCAAAGCTCTACTCCATTATCCCTGCTCCCTAGTGGTGATGATTTTACAGCTCACTTCGCTGAAAAAACAATGAAAATAGAGCTGGAGCTATTACCCACCACCCCAACTCTGCTATCCAAGATTCAGCCCGCTGGATTAGGGGAGGCAGCAGAATCCACGACAATGCACTCACCTCTGGGACTTAAAAACAACGCCTCTTGGAGCAGTTTTCTCCTACCAGACTGCACTGAGATACTTAGCAACATGACATCCATCAAACCCTCCAACCACTTTGGTGATCCTCTACCCGCCAAGCTATATATAAAGATTTAATCTCAGCCGTTCTACCGCTCTGGTCCAGGATCATTCATGAATCCCTCTCACAGGAAAAGATTCCGGACTGCCTAAAAGTTGGGCAAGTTACTCCCATTCCTAAGAAGCCCAATGCAGACCTATCAGATCCAAACAACTTCCGACCTATTACCAGCAGCATGACTCTAGCGAAATTGCTTGAAAAATGCGTTCACTCGCAGCTCTGTAAACATATTGAAAAATATCAACTCCTGGATCCTCATCAGTCAGGATTCAGAGCAGGGCACAGCACTGAAACGGCACTAACTCACATTGTGGATGACGCCGTGAGAGCTCTCGACCAAAATGTCCCTTGTCTCCTGATCCTTTTAGACCTGTCCTCAGCCTTCGATACCATCAAACACGAAAACTTGATTGATCTCCTACAACATAGGATGGGATTGTCGGGCCCGGTCCTAAATTGGTTTGCCTCCTTCCTTCACAACCGCACACAAAGGATCAAAGTTAATCATACCCTGGCGTCCAGCACCCCTGTCCTGATTGGAGTCCCCCAAGGTTCTGCGCTTTCGCCCACTCTCTTCAACCTATTCATGGAGCCTCTTGCGGTCATTCTGAACAGAGCCAACATCCAATACCACATGTATGCGGATGACACGCAATTGTACCTGAAGATATCCTCGCAAGAGGACATAAAAACTTTAAATGCTGCACTAGCCCAAACTCAACATTGGCTAGCTCAGAATCATCTCCTACTAAATACTCTCAAAACGGAATTTCTTTTGATCACCCCGCCTAATCACTCCGCTCCTACCCTCGACTGGATTAAACAACTAACTGCTCTGAACTACACGCCTCATGTTGTGTAGACTGCCAAATCTTTAGGTATCACCCTGGATAAACACCTAAACATGCAGGCACACATCAGTGGTACTATTAGGGGAGCCAATTTCCAACTCAACACACTGAAGAAAATCAAACCATTCCTTCCCCCCGAAGATCTCAGGCTGGCGGTTCAATCCCTGATTATCCCAAGATTGGAATATGGGTTAGTGACCCTCGCAGGACTTCCCAAAGCCAGCCTAGCCCCACTCAGAGCTACCCTGAATGCATCGGCCAGGCTTTTAACGGGTTCTAGGAAATTTGATCACATTTCACCGGACCTTGTACAGTTAAACTGGTTATCTATTGAAGCTAGAATCCGACTCAAGATAGCTTGTCTGACTCATAAAGCCATACACCACAATACCCCACACTATCTAGCAAACAAACTTGAGCTATCGGGCTCCAGCCGGAATCTCAGAAGTACTTCCACCCTTCTCTTGAAACCTCCAAAATTCAAAAAGAAAAGATCGTACAACCGTGCGTTCACCGGTCTTGCTCCTAGAATCTGGAACTCCTTGCCAACCGAGATCAGATCAAATCCTTCCACTACCTCCTTTAAAAAACTGGTCAAAAGACTACTAATGAACGAACGGTAATGCGCTGATAATTCTCATATGTGCTGTTAATAACCTAAAACGTGAAATATTTTCACTGATTTTGTATGATATGTTCTCACCATCTTTTTGTTCTAGTCCTTGATAGCTCCTTTAACTGCATTAACTGCAGATTTTTGCTATTCCGGGATATACATCGCACATCTTGGTTCTTTCTATGTGTATGATGTTTTTACTCGGAGCGCTCTAGCACCTCTGATACACCCTACTCCTTATTCGTGAATGTTTTCCCTCAGATTGTAATCTCACTCACCTTCTTTATGTTTTGTATAATTGCTGATGACAACGCTGTACAGCGCTCTGATACCCCTTTGGGGTCTTGTTCGCGCTCTATAAAACTTTTCAAATAAATAAACACAACAAGATCTTGTACACCACCACCTCTCTCACCCTGACGTTGTCTTCCTCACCAAGACATGGCTCAACCCTGCATCAGCGCCCGACATTGCCTCAACAACACCCAACGGCTACAAGATAACACACCAAGACTGCATCAACAAACATGGAGATGGAATCGTAGTCATCCACAAGGACACCATCCACTGCACCACCACGACTGATGATGCCACCCCGATCATGGAACATCTCAACTTCCAACTCCACACCAACAGCAAAACCACCATCAGAGGCACCCTAACCTACAGACCTCCGGGCCCCTGCTTCTGAAGCGTCAATCCCGATTTCATAGCCCCGCTCCCCATGGACTCCAAGCACCATACCTTCCTTGGAGGTCTCAACTTCCACCTCGAGGACCTGGACAACACCGCCAACCTTCTCAAAAGCGTGAACATGCTCGGCCTCTCTGTCAACAACCCCACTCACATCGCAGGATACACACTCAACCCCCATCTTCACAGCCAGCGACAAAGTCAAGTACAGCCATGTCACCAAACTCAACTGGATAGACCATGTCAGGTCCCCCCAGCACCATCGTCGCACCCCTCACCAAAGCTGGAGCAAAGTGTCAGAGAGACAATGGACCGATGCCCTCGACTCCACCCACCGAGCGCCTCAACCAACCTAAAACAGGCTGTCAAGAACTCCGCGTGGATCACCAAATGCGCCGACAGTCGCCCCCATCGAGACCGCAAAATCAAAGAGACACTCCAAACAGGCCAGCTGGTACACTATGGAACTAAGAGCTACAAAATGCAACTGCAAGCAACTCAAAAGATGTCGCACTACCAAGGACATCACAGACCGAGCCTCCTTCAAAACCTCCTGCAAACAATACCACCAATTCCTGAAGAGGAGTAAAAGGAACACATTGAAGCTAGCTCCAACGGCAGTGAAGAGCTATTTAACATTTTCAGGGAGTTCTCCAACCCCTTCAGCCTCCGAAAACCTCATCACCCCCCTCCCAGGATCTCTGTGACACCCTGGCGGACTTCTTCCACGACAACATCTGCGACAGCTACAAAAACTTAGAGCACCAACCCACCGCTATCAACATGCTCAGCCTCTTCGCTCCTACAGATGCAAACCCCAGCCATCTGCTAACCACCTGGGACCAGCTCATCGCTTAAAACTCGGTCCACTCAGGAGCACCTACCACATTTTCAACCTGGGAAACAAGTCGATCAGCAAAGAACTCAGCACGATCCTCCGTGCATCCATCGCCATGGCCACCTTCCCCGAGGAATGGAAACACGCTGAAGTCAAACTCCTTTTTAAGAAACCGTCCACCGACCCCCAGTGAACTCAAGAATTTTCAGCACATCTCTCTGCTCCCTTTCCCTCCAAGGTCCTTGAGTAAGCCATCAACCGCCAACTCTTAGAATCAAAAACGCCCTCATCGTTGCCACCAACGACATCAGTTCCCTCCTTGACCGAAGAGAAACAATGGCCCTGATCCTCCTCAATATCTCATGAGCGTTCAACACCATATCTCACTCACCCTTATCAAGAGGTTTCACCACATCGGAATTCAAGGAGATGCCCTCCGATGGCTCGCTTCCTTCCTCACCACAAGAACTCAGAAAATGCCTTCCTCCCTTCACCTATGAACATAAGAGCATCATCTGAGGCATCCCTCTAAGCTCTTTCCTCAACCCCACCCTGTTTAACACCTACATGACCCCCTGGCCAACATCATCCGAACACATGGACTGAACATCATTTCCTACGCCGATGACACCCAGCTCATCCTCTCGCTCCTAAATGAGCCCACCATGACGAGTGACAGCTTCCACAGATGCATGGCGAGCATCTCTGGCTGGAAGAAAGACAACTGCCTGAAACTCAGCACTGACAAAACGGAGGTTCTGATCTTCGGAAAGAACCCTTCCCCTTGGAACGACTCCTGGTGGCCTTCTGAACTAGGACCCTCACCCACACCAATAGACCATGCCCACAACCTTGGCATCATACCTGACAGCAAGCTCACCATGAAAAACAAGATCAACACGGTCTCCTCCGTATGTTTCCTCACCCATCGCATGCTCTGCAAGATCTTCAAATGGCTCCTAGTCAACATCAGATGAACTGTCACCCAAGCCTTAATCACCAGCAGACTGGACTACGGCAACGCACTGTATGCAGGAATCACCTCGCATCTCCTGAAGAAACTACAGATCACACAGAATTTCGCTGCCAGACTCATCCTCTACCTCCCCAAGTGGAACCACATCACCACCCACCTCAGAAAACCCTACTGGCTCCCCATCCAGAAGAGATGTCACTTCAAGATGCTGATCCACTCATACAAGGCCCTGCATAACCAAGTACCAGCATACATCAACCACTGCCCGAACTTCCACCAACCCACCTGAAACCTTGCTCCACCTCCCTTCACCTCGCTCTCACCCCTCGGATAATGCTACAGCGGAGGCCGTTCCTTCTACTACCTGGCTGCCAGATCCTGCAACGACCTCCCTCTTCACCTCCGGACCTCTCCCTCTCTGCTGGAATTCAGGAAAGGACTCGAGACCTGGCTTTTCAACTGAGCCTATGCAGCAAGACCCTCAGTGCCTGGATACCCTCACGGTTGATGAGCCGCGCCTTACAAATCCGGTTGATTGATTGATGCTTGATATTCAAATGAGTAAGAAAGTCTTTAAATTCCCTACCATTGAATGATGAGCCATTGTCAGATTTTAGAATGGACGGAACAACCCAGGCTGCAAATATGCCTTCTACTCTTCCAATTACTCAAACATTCCATTTTGTTAACTCTCTCAATGGGGCACTCACAGTGGCAAAGTCACGGATTTACCTGGAACAGAAGCTGGCCATACCAAGAAAAGAACCCAGCATGGTTACATCTTGTGGAGGGGATGTATATGACAAAGCCTGATCCTTGGCTGGATCTGGAGTCATTCCTCCTTCCCAGAAAATGTGCCCAAAGAAGTTTTGTTTTGTGAAATTTTTCAGCATTCTACGTAAGACCTGCATTAGCAAGTAGACGGCACACTTGTATAAAGGCACTATCATGTTCCTTTCTTGTGGCCCCCAAATACTAGTATATCATCACTGTAGTTGAAAGCATGCGTGACAGGCTGTAGAATGCGACGAATGACAATTTTGAAAAAGATCAGCAGCTGAAGACACTCTGAAACTCAATATTTCATATCTTACAAACTAACATGAGTTGGAAAGGTAGTAATGTACCTGACATTTTCTTCCGGTTCGAGCTGATGATATCCTTGTCCAGATCAAGGTGCAAAAAGACTTTGGCACCATTCAACTGGCTAATCATATCGGCAATGTGCGGACCTGGGTGTCATTCTCTTTCGATTGCCTTGTTTGCTTGACGTATGTCAACACAGATTCGCACAGACCCTCCACTGCCCTTTTTAGGTACCCTCACTATCGGCGACACCCTTGGCATTGGACCAGTAAAGTGCTCAATTATATCATGGTATAGTAAAGTCTAAATTTCTTTTTCAACAGCCTCTTGTAGATTGAATGTAATTTGCAGATTTTGTTGAGCACTGATGGAAACTGATTCACTATGTCATGATGAGCATTGATATTGTAATTTACAGGATTTAGTCCCATGTCAGCAGCTGTGCAGAAGCTGAGCAAACATGCAGTTGACGAAGTGCCCTTAAGGACATGGATTGGGGCTTGTACCTTAGTCTTCTTATGTTTCATAGTCGCAATAAAGGAACCTTGACTTTGCAATGGTGTCAAGGCTGCCCACGTGTATACTTTGGTGTTCGATGGGGTGAGGCAGGGCACCGGAGACAGTTCATGGTACTTTTCAACTGACATGATATTTAGCGACACACCACTGTCTATGATAAACAGTATATAGCAACCATTAACCTTCAATTTTATTTTGGGACAATGTCCAAATGAATCTCAGGATTTCACTTGATTCTTTTCCGACTTGTATTCTTTCTTGCAAGAAATCAGACCTACATGCGCACATCTTTCAGTAGTCCGCATCAACATCACACACCCATCTTCTTCACTATCGCTCGACAGTGACGTCGAAGAACCTTTTGACAAGAAATTAGGTGACATCAGCCTCTTTCAGTTTCTATGTGCCTCAACTGATGTTGCCGTTTACTTCAGTGGGCATGACTGGAATGCTTCTAGAACCTTTTGCCAGCCAGCTTGTCTTCACGACATGACACACTCACTTTTTCTCACGCTTTGCAAACTGTTACAACAGTTTTTACATATTTGCCCAATGGGGGGACATTTACCTTCATGTAGAAATTGAAAATCCACATTGAAAACACAGCTTTGCCTTCTTCAGAGACATCACGTTGCGGTCTTCTACCTTGTATTTTTTCTAGTTTTTCATTCTCTAAGCTGATTCACTCTGGGCTTCTCCATTCTCCATGTCAGCGGCTTGTTTGTAGGCACGTTCCTCAGCTCTGGCCGCATAAGCACACTCTCCAGACTGAGCGTTTCTCTCAGCATTTGGCGTCTGAAGGAATCGGGCACGCAACTATCTATGACTGAGCTGTATGGCTTCTTCATCATTAAATTTGTTGAACTTAGTGTTTGAGCATTTCAAGTCTTTAAACAAATTAATCCATCGTTTCACCATCTCTCTGTCCCTCCTTACTGAAGATGTATGTGAGAGGCTGGCTTAGTATATGGTTCTCACTTATGTAAGTGTAGCACCCTGCACTAATCTAGATAACCCTTATGGTGATTTTAGGGGTCTTAGACAAGACAGCCTTAGAAAGCTCTCTAAGTGGTAGCTGTGGAGAGCAGCCTTCAGGCTTAGTCCAGAAGGAGTGTAAAGCAGTTTGTTTTACCAGAACGTAATCTTATCGATATAGATTAAGTGAAAAAGAACAACACAGTATTTATAAAAATCAGTATTTATTACAAAGTACTCACTAACACATACAAATATCTCCTACCCAGAGATATACACAAAGCACACAATACTTTGCGAAGAAAACAGGTAAGTAGCACTATATACACAGTGATCACCGGGGGGATCAAACCATATACTAAAATAGTGGGTTGCGAACCACAACCAAAGTCAATACTATACCCAGAAGACGAAGAAGTGGAGGGGACCCAAGGAACCTCCCAAGGTAAGTAGCCAGGTACCCCACAGAGGCCATGAAGTCGCGGTTGCGATTTTAAAGAAGTGGGCACTGAAGAGACCCCATGAAAGACAGACGTTTGGAGAGCCGCCCCACCCATGGATACCCTAGGAACCAGGATACCTACACCAGGGAAGCTGGGTGCACAGGTGTGAAGTGGCATCAGAAACCGCAGTCGAACTTAATGGAGGACTTCAGGAAGATGCCGCTGTTGAAGGTGAAAGTGTCCGGTGGAACCCAAAGGTGTATTCAGGAGGAGAAGTGCCTGCAAGCAGAGGGGATAAAGTCTATGCCACCCAGGAGTGGCCAGGAGGCACGCGAGACGAAGGCCCACCGATGTCGGGAGATGCAGGAAAGTTCATGATTACCTTGGAGCTGCAGTTGTGCGGGTCAGGCGTCGCTGTGGAAGACCAGGAACCAATCACGAGCTGTCCCACGTTGGATGTCGAGAGTTGAGGGGTCGGTGTCCGTCGGGAGCAGCAACAAGCCTTGGCAACTGCAAACAACTTGGCAAGCAAAAAAGGTACAAAGTTGAGACCAGCAAGGTCCAAGGGACTCACCACGTGCAGGTGAGTCGGAGCAGGCCCCAAGCAAACAGGGGAGCCCACTGGTATCAAAGAAGTCCCTTGAGAGGACCCGAAGATCTCTGGAGACAAGAGGCGCCCAGCCTTGGCAACGGCCAGCCGACATGGTGCACAGGGGCTCGGTTCCAGTGGTGTCGACGAGGGATACTGGCCTCAGACCTGTTGGAGTCCGTAGGAGCCCAGGATCAGCAAACCGATCAGCTATGTTGCGGTGCCTGCAGATGCAGGGGAGTGACTCCTTCACTCCAAGGGAGATTCCTTCGGATGTCTTGGATGTCCACAGGCCCGGTGAGGGAACTGTAAGGAGCACTGACACGGATGATGCAGCGGACTTGCAGGACTATGAGACTTCCCTTTTGCAGTCTGTTTCCCAAAGCGATGTTCAATGCAGTCTGTCTGACTCGGTAAGCACGACGCGGTCAGAATGTCCAGACGGTTGAAGATGACGCGGAGTTGAATCTGAATCGCATCCCACGACGAATCTAGGGACCTACCCACAAGTAAGCCCTTAAGTACCCTTAGGAAAGGGTTGTGATGATTCAGGGGTCCCTCCCAGAGGAGGGGCTGGACAGTGGGGAGGATACTCCAATGTCCTTAGTCCAGTTTTGTGCCAGAGCGGGAGCCAACAGCTCCCTGAACTGGCGGATGAAAGGAGGATGCAAGACACGATAACCGGCAGAAACATGTCGACTTACATGCAGAGAGGAGGGGTGAACGGTTTATAATCAACCCTATCTCCACCATCCTCCACTTAAAGTTTTAATCCCGGCCAAGGAATCCGCGAATAAAATAGGGAAGTGGATATTCCTGAGCCAGTTTTAGAGTCTACTATCTGCACATATAATTCTCTTTGATTGATCCCTACTCTTCTTTGTTTGTATTGTTTTTTCCCCCCTCCCTATTGCTCCACCCCAGGCGTTGGTCTGCGCAGGGGTGTTGTTTAGCAGCCCAATGATGAAGCATGCCACAATTTTGTGGGTGAGGGCAGTTTTTCAAACATATTAGCTTTGCCGCTTGCTCTTGGAGCGGGACATTGTTTGCTCCTACTTCTCTGTGTGTGTTGTTGGCAAAATGGTGATGGCAGCATGTTTGAAGAACGGAGGAGCAGCAAAAAGTTCCAGCAGGGGAGAAGTGGGGCCTACCAGTGAGATATCTGCAGTGCGACCGCTGAGAGGTGCAGGCAAGGTGAGAGGAAGCAGAGAGAGATGGAGTTGTGTAGTTGACCACTGTAAGCAGGCTAGGAAACCAGATAGGTGTATTTTGGCTGAAGGGGAAGGTGAAAGGAACTCTGAGTAGAGTAAAAATGTCAAGGTAAATGGTGTCACAGGTAACACAGCAAAGAAAAATGTTAGTGTGGAAGCGGAAAACGCAGTGTAAGGCATGTGAACGAAGAACACTGGAAAGTCTGGTGTGGCTCGCCAACCGTGGTCAGAAGACAGGGCATGCTGCGGTTTGGAGTGGGCAGCTCTGTGCCTACAGTATAAGTTGACGCAAAGGGGCAGAGTGGGTTCTGAGCAGCTTCTTTGACAAAGATTAGATAACAAGCTACGTTGTCTGTTAGCTATTGGTCCAGTGTTGTGGGGCATGGAGAGGTGAAAGCACAAATGGTATGAGTGAAGAGTTGTGGATGATGTTGGGGGATGATGATGTGGGTCTTGATGATGAGGGTCTGGACAATGAGGATGACGATATGGTATTGAAGAAAGGAGAAATGGTGGAGGATCAGAGTGAACCTCAGGATGTGAGAAATGCAAAGGAATGTCAATGGTGATCCTAGCATTTGGTGGATTGCCAATGGTTCAGGGTCATTAATGTGGAGAGAGCAGTTGGTGTTTTGCAGGAATAAGCGAAGAATAGTATAACGGCGCCACCGGAAATGCAGAGAGGACAGAAGACAGTTTATTAACAGCAAGCTTTGGAGGGGGCCCCCAACATTGAGACTAGGTATGGCGGCAATTTGGAGGGTGAAGGGTCAGTAAGGCCCATCGACTTTGGTGGTGGTATTGATGGCAAGGTGAGTGGCAGGTTGATGAAGGGCCTATATTTTATGTACAAAGGTATTGCAACTAAGGGCATAATATTATTCAGTGAAAACAAGTAAAAGGAGAAGTGTCAAACGTAAAAGTTGAAAACAAGGAGAGTAAAGAAATTAAACATACATTTGCCCTACATAGGCATGACTAAGCTGTTGAGGCTCATTTAATGGCAGACTATAGAAAAATATCTCGGAAAGAAGAGTACATTGAGGTATTCACATCAATTTAGCGTCTCTAATGAGGACAGAGCATATGAATTTGTCCTGATGAAGGCGGGGGATTGGCTCCAAGAACCACCGAAATGCTGCGTTGACAGAATTTTTATGAAAAAGGACTTCAATATGGGATAGGAATGTTTGATATATAGGGATGGATTATTTATTTGTTTTTAATTAAAAAGCTTTTGTGTATGTTTACAATGTGGGATGCATAAAGTGATCTACAAAAACAAAGGGTTTGGCCGAGAAATTTTGTATATTTGGGATAACGTATAGACAATGTTTGGTATGTATTAAGATGACGGGTATATCTTCATGCTTTTTAAATGGTTTTATTGAATAGTAATTGAATTGTATCTTGTAAACCTATCTGAATAATTTAATAAACATGCATATATTTTTTTATAAAAAAGAGACCGTTATAATTGCTGATATAGACAGATAATACACGTGAAGTATTTTATTCAGTGCATTCTAATTGGACTACCAATTGATACATAGAAGATTTATGAATATTTAGTGGAGCACAAAAGGGAAATTGTTTTTTTTCGTTGATTCAATAAATCTATACATCAGTATCCGCTTCCAATGAAAAAACGCTCAAAGTGCAGTCCACCCACAATCGTGCGTACATAGTTGTGATATTGGAGACATTGTGCAACCAATTAAAACCAGCGCTGATACACTCGAGTTGACCAAAGCTGCTGCTGGTGCCCAGCTGAAATCCCCAAGAAAAAAATGAAATACACCGAAAAGTATCCCGAAATAAGAAAGGCCAGCACGGTGAACAAAAGCCGTTAGAAACAAGGTGGTAGTAGTGTTTAAAGACCCAAAAGTGTAAAAAAAAAAAAAAATGCAGTGCAAGAAGGGCACAGATACTAGAGTAAAAAGAAACTAAATGTTTTTAAATGATATAACCAAACAGAAGGCTCTCAATATACAAGTATAAATTGGAAAGGGAAAGGGACAAATCAGGAATGTCAGTCGTGTACCTGAGAATCATTACGTATGGAGATTTAAACAGTCAAAAAACTCTGAGGACCCAGTATTGTACACCGGAACCTCTGAAACGGGGAAGTGAGTCAATACAGCAATGACTAATGTATTGCAAGTAAGTGGCAAAGCCATTAAGTAAACAAAAATTATCATTACGAAAATCCGCATACGTGAAATGCGAAAATCAAATTCACAGTCTCTTAATAGGTAATTGAACGCCCATTATAAGCCAGTTCAAAGAAATGAGAAGAAAGAACAAAAAGGCCGGTACAAATCACTAAAATTCAAGAGGCAGCCAGTCGAGACTGAGGAAAGCAATATTCTTACAGTAAAGTCAGTGGATTGCGTGTGTCCTGCTTGCAACAGTACTCTGTGCCATGTCGGTGACGTTTAAGTCACGTTAGACAAAAGTAAACAACAGAGAATGACTAGTTAAAGTGCCAGCCAGTCAGGAAAATCTTGGAAAAGGTCTCCAAGAAAAAATTGTATTAAAATCAGCCGTAGACCTTCATTGCATAAAGAAATAGTACGATCATAAACATTAGCGTTGTGTCAAATATGATGCAATCTTAAACAGTAGCGTTGTATCTGAAAAAAGATAACTGAGAGCCTGTAGAGTCTATGTAGATTATGCAGGACCAGATATGGGTCCAGAGGGAAGAGAAAGCCAGATTGAGAGTAAAAAAGAGGATAATGTAAGCCCTCTTACATGATGAGTGAACAATAAATTATTATAGTACAATCTACATTTACAGGTCAATCTCTGTACATATAGTGAAGTGTTGTTAACACTGAACAGAAGACAAGTGTATTGGCAGAAACTTTATGATGAAACAGTGTACAATCCAATTAATGTGTGGAAGCAATCTTAAATGGAAGAGATGTAACACTTTGTGTACATATATGATCCAATACATACAAGAGATAAGAGTCAAGAAATACAGTGTCCCTGCTTTATACAAGAATCTCATTACAGGAGAACAAAGATGGTGTGTATATCCAACTGAAAACAGAGTCACAGAAAGTCAGACATTGTGCATTGAGACACAAGTAATTATTCATCCAAAAATACATGTAGCTCACGATCATTATTGAGTCCAAGGTCCACCACTCTAAGTTTGGTAATCCAAGAGGGTTCCAGTTTTCTGAGTGTCCGAGTTCTGTCTCCTCCTCTTGGATGTTCCCAGGCCATCCCCAGTCCATAAAACCTGAGTTGTGTTAATTCTTTGATTCTGTGCTCCATATTGAAATGATTGGATAGGGTATAATTACTGTTATTATTCTTTATTTTTTAATAAATCCTTTTATTAAACCAGCTCATTAGACATCACAAGGCTGAGAGTATTAACATGTACATCACCAGGTTGAGTTTGTTAACAATGATACATCATGTCGGGAGCGTATAGTTACAGTCACTTTTGGGAACAATCAAAACATTCTCTTTTGCGATTTTACCTTGTATGGGGAATGGGTCTCCTCCGGCTTACTTTCTTTCACTGTGAGGCTAGTATAACCGTGTGTCGGAGGGCTCAAGGCCCACCCTATATACCCCTGTAGCTCCACCAGGGTGACCATATCTTTTCCCACTTCTTTAGGCATCCCCTACTTTTGTATACTACTTCCTCCGCTCGTTGGCACCAGTCTAGGTCAGCCTCCCACTCTGCCACTGATGGGGGGTAGGGGTGCCCCCCAACATCTCGCTTCATTGCGTTTTGCAACTCCTGCAGCTAATGTCTATTGTGTTGAGGCCAGTCTCCCTTACCCTTGATCATCAATAGGAGCCACCTGGCACCCATCGACACTTCTATCCCCAACACCCTCGACATCACTGCTGTCACCCCTCGCCAGAATTAATTGATCACTGGACATTCCCATATGATATGAAAAAAGGAACCCTCCTGTTGACAGCCTCTTGCACAGTGTGCCGTCTGTGTCTTCCCCCACCTGTGTAGCAATGTGCAGGGGTAGTATGAGTGGTGTAGGATCCTAAACTGTACCAACCTAAATCACACTCGGATCGCTATGTCTCTGGGGCTCTGCAGTGCCTCTGTCCAGTCTTCATCTTTGATGTTGCCTAGATCATCCATCCAGGCTCTCTTAAGGGAGGCTAGTGGGTCTGGTGCGTTGTTCGTTATTTTCCGATATACTGTTGACGTCCCCTTGTCAGGAATAGGATCTACTAACAGTCTGTCTTCTAGAGGGGAATAATCTGGGAGGATCGTACCTTGTAGTATGTGTCTTTGTAGGGCATGTGTGAGTCGCACATAAGGAAATCTCTGCGAGAGTGCCAAGTCATAATCTTGTTTTACATTCTCAAAGGGGAGGGGCGCCCGTCCTTCCACACGTCCCCTAGATGCTCAATACCTATGGTCCACAATCCCTTCAACCCCTCCAGAGTGGCTACCTCCCTCAGTCAGTCCCCGAACCATAGGGGCGTCATGCCTGTCGGCCATTCCTGCCATCCCAAGTATCTAATTGCCTCATTCCAACATTTGACCACCGTCCCAGTGTGTGTTGGCCAGACTTGATGCGTCTTACGAGGATTTAGAAGGGGCTCATAATTCCTGTTTGGCATCACGTCTATGTTCATTTTATAGGCTGGTTCCTCCTTATCTGCGTAGACCCAGTCATTTATTACTATGAGTTGTGAGGCCCAATAATAAAGTTTAATGTCTGGGACCGCCAGGCCACCTTCGTAGACCCCTCTTTGTAGTTTATTTAGGGCAATACGGCCCCCCCCCCCCCTTGCCATAACAACATGCAGAGTTCTTGGGCTACCTGCTTGAAAAAGGTTGCTGGGACTGAGTAGGGAGTATCCTACAAAATATATAAGAGGCGTGGCAGGGTCATCATTTTATACAAGGCTGCTCTGCCCATTAACCCCTTTGGGGCATCGGACCGCCCGGGGCAGTCCGACGCACCAGTGCTTATGTGCGTAGGACGGCCCCCGGCCGTCCGATCACATGGCACTAGAAATCCCTCTGGTGTGGGCACCAGAGGGATTTCTTTCCACCCCGAACAGCCTCGGGAGCTTGGGAAGAGCTTCCCCAGCTCCCGAGGCTGTGTAGATGGTTTCCCTGAAATGACGATCAGCGCGCACGTTGACGAAGCGGATACATATGTATATATTTATTGAATCTACAGCCTTGAAAAAATCGTCTCAGACGAAACATGTGTTGGCTGTCTTCTAATGATGGAAATACAAGCATTGTTGGGTCATTGAATGTTCACCTATAAAAGTGGGCCTGCTTTTTGGAAGCGGACCATCAACGGACTTTGTAGTGTTCTGGATGTATTCATATAAATTGGTTATGTGTTTTTTCATATACATTGTACACTATTGCGGTAGCATAGTATTTATCGCTTATTGAGCACACTCGACTTAGAATTGTTTTCACTTACCCTGCTTATGGGAGGTGCGGAATATCTTTATACCACTGCTACTAATCTTTTTCTTGTATGTGTTACGCTGTGGTTTCTTTCCTGCACTCCCTCCCTATAGGGTTTAACTAGCTTACTTGCAAAATTTTAATAACAATTCAGACCATGGCTACATTCAACGATGATGGAAACAAATTACTGCAAGAACTGTTCCAAGATGAAAATACCACCAATACTGACTTGGTGAGAGATAAATAGAAAGAAGGGCTAAAAAATATATTCATATGACTAGAGAAACTACACGGTGGGATGCCACGATCCTCAAGAAATACATAGAGATGAAACAAGAACCCAGGGGTTTTAGGATCATTATCTTTCCATCTTTTGATGATCTAACTGAAAACGTATTACTAGACTGGGAAGAATTGCTACATAATCCTTCATATGCTGTGATGTCCATGTTGATCAGGCATGCAATGCAGAAAGGAAGAGGGAATCCATCTTAGGAGACATAGCTAAGTTGGAGGATGAAATAAAAGATTTAAATCTAGTGGAAGCAACACAAAAAAACTACAAAATCCTAGAGGAGGTGCTCAATAAACACCAACTTTACCTCAAAGATAAGAAATCACGTAAACTAAAAAGAGATGACAATGATTATAAGAGTGGTAGGGTATATACCTTTGCTCGCAAATTTGATAACATACAAATTAATCAGCCTACAGATAAGACCAACATGGGAGAAACCCAAAGTGTCACATCCAATAGTGATTCAGAAGTCTCTAGCATAAGAAATGACCCCAATGGTGGTCCTAGCACCAGTTCTAACACTTCCGATACACTCAATTAGACCTCCTCCTCAACTTTTTTAAGGGCAGTGGAGCAGTACTGAAAAGGTACCAAAGCGAATTTTACCAAACAAACAAACCCCATCAGAAAACCAGAAGAGGAAAAGGGAGGAAGGGGTCCACCAAAAAGAGGGAATGACCACTCAATTAAATTCCAGGGCCCAAAAGAACTAAACTCCAGTGAAGTGTTACCTCTGGCCAATACTGACACTTTTGTACAATCTGATGCTATTGCCATTGTGAATTTATCACACCTTGTTCTAAATCCTGCTCAAATAAAATTGGCTGCCAAAGGATTAGGTTTTTTGTCCTACTTCCGGACCAGATTTCACACGAATGCACATTTATGTGTGTAAATTCATACGCAAACTGAAACTCAAGATGTTTTTTGCCCATAAATCAAAGAAATCTTTGACTTCAGATTTTGAGACATTACCAGTGCCAGTCACAAGACTATCCAGGACATGGACAATCTTGAAACACTTGTATCTTTTATCCTTAGACAATACTGAGGTGTCTACACTCTCTCTCACACAAAATCTGTCTGGACATCTCCCCTGACCTTAGTCTGGACAGTGAACTAAAACCTAAATCTACTTTTCTTCCCACGTTATTGAATGACAATGCCATCAATACATTCTATAGATTAATTATCAATGATCTCTACTCATGGGAGCCGATAGAGGTTCTCATTTATTCTCTTTTTTCTGACACAACGCTACTGTTTATGATCGCTTTATATTTGACACAACACTACTGTTTATGATCGCACTATTTTTTATGCACTGAAGGTCTGTGGCTGATTTCATTAGTGTTTTTTCTTGGAGACCTTTTCCAAGACGCTGCCGCTTGGAGCCCGACTGGTTGGCACTTTAACTATTCATGGTCCGTTGTTTACTTTTATTACCTAACGTGACTTAAACGTCACCGACATGGCACCGTGGACTGTTGCAAGTGGGACACACGCGATCCGCTGATTTTACCGTAAGAATGTTGGTTTCCTCTGTCTCGACTGGCGGCCTCTTGAATTTTAGTGATTTTATTGCCCCTTTTTGTCTTTCTTCTCAGTACTTTGAACGGACTTATCATGGCCACGCAATTACCTACGACAAGAAGGTGAACTTGATTTCCGCATTTCAGGTATGCAGATTTTCTTAATAATAATTTTGTTTACTTAATGGCTTTGTCACTTACTTGCAACACATTAGTCGTTGCTCTATTGACTCACTTCCCTGGTTCCACCGTTTCAGAGGTTCCGGCATACAATACTGGGCCCTTGGAGTTTTTTGCCTATTTATATCTTCATACGTAACGATTCTCAGGTACACGACTAACATTATTGATTTGTTCCTTTCCTTTTCCACTTTATACTTGTATACTGAGAGCCTTCTGTTTGTGTTATATGAATTTTTGTTTTTTTGTTTCTTTTTACTCAAAAAATTCTGTGCCCTGCTTGCACCGCGTTTTTGACACTTTTGGGTCTTTAAGCACTACTACCACCTTGTTTCAAATGCCTTTCTTCCCCGTGCTGGCCTTTCTCTTTTCGGGATACTTTTTGGTGTATTTTATTTCTTACTTGGGGATTTCAGCTGGGCACCAGCTGCTGCTTTGGTCTACTTGAGTGTATCAACGCTGGTTCTAATTGTTTGCACAATGTCTCCCATATCACAACTATCAACGCACGATTGTAGGTGGACTGCACTTTGTGCTTTTTTTCCCATTGGAAGCTGATATTGATGTATATATTTATTGAATTTCCAGCCTTCGTCTCAGATGAAACATGTTTTGGCTGTCTTCTAATGTTGGAAATACAAGCATTATTGAATGTTCACCAATAAAAGTGGACCTACTTTTGGAAACAGACCATCAGCGGACTTTGTAGTGCTCTGGGTGTATTATATAATTTGCTAATGTGAAAAAAGTATTTTTCATATACATTGTACACTATTACAGTAGCATAGAGTTTATCACATATTGAGCACAATTTTCACTTACCCTGCTTCAGGAAGTGCGGAATATCTTTCTACCACTACTACCAATCTTTTTCTTGTATAACTGTATGTTATTTGGATTGCCCAAAAATCTTTGAAGGCAAAAATGAGGGAGGTTTCACAAGGAATTTTGGACCAGACTGGTGGAGGATGCAGATGGTAAATTGGGGGAACTGGATACAGATTTGTGACTGCAGTAGATGGTGCCAACGAGGCTGGCACCTGCAACTTATACAACCAATGGATTGCTGCAAATTCAAGGGCCCTTTCAGAGGCAGCCCATTCAGGGAGGTTGAGAGAAGCCAGAAGGCCTGTTCAGCCTGTGGTCAGGATTATTGCCACTGGAAAAGCTGAAATTTATAATGGATGCTACAAATGTGGGTCAAGGCACCCAGTCACACAATATCTTGGAGAAGGGGGTGCAAATATTCAAGGATCACGAGGGGAAGTGCCGGGCCAAGGGAGCAGGGGAACACAGGGACAGATGGGGAAAGGTTTACACTAGTAAAGGATGAGGTCCTGACATTTTCATTGGAGCAATACCTTGATAGGGATGTGGTTACTGAGCGTTTCACTACCTCCAAATAAGACACGCCTTAAGAACATCCATAGACTGGGAGGCTTTAGAAGATAGCAGACCAGTTGAGAGCAGGATACTAGGGGAAGAGATAGTAGAAAAGGTAATCTTGCTCACATGTCGTATACTCATAAATCAAAGGCCAGACAACTTACAATTCCTGAGGGCATGATGGGAACTAGATGTAGGGGGTATGGAGGATATAGATTGGGAGGCCGCACTGATCCATCCACGCGAAGTAGCGATAAAAGCGAGCATGCTGCTTATGCAACTGAAGAGATATTATACAGGGTGTACCATAACAGAAGAAGCTTGTTCAAAATGGGGAGGGCTCCCTCCCACAATTGTCTGAGCACCTTCTTTCACACGGTTTTGGAATGCCCCCCTACCAAGCGCTACTGGTGTGAAATTATCGCCGAACTGTCAGAGATCCTGGCAGTACCATCTCAGCAACCCCACAATTTGTACTGCTGGGAATCCCTAGCGATGTGGACCTACCATGGAAGCAATTACTTTTCTTCACAATGGGGTTTGCCCTAACAAAAAGGGATATAGCAAGACATGGGGGAACCCCTGACCCCCACCAAGGACATGTGGATATCAGGCATGAACCACTGTATGGAAGCTGAAAGGGTGGTATACACAGCAAGGGGTTGCCCCAAAAGGCTTGAGCGAATATGAGGAAGCTAGAGAGCACACTGTGGCCTGATGTGGGAGACTGTGTGTCCTCGTAACCCTCCCCGATCTCCACTGTTGGCCACACCGCCGACCCCCAACCACGAACATACGCCACCGCTGCTGTCCACCTCCCGCCATACCCTGCTGCGAGCATGAACGAACAGCCCTGAGACTTCTAGAAATATTGTCAGAGGGCAGCCGATGCCCATAAAAAGCCGTCACCTGAGTGGTATCCCAATGATGTGTCAAAGGGCATTCAGATGTACACTTACTGGTAGTATTTTGAGAGTTGTTCTTTTAAAACTAAAATAAAGTTCTTTAAAAAAGGATTTGCCTACTGAATTGGGCTTAGGTTTTTCCGAAAGTTTTCTATCTGGTTTATGAAGGTCCCTGTGGGTAAGAGGTGGGTCGAGAATTTGAAAAACAAAACATCTGGATGTGGTGCAGTGTCCTTTTACGGATTGGCCTATGGGCAGGCTGATGGTGTCCCCAATAGGAGTGTTTCCCAAAAAGGAAAATGGTCAGTTTCAGTTAATTCAACATTTATTGTGGCAAGGAAGGCAGTTGGTCAATGATTATATTGCTGAAGAGCTTACGATGGTACATTATGCTTGTGTTGATGATGCAATTGAGTTGGTGAAGGAGGCAGGCACCTTGGCCTATTTGGTCATACGCAACAATAAATGTGCTTTTAGGCTGCTACCAGTAAACCTGGAGGATTTCGAGTTGCTTTGTATTAATTGCAAGGGCAGTTTATGTAAATCGAGCACCGATAGGTAAGTGCTTTATTTCTTATTCCCTGTTTCAAAAGTTTAATTTTTCCTTCTTGTTTCAGTTGGTCGCAGGCGATACCTCATTTGGACGATTTTCTATTGTAGGATTACAGATGGTGGAAACATGTCAAAAAGCGCTGAAACTTTTTCTGGTTTTGATGGCAGAGATTGGTGTGCCTTCATCACCAGAGAAGGTTGTGGGACCAGTGACGGTGGTAACATTTTTGGGAATATAGAAAGATTCAGTGGAGATGGATGCTAGGTTGCCGCAGTAAAAGTGGCTGTTGGTGGTGGCTTTGCTAGAGGAAATGTTGGAGGAAGAAATTGAGGTCAGATTCATTTAAGTTTTGTAGGGGCACCTTATTTTTGTGTACTGCGAGAAAACGAAGAACCTTTTGTAGTAGGTTGTGTTTGGTGCTTTTAGGTCTGTTTTTAACTCATCATAGGATATTCTTGGCAGCAGGTGTGAAGGACAAATTGTGAATGTGGTTGGCATTTTTGAGACATTTTAATTTGCAGAATTTGGGGGACCAAGCAGAGTGGAGCATATAAATATTTTCCGACACAGCAGAGTGAGTCGGTTTTGTGCTGTTTTGGCAAGGCAGTGATGTGCAGAGAAGTGGTCAATAAAGGAATGTGGTATTTCTGTAGGGACGAGCACAGAGGAAGGAAAAAGCATCTGGAGATTAAGTTTGAGGAATGGCACTTTATTTGATGGAGCCAAGAGATGTGTTGGTGGCTTTGTTGGGGGAAACAAGTTTGGGTTTTGCGTGGGAGAAACTTTTCTGAGTGGCTGTTTGTAGGATTTTCGGAGAAGCTGCACACATGGTTCGTCTTGCTGCCAGTTATGTGGATCACCTTGAGCAAGAAAAAGGAGTGTGGGGTTGAGAAGAGTTATCAGGCTGTCACAGCGAGTTAAGAAAAATCTTGTTTAATGAGTGTTGCCCTTGGAAGGCTGGAGTTATCAAAGGATGTTCTTAAAGGGAGGAAATAGGTGAGTTTGGTCACAGAACGTATACCTGGGATGTTTAGGGGTAGGGGAGTTTGAACAGGTTATGAGGATTGTTTAGTCTGTATGGGGACTGACAGTGTCTTTTTAATTACAATATGGACTGGTCTCATTAAAGCGGTTTTTCCACATTCAGATAAGGTGTGGTACCTATGTCTGCGTTGTCTTGCCCAATGTGGGCTTGGCGAAGAGGAAGCATTGGGGGTTCTACGTGTGTACATTTCATGTTCTCTGCAAGGATTCTAGAAGCCCTTTAGAACAGTGCTGGCAGAGAGTTGGAAGAAGATATCTTTATGGCTTCCAATAAAGATACTTATCACTTACACCTGGATTGTGTATTGGTGTAACGTTTGGCGACAATGAAGATACCTATGTGACAGTGTAGGATAGTGGGTTTCTGTTGCAGTAACCCCCCCCCCACACTTTTTGCCAGATTTCTAATGCACTTTGAGTTGATGTGCCCTGGGTCCTTGCCAATCAGGTTCCAGAGCCTGTACGCTTTCCCAAAACTGTACCTTTGTACCCCCAATTGGTACCTCACTGGCCACATATCAGTCCCTTGTAAAAGGTGCCATGGGTACCACGGGCACTGTGACCAGGGGAGGCCCCTAAGGGCTGCAGCACTTATTGTGCCACCCTTAGAGGTCATGTACCTTAACACACACACACTGCCATTGCAGGCTGCATTTTTTGGTGCAGAGAAAAGTGAAGAGTCGACATGGCACACAAACCTGTGTGCCATGCCTGCAACCCACTGCTTATGGTATAGGTAAGACACCCCTCTAGCTGGGTGCACTATACCACTGGTGAGGGTACAGTTGCATGAGCACTGTATCCCTACAGTGTCTAAGCTCATTCTTAGACATTGTAAGTGCAGTAAAGCCATGAAGAATATATGGTCTGGGAGTTTGTCATTACGAACTCCACAGCACCATAATGTCTTTACTGAATTCTGGGACGTTTGGTAGCAAACTTCTCGGCATAATAAAACCACAGTGATGCCAGTGTTGGGTTTATTATACAATGCACTCAGAGGGCATCTTAGAGATGCCCCCTGAAAAACAACCAGCCTTTGGTTTCTGAACCCCTGGGGTGGGAGCCTTCGCTTCCTGAGCCCAGAAACAAAGCCTTTCTTGGGCGGAGGTGTTCACGCCTCGCCCAGGTCAGAAAGAGCCCTCTGTGGCAGGGGAGCTTCAAAGGCCTTGCCGCCTTTGTAACGCGACCCCCAGCCTCTCCTGCTATCAGGAGCAGGCCCCCTTCCTGTCTCACCCCCTTGGGAGGAGAGGCGGGAGAAATTAGAGCAGCCCAGAAGGCGTGCCCACCTCTGCCAACCCCACCCCTCAGGTGGGGGAGGCGAGGTAAAGCCCACTCTTCAGAGCCCACCAACTTGCAGATGGCAGGCACTCTCCAATTAGGATAAAGGATTGTGTTCACTCCCCGACGTGGGGTGAGCACACCAAGGGTGTAGTCGCCCTAGGGTCAGTAGCCCATTGGTTACTACCTCGAGACCCCTAAAACAACCCCTAAATATAGGATTTAGGGGGCAGCCCTGACCCAAGAAGGCATATTCCTGTAATCTACGAAGAAGAAGGATGAAAGAAGACGCCCAGCAGAGAAGAACTGACTTGGCCCTAGCCCTACCAGCCCGTCTGCAGGTTCCAGAGATTCTGCGTCAAAAGTCGCCTTGTCCTGCTGCCAATCCATCATCGTCACAACCCAACAGGCAGGAGGTAGCAGACAGGACCCGGCAAAGGAAGCTGGAGGCCATCAGGGCGAATACCAGTGGCTGGTGGCCGAGGAGGAGGTGGCAGCAGCTGCAGCCTCCAATGCCCCAGGCCCCAGCCAGGCCCCAGTGCCTCCTGGTAGTACGGCGCCATGGTCAGCCAGCCGCCCGCCGCCATTCAACCACTGCTGCTCCCCCCTATAGACTCTTTAGAGCCTTTCAGCGCCGCATGCTCCCGAAAATGGCGCGCCTGGAAGCCAGGATGGAGGAGCGTTTCGACCGGTTGGAAGGAAGCTCCTAGCCCGCCGCTAGGCCTCTCTTGCCCCTTTTTTAATCTTTTGTTTGGTGGGTAGGACTTGTTGGAGAGAGGGTGGGAATGTGGGAGTTGGGGCAATTATGTTTTTGGACTTTCTTTACTTTGGACATTGGTTGGGGTTAGGGAGAGGGGTGGGCCAGGTGTTCTGGGTTTTCTAGTTTATATTTGTTAGGGAAATTATTTATTTATAGTTGTACACTTGATTTAAATCTTTTTTGGGGGGTTACTCTTTTCCTTCGCACTGCTTCCTTTGCTGCAGGCCCACTGCCAGTTTTTAAAATCTGCCGATAGTGTAACACGCCAACAAATAGTTATGAGGTACCCTCACTTTTCCTACTATTCTCTCCTCCTAGTCTCTGAAGTCTGCAACTATATTAACCCCTAAGTATTTGGAGGGGGTGTGGGTGTGGGTGTGTGAATTTCCATTGTATTTAGATTATTGTAGCTCAATAATGAATCCCCCACAATTCTTCTCTTACCTGTGATTAGGCGAAGTGATGGCTGCATGGTTTACCAAGGTGCCATGGTGGTGGTAGTAGACAGTAGCTGCATGCTAGCGCACTAGTCAAATACTAGTGAAAGCACCAGATCCAGAAGCGAGGTTCCACTCCCTCCTAGCCGAACTCAAATTGTAGGATGATGAATATTCATCGCAGGGAACTAATTAAATTGAAATAAAAACTGAGTTAATGCTGTTTTTTGTGTGGTTTTTTTTTTTAGAGTTTTATATAGCGCGAACTCGACCCGAAGATATCAGGTATCGAAGCTCTTTACATGAGCACCAGTTTCGTTATAGATGGACACATTCATCTTTGTTAGGCGTGGGGAGATTAGGTGATTTGCCCAGAATCACAGGATGTTGAGCGTCCCTGCGAAGACTCGAAACCCGGTTCCTCAGCTTCAAGGTCGACTGCTCTAGCCGTAAGGCTACATCCTCTCCCCTGTTTTATATGCAAGCTTTGCAAAAAAATGAGACAGTCACCAGAGGGAGACTAGAGCACTACTAGTACACAAGAAGAAGAGAGCCAAACAAGAAAATATGATAAGCAATGCTAAAGTAAAATAATCAGAATGTTGAGCTAGTAAAAGTTGCAAAATGAAGTCGACTCGAGCTATGAAGTGGTCAAGCGTAATCTTTAGTGTTGGAAGGATGACGATGCTGGCAATTATGAATTATCTTACTCTGAAAAAAAATTAAATATCGAATACTGTGCAGGGATGAGCAATCTAATGTATATAATATTGCCAGTGAGGGCTATACTTAGAGCAGAAGAAGATTCTTTCCCTGCCTTGAGTTGGTGTTGCTTTCACCACATCCGCCCCACCTAGTGTGTGATCAATTAATGGTGTTAATTTAATTTAGTCACACCTCAAATCACACAGCCCGGGGGAAGAGGGTTAGGGGTTTGATGAATGGATGGGAAGGGGGATTTCAGGGAAAGGTTTGATTAGACAAACACTACACAAGGACAACATTCATCTAGGCAGCCGATCATCATAAATCTGTTATGAGATGAAAAGGAAGTGCATGCATTATGATAAGTACTAGTACAGGTAAACCAAATCAAAGTGTCCATCTTCCCCGAGAGAGACACAAGTTACATTATGTTTTGTTGTACCGAGCTTTGAAAGATAGCAAATAAAATTCAAATATCTGTAGGAGTCAAGTAAACAAACATAAACAACACACAAAGTTCTAATGATTAAAGAGAAAAAAATTATACTGTATTGCCAAATTGGGAGTTGCATCTGCATTCCTCTTGGACAGTCCGTCAATCTTGGGTGCCTGGTGGTTCGGTAAAGTAAGTGTGAGTATTGTATATTGTTTTTCCAGTATGGCGCAGGGTAAAGGGCCTGTAGATTGAAAAACAAAAATGATACTGAAGAATCAAAGATAAAATTTAAACTGCATATGGAGTGCAACGAGACGACTCAGAGGCAGCATGGCTAAATGTCTGCTTCCGACAGTTACCTCCAACAACAGGCCCTCCCCACAACCACCTCTTAGCTTCAAATTTGAGCCAGACAGCACTGAGCACACACAGACCCAGCAATATAGCATTTTCCCAATCAAGTAAAAAATCAATGCACCGCTGTCAGTTACCACTTACCCACCACTACACAGACTTGTGTAGGTCTGTTGTTTACCTTTCGGCCATTTCAAAGTCATCATCCAAATTGGTTGGTATCAGTGAATTTAAAAGCTTCCTTCTTCTACTGGTGGCAGTTCACACTCACACTCTGAGTCATTTCATCATCTCTGATGCTCCTGAGTCTGACTCCAAGTATGGTATCCAGCTCCGTACCAACTGTGTCCCGAGTCCCAACACAAAATAGATCGGCCTGTAATAGTACAATTTTGTTGTTGAACACCAAGAAGGGAAAGATTGAGTTACTTTTTCTGTAGACTAGATTTGTGTTTGCAAACTTTGCATTATCTAAGGGACTGGTCGGGTCTGACTCTTTGAGGAGTATAAAGCAGAAAACAATAAAACAAAGTAGTGTGGACTGTGGAGTTGACCCGGTGAAGGAATCTTGCTAGCTCTCAAAGGGGAAGGAAGAAAAATAACCTTCAGGACAAAATTATTGATCAGCCGTCGGTAGTCCACCAACATTGTGAATCATCACTAACACATTAAGCGTAACAAACAAACACCCAGTCTCACACTGCCTGGCACCACATGAATCATCTCTTCTCATCACACATGATGATGACACATAACAACAAGTTCACATCTCAACAAACAACAATCACTCAGCGTGAAATGCATGCCAGCATCTGCTTGTTCTTCCAGTGTGCTCACGGTGAACGATTCATGGTGGTGTAGTGCTAGAGGCACTCTTGTGGTCTGACACCCTGTGATGACCTTTGACTACCATTATTTTAATTGACTTTGGTGTGTTATTTTATCCTAGCCTGAATGTACAATGTCCTGCATATGCCTTGTTTCTCTTAAAGGTTTATTTCTTGTAATCTTGCAGTCTTTCAGTGGGAGCTGTCACGAAGTAGGACAGCCTTGCCAAGAACAGAACGTGTGGGATGTGCATTTGAAAGCATGAGAGAGAGAGGTTTGGAATGTACTTTTTGGTCTCGAAGTGCAGTGTTATGAGCAGTGGTGCACAAATGTGTACTGTGTTGTACCCTTGTATTAATGTCTTACTATTGGCTTTGACATGGCCTCATGTCATCCTGAATTCTGATTCTGCCTGGCTTGAGCTTTATCTGCGCGCACAGCCACGCTTGCAAGTTGTTTGGGTTAATCACGTTCAAGGATTGTTTTTGTGAGAGATTGTTTAATGTACCCTGGAAGGCTTTCGTGAGCTTCGTCAAGACAAAGGCTGGAACATGCGAGAATGTAGAGGGGATGTGGGAACTCCTTCCTGCCATGGAATGCTTGCTTGGAAGCTGGCCAGTTCCAGTAAGATTCCTTTGGCGTGGGGAGGAAGACTCTCAAACCTTCTAGTGTGTGTTTTGAGATTATAAAGCTGAGGGTAGTTGACTTGGAAACCGGGATTTTGGAATCCGAATGGGGACGGACGCGTCTACTTCGGTACAGCTGGAACCCTGGTTGCTGAGGCTCTTATCCCCGGCTGTTTAATCCCCCCGGTCAGGAGGGGCTAAGATGCAGTGTTTGCACCAGGTGAAGTGTTGAGTTTTGATTATTGCCATTGTGATGTGTGGCCAGCGGCTTTGATCATTTGAAGTGTTTTCTTTGTGATTCAGTGTATATATCTTTCTGATCTCTTGCAGGACGTCCAGCATATTTTCTTGAGTGTTATCTCATATTATTTGCTGCTTGTTTATTCATGGTATTATTCATGCATTTAACTGTTGCATTTACCAAGTGTGTTATTATTGCTTGCATATAAATATATATATATCTATGTGTATTTGAATGTTGTGCATTTGGCATCTGAGAAAGCCTTTC
Organism: Calotriton arnoldi; assembly: GCA_963921515.1. Lineage (NCBI taxonomy): Eukaryota > Metazoa > Chordata > Amphibia > Caudata > Salamandridae > Calotriton > Calotriton arnoldi. The sequence continues at coordinate 2,844,636 of CAWUFW010000203.1, read as the reverse complement.
TGTCAGAGAGCATTGCATAAATAAACCCCAAGCCTTATTCTAAAAAGAGTCTGCATTTTGTAAAATAAAACCCTTTTCTAGGTGTTGGTATGTTTTATGTCTCCTGCTTCGCCGGGTTTGAGCCACCGTGTGGAAGATTCTGTGTTATCTGAAAGGCGAAGCAAGACAAGTGGTAGATTGCAGAATGCAGATCCATTTGTTCATGAAGCAGAGAATTGCCAGTGTAAATGGAATTATAATGTCACATGTGGGGCAGTCCCTCTAGGGTAGTAAAGGATAAATGGTCAAGGCCCAGGGTTGGAGGCAGGCACACATTAGTTTGTATTCTCCGTCCACTGCTTGGCTTGAGGGAAATTGGTTTGGGAGGTGTAAGAAAGTGCCTCTTTTTGCATGATTGCCCTACTTTTTGCCAAACTGCTGATGTACTTTGACTGAGTGTGCCCTGGGTTCCTGCCAAACAGGTACCCAGGACCTATGTTCTTTCCCTAAAACTGCATTAAGACAAAACCCAATTGGCACTCTTTGGCCACAGGTCAGTCCCTTGTAAATGGTACTACAGGTACCAAGGGCACTGTGGCCAGGGAAGGCCCCTAAGGGCTGCAGCACGTATTGTGCCCCCCTTAGAGGCCCTGTACCTTTACACACACACACTGCCATTGCAGGCAGCGTGTTTTGGTGCAGAACAAAGTGAAGAGTCGACATGGCACACATCCCTGTGTGCACAGCCAATTCCTGGACTACGATGAGTCCAATAAATCAAGTATTCAATTCATCTTCTTTGTACTCCTTATTCATTTCGTGTATTCAAACCGCTTAAACCATTTTCTAATCAATTTATTTTACTCATGTAACTATCGTGCTGAAGAAGGGAATTGATATTCCCGAAATGCATTGGGTCATGCTAATAAAGTCGTGATTTGTGGAAACGTACACTCCTCCTGTGGTTGCGTCATCTGTAACAGCACGATAGTTACATGAGTAAAATAAATTGATTAGAAAATGGTTTAAGCGGTTTAAATACACGAAATGAATAAGGAGTACAAAGAAGATGAATTGAATACTTGATTTATTGGACTCATCGTAGTCCAGGAATTGGCTGTGCAGCCGGATGGGTTCCCAAAATGTGGTTCCCCTGTGTTGAGTTTTCATTGCCAGCGCGATGGGACAGGGCGCGGACCGCGCTTGCACGCTCTTATAAATGCAACTAGTTAACAATGATGAACATTTTGATGACTTTCGAATATGAATGGTGTGCATCACACTACTTTCTGTTTTACACATCCCTGTGTGCCATGCCTACAACCCACTGCCCTGGCATAGGTCAGCCACCCCTCTAGCTGGGTGCTCTATACCAGTGGTGAGGGTACAGGTGCATGAGCCCTGTACCCCTACAGTGTCTTAGTCAATTCTTAGACATTGTAAGGGCAGTAATGCCATTAAGAGTATATGGTACTGGGAGTTTGTCATTACGAACTCCACAGTACCATAATAGCTTTACTGAAAACTGGGAAGTTTAGTATCAAACTTCTCAGCACATTAAACCCACACTGATGCCAGTGTGGGATTTAATGAACAATGCAGTCAGAGGGCATCTTAGGGATGCCCCCTAAAAACGACCTAACACTAGTGTCCAGGCTGAGTGGCTGCTCGGCATCTGCCACCACGAGACATGTTTCTGGACCCCTGGGTCGAGAACCTGCTGCTCTAGGGGGTCTGAAACAATGCACATCCTGGGACGAGGATGGGCATGGTCCACAAAGGGGAAGCTTCAAAGGTTTGCCGCCTTTCTGAGCTACCTCAGGCCTTTGCTGCTTCCAGCAACTGGCCCCCACCGGCTCTGACCCCCACTTTGGGCGGGAGAATCGGTGGGCAAACCAAGTGAGGAAGGGAGGTGTGCCCTCCTTTGCCAACCGCACCCCTCAGGTGGGCGAGGTGAAGCACAACTCTCAGTCCCCGCCATCTTGCAGATGGGGGGGACCCGGCCAACCAGAGCGAGGCATATGCCGCCCTCCCACTGGATGGTGGCATAATAGGGGGTGTACCCACCCCAAGGAAGGGACCCATTGGTCCCAACCTTTACCTACCTATAATGCCCCTAAATCTAGTGTTTAGGGGCTACCTTGCCTCCTCAGACAAGAATAGACAAGAAGAAGAAGGACCGAAGAAGCTGTGCTGAAACTAAGAAGAGGAGGACGCCCACTGACTTGGCCCCAGCCCTACCGGCCTGCCCCACCTCGAACCTGCTCCAGCAAAATCCCGGTGTGTCCTGCAGCCAGCAGCCTCAAGAACCCGAAAGACCTGCCCTGCCTTCCAAGCCAAAGACTTTGTCTCCCGTGAGCAGCGGATTTACTCAACCACAGACTCAGGCCCCAGCCAAAACCACGAGTCTGCACCACTCTGCACCTGACGCCCACGGCCCAAGTTCGAGTGGCCCAACACCACGAGGAAGTCTACCCGGCGATCCTGACCTGAGATCTGGCAATCTCTGACCTTCCTCGAATCTCCAAGCGAAGCCTGCAGCCCCTTTCTGGAGGATCCCCCCGACCGCGACCAGAGCTGGTAAGAAAAACCTGATGCCTAAAGATACCCATGCACCCGACGTCCCACGGCCTTGGGCAGCCCAACCGACAGTGTCTCAGCTTCCTCAGGCATCCCAACTTACCTCTCTAACCGGTGGTCACCTCCAGAAGATCTTTGTCCCCGAGCCTGCAGTCTTTGTTGCAACCGGAGAATCCCCATTGAAAACAACAGGGCACCCAATGCCAAAACAGCACCCTTCACCCAGCCACCCCTGCGCCGCTTCGGGTGTACTTTGGGTGCTAACTCGGATCCCCCTTTGCCCTGAGCCTAACACCAGGAGCCTTGCTCCCACAACCTTGTTGCGTGCTCGTGAGCAGCCACCAACCGGAAGCCCCCTATCCCCCATTGGATAACATTGGGCCTCAGCACTCTGCACCCGGCCGCCCTAGTGCCGCTGAGGGTGTTTCAAGAGTGCATCCTTGACCCTGGGGGAACCCTGGTTCTAACCCATAATACCAACTCCCACAAACAAGTACTTACCTGCAAACCGTTAACTTCATTTAACTTCATTGACTGTTTTTCCTTGAAAATTGTTCTAAGTGTGGAGTTGGTTTGTATGAAACACTGAAAAACTGCAAATGTACAAAAACTGATTACCTACCTTTTCTCTAGGATATGTCCCAGTGTGATATCTAGACATATCACACTGAGTAGAAAAAGTAACTTAAAAAGTCATCTAAAAAGTAACGTACAAAGTATTCTGTAAAGTAACTGAAAAGTAATTTCAAACCATTGACTTACCTGTAATTCAATCAAGTGCATTTGAACCTGCATTCAACTGTAAAACATTGCATAAGGTTTTGCAAAGCATTTATTTCACTTACCTGCACCAGGCTTGGCTTGGTTCTAAGAAATAAAATACCTTAATAATATTTTTGATACACAAATATTGGTCTGAGTTCAGTCTTTGAGTGTGTGGCATCATTTTCTGTCTCTGTGTGTACAACAAATGCTTAACACTACCCTCTGATAAAGCCTTACTGCTCGCCCACACTACCACAAATGGAGAGTAAGGTGCTATCTACTTTTACCTCTGCCTACCTTTGCGGTTCCACTGTACTCTGTGCACACTATACCTCATTTTGGTATAGTATATAGAGAGCCAGCTTCCTACAGGGGGTGAGTCGGGACTTCTTCACTGCGCACAGTTGCAACTCCAATCCAGCAATAAAATGTGTCTAAGAGTAAGACGGTGGGGATGAATTGGTCAGCCAGACACACACAAGTAATAAAGTAAATAATGTTCCCTAACTATATCTTTTTTTTGTTGGCATCAAAGAAAGCAGATGAGCGATAGACTACAGACTGATAGAGAAAGTTCTATGGTTGTTGTTGGCCCAGGCCTAAAAGTCAGGGAGGTAGAGCTCGTCCTCAAATTCTGGTGGTTCGCCCAGAACTAGGTCATCTAACACACTACTTCCATGACCTGAGTCTGCCTCATCTTCCTCCTGTGGTACTTCAGGTGGTGTATTCCGGTGGTATAAAGTGCTGATTCATTTTGATCATGGTTAATCTCTCCACGTTTTGGGGCGAGACTGGTCCTTCTCACTGTGACAACGGTAGCAGCAGCACTGAAAACACGCTCAGCGGAGACACTGGAGACACTGGATACAGGACAAGCCAGATAGTTTATTGCCAGACTGCTGAGCACTGGCCATAGGCACCTCTTCCCATACCAATACACCAATGGGTTTTGATCAAGGTAGATCTCTGTTGCGTCATCCAGATATGACTGGACCATTCGCTCAATGTTCATTGCTGGGGCTCCACTTTGCTCAACCTCTTTAGCCTTTGCCTCTGCACTGAACGTAAGCTCTGCCAGTAGAAACCACTCCGTTGCAGATTTTGGGGCTGATGATCCTGGTCTTGTTGTTGATGGTGTTCTTGTTGGTTTTGGCTGCTGTGAGCCAACAGTACTGCCCTCAGGCTCGTAACTTGAAGGCTGCCCCACAGGTCTTGTGCCCTGGAGCAGTGGGCCTCTAATTCCCTGCCATTCTTTTTCTAGCTCACTGCCTTGCTCAGCTATCCATGTTTTGTATTTTCTAACATCCCAGTCGGAAAAAGAAATGAAAGTGGACAGTAAGAGTTTGTACCGTGGATCAAGAATTGTGGCACAGATGTAATGTTTGGAGGACACAATATCTCTTTGCACTATATATTAGCAGACAAGGGAAGGATTAAGCTCTTTACCAAGTCATACACATCTTTTTTTTCCCTCCACACCTGTGTACATTGTAGACACCTCCTTTAGCTGTTCCTGTAGCATGTGCAACAACAGGATAGCTTGGGCAATGGTACTGTCCTCTTTGCTGACTTCCCGTGTGAACACCTCAAAAGGAAGCAGCATTTCTGTCAGACATTTGACTAGGCCCCATTGGTCCATCTCAATGATCATGCCTTTCACAGTTGCATCCCCTCTTTGCATGACATATTCATTGATAGGTCTGCACTGCTCAAACAGGCGTTCAAGCATGTAATAAGTGGAGTTCCAGTGTGTTGGTACCTCCTGTATGAGTGCTTTAACAAGCATTCTATTATCTCGCTGAATGACCCTCAGCTGTTTCCGGGCTTTAAATGAATGGCTGAAATGAGTGCAGATTCTTCTGCAGGTGGACAGTAAGTTGCCTACTTGGTCTTCTTTTTTTTAGAAAGACCCGTACAATGATGTTGATGCAGTGCGCCAAACACAGTACCCTGAAATAACCACCATCAGCTATGGCCTTAACTATATTACTGCCATTGTCCGTGGCAACAAATCCAATCTTAGGCCTTCTTGGTCGCAACCATTCAAAGACCTTGTTGTTAAAGTCTTCCAAAATGTTTGCAGTTGTATGGGATTTCTCCATGGCATAATACCCACACAGTATATAGTGTATCACTAAAGAAATGGATATATAAGAAAAGAACAGGGGCACAACAGAGTTGTGGACGAAAACCCTTACTCACCCGAGGGTGACATGCTTCATCATAGGGTTCCTCCAACACGGGACCGCAAGGTACCCCGTGTGGGCTACAACTTTACCCAAGAGGGAAGGAGCGGGAGTGCACAGCACGTGTTGGATCTACCAACTCAATAGGGCAAGGAGGGGCAGAGTGCAAATAATAAGTGAAAAAAGTGAATTAAAACTACCTACATAGGGGCAACAACTTTATTCTTCCGTCCTATGTGGTAGTGGCTAAAAAGCAAGTGAAAGTAGGGTTATGGATGTATACCCTATTTAATTATCAACATGTTTCTGCCATAACGACAATTCAGTTCAGGGCATTCATCAGGACCAATATCTAAACAGTCACTCTGCTATATCAGGTGTACAAATAATAATGTGAAAGTGGTACTTAGGCCTCAATTCTTGACCATCAGGCGCCTATGTCAATCAAAATGATAGGTCAGAAGGCTCTACTAAGTAGTATGTATATTCCAACTCAACCATCTACAGAGTCTCTCACCATGTCGGTTATTCTTAAAAACCTCCACGGTGCTCCTTGTAGACTCTGGAGATGACATTTTACACAACAATGATGCATTGACACACAATGTATAAAAAGCAGATTCAATTGAAAACTAAGTGGCAGTAGATTCATCAATTGTTCCTACTGTGGCCCTCTTCCTGACGAAGGCACCTCCGCTGTGCCGAAACGCGCGTAGAACACCACCAGTCATTTGTATTTGTGCCACTTAGTTTTCAATTGAATCTGCTTTTTATACATTGTGTGTCAATGCATCATTGTTGTGTAAAATGTCATCTCTCCAATAATGTTTTTAATCTGTATTTAGTGTGCATGGGAGTTTGATTGAAGGACATGAAAGTGAATGTATGAATATCACAGGTTTTTCAATTGTTAAGAATCTAATAAATGCTATTTTTGTATTTTTGATAAACAGTTTGTTGCCTTGGTTCTTTCTGACTTTTATTGCTCATTCATTAGCATTAATTATCATTTTTTTGAACGGTTGCCTTAAATCTGTACATTGATTTTTCCCTACTTTAAGGAACTGCATCCTCATTGTATGGGGCCTCTTCTTTTGCGCTCAAACATCGCTATTGTTGCATGCTTCCGAGCAGCATTAAAAATCTCAGCAGTGTCAACACCTGCAGATATTTTTTCTCTGGCCTCCACAAAAAAGATCCAGTGTGCAGTGATGCACATGTAATCAGTCGCTTGGCAACTGGTCCACATGTCTGTTGTCAGGTCGATACTGTGAACAGCACTCTTCTGCAAAGCTTGTCCAAGCAATTCAACTACATTGTGATGTAGCGCTGGAACAGCAACTCTGGCATTTCGGGCAGATGGCTGCCACAAATTCAAGAAAACCCACCGCTTCCACAAAAGAAAAAGGGAGGAGGTCCAGCACCATCATTTTAGCCAGCTTTGCGGTGTACAAACGTGCTGTTGGGTTGTTGCTTTCATACTACCCCTCTGGCCTAAACATGGCAGGAATAGTAGCCTGAATTTCTTTCTTTTGTGATGCCACTGATGCAGGTGACTTTTTGAAGCAGGCGGTGGTAGGCTAAATGTGCTTTTCAGCGGGGCAGTCACTGTTCTCAGTTGCCTGAGTCTTGTGCCATTGCGATGTTGCTGATGTGGGCGATACTACAGCACTGCTGGGGAGGGAACTGCTTTGCGTAATGAAGATGTCTTCCTCTTCTTCACTTTCCACCGTGATTGGATCAGATTCCCTGCTCAGCCGGATTTCACCCCCTTCACCAACAACACTTGCAGTTATTTGGCCGCTAAGGTGTGCCTCCCAAGAGATTGTATGGTGCTTTCTCAAATGGGTTGTTTGGCCCCCGGTACCATAGTTTGTACCAAGTTTACCCCGACTAACACTTGCTCTGCAAAGGGAGCATATGGCAATGTTCGCCTCCTAACTGAAAAGAAGCCCCACACTAAGGAGCTCAACTTTCTGACACTGGTGCCACTGCCAATGTCAGATGAACTGGCAGTAAGTGGGCGTTTTGACATTTGACTCTCTGTAGTACCTACTTCTACTGAGGTGGTTGTGGATGTAGGTCGCTGCTGGGACTGTGCAAATATGGCAGCTGGCGGTGGTTGGATCTGTGGTGCCACTGCCACATCCCCCCTGGGAAGTTGGGATGGAGTAACGTCGGTCTCCACTGGGGCTGGGCTAACATCCATTATGACTGGCTCGTTGTCATCCTCCTCTTCTACATCTGCCTCCATATCTCTAAGGCTTTCTGGAACCTTCCTTTTCCGTACCGTAGCCTTGTCTGAGCCATCTCGTAGCGTGTCTCACTCTCAGACTGAGGCGGGTTCCAAGTGGTGTCTAGATCATCAGAAGGTGGGCTTGAAGAAGATGATGCACCACTACCCCTCCTTTTTCTAGCTGGAGATCTGGAAGACAATGGATCTTCTGGAGCAGATTGCTCTACTTCCTCAGCATGAAGCTCAATCTCTTGAACTGCTCCTACTTCGGAAGGAACTACTATTGGTGGTTGTGGCTGTTGTTCTTGTCCACTTCTCTGAGTTTCCTGCAATGATTGGGTACTACTCTGTGATAGAGATACGTCAATTTCAACATCACTGCTCGTCGGCGTTGCTGTGATTAGACTGGATGCCTCTGTGACAGACATGGGCTTGGGCCTAGATTGAGGGGATTTGGGGGTGCTCCCACCAGCTTGCTCCTCAGAGGCCAGTGCGGCAGGCACAGTTTTTTGTTTTACAAAAAACATCTGGGGTGACATACCAGGCTCCTCCTCCTTCTCACTGGCCACTTTCTTGGTAGCAGTTTTAGCACTTTTCTTTGGGGCCATCTTGAAGCTGTCAGTTAGCAGTGGCACTTGGCTTCAAAAGTTGAAGAGATGTCTGTGATGTGTGGGTCACTCATGTGTCACGCCATGCACAGGCCTTCTTTTTGGCAGTACTGTGGGTGGTGATGTCTCTTGTTGTCTTGTCGTGCACCTAAAAGAAAAGAAGCAAGAAGGACATCAGTGAAACATGGCATTGTGGCTGTTCAATTAGTAGTACAAACACAATATTATTTAGTGTGGTTACTGGTTACTCCCTTAATTAACAATACAGTGTATATCTATTCGTAAAACGGAAAACCACACCAACATAAACTTTCATGGTGAATGACTGTACACTCTGGAAGGATAAGAGAGAGCATAAACAACATACAAATGAAACTGTTTGCTTTATGTGCTTCACGTGACATCACTCACATGTGATGTGGCAATCACGGAGGTGTAGCTGACAAATGACAATGGCAGGAATAATCCCTAGACAGTGAATGCTGTTGTGCTTGGTGCCAGAAGTAGTGGAAAATGGTATGGATTTTTTTTTGCCCAAAATTCTACAAAAAAATTTAAACATTTGAAAAAATATCAAATATAATTTCTGAATTAATAACAAAAATGGAAAAATTTTAATTAAAAAAATTAAACATAAGTGAAGTTATCTTCAAAGATACAATAAGTTACTAAACTGCTATCTCATTGCTCAACCATCCATGTAGCCAATGGCAAAGAGACGAATTTGGTTGGACGCACAAAATGCCTGCAAGCCAGTTCCGCATTGTCATAACAACAACACTGAGCAGGAAGGCCTTCATTGGGAACAAAGAGAAGACATGCAGGCCTATAGGGAAAGCACACTGGCTGCCTAGCCTACACCAAAAATGTCCTGGCACCGAACACATGATCACAACAAGAGAACACATGCAGGCCTATGGGGAAAGCACACTGGCTAGCTAGTGGTAAACACAAAATGGCGGCCAGCCACATGGTCACAACAACAACCAGCAAGAAGGCATGGCCACAACAAAGAAGAAATGCAGGCCTATGGCAAAAGCACACTGGCTGGATATACAAAATAGCTGCCAGCCACATGGTCACAGACTCACAACAAGAAGCAGGAGGCCTAGAAAACAAAGAATGCATGTAGGCCTATGGCAAAAGCACACTGGCTGCCTACACAAAATAGCCGCCAGCCACATGGTCACAACAAGAAGCTGGAGGCCTAGAACAAAGAATGCATGCAGGCCTATGGCAAAAGCACACTGGTTGGATACACAAAATGGCCGCCACCCAGCTGGTCACAACAAGAAGCTGGAGGCCTAGAACAAAGAACGCATGGCAAAAACACACTGGCTGGATACATGAAATGGCTGCCAGCCACATGGTCACTCACAAGTCGCAACAAGAGGCAGGAGGCCTGTAAAAAAAAAAAAACAGTACATCCAGTTCTAGGGACAGTCCACTGACTATACAAAATGGCCCCTGGCCAGTGACCACATGGCATCTGGAACAAAGGCAAATTGTGGCCTATGGAGCTCTCCCCGTCCTGATCCTTCTCCCATCTGGGTTCCCCCTCTTTCCCTTCGTGCTTTGACCTCCTCCTTTCCTTTTAGGAACTGCATACTCCGACTTCGATTCACTATGGCAAACACACTCACACTGGCCAGTCAAAGGAGGCATGGTAAAACAGAGAAAACAGCATTAATTCAGCAATTCCAAAAACGAAAATTAACAGGGCTAAAAAAATGTTTACAACAACACACATCACACATCCTTCAAAGGCATTACCCCATCTAGTCCTATACACTGCATAAAAAACATTAAATACCACCCAAAAAAACACATTTTGTATTTCAATCCAAACCCATCCATGGCCAAAATGTTGTAGACACCACAGAAACAGTTGTTTCATGCACCCATGACTAGCACTGGGCCTACTGGCTGGAAGGCCAATTGGCAGACCTGGCCACATAGTGAATTAAATAAATATTGCCAATTTATTAAAAAAACATGGAGAAAATGTAGTAAACTGTGAAGCATTTTTTCCTTTACAAAAGAAGAAAAATAAAATGCACAGAAATCTGTGATCACTAGACCTCTACTGAAACAGGCCACCCACCCCAATAAATTTTAAAAATCCATTAAAAGTACAAATAAATCCAGGCGTATGGCCCCAATCAAACAAACAAACATCTGTTTTTCAACTTACTTGTGAAATCTCAAATGCAAAAAGTCCTTAAATTCAATGGGATATGCAGCAGACACAAAGAGTGATCCTTCCAGTTCCAAATCCAAATGAAAAGTCACCAGGAGATGGACAAAGCCCTGGGAGGAGCCAGCTGGACAGGAACAGAAAGTTGGAGACTCTGGGGCACTTCCTTCCAATTGCAAACAAAGTTTAACAAAAACCTACTCGCACAAAAAAACCACTGCCAAATGTCAATTCGAGGAGGTTTTTAACTCCAAATCGTCTGAAGATTTTGATGCTTCTCGAGGAGAGACTATTCCCCAGATTGCAGAAAACATCCGTCAAAAGTCGCTGGCACACCCAAATGAGGTGTTGGTGACCGCAAAATCTCACTGGAGCATGCGGCCGACTAGCAAATCTCGTGGCGCCTGCGAACGGCCTTAAAAATCTCATGGGTGATTGCGAGCACCCGGCAAGTCGCTCCCGTGCGCTCGAAATGACATTTTGAGTGCGTGGACCAAAAAGATTAAATCTGCTCCGTTGCGGAGTGCGGAGTTTAACGATAACTCCGCGTTCTTCGCAGAACGCAGAGTTGCCAAATTCCGCAAACTCCACGAACAGAGCTCAGTTTTATGCCCGGGCTTAGTAGAGAGGCAATTGAAAATGGAAGCCACCCCAAACCAGTTCTCCTGCCTGCACGTCGTAATGCCTTTCTAACTGACTAGCCCTTCAAAAGAAAGAAGAACACTTTTTGAAGACTGGATTCTCTTAAAATATCTTATTCTCATTATTAATTGGAAAATACTTTAAAATGCTTTAGCTATATAGGAACTAGGTTCAGAAGGTATTACCATGTGAGAGTGACAGCTGCATGTATCATATATTCAGCTATGCATAGAAAGTAGCACTAGTGCATGGAAAATTCCAAATACAATTCTGTACTCAGCACCCTCATGTGGGGAGGGGGAGCTTGTACAATAACTTTAGAGATTCACAGCAAGGAAAGACTTTGGATCTAGGGTTGGTATAGGTGGTTGTAACTGTATTGAACATTTACAAACAAAAATACGCTGGGCAGTCGTGTTAGACTACTCACAATCCTGTTGATGTTCCAGCCAGTGACAATAGCCAGAAAACAATGCCACATACAGCAAGGCTAGAACATGAGAGCTGAATAGATCAATGTTGAAAGGAACTAAGGTTCTGAAGTTTGTAGTGCCTTACATTATCATAGGATACCCTGGCCTGAGAATACATAGATTCAAAATCAACCTACCATTTAGAGTCAGCAAACCAATGTGCCCGAAGTCTGGAGTACTAGGAGACAGCGAGCCCTGGTACAGCAAGGCTGTGTTACAGCTAATGAGCAAGCAATGGTGCAAGAAGGAGGAGGTGAAGCCTTCAGGCAGACAGGAAAAAGAGGTTTAGGAAGCTAAATTGTAGGAGGGAGGGAGTGAGTTTGAATATGGAAAGGCAGAGGTGAATCCTGCAGGGAGAAAGATGGAAGAGCGGATTAGGAGCGTTGAGGTGTAAGGGAGACCATACAGGGTATAAGAAGGCTAAGATGAAGCCTGCAAGGGAGACTGTGGATGCATAGGTTCAGGAAGGCGTTTGTGTAGTGGGAGACAGAGGTGGAGTGCCAACAGCACTACAGAAAGGCTAAAGCAGGAGTCTACAACATTTTCCGCAGAACTAACTACTTATGTTCAATGAAAATTCACCTGGGCTACTAATGATAGAGATGTAACAGTAGCCAGATTGGACAGGGTTACATTTGTGGCAAGATTACCAGCAGTGATCCCCTCAGTGCATCAGGATGGTTGCCAGATGTAATGTAAAATATGCTTTGTGCAATGTGCCAAGTATTGAGTTTAGGAGGGAGGTTAAGGTCCGTAAAGTGAGTGACATTTGGCTGCTGAATAAAAAGAAGCTGTGTGGACAAAACCCGTTTTTTTTTTTTAGGTCGAGCCTGGGCAGCGCATGCGCTGCTCTACGAGGCATGCTGTATTGGAGTATGTACTTAAAGCCCCGCCCACTCTCCGCCCATATTTGTCATTGGCTTGTGTCATTGTCCTTCGTAAATGCTGGCTTCTGATTCCTTATTAGGCTTGTTAGTCCCTCCTTAGTACTGCCTTGTCTTCATTTGTCACCTCCCATGAGGACTGGCCCTTTTACTTCGGTTGTTACACAGTGTGTCTTCTTTAGTCTGTAAGCACTATTTTCTCTAATGAACTTCTCTTACTGCAGGAGGGCAGGAGGGTCTCTCATGCGCAGTTGTGACCACCGGCTTATTTAACTCGTTGATTGTAAAACTGTTGTTTTTTTTTGTCAATGTGCACATCACGCGCAGTTAAACAAATTCAGCCGTATAACTTGCATTCTTCTACGTTGCAATTCCATTTTTTCTTTTTTTATCGTTAATTACTGTACTTTAAACAAGCCTCTGTTTGGATTGACGGCACCTTTGTTCCACTCCATTACTTCAGCAGCAAGAGATAATTAAAATGCACAGTATGAATATGCTTCAGTGTAAATTGCCACTTTGTTTTGTTCTCTAAGATTAGATGTTTTTTTTTCTTTCTCACCCTGTAGCTCATCGTAACTGAACTTTTGTTTTACCTTAAATGCTAGTGAAAAATTACAGGGGCCCATCTGGCAATTTAAGCCTGTTGACCACTAAAGGTTGCAAACTTGGGTTGCATGACAGAATCAACTTTTGCTCCCTTTGCAGACGAGGGTTAAATGTAAGAAATGAATTGCATGGATCAGTGTATACCAAGCGAAAGTGTCGTTCAGAAGGTTATGCAAGAGTTCTTGTGGTTTGCTTCAACATCTCATCCCGCAGCATAAATGACTGGGATGTGGTTTTCGGTTGTTTTTTAGGTATTGCCTGAGACAGTGCATGCACTTTCGTTTGCGAGGCCTCTGGTAAACTAAACGAGCATCTGCACTGCAATAGGTCTCGCATTTACGCGAGTTTGAGCTATTGGCATTGTAAATGACAATGCCTTTTATTTATGTATTGGTTTTTAAAACAAATAAATAGCATTGTCATTTACAATGCCAATAGCTTAAACTCTCTCAAATGCGAGACCTATTGCATTCCATATCCTTGTTAACAAGTATGTCCAAGGCAGATTGGTGGCTTACATGCCCGTGATGGAAGGACAGCACAGGATGCTGAGAAAAGATGTTTTCTTTGTTTATTTAAACATCATTTGAATGATTTTGGAGTGCATACTGCTCGTGTTGCACCTACGAACTGAAAGTGACTTTTAAATCCATATTGTTCACGCGACAGATACGAATTGAAAATGCATCTGTAGTTTGCCCTGGGGGGGGGGAGGCTGTATTCGACAAATATAATGAATAGTTTGTATTATTGCATTCTTAATTTGTGCGGATTTCATTTTTGGCAGCTGGTAAGTATTGGTATAAACGTAATTGATTGATTTTACGTTTGCCCATTTGGGCGCAAACGACATTACCTAAACTCAATACTTGTCACGTTGCACATGGAGGATATTTACAAGAAAATGCCGGAGTGCGGTGTTACGCCAAATTTGGCAACGTCGCGCTCCAACATTTTTAAAATGCAGAGATGCGCTGTATTTACAAAAATACGGCGCACTGCTACGTTTCCTTAGCGCTGGTGCTAAAATAGCTGCCTAGCGCCAGCGCAGGCCCCCTTGCGCCATGTTGCAAGGGTGTCTGCGCTGCAGGGGCGATTGTTTATGTGTAGGAAGGGACACATTCGAGTGCTGGTCCTCTGTCTTACTGGGGACGTATTTTGGTACATATATATATTACCTACTGGCGGTCGCCAGTAGGTAGTTATAGTTAGAACCTAGTTTCCATAGGGAAAGCGTTTTTTGATTTGCCAATGTCTTTGGCGCTGTTTGACGCATCTTCGCGAAATTTTCAAAACTAATGGGTCCTCCCTCTCAGTTTCTTTGTTGAAAGTTTCGGGGTGATTCTTGAAGCGGGGGCCGAGAAAAAGGGGGGTCCCAAAGCGCGTTTTCCCCATGTTCATTTCCATAGGAATTTTTGGAACAGGCTACAGCCCGAACTGCTGAACGGAATTACACCAAATTTGGCAAAAAGGTAGCTCTTGGTTCAGAAAGCGGCCTTTTTTTTAAATGGTGTAAATCCGTTCAGTAGTTTCTAAGAAATTCAAAAATAAAAAATATCGATATCTGGGCGGAGCCTAACCACACATCTCATCGTGAGATCTGATTGGCTGTCAGCACTTCATCCTGGAATTGCTGGCAGCCATCTTGGGACCCATATACATGATAGCACCCCATTGAAATGCATTGTAGTGAATAGAAGGTTTTGAGGGTCACCAAAAGGAGACCTATAAAGGGTGATAACAGACTTTAGTTACATTAGAATTCATTTGTTGATGGTACCATACTAATTTTAGGAATTGTGGTGTGTTCTAAGGTGATTTTACCCTGTGAAAAACCTTCTGCTGGGATATCATGAATCATGTTTGAGAGAGAACTATTTTCCCATGTTTGTCCCAAAGAGGTTTGGAAGGTGCTCCAGAAGCTAAAATGAGAGCATATTTTCTGTAAATTCACATTATCTTTCTCAGTCATGTGAGAATGAAGTCTGACATTCTCAGTAAAACATGTACATCCAACAAGGGCAGAGACTGTCAGTTGATTCTTGTGTGTTCTACTGCAGCTTCTCAGAGTGTTCTAAAGAACAAATAGAGCGCTAACAGCCTTACTTATGACAAAAGTATGACACACCTGAAGCCATCTTGATTGGAATAAACTGGTAACACTTAAAACATTTAATTTAAAATGGAACAAAATGATGGGGTTCATTTTGTCATAGAAATTATGGTTAGTGCTGTAGAAAGAAAAATTAGGACATGTTTTAAGTGAGATCTCAAATATCTTCCTGTTATATTTCAACAGGAGCAACCTGTCAGTTGATTCCTTTGTGTTCTACTGCAGCTTCCCAGAGTGTTCTAAAGAACAACTAGAGCGCTAACAGTCTTACTTATGACAAAATTATGGCACACCTGAAGCCATCTTGATTGGAATAAACTGGTAACACTTAAAACATTTAATTTAAAAAGGAACAAAATGAGGGGGTTCATTTTGCCATAGAAATTATGGTTAGTGCTGCAGAAAGAAAAAATAGGGCATGTTTTAAGTGAGATCTCAAATCCTCTTCTATTTCATTAGAAAATTCTGACATGCAGACTGAAACAATCCCTTTCAATACCAGCAGTAGACATCCAGTTAACTCCCTGGTGAGCAGTAGCTTTACTACAATGATCTAATGAGCAACTAGAGTGCTAATATTCTGAATTTATGGCAAATGTGTGATACATCTGAATGCCTTCTTGATGGTATCAAAGTAAAAAACTGAAAGCATTTCCTACTGAGGAGACTGCAGTAAATGAGGAAATTAGGAAACTTCATAACAAATAAGTCTCCCAAGATGGCCACCAGAGAAAAAAGAGCCCAAATGTAGCACAAATATCACCCAGATGTAGCCCACATATAGCCCAATGACAGACGTGTGCAAAACACTTTTTTATTTTTTGCAGTTTTATATAGTGCAGACTGGTCAGGTATTGGAGCGTTGCATCTTACTTGGACCCCTCATTGCGTATTTTGCACGAAGTACATGAGATTGATCTTGCGAAACATTGAACTTTACTATTCTGTTAACCTGAAGTTGCTCTGAACCGGGCTTTGTAACACGCGTTTTTACCTACTGGTTTTAATTAATTCTCATTGTATTGTATTGTATTAAGAAAGAGGATTTACTATTTTTATGTACACATTTATGATCTATGTTTCTAAATCAGATCGAATAAAGTTTAATGAATTTAATTGAAGTCTCCCACGAAGGCCACCAGAGAAAAAGGAGCCCAAATGTAGCACAAATATCACTCAGATGTAGCCCACGTATAGCCCAATGACAGAAGTGTGGAAAACACTTTTTATCCTTTGTTTTTTTGCAGTTTTATATAGTGCAGGCTGGTCAGATATTGGAGTGCTTTACATGAGCATTGGTTACATCATACAAGGACAAACTCATTTTGGTTGTAGGCATGGGGAGATTAAGTGATTTGACCAGAATCACAGAATGTCGAGCTGAAGCAGATACTCCAACTTGGTTCCCCAGTTGCAAAGTCTGCAGCTCTGGAAGTAACACCACATTCTCTCCCCTAAGCGTAACATTTAATCAATTGGTCAACTGGATAAAAAACCATAAAGATAACAAATAATTTAAAGGTGCTTTGTCGCTATTTGAGAACTCAGAAAATATGTCCTCATTTTAGTTTTTTAGAGCACTAACCATAATTTCTATGCAAATAAGACCCTCTCATTTCTATAATTTCTAAAGGAAATGCTTTAGGTATTACAGTTTTGATTACATCAAGATGACGTCAGGCGTGCCACACTTTTGTAATAAATATAGAATGTTAGCAATCTAGTTGTTCATTAGGATACTGTTGGGAGGCAGAGGTCAGGGGCACGGACTTGGAAAATTGAAGGCAGGCAGGAGGGTGCAGAGGCAACAATTTGACCACACTAGGCAGGCAGGAAGGGCAGTGGCAGCACAACATGGAGGGCAGTGGAAAGGGGGGATGGGCAACAAACCAACAATGCAGGACAGGCAAGAGAGGCTGTGACAATATAATAGACCATTGAGGGCAGAAGGAAGAGGCAGTGGTAGCACAACCATACATGCCAACAGAGACGATTCAGGCAGGAAACGCCCAATGTTTTTAAGCCCAAAAGGGCTTTATTTTATCTGTCTCTTGTCTACAATCTCCTCCTTTTCTATGCAAGTCAATGGGAAAAATCAATTCCCCAGTTTTTGTTTTCAAAATCTCCCTCTTACCAAGTTCAAAATGTTAGCAAGTATGGTACATTGGATCATGGAAGGCAGGAGGAATTGGGGTAGGGACATGGACAGGTGCACCTAACTGACCTTACAGGGCAGGCATCCGGGTTTGCAGCAGCACAATACACCACACAGGGCATGCGGGACGGCAGTGCAGCACAACAAACCATGGAAAGCAATAGGGAGGGGACAGGACCATGCACATGGACAACAGGGAACAGAGGGGAAAGAGGCAATGGCAGCAAGCTGACCATACTGGACAGACAGGAGAGAAAGCTGCAGCATACCGGACCATAAAGGGCAGGAGGGAGGGATCAGGGGCATGGCAATGGAACAGACAAGCCAGGAGGGAGGGAATAGGGGTCTGCACATGAAAAGGGAGGGAAGGGGGCAGGAGCAGCAAGCTGACCATGGAGGTCAGGCAGGATGGGCACTAGAAACACAACACACCATGGAGGGCAACAGTGAGACTACAATGGCATACACACAGACCATGGAGGGAAGGTGGGAGGGGGTCAGGGGCAGCTAGCTGACCACACAGGGAAGGTGGGAGGGGCCGTGGCAGCACAGAAGACCATGCATGGGAAGCAAGTGGGTTAGTGGCAGCACAATATGGCCATGATGGGCAAGAAGGAGGGTGCGGGGGCATGCACAAAGGATCATGGAGGTTAGAAGGGAGGGGTAGGAGCTGGGCACAGACGAGAGTTGAGGGGATGGAGCCTCACAACAGACCACGCGGGGCAGGCAGGAGGAGCAGTTGCAGCACAACAGACCAGGGAGGGCAGGAGGATGTGGCAGTAAAATGGACCATGGAGGACAGGAGGAAGGGGATAGGGGCATGGAACGTGGACAGGCAGGGTGGAGGTGGCAGGGAGAGGTTACAGTCATCTGACAATGCTAGGCAGGTGAGAGGGGAGTGGCAGCTCAACAGAAAACTCAGAGTAGATAGGAGGGGCAGGTCCATGGAACATGGTGGGCAAAAAGGATGGATCAGGGGCATGCACGCAGACATCGGAGGGCAGGGGGAAGGAGAGTAGGGGCAGCAAGCTAAGCACAGAGGCTAAGCAGGAGAGCAATGATGGGCAGGAGGAGTGGACTGGGACATCATGATAAATGGAGGGCAGTGGCAGCACATCAGACCATGCATGACAGGAGGGAGGAGGCTAGTACATGGATTCAGACAACTGAGGATAGTAGAAAGTGGATGGGGCAGCAAGCTAACTGTTCAGAGAAGGCGGAAAGGCCAGTGGCAGAACAACGGCCACACAGGGCTGTAATGAGGGAGCAGGGGCATGGACTTGGACAATGATGGCAAGGAGGAGGGGAGGCAGGAGCAGCAAACTTGGGTTGGGGGCAGCACAATGCCAGGCCAGGCCCTGCTTCCAACCCCCCACCATCCATTGTGATCGGCATCTTACTTAACAAAAAAAATAAAACTAGAAATTCGCTGAAAAAACAAAGATTAAAGGGACGTTATAGTTAAACTCAGATTTCACTCGTACAAAACCACTGAAATTCAGCAGTTATAGTTACCTGAGCCAACTATAACTTACGCCCCCGCAGTGCACTGCTTATGACCTCAGACATTACATCATTCATGACATGGTCAGTGACATCACTCAAGACATCACTCATGACATCTCAAATGAGCTGTGAATGGAATGGAACTATAATCACTAGAACTTTATTTAGGGATAGTGTGCGTATATTAACACCCCTTTTTATTTCTTTTCTTTCGTGTAAGAACCTCTATAATATGCAACGTGCCCAGATCAATATGGCCGATAGCCTTTCACTTTAAAGTAATGTGTAGTCCATTGTTTGTTGATGCTTGCAATCGTAAGTATGTTTATTATGAACAAGTCACGTTGACGAACATACAGGTACGGCGGTCACAGGGCAAGATATGCTGAAATTACATTGTGTGCATGTTAACACTTGTTTTCTTTTCTTTATTGTATGAATTCCTGAATTTTCGCATCATGACCAGGCCAATATGGCTGACAGCTTTTTGGTTTAATGTAATATGTAGTCCTTTGTTAATGTTGGCAACTGGAGCCATTTCTACATTTAAAAAAGGAAGCTACAATGATGTCTTGTATCGTGATCAAGGTTCGGACTAGCCGAAACGCGTGGATCGCGTCCTTTGTAGACTAAATACTTCCAAACTACAACCCGAGTGCTGATTCCTTCCTTGTAAGAGTGAGAGGAGATTGAATATATATATATATATACACCTCTCTTGCCTCTTTCTGCACTTCTCTTGCCTCTTTCTGCACCTCTCTTCCCTCTTTCTGCACCTCTCTTCCCTCTTTCTGCAGCTCACTCCCTTCTATCAGCACCTCTCTTGCCTCTTTCTGCAGCTCACTCATCTTTCTGCACCTCTCTTGCCTCTTTCTGCACTTCTCTTGCTTCTTTCTGCACCTTTCTTCCTCTTTCTGTACATCTCTTGCCTCTTTCTGCACCTCTTACCTCCTTCTGCTCTTCTCTTGCCTCTTGCTGCACTTCACTTGCCTATTTCTGCACCTTTCTTCCTCTTTCTGCTCCTCTCTTGCCTCTTTCTACACCTTTTACCTCTTTCTGCACCTCTCTTGCCTCTTTCTGCACGTCTCTTGCCTCTTTCTGAACCTCTCTTGCCTCTTTCTGCAGCTCACTCTTCTTTCTGCACCTCTCTTGCCTCTTTCTGCACCTCTCTTGCCTCTTTCTGCACCTCTCTTGCCTCTTTCTGCACCTCTCTTGCCTCTTTCTGCACCTCTCTTGCCTCTTTCTGCACCTCTCTTCCCTCTTTCTGCACCTCTCTTCCCTCTTTCTGCAACTCACTCCCTTCTATCAGCACCTCTCTTGCCTCTTTCTGCACCTCTCTTGCCTCTCTGCAGCTCACTCTCTTCTTTCTGCACCTCTCTTGCCTCTTTCTCCACCTCTCTTGCCTCTTTCTGCACCTCTCTTGCCTCTTTCTGCACCTCACTTGCCTCTTTCTGCACCTCACTTGCCTCTTTCTGCACCTCTCTTGCCTCTTTCTGCACCTCTCTTACCTCTTTCTGCACCTCTTAACTTTCTGCACCTCTTGCCTCTTTCTGCACCTCTCTTACCTCCTTCTGCTCTTCTCTTGCCTCTTGCTGCAATTCACTTGCCTATTTCTGCACCTTTCTTCCTCTTTCTGCTCCTCTCTTGCCTCTTTCTACACCTCTTACCGCACCTCTCTTGCCTCTTTCTGCACGTCTCTTGCCTCTTTCTGAACCTCTCTTGCCTCTTTCTGCAGCTCACTCTTCTTTCTGCACCTCCTTGCCTCTTTCTGCACCTCTCTTCCCTCTTTCTGCAGCTCACTCCCTTCTATCAGCACCTCTCTTGCCTCTTTATGCACCTCTCTTGCCTCTTTCTGCACCTCTCTTGCCTCTTTCTGCACCTCTCTTGCCTCTTTCTGCACATCTCTTGCCTCTCTGCAGCTCACTCTTCTTTCTGCACCTCTCTTGCCTCTTTCTCCACCTCTCTTGCCTCTTTCTGCACCTCTCTTGCCTCTTTCTGCACCTCTCTTGCCTCTTTCTGCACCTCACTTGCCTCTTTCTGCACCTCTCTTGCCTCTTTCTGCACCTCTCTTACCTCTTTCTGCACCTCTTGCCTCTTTCTGCACATCTCTTGCCTCTCTGCAGCTCACTCTTCTTTCTGCACCTCTCTTGCCTCTTTCTGCACCTCTCTTGCCTCTTTCTGCACGTCTCTTACCTCTTTCTGAACCTCTCTTGCCTCTTTCTGCAGCTCACTCTTCTTTCTGCACCTCTCTTGCCTCTTTCTGCACCTCTCTCCCCTCTTTCTGCACCTCTCTCCCCTCTTTCTGCACCTCTCTCCCCTCTTTCTGCACCTCTCTCCCCTCTTTCTGCAGCTCACTCTTCTATCAGCACCTCTCTTGCCTCTTTATGCACCTCTCTTGCTTCTTTCTGCACCTCTCTTGCCTCTTTCTGCACCTCTCTTGCCTCTTTCTGCAACTCACTCTCCTTTCTGTACCTCTCTTGCCTCTTTCTGCACCTTTCTTCTTCTTTCTTGCCTCTTTCTGCACCTCTCTTGCCTCTTTCTGCTCTTCTCTTTGCCTCTTTCTGCACCTCACTTGCCTCTTTCTGTGCATTTCTTCCTCTTTCTGCACCTCTCTTGCCTCTTTCTACACCTCTTGCCTCTTTCTGCACCTATCTTGCCTCTTTCTGCACCCTCTTGCCTCATTCTGCACCTCTTGCCTCTTTCTGTACTTCTCTTGCTTCTTTCTGCAGCTCACTCTCTTCTTTCTGCACCTCTTGCCTCTTTCTGCACCTCGCTTACCTCTTTCTGCACCTCGCTTGCCTCTTTCTGCAGCTCTTTCTGCACCTCTCTTGCCTCTTTCTGCACTTATCTTGCTTCTTTCTGCGCCTTTCTTCCTGTTTCTGCACCTCTCCTGCCTCTTTCTGCACCTCTCTTGCCTCTTTCTGCACCTCTCTTGCCTCCTTCTGCTCTTCTCTTGCCTCTTTCTGCACCTTTCTTCCTCTTTCTGCACCCCTCTTGCTTCTTTCTGCACGTCTTGCCTCTTTCTGAACCTTTCTTGCCTCTTTCTGCAGCTCACTCTTCTTTCTGCACCTCTCTTGCCTCTTTCTGCACCCCTCTTGCCTCTTTCTGCAGCTCACTCTCTTCTATCAGCACCTCTCTTGCATCTTTATGCATCTCTCTTGCCTCTTTCTGCACATCTCTTGCCTCTTTTTGCACCTCTGCCTCTTTCTGTACCTCTCTTGCCTCTTTCTGTACCTCTCTTGCCTCTTTCTGCACCTCTCTTGCCTCTTTCTACAGCTCACTCTCTTCTTTCTGCACCTCTCCTGCCTCTTTCTGCACCTCTCTTGCCTCTTTCTGAACATTTCTTCCTCTTGATGCACCTCTCTTGCCTCTTGATGCACCTCTCTTGACTCTTTTTGCTCTTCTCTTGCCTCTTTCTGCAGCTCACTTGCCTCTTTCTGTGCCTTTCTTCCTCTTTCAGTACCTCTTGACTCTTTCTACACCTCTCTTGCCTCTTTCTGCAGCTCACTCTCTTCTTTCTGCACCTCTCTTGCTTCTTTCTGTGCCTCTCTTGCTTCTTTCTGCGCTTCTCTTGCTTCTTTCCACACCTTTCTTCCTTTTTCTGCATTTTTCTTGCCTCTTTCTGCACCTTTCTTCCTCTTTCTGGACCTCTCTTGCCTCTTTCTGCAGCTCTCTTGTCTCTCTGCACCTCTCTTGCCTCTTTCTGCACCTCACTTGCCTCTTTCTGCACCTTTCTTCCTCTTTCTGCACCTCACTCTCTTCTTTTTGCAACTCTCTTGCTTCTTTCTGTGCCTCTTGCTTCTTTCCGCACTTCTCTTGCTTCTTTCTGCACCTCTCTTGCCTCTTTCATCACTCCTCCTGCTTCTTTCTGCGCCTTTCTTCCTCTTTTTGCACCTCTCTTGCTTTTTTCTACACTTTTCTTGCCTTTTTCTGTACTTCTCTTGCTTCTTTCTGCACTTCTCTTGCTTCTTTCTGTGCCTTTCTTTCTCTTTCTGCACATGTCTTACCTATCTAGGTGTAGTTAGAAATTAGCATTTAAAAAGCCTTAGAAATTCACTGAAAAAACCACAGGTTTCGGGGATGTTATAGTTAGAAATTAGCATTTAAAAAAACCTTAGAAATTCACTGAAAAAAATCACAGGTTTCAGGGACGTTATAGATAGAAATTAGCATTTAAAAAACCTTGGAAATTCACAGAAAAATCCATAAGTTTCAGGGACGTTGTTAGAAATTAGCATTTAAAAACCTTTGAAATTCACTCAAAAAACCATTGGTTTCAGGGACGTTATAGTTAGAAATTAGCATTTAAAAAACCTTTGAAATTCACTGAAAAAACCATAGGTTTCAGGGACATTGTAGTTAGAAATTATCATTTAAAAGACCTTTGAAATTAACTGAAAAAACCATAGGTTTCAGGGACGTTATAGTTAGAAATTAGCCTTTAAAAGACCATAGAAATTCACTGAAAAAACCATAGGTTTCAGGGACGTTCTAGTTAGTTGGACATTTCACTAGTACAAAATTAGAGAAATTCACCTGTTATAGTTAGTTGAGCTAACTATAACTCGCGCTCCCGCAATGCACTGCTGATGACGTCACATATTACATCATTCATGACATGGTCAGTGACATCACTGATGACATCTCAAATGACATCACTGATGACATCATCCAGTGACTGTGTTTCTGTAAAGTTTAGTTATGTTTTATATATATATATGCCAAGGTGTATTGAAGAATGAGTGGGTGTATAAGTGTCTGAATGGATGATTTAGTAGGTGCGTGACTGTATAAGTGAGTGATTTATCGTGTCTTACTGAATGTATGGGTTAGTGACTAAACTGTGTGAAGGTCTGTAATAGTCTGTCAGTTGGTGTGTAAGCGGCTGCATGGGTTGATGAGTAGCTACATGAGTGTCTATATGGGTTATTGATTGGTTGTCTGAGTATCTGTATGGGTGCCTGAGTGTGTCTGTGGGTGGGTGGAGGGTGTGTGACTCTGCACATAGATGTGTGAGTAGGTGATTCACTGGGTGTATGGGTTCAAGAGTGTATCTGTGAAGGGCTGTATGGGTGGGTGAGTGTGTGTATGGGTGTGTTGATGAGTGAATTGATGTCTCAGTGGTACATGTGTGAGTAACTACATATGTGAAAGGCAGTATATGTGAGTGTTGGAGTATATAAATGACTATATGTGAGAGTGAGTGATTGTGAGAGTGGCTATATGGATGAGTGTGTGCTTGTGTCAGTGATTGTAGAAGAGAGTACGTATGTGTTAGTATCTGTATGAATAAGTGAAGTGGTGTGTGTATAACTGTACAGGTGAGTAAATGAGAGTGTGATTGTTTCTTTGCATGACTGACTAGGTGTGTGAGTAACTATGTGGGTGAGTGGTGGTGTGTGAGTGTCTGTATAGGTGTATGAGTGCATATGATAGTGCTGTATTGATGAGTGACTGCATGTATGAGTAACTGTATGGATGAATGAGAGGACATGTGTGTAGACCTAGGAATCAGTGAGTGGGTATGTAGTAACTGGTATTGGTGTGTCTATGGTTTCGAAAATGGTAGTCTGCATTTTAGAGTGGGTGTATCAAAGGGTATATTAGGGTGTGAGGAGGTGCATCAGATTATCATGTGGATGATGTCATCAGTGATGTCATCAGTGATGTCATTTGAGATGTCATCAGTGATGTCACTGACCATGTCATGAATGATGTAACATGTGACGTCATCAGCAGTGCATTGCGGGGGCGCGAGTTATAGTTAGCTCAACTAACTATAACGTGCGAATTTCTCTGGTTTTGTACTAGTGAAATGTCCAACTAACTATAACGTCCCTGAAACGTATGGTTTTTTCAGTGAATTTCTATGGTTTTTTAAAGGCTAATTTCTAACTATAACGTCCCTGAAACCTATGGTTTTTTCAGTGAATTTCAAAGGTCTTTTAAATGATAATTTCTAACTATAATGTCCCTGAAACCTATGGTTTTTTCATTGAATATATATATATATATATATATATATATATATATTCACTGAAAAAACCATAGGTTTCAGGCACGTTATAGTTTGAAATTAGCATTTAAAAACCTTAGAAATTCACTGAAAAACCATAAGGTTTTAGGGACAGTTATAGTTAGTTGAACATTGCACTCGTACAAAACCCGTGAAATTCCCCCGTTATAGTTAGTTCAGGTAACTATAACTCGCGCCCCGCAATGCACTGCTGATGACGTCACATATTACATCACTCATGACATGGTCAGTGACATCACTGATGACATCACTGATGACATCTCAAATGACATCACTGATGACATCATCCAGTGACTGTGTGTTTCTGTAAAGTTTAAATATTTTTAATATATATAGGGAAAGGCGTATTGAAGAATGAGTGGGTGTATAAGTGTCTGTATGGATGATTTAGTAGGTGCGTGACTAACTCGATAAGTGAGTGATTAAACGTATCTTACTGAATGCATGGGTTAGTGACTAAACTGGGTGAATGTCTGTATCCGTCTGTCTGTTGCTGTGTAAGTGGCTGCATGGGTTTGTGAATAGCTACATGAGTGTCTATATGAGTTATTGATTGGTTGTTTGAGTATCTGTATGGGTGCCTGAGTGTTTGTGTGGGTGGGGTGTGTGCGACTCTGTGCATAGATGTGTGAGTGGGTGATTCACTGGGTGGATGGTTTCAAGAGTGCATCTGTGATAGACTGTATGGGTGGGTAAGTGTGTGTAAGAGTGTGTTAGTGAGTGAATGTATGTCCCAGTGGTACATGTGTGAGTAACTACATATGTGAAAGGCAGTATATATGTATGTTGGAGTATATAAATAGCTATAAGCGAGAGTGTGTGATTGTGAGAGTGACTGTATGGATGAGTGTGTGCTTGTATCAGTGATTGTATAAGAGCGTAAGAATGTGCTAGTATTTGTATGAGTAAGTGAGCTGGTGTGTGTATAACTGTATAGGTGAGTAAATGGCAGTGTGTTTAATTATTTGCATGACTGACTAGGTGTGTGAGTACCTCTATGGATGAGTGGCGGTGTTTGAGTGTCTATATAGGAGTATGAGTGCATATGATAGTCCTGTACTGAGTGACCATAAGTATGAGTGACTGTACGGGTGAGTGAGTGGATGTGTGTGTGTAGACCTAAGAATCAGTGAGTGGGTATGTAGTTATTGGTGTTGGAGTGTCTATGGTTTTGAGAATGGCAGTCTGTAATTTAGAGTGGGTGTATCAAAGGTTATATTAGGGTGTGAGGAGGTGCATTAAATTCTCACATGGATGATGTCATCAGTGATGTCATTTGAGATGTCATCAGTGATGTCACTGACCATGTCATGAGTGATGTAATATGTGACGTCATCAGCAGTGCATTGCGGGGGCGCGAGTTATAGTTACCTGAACTAACTATAACGGGGGAATTTCACGGGTTTTGTACGAGTGCAATGTCCAACTAACTATAACTGTCCCTAAAACCTTATGGTTTTTTCAGTGAATTTCTAAGGTTTTTTAAATGCTAATTTCAAACTATAACGTGCCTGAAACCTATGGTTTTTTCAGTGAATTTCAAAGGTTTTTAAATGCTAATTCCTAACTATAACGTGTCTGAAACCTATGGTTTTTTCAGTGAATTTCAAAGGTTTTTTAAATGCTAATTCCTAACTATAACGTGTCTGAAACCTATGGTTTTTTCAGTGAATTTCAAAGGTTTTGTAAATGACAATTTTTAAATGTATTAATTGTTATATTTATTTTTTTGATACGGATTTACAACATTTTTTAAACTATTTATTTTTAGATATTTTATTTTTTAAATTACATTGTAATTACATTATACATTACATTACAAAATATACTTTCTCAGAATGAATTACTTTAGTTTAAATACTTTGCAAATAGGCAATAGACTTTTAAGTACAGTAGTCACAGTTGTTGCAATGGGCAACACAATTTCAAAAACAAAGCAACATTGAGCTCAATGTGAATTTCTAGTTAAATGCAATTAGTTACTTTATGGATTACTTTTCTAACCACAGGACTGGATCCTAGATTCAGTCCTGGGACATCTCCTGTAAACAGTTGAGTAAAAGCGTTTTGGTTACAGTAGTGATTTTTAAGGAATATTATTGTATTTTAAAAGTTGACACTTAGAAACTTTTTCACATAGAATCACCAATGTTATCCTATGGGAGGAAATTCACTTAGCAGGTAAGTAGTGTTATCGTTACTTTTTCTTACTCAGTGGTGGATCATGGAACCAGCACTGGTGCATCTCCTGTAAACAGTTGAAAGAATGCGTTTAAGTCACACATGCGATTTTTAAGGAATATTTGTAGTTTGTGAAAATCGACACTTTGAAACTTTTCTGCTGAAAACCAGACAATGGATTCCTATGGAAGGAAATTCAAGTTACTGGTAAGTACGGTTAGAATTACTTTTCAGGGTCAGTGCTGGGCTAAAAGATGCAGCACTGGGTTCTCTCCTGATAACAGGTGAGTAAATCGGAATTCATAGTTCGGCTGATTTTAGAGAAATATTATAAAGTTCCAAAACTCCACACTTAGAAGAATTTCCAAGTGAAACCAGTCAATGTTAGCCTATGAAGGAAATTCAAGTTACCGGGAAGTACGGTTAAAATTAATTTTGAGGATCAGTACTGGGCTGAAAGATGCAGCACTGAGGTCTCTCCTGATAACAGGTGAGTAAATCAGAATTCGGATTTCGGCTGATTTTAGAGGAATATTTTAAAGTTCCAAAAATCAACACTTAGAATCTTTTTCAGCAAAAAGCAGGCAATGATATCCTATGGAAGGAAATTCAAGTTACTGGTAAGTACGGTTAAAATTACTTTTCAGGATCAGTACTGGGCTGAAAGATGCAGCACTGAGGTCTCTCCTGATAACAGGTGAGTAAATCGGAATTCGTAGTTCGGCTGATTTTAGAGGAATATTTGCACAATGGTGAAGGAAGGGGGTGGGGCCTAAGGTGACATGTCTGCAAACACGCCCTGTGGCGCGTTTTAAGTTGGACAATTAATTCCTCCTCAATCCCGAGGGTCCCTAGGGGCCAACTAGCCCACCAGGTACCTCCAGTATGCGCCAGGGGGCTGCGTTGCAGAGAGGTGTTCAGAGGGTAAATAGACATAATATCGAAAAAAATATATAGAATGGACAGAATATCGAATTCAAAATATAGAATGGACATAATATCAAATGGACATAATATAGTGGTTAATATCGAAATGAAGGTAAGTAATATCGATTTTCAAAATATAGAAGTACATAATATAGGCATTAAAAAATATCGAATTTTTAATAATATCGAATTTTTGTAAGTGTTTTGTATGTTAGTATATGAGTTAAAAATGTATATTATTTTTGTAATGTATGTTTAATATTTTTTTAAAGTTATGAAATGTATGTAAAATTATTTTTGCGTAATTTAATTCCGTAGCGGGTTGTGGGTTTATAGGGGAATAGGGTGGGAAGTAATTTAATTATAGTAAATTAAATATTAATTTTTAGGAATTATTAATTATTTTTAATTTAATTTTGCGTTTTAGTTCTGTAGCGGGTTGTGGGTTTAAGGGGAATAAGGTGGGAAGTAATTTAATTGTAATTAAGAAAATATTTATTTTTATTTATTGGTATTGATAAATAATTTATTGTTAATTAATTATTAATTGGTAATTCATTTTTATTAATTGGTAATTAATTTTTATTAATTGATTAATTGATAATTATGTTAATTGTATTAATTTATTCTTCGGAGTGGGGTGTGGGTTTATAGGGGAATAGGGTGGGAAGTAATTTAATTGTAATTAAGAAAATGTTTTTTATTTATTGGTATTGATAATTAATTTATTGTTAATTAATTATTAATTGGTAATTAATTTTTATTGTTTGGTAATACATTTTTATTAATTGATTAATTGATAATTATGTTAATTGTATTAATTTATTATTCGGAGCGGGTTGTGGGTTTATAGGAATAGGGTGGGAAGTAATTTAATTGTAATTAAGTAATTATTGAAATTCTTTTTGTGTATTGATTAATTTATTGTTAATTAATTATTAATTGGTAATTTTTGTATTACATTTTTGGTATTGGAAATTAATTGGTTGTTGTTTAATTATTAATAGGTAATTAATTTTTAATAAATAATATTTATTGGTATTTATAATTAATTATTAAATATTTTGTAATTGGTAATTAATTTTTTATTGGTATTGATAATTAATTTATTTTTATTTAAATATTAAATCATTACTTTCCCTACTGTTGCACTCACTGGAGTGGAAATAGTAATTTTTACCCCTACCCTATCCAACGCTTTCCCTACTGTTGCAGTCTCTGGAGTGGGAATAGTAATTTTTACACCTACGCTATCCAACGCTTTCCTTACTGTTGCACTCTCTGGAGTGGGAATAGTAATTTTTACACCTACGTTATCCAACGCTTTCCTTACTGTTGCACTCTCTGGAGTGGGAATAGTAATTTTTACCCCTACGCTATCCAATGCTTTCCCTACTGTTGCACTCACTGGAGTCGAAATAGTAATTTTTACACTCCCGCTATCCAATGCTTTCCTTACTGTTGCACTCACTGGAGTCGGAATAGTAATTTTTACCCTCCCGCTATCCAACGCTTTCCCTACTGTTGCACTCACTGGAGTGGGAATAGTAATTTTTACCCTCCCGCTATCCAACGCTTTCCCTACTGTTGCACTCTCTGGAGTGGAAAAGTAATTTTTACCCCTACACTATCCAACGCTTTCCCTACTGTTGCACTCACTGGAGTGGGAATAGTAATTTTTACCCCTCCGCTATCCAACGCTTTCCTTACTGTTGCACTCTCTGGAGTGGGAATAGTAATTTTTACCCCTACGCTATCCAACGCTTTCCCTACTGTTGCACTCACTGGAGTGGAAATAGTAATTTTTACCCCTACGCTATTGTACGCTAAAAATATTGAATATTTTTTATTAATATTAAGTTAATATATATATGTATTAAAAAATAAAAATGTATGTTTATTTTTTTATAACTTACATTAATTATTTATTAATTTTAAGGTTATTTAAGTATTTTTAAGTATGTTTCAGTTAATTATATTTATTATTTTATTAATTTTACATTACTTTTAATACATTTAAAAAATTCGATATTTTAACAAACTATATTATTTACAAACTATATTTTGGATTCGATATTTTTGTACTTACCTGTTTGTAGATAGGAATTCGATATTTTGACATTCTATATTTTATCCACTATATTTTGGCAGGTCGATATTTTGGCATTCTATATTCTGTCAGTGATCCGTTCAGAGGCCACGCCCCTTTTTACAACACTCTGCAACGCAGCTCCGTGGTGCTTACTGGAGGTACCTGGTGGGCTGGTTGGCCCCTAGGGACCCTCAGGATTGAAAAGGAATTTATTCCCCATCTTAAAACGCGCCACGGGGCCTGTTTGCACACATGTCACCTGAAGCCCCGCCCCTCCCTTCACCACTGTGCAAACGCGCCCCGTGGCGCGTTTTAAGTTGGGGGATTAAGTCCCCTTGAATCCTGAGGGTCCCTGGAGTCCAACTAGCCCACCATATACCTCCAAAAGCGCCACAGAGCTGCGTTGCAGAGAGGTGTAAAAGGGCGTGGCCTCTGTACACGTCTCTGCAACGCAGCCCCTGGCGCATACTGGAGGTTCCTGGTGGGCTAGTTGGCCCCCAGGGACCCCCAGTATTCAAGGGGATCGTTCCCCTCTGCAAACGCGCCAGGGCGCGTTTGCAGAGTACTGCAGGGAGGGGGCGGGGCCTCCGGCACGATGCCGGTGTTTTTTTTTTCTAGTTTTTTTTTATGGGAGGGGGCTGTGTGGCCCCCTTCCTTGCCCACTTTTGGCCCCAGGGACCCCATCCCCCGGGGCCTGAGCATTTTTTTTTTTTTTTAAATTTAAAAAAAAAAACGGGAAGAGGGCCGCGTGGCCTTCCTTCCCTGGGCCTGTATTGGCCCCGGGGACCCCATCCCCGGGGCATGGCCTCGATTTTTTATTTGGATGGGGGCTGCGTGGCCCCCTCAGGCCATTTAAGGCCCCGGGGACCCCATCCCCGGGGCCGGCCTTGCACTTTTTTTTATTTGGGGAGGGGGCTGCGTGGCCCCCTCCCTAGCCACTTATGGCCCCGGGGACCCCATCCCCGGGGCCTGGCCTCTGGTTGGGGACTGGGGGGGTCCCCAATCCCCCACAGTCCCAGCCGGCTCCCCGCCTCCTGCGCGAGCCGGCATTGCTTTCCACATGGGGAGCAGCTAACATGCTGCTCCCCATGTGGAAAGCTGTCAGCTTTGGATATTAGGCGAGAGCAGGTTTCCTGCTCTCTCTTCCAATATCCAAAGCAAGTTTGCAATGACAGGACGGAGCCGCGAGGCTCCCGTCCCTGTCATTGCAAACAGCAGTGTCCCGGGGGTAGGCACCCGGGACACTGCAGGAGCCGACCCAGGGGGTGGCGGTCCCCAGGGCCATCACTGGCTCCAGGAGGGGGCCGCGCGGCCCCCTCCCCACATTTTCAAAGCCCCGGGGAGGTGGTGGTCCCCGGGGCTTCGAGGGTCCAAAACGGACCCCCATTTTTTATTTTTTAGTGCCCCGGGGAGGTGGCGGTCCCTGGGGCATGTGGGGGGGCTGGAGCCCCCCCACACAGGTTAAAAATAAATAAAACAAAAGCCCCGGGGAGGTGGCGGTCCCCGGGGCAGCGGGAGGGCAAAGAGCCCTCCCACACCATTTTTTGTTAAAGCCCCGGGGGGTGGCGGTTCCCGGGGCTTGGGGGGCCCTTAGAGGCCCCCCATACATAAATTTAACCCCCCCACCATGCCCCGGGACTTGGCCCACCCGGGGGCAAATTAACATCGAATTGCGGGAGACCGCGCTTCTATTTTTTTCTTTTTCGGCAGGATCCGCGCACCCTGAGCGCATCCTGCCGATTTTGTTTTTTAAAAAAATGCTTTTTTTGCCCAGGGGGTCTTTGTGGGACCCCTGAGCAGGCCTAGGGGTTAGGGTGTTTCTACCCTGCCCCCTTTGTGCGCTTTGCGCACTTGTTTCTGTCCCTCGGTTCTACCGAGGACAAAATGGCTGCCAACACTTCCTGAATCGGAATGTTGACAGCCAGCTGACAGCCAATTAGCATGCAGCTCGTGATCGGGAGGGTACGCGGACCCTACTCGGCCATAGATATATATGTGACTTTACTTGTGAATTTCTCAGGAACTACTGAACGGATTTACACCATTTAAGCAAAAGGCACCAGTCTGAACCAAGGGCTACCTCTTTGCCAAATTTGGTGTAATTCCGTTCAGCAGTTCGGGCTGTAGCTGCGACTAAAGGTTCCTATGGAAAAATGAATGGGGAAAACGCGTTTTGGGACCCCCCTTTTTTCTCGGCCCCCGCTTGACGAATCAACCCGAGACTTTCAGGGTAGGAGTGGAGCGGAGCGCCCCAACAAGTTGGAAACTTTCGCGAAGATTCGTCAACCGGCGCCAACGTTATTTCAATAGAATGTCGCGGATTTCCTATGGATAATAGGTCCTAACCAGTGTTCCCCGGAAGCTGCGCGCACGGGCGCGCGCGCACATCTTTCAGTCCGAGCGCGCAGTGTCCTATTTGAAGCGCACACACAGCAGATCCCTCGAGAGCGTTTGCGTCGCCGGAAGTGGCAGGAGGTAAGTTTGCTTTTTATGGCAGCCTGTGCACGCATTCAGCAATAAGAAGCTTGTGCACTTGCTGCATTTCATTTCCTAATGGAGCACGGCTGGGGGCTGATTGTGGGCCATTGTGAAAATATTTCTGTTAATTGCAGCGCATGACAGTGCTGCGATTAACAGGAATACTTTCACAAAGGCCCACAATCAGCCAGCAGCCGCACTCTATTAAGAAATGAAATGCATCAAGTCCAAAAGCACGACGTGTGCTTTACACGTCGTGCTTTTGGACTTGATGCATGTTTTCTTTTTAATGGAGCGCGGCTGCGGGCTGATTGTGAGCTTTTGTGAAAATATTCCTGTTAATTGCAGCGCATGACAGTGCTGCAATTAACAGGGTTATTTTCACAAAAGCTCACAATCAGCCCTTAGCCGCGCCCCATTAACAAAAAAACATGCATCAAGTCCAAAAGCACGACTTACACAGCTGCCATGGTTTCAGACTGCTATGTGTGACTTTTAATAATTTCAGTGATTTCTAGAGACACTGTAGTTTGACGTGGTGTTTGTAAAGTGGTTGAAATGGTCTAGGCAGTTCCTTTCCACCTTTCAAAAAGTCCCCTATGGTGCGCTGTTGCTCATCGGTCTTACCCATTAGATTGGGATGCCTGGCTTTTATGAATGTCTACCATGTACAGTCTGATAATAACATATGATAAGGATGGATAAGCTTTATATACAAAACATTTGCAGCCTCTGCTGAAAAGTCGGAACATGATATATGAACTGCGGCATGGTGTTGGATTTATGGTTCAGAATTGAAGATATACTTGATATTCCTAAAGGGTCTACCTTTCTGTCAGATGCTCAGAAGGTTACTGATATTAAAAAAATAAGATTATTGAACGTCTGCAATTAATTAAATTGTACCCTTGTTTTTCAGCTATTTAATTCAGCAATTCTCTTTTATCATAATACATCTTATTTTGTGTGTGTAGTCCAATGTGATAGGGAATTGATGATTGGCAACTCTTAGGAAACATCTCAGTTTGAACAAGTACGATTTCTGACATACCATATATCATAACTAAAGCTGCTAGACTGATGAACACTCTTTGGAGACCAAATTGGGCCATTATACCGTGATGAATTAGAAGTCCACAGGAGATTACCTTAGCAATCCTATCAATGCAAGTTTTTAAGTGCAAATAAAAAGTGAAATGTTTGATGGAGACCTTGGGAGTTTAGCCTACTTTCACATTCCCAGTAGTCCTAAGGCTTCTAGGATACCGATGTCCATCTATTAAATTGGGCTGGAATATCTCATTGTGTATAGACTCTTGCTCCAAAAAGGAAAATATTATCCGAACAGAACTAGTAAAGGATTTAACCACCTGTCTTATTTACATTTGCTGATGGGGCTGTTTTTTTCTTATGCAGCGTTTCAACAAGGTAGTTACAATGACTTTTCAAAAGAAATAAACAATGCTAGAAGTTGAGGCCTAATCAGCGTGACCACATTTAATTTAATTAACATGGCATGTGCATGGAATTAATTACCATGGTTAGGTGCGGGCAAGGGTCTTGACTCACGAGAAGCGAAACTTCGAGCGGGTCATGATTAAGGCTCCCAGTTCTCTGTTTTTACTAATTTTTCAACTGATTTTTTTTTACAGATACATGCAGACAGAAAACAATCTATTTTTCAGTCTGTATTTATGTTTAAATATGGAAGGATACAGAAATCAGATTTTCTTTTGAATGATTGTCACTACTGTCAGTCATGTGTGTTAGGTCAATAGCTATGTGTATTGACACTTAGGGGAGTTTTAAAAAAAGAGATAAAATCATAATGAAGCTTACACAACTGCAGTTGTTTAAGCTGTTGTACACTACAAATGATTTCATATCATTGTACTGTAAATGGCGCAAACTATGTTTTACTCTCCAAATATGGTTTATGCCATGACATTTTTATTTTAAAACGAAAGCATTTAAAGAAAACCAAGATACACCTCAGAATTCAATATTTTCTGGCCAATAAATGCTACTTCTGTCAACAGCCATGCTCCCTCAACCAATTGATGCTTGTCAGCGCTAAAACCAGAACAGCCACTTATGGAGACCATGCTGTTTGTACAGAAGCAGCCAAACTGAGGAACTCTCTTCTTTGAGTTTGGTTTGCAGGCAGAAACAAACCTACTGTTTTAGACACTAACTGAAAACCCAGATTTTTAATAATTATCTTCCGGGCTTTATTTCTCTGACACTGGTTTTATAGCTGTCTTCCAAAACCAAGAAGCATCTTTGTATGATAACTCTACAAATAAACCCTACCATAACATATAAAAGGAATTGCATTTATGCGACGAGGCAAAAAAACATTGAAAAAGCATTGTGACTGTTAGGAGAGTTTTGTTTGTAGTATGTGTGGCTGTAAATACACATGCACTGCATACTCCTGCTATCTAGTGTTGGGCTCAGACATTTGCAACTATTTTTTCTTCGAAGAAGCAGTTCGAGTCATGAGGTATAGTGACTCCTCTCTTAGTTGGCAGGTCACATGGGCACCAGCTCTATTGTTGGATTGTTTCTTTCCGGCTGGTCCAGTTCAGTTCAGAGGCAAGCTCACACTCCAAAACTGAGGGGGAACAAGACCCTGAAGCAACAGAGTCGAGGAAGACTTAGACTGCAAGTATGGTCAGCACCCACACACAACCCACTGCCATGCAGCGACAACATGGCTAGGCAGAGCACCGCCCCGAGGTTGGGTATCAAACCAGAGATTCAACAACAACCTGTCAGACCACCACTGCCTTCAGGCCATAGTTGGCAACAACAAACCAAAACCTTTTTGAATGCCACAGTCTGAAAGGGCTCTAGACATGGCTGACACTAGGGCCAGGGGAGTTAGCACCAGCAGAGTTAGCACCAGCATCCTGGTCAGATGTCACGCCTGGCTCTGTGTCTCTGGCTTTAAGTCAGAGGTACAGCAGCATCTGTTGAACCTGCCATTTGACCGCAAACACCTCTTTGGACCGCAGGTAGACCAGATGTTTGAAAAGCGTAAGAAAGACACGGACATAGCTATGGGTATGAGTGTCCTTCAGACATCCACTCCTAGGAGGTCCTTTCGGAGGTCACAGTAGAGGGGGTAGTAAGAGTACTTCTCCAGATACGTCTGCTTCCTACTAGGGGCAGCAACAACATCACCAGCAGCCTATGATAATTATAAAGTAGTAACAATGGTATGGTCTAAAGGGTGGGGGAGAGTCGCCGCGGGTGGGGCTACGCTCCTCTGGCCTTTAAAAGGAACCGTCCCTGGGGGTCATATTAGATACAGTGCTCTGAGGGCCTTATTTATTTATTTAATTCACAGCGTGACCACTTTCACTTTAGCGGCCGTGCTACAAAAGCTTTCTTTCTTTCTTTCTTTATTTTTAATACACTTTGTGTAAAAGTGCCCCATACGCACTTTCACTTTAATGTTGGCCGCGCCCCTTTCTTTAGACGCTGCACCCACACGCGTGGTCTGGTTCCTGGCGCACATAACCTTGGCTGCAGCGCACAGAGACCTTACACTGCCGCACACAGAGGAAAAAAATTAGAGGGAACATTGGTCCTAACTATAACTATCTACTGGCGACCGCCCGTAGATTATATATATATATATATATATATATATATATATAACATTATCTTTCTTCTTTAGGCAACAATGGTAATGTTTGTTTATGGTCACTTCAGTTCAGACACAATTCACCAATGACCAGGTAAGACTAATGTTGACAATTGATCAAATTCAGGAACCAATAGCTATTACTGTTGTGGCACATCATAGGGGCTCAAGTGGTTGCACTCGCAGCTCATTTTGGTCATAGATTGTCGTATTGGGCACACTGTCTGTGTAATAAGTTCACTCAGGTGCTGAATATATGCAACAAGGTATTCTTGCTCTCTTTTATCTTCTGGATGTCTGTTGATCTCCTTCAGTGTCACTCACACCACTTCACTCTGTTTCTTCGATGATGGTTTGTGGTATGAGTTCAACCGTCACACTAGATCACAGTCTCTCTCAGCTCCTTGACCACTCTTCTCTTTCTCTGGCTCTCCCACTTCCTTGACTTGTTCCTTCACCAGGGTCACTCGTCTGTACCTGTGGTTGATCTGTGGTATTCCCCCATTCTGGTCTCATCTCCTCCTCCTGAGGCACTTCCACACAATTCTGGGAGATTTCTGGAACTTGGACAGCTGGGGAACTCCGGTGCACAACATCCCACCTCTAGTACTTCTGGACGGACAGGAGGTTGCAAACTTGCTTCAGACATTACCACTTCTTTGAGTGGACACGCCACTCTCTAGGTGTGTGAGGCATATATCCAGTTAGGAAGTCCTCCACACTTCACAGCTGTCAGTGATCAGGATCACTTGATAGGGTCCTTTCCACCTCCGTTCCAAACACGACTTCTGAACGTGCTTCTTCAGTAGAATCCATTCACTAGGACTAAGGTCATGACATTCCTCTTGTTGTGGAAGGGTATTAGCAGTTCCAACCTGATATGAGAGAGAACATACCACATCAGGCAGTCTTTCACAGCAGTTGAGAATCACGTCCTCTCTGATATTTACAAGGACATTTGCAGGCACAGCAGGCAGTCTTATGACACATTCCATGAGTGTTTCATGCCGCGACAATCCTTGTCGGGGTACTGTAGACTCATCAGCACCAAAAGCAAGGCATCTGGCCATTTTAAAGAAGTGGACGCACACACTTTGGCTAAATGAGACTTCAGTGTCCCATTAATCTGTTTCACAATACCTGAAGCTTCTGGTCTGTAGCTACAGTGTAATGGTTGTTCCACTTGTAGTGCCACACACAGCATTCTAAACACCTCATTATTAAAATGAGTCCTTCGGTCTGACTCCAGAGAAACTGGATATCTGAACCGTGGTGTGAGTTCTTGCAACAGCAGTTTGGTTTCAGTGAGACTGTTATTCCTCTGTGTTTGGTAGGCTTCCACTCATAGAGAGAAAATGCACACTATGACCAGGACATACCTCAGCCCGTTACAGACAGGCATCTTGATGAAGTCCAACTACATTCTGTTAAAGGGTCCTCCTGCTCTGCTTATATTACTCATGTTTACTGGTGCCGTTCTCCCTACATTCATTTGCTGACAGGTTAGTGTCGTTCTCCCGACAGTCATTTGTTGAGAGGTCACACATCTGTGGAACAAATCCTCAGTTATGACTAATTCGAGGATTCAAATAATTCTGTATGAACAATCTAGCCATGGCATCTCTTCCTATGTGTGCGGGACCATACAAACGTCTAGTCATTGGGAACAACAAACTGTCAGGAAACACAGGTCTTCCATCAGCTGAGACCCAGATCTCATTTGCATTCTTGATATATCCTGCTCTGACCTATACTTGTTGTTCAGCTTCTGACACTTCCTCCTGAAATCTTTTAACTCCTCCCAAGTACCAGCCACAGATAATAGAATAGCAAAATTTGTATTGTCACCTGATTTATTTG
The DNA here is from genome assembly GCA_963921515.1 of Calotriton arnoldi. Taxonomy (NCBI): domain Eukaryota; kingdom Metazoa; phylum Chordata; class Amphibia; order Caudata; family Salamandridae; genus Calotriton; species Calotriton arnoldi. The sequence continues at coordinate 2,806,473 of CAWUFW010000203.1, read as the reverse complement.
TGAATTCCCTATTAAATGTGCATGTCACAGTGGCACCAATACCGAGCAATTTTGTTGGCACATCTCTTACAACAAGTGGCATAATCATTTTCACTCCTGTGGGCTACGAATTTAACCACAGCAACTTCTTGTGGCAACTGTAAAGCTTCCAACAAGCACACCACATATTCCCCGTTTAGTATGGGTGATCCAGATGAACTCATGAATCCTCTCTATGACCACAACTGTCCAAAGTCATGGACCACACTCAAGCCATACTGACTGTCAGTAACTATTTTCACCCCCAATTGGTCTGAAAGATAACAAGCTCTAGTAAGAGCAACCAATTCTGCTATTTTGGCAGAAGTAACACCACAGAGACAGGAGGCTTCCACCATTTCATGAATTATGCAGGCAGAATAAACTGCTCTCAGATCTCCCATGTTATCTCTTAAGCATGAGCAGTCAACAAAGAATATATAGTCAGGCTCATCAAGGGGTTAATTTTTAATATTGGGTCTTGCATTGGTGCATACGTTTGTGACGTTGAGACAATCATGCTCAACCTCCTTCCCATCAATTTCATTTTCAGGCAATGGTAACAGTGTAGTGGGTTGTGGTTTTCAGCAGCCAAAATTAATTGCTCAAAATTTGTGAGCCTGCCAGTTGTCAGGTATTGAGTTTTTGGGTGTGTAAGGAAAATCTCCATTGATTACGAGACCATCACTGTAGGAGGATGTGCATGACTATACTTTTGCTTCTCTTAATACTTACACCAACCTCCACAACCACTTTATGACAGCTGGGAAGTCCTGCGGCTACAGGATCAAGAGTGGTCAAAAAGAAAGCCACAAAAGAGTCTTCATGCAACTGAGTTAGCACTGAGAGAGTGCAGCCCTTCCTCTCACTGAAAAACAGAGTAAACGTTTTACTGTAATCAGGCATTTCCAGTGCCAGGGCATGGCAGACACTTTCTCTTAGCTCTAGGAATTCTTTTAAGCAATTGTCCCATGGAAGCAGATCAAGCACATCTTTGTGCATCAGCCTCAGTAAAGGCTTAGCCATTAGGGAAAAGTTGGGTATCCACTGACTTCAGTAGCCCACCATTCCCAAAAGCATTCGGACTTCCCTCTGCGTGTTAGGTGGATTAATTTTCAGGATGGCAGTAATTCTTTCTTATGACACCTTCCTTGCTTCTTTCTCAATGTGGTGTCCTAGGTACAGGACTTCTTTCTGACAGTACTGCAACTTGCTCTGGGACACTCTGAGTCCATTCTCAGCCAAATGATTTAACAAGGCAATTGTATCCTGTTTACAGGCTTCTTCTGTATGTGACGTCAATAACAGGTTGTCAATATACCGAACAAGAACAGAGTTACAGGGCAATTGTAAAGACTCAATATTTTTCTAAAGGATCTGATTGAAGATTGAAGGGCTCTCTGTATACCTTGTGGAAGTTAGCACCATGCCAAAACTTTTTTCTGTATCCGAAATAAGAAAAGGAGTTGACTTTCCTCATGAAAGGGAATAGAAAAAAACGGCTGACACAAATTGATCACTGTGAACCACTCAGCATCAGAGGGTATCTGAAATATTATTACAACTGGATTCCGTACCACAGGACAACATGGAACAACAATGTATTAATCTTTCTTAAATCCTGTACAATTCTATACTTGCTGTTTGGCTTCTGCAAGCCCATAATTGGCGAATTGCGCTGGCTTCCCATTATTTCCTTTGAAGGCCCTTTGTTGTATCATTGACTCAATCACTGGAGTAATTCCAGCCACTGTGTGGGGTGTGAGATTGTATGGTGGCATTCTCGGATACTCAGCATTGGGTTTAATCGTTATTCCGAACAGGTTCCTCACCTTTGAGTCTGATGTCTTTTCCTGAAAAATCCCACACTTGAGGATTAACAGTATCTCTTAAATTTGGAGGCCATCCCATATACCTTGAGGTGAGGGCTACTACTTGTAGCCTTCTGCGGCCTAAAGGACACAGGCCGGCCCACCTCACAAGAATCCTCTCTCTCCTTCTCCCCGTGCTCCCAGCCTGCTCCTTAAACAGGGATGATCACCGGTCGCACCCCGCGTGGGGGAGCACACGGCTTGGGGTGGTCAGCCATGGGACCTGGACCGAAGGTGACTGTTGAGACCAGTCGGTATAACAGGGGTCGGGCACATAGGGAGAGTGTAACGGCCTCCCCTCTCTCGGAGCACTACGTGTGGTGGGGCCCGCGGGGTGACCTGCTCTTTGTCGTGATGTCCCCCCATCGCATGTCAAAGAAAGACCCCACAAAGACATGTTCACTAAAACGGCTACAAAAAGTCTGAGTCGGCGCCGGTGGGTGGGGGATTAGGAGCAGCTGCTGAGCTTCCGCAGGAGGGAGAGCCTAACAGGGATGAGTCTCCTATCACCAAAACATTCCTGGAGCAGCTATTCAGCTTTCTCCAAGATGACTTTGAATGAATGACCGGTCCTTATAAAGCGCACAGCTACTCCAGCAGGAGTGTCCCGGCGCTAACGGTTCTCATATGGCTGCCCTAATGGAAGGCTTAGCTCTTAAAAAGCCATGTTTTCAGCAGTTTCTTGAAGTGAGTTAGATCTGTAGATGCTCTCAGAGCCACCGGCAATTTGTTCCATGCTTGGGCTTCTTGGAGGCCGAAGAAACTACCACCTCTATGCACCAAGCGTGTCTTGGGATGCAGGCCAAATCGGCGGAGGATGATCTAAGTGCTCTAGTAGGTGTGTAGCAGCTAGCTTGCTTCTAAGGTAGCCGGTGACCATGCCATGGAAGGCTTTGAAGAAAATTACCATGGCCTTGAATTTTATCTGCTCCCTCACTGGAAGCCAATATAAGGCCTTGAGATGAGGGGTCATATGCGGACCTAGGTTTCAGTCTGAGGATCGCCTTGGCTGCTGAATTTTGCAATACCTGAAGGTACTGAAGAAGGTAGTCCGGTAGTCCCAGGTAGAGGGCATTAGCATAGTCTAATTTGGACGTGACCAGCACCTGCACCACAGTGTTCCTGGAATCCGGAGGGAGAAGCGGAAGGAATTTTTCAACATCCACAGTAAACCAAAACAGGTTCCTACCAGGGCCTGAACCTGAGACCGCATAGAGAGCGCATTATCGATGTAGATACCCAGGTTCTTGACTGTAGATTGGGCAGCACAGGGGGGGGGGAGAATTCTTTGGGCCACCATTGGCTCCAATTCCTCACAGAGGGCTGGCCGAAGAAGACAATCTCCGATTTATCAGAATTGCTCTTGAGCTGGTTCTCCTTCAGCCATTTAAAAACCTTTGTGAGGCAGGATCTAATTGCGTCCCCATTGAAGTCTGTGCCTTTGTCGCATGTGAAGATCAGCTGAGTATCATCACCATAAGAGATTATTTTGGCGCCATGTGCCTCCGCCAGGGATTGCAAATCTCAAGAAGGACATCACAGCAGATATTAAAGGGATGCGACAGGATGTAGATGCTATAGACCAGAGAGTGACATGGAACAAAATCAGGATGCCAGAGAGGAGGAGCTGGATTGACACTGTCAGGAACTACTGGAACTCCGAGACTAGAACTTAGACCTCCGCTACCAGTTAGAAGACCTGGAGAACAGATCCCGACACTCCAATACACACGTTAAGGGTGTCCCACTACAGGCTGTCTCCGGCAGCCTAGAGGATTTTATGATCTGACTTTTCAGGCATGTAGCACCTACCCTACGCGACCAGGAGGTTGTCCTTGACCGTACACATCGGGCCGGCAGGCCAGCCACCACGCCTGGCCAACCTTAAGATATCCTTACTTGCCTACATTACTATCTGCAGAAGGAGGTTATTATGGCAGATGCAAGGGAGTTGAAAATTATTGAATTTGAAGGCCTTCGAATATGGCTTTATCAAGATTTCTCCCCAATCACACTACAGCGTTGTAGGGCCCTCAAGCCCCTCACAGACTTCCTGCAGACGCAAGAGATTAGATACAAATGGGGTCACCCATTCCACCTTCAATTTGTATGGCAGGATGAAGTCCGGACAATTCGCACCCTTGAAGATGCCTGGAGCTTGCCAGGCATTCCGGACTTGTGGCAGTCTGCTCAGGTCGGATCGCCGGCCCGGGGGCCCGTAGGAGGAGGCGGCGGGACGCAATGCTCATCTTGAAGGAGGAAGAAAACGCTGAGCATGCCCTCTGCGGCCCACAGCTGTGAGGAACAATCATGTCTGCTCCGGCAACTGCAGGGGGACGGAGACCGAGTGAGCCCAAGCGATGATTGATAGGTTAATCAGGAACAAACCCCCGCTGGTCCCCTGACCACGTCCGATTTCTTGGTCATCAGCTGAGAAGGATGATTCCGCTTAAGCCACCTCGACTCTATCTGAATGGCTTGTCTGCGGAGCTTCCCTATGATGACACCATCCCTAGCTGAAAGATGCCTGTGACATGGACCCCAATATCTGTTTTGATCGCTCCCCAACTGGGGAAGTTACTTGTTTCAATAACTACTTACTGTCCTTTCTATAACTCTTTCTCCGATTTTCCTACCCTTCTTACTATGTCTATCCCACAGTTTTAGCCTCTTTCTAGGAGGGTGAGTGGGCACACTCTGCGAATGGGAGGGGGGGAAGAAACAACAATTCGGTATCAATGGTAGTGTCTTTGCTTAGTCTCAATGTCCAAGGTCTTAATGCCCCAGCTAAGCGACTGGCAGTCCTCTCCTTTCTCAAAGATTCAAAGTATGATATATGTATGCTTCAAGAAACACACCTACTTCAGAATGACTAGCGCAAAATGCGCTCTCGCTGGTTTGACCGGCAGTACTTTTCATCTGGCCCTACCAAAAAGGCAGGAGTGGCAATACTCCTTGCCTCTCATTTCGTGGGAAGAGTGGAACAGGTCTTTTTAGATATCCCAGGTCGAGTATTAGTCTATATACAAGGGGGATATATACGATAGCCATTGTCTATGCACCAAGCGAGAAACAGGAGGCCTATTTAAGGACACACTGGGACGCCTGTTGACCTCATCAGACAAGGAATTAGTGGTTGGGATTGACTTCAACATTGTCATGGAGACAGAGAAAGACAGATCGAGTATGCGACTGGAGCTTGATGGGGGACTGTCCCTGGGCACCAAACACTGGCTGACCGACGCAGGGTTGACAGACATATGGAGACATACCCACCCTACGGAAGTAGATTATACCTTTTTCTCAGCAGTCCATCAGACATGCACACGCATCGATAACTTCTTCACAACCATTGGAATAATACATGACACGCTTTAGGCGGACATTGGAGCAGCCGCCCTGTCGGACCACTCTTCCATTTATATGCAGTTTCATCCCAGCCGACGGGCGACTGCGCCTCTCTGCTGGTGACTTAACACTAGACTTCTCACCTACGATAGTATTCATGCAAAGACACTGACAGCCCTAACCTCATTTCTGGAACTCAACGACACACCTGACACTAATATCTCCACTCATGGGAAACGTTAAGAGCTGCCTTTAGAGGACACTTTATTGGGATCACCCCGGGATACAATAGGGAGCGGCTGGACAAACGCTGTAGACTGGAAACGCAGATTAAAGAATTGGAAGCCGCCGATGCCCGGTCGGGCACAGTAGTGACCCGTCGCCAACTGACAGTCACCCGTAAACAATTGCAAGACATAGACATGGGAAGGGCGGTGTATGCATTGTTAAAGTTACGTCCGAAGTATTATGCTGGGGGCAACAAAGCGGGACAGATGCTTGCACATCGACTCCAGGCACAGACAGTTGATCGCAGGATATCGAAGGTGCAGCGGACAGACGGCAACATATGTTATTCAGATGAGGATATTACGAATGCGTTTGGGACCTTTTATAAGGATCTCTATTCCACCGACCCACTGCAGGACACCGATGTCGCGACCTACATGGCCCGGGTGTTCCTCCCCTGAGGCGGAAGCTCCTACTTTTGCAGCCTTGGAGGAGGACATTACGACACAGGAGGTTCTCAATGCGGTAACTAAATTGCAACCTAACAAGGCCCTGGGCCCGGATAGCTATGGCACGGAATTTTATAAAAGTTTTGCTCCCCAATTGGCACCGATCCTGACACGATTATTCAATTCATTTGATACGGGGCGCTCCCTGCCCGACTCGATGCAACTGGCCACCATTACGGTGATCCCTAAGCAGGGGAAGGACCCTAGGTGTTGCGCGTCATATCGCCCGATTTCCCTGTTGAATGTGGACGCAAAACTCTTCACCAGTGTCCTAGCCCACAGACTGGCTCCGTATAAACAGGGACTTGTTGACCCTGACCAAGCTGGTTTTGTGCCGGAGCGTTGATGCAGTGATAATACAAAGAGACTTTGCCACCTACTGGAGAAGGTGCAGCGCTCCCGGGTGCCAGCCCTCCTACTGATGATCGATGCTGAGAACGCATTTGACCATGTGCACTGGCCTCATCTGTATCGGGTGCTTGAGTGTGTGGGCCTTGGACCAAGATTCTGCAGATGGATACAGTCCTGCTACACTGCCCCCAAGGATAAAATCTGCGGTAACGGAAAGATGTCGGCCACCTTCCCCATGGAACGTGGGACTAGATAGGGCTGTCCACTCTCGCCCCTACTTTTTGCATTATATATGGAACCATTTGCAGAACGGATAAGAGTAAATTCACAAGTGACAGGTATCTCGATGGGGGAGAGGGACCATAAGATTGTTATACCCGGATGACATCCTCCTGACCAGCACTGATTCAAGCAATTCCCTGAAAGCGGTTATGGCAGAATTAACCATGTTTGGAGAGGCTTCAGGCTTTAAGGTCAATCCGCAGAAGGCCCTGATTCTTGACTTAACTCTCCCTGACTTAGAGTGTGTCCGACTTCGGACTCAATTCCCATTTCAGTAGGCGGAAAACCGGATCCCTTACTTACGAATACAGATACAACACACACTCTCGTGTACCACCACCTATAACTACGGGAACCTACTAACGCTGACAAGGACAGACCTCTCTAAATGGAAGACACACGGCCTATCATGGTTGGGGCGTATAGCAGCTGTTAAAATGATGTTGATTCCCAAATTGCTATACGTTATGCAAACGCTGCCCCTTCAACCCCCCCCAAACACACAATTATTGACCATAATACAAAAACTACTCTGGGACTTCATTTGGGAGGGTAAGCAAGCAAGAATAGCTAGAGCTCGTGCATTTCTTCCACTGTCACTGGGAGGCCTAGGGATCCCGAACCTGTACTATTACTATCAAGCGGCCCAACTGCACTACATGGTGGAATGGTCCCGTGCACTTACAGAAAAACATTGGTGCTTCATAGATCAGACTATTGCTGCCACACAAATATGGAAAGTGCCCTGGCTATCTAAAATACACCGACCCTCTGGAGTATATGTCTCCCCAGTTGTTAGATCCACAATTGGGGTTTGGGACAGGGTACAACTGAAACATGGCTTCACCACACCCATCTCCCCACAAACGCCACTAATTGGCAATCCTGACTTCCCACCGACAGTCACGGGACAGGGATTCAAGGTATGGCAGGAGCCTAACTGTAAATGGATAGGAGACCTGTTTGATGCGGAGGGACTCATGGACTTCCCTATACTACAAACATGCTATGATCTCCCTGATACGACGAGATGGCAGTACGTAGCGGTAGCACATTGGGTGACGCGCCCCTGGATTCATCCACACGCCAGTAGGGAACTGACGGCTTTTGAGAAGTGGCTCTTAACACGTTCCACGGACAAGAAACTACTCTCTGATATCTATGCGTTCCTGGTTAAACCACAACACCCACTCGACTCGCCCGCACGGGCTAGGTGGGAGAGAGAATGTGAACGTCCCTTTACAGACAAAGAATGGAATGACATTCCACACCGGGCACGAACTTCAGCGCTTAACACTACCAGTAAGGAGATGCTCTTAAAGCATCACACCTGCAAGAATTGCCATATGGAAAGACACAAAAGGGGGGCAATGTTGGCAACAATGCAGACAGCAGGACACACTCACACATCTTTTGTGACACTACCACAAGCTGGAATCCTTTTGGGCTGGGATACTAGAGGCAGTAAACACCATGTTTGCAACAGACATACCCAAATTTCTGAGCTATATAAAACTGGGCATCCCTAACCCCATCACCTACCCCCTAAGATCCTCTAAAGGCAGATCCATCAGCTTAGTATAAGGGGCGGTAAAACAACTCCTCCTTGCTAGATGTGGAATAGAGAGGGTACCCACACACATGGATTGGCTGCATAAGATATGGGAAGTGCTGGGGATGGAAAAGCCGACTACAACCTCTATGCAACAACTCTCCCGCTTTGACAAAATGTGACAACCTTGCATACAGTACCTAGCGGATGAGTTCAGTGAGTTGACATGTCAATAGTATCTTCAGATATTGCGCTTGACCTCTCCAACTGACACAGCAGACACTTAAATAGGAACGGCCTCGCATCTGACGTTTTCACTAGTGATGCTCCCCCACACACTTTCCGTCAATCCCTAACCCCAATGCCCTCTCTATCCTTTTTTGCTCTTCTTTCAATGCTACATATCTCACCTCTCTTAGCTTAATGCAACCATCACCAGCTGATGGATGTAGGTGGGCTATAATGTAACATCTTTATTTGCTATAAAACCATTAAAACAGATTAAACCCACACCAGTGGGGCAAAATTCCATTATCAAGATGTCCTGTCCCACTTTAGGCAACCAGTGTCATGAAGACAAGTTATAGACCTGTCATCCTTAGGGTGGTCTTCCCCCAAACTTTTTGCCTGCTTACATCCTCTTTTTGCTGATTCTTTTTGTTGGCATTAGGACTCTGAGCACTTTACCACTGCTGACCAGTGCTAAAGTGCATGTACTTCTCCTTTAAACATGGTAACATTGGGGTATACACAATTGACATATTTAGCTTACCTGTAAGTCCCTTGTAAAGTGATATACCCAGGGCCTGTAACCTAAATGCTACTAGTGGGTCCGCAGCACTGATTGTGCCACCCACACAAGTAGCCTTTCAAACCTGCCTCAGGTCTGCCATTGCAAGACCTGTGTGTGCAGGTTACTGCTACTTTGACTTGGCATTTAAAACTACTTGCCAAGCCTTAAATTCCCTTTTATTACACATAGGTCACCCTTATGGCCTTAGGTAGCTCATAGTGTAGGGTGCTGTGTAAGTAAAAGGTAGGACATGTACTGTTAGGTTTTGCATGTCCTGGTAGTGACAAACACCCAAATTCATTTTTCACTACTGTGAGGCCTACCCCTCTTATAGGTTAACTTTGGGAATTCCTTAATACCCTTTTAAGCTATAATTCTTGATTAGAAAGGAGTAGCTCCATCATATCTTTCGAATGGTTATGATAAATACTCTTTAATGGTAAAGTTGGATTTAACATTACTATTTTAGAAATACTACTTTTAGAAAGTTGCCATTTCTCTGCTCTTACTGCTCTGTGTGCCTGCAGCTTGTCTCCAATACACGTCTGGGGTGGGTGACAGCTACACTTTGTGCATTCTTTATAGATAGCCACAAACACAGGAATGTAGGTGTGACAGAGAACTCATCAGCATTCTGATAACTCTTCCTGGACAGGAAGGGGGGGCTGATACTTCCTATTCCGTATGAGGATATTGAATTTCCGCTCACCTACCAGGAGCATATAAACTCGTTTAAAGGTGCCCTCCCACACACACAAAAGAAAAAGTGAGACTTGGTCCGCTCGGAAAAGATGGAGCAACTTGGCCAGTCCTAGCGGCCTACACACCGCATCCAGACATTGACACAATGCCAGTAGCAGACTTACGTCCACTTCATAAAGGAATAATAAAACTTTACAGAAACCTTACACAGTTTGTGATGAGAACACTCACACTTCAGCCAGCAAGGGCTACATCTACAGGACAAATTCAGGGATCTACAACTAAAATAACTCCACAAACGCAACATGCAGTTATGGGTAAAATGCCCATTAGACATGAGCAAATGCCATTCTGGATAGTTCAAAAAATCACAGCTAGAGGCAGTATTTCCACACACAAGCCCTCAAGAAAAACACAGAATGCTAACAATCTGCTTGCCAATGGGGATAGCTCCCCAGATAGAGGATACAGTTTTCGCTGCCATATATACCAGAACTCATGGTATCCCTTCATTAGCAGTAATACCAGATTTATTAAGACAAATACAAAATGAGTATGGAGCAGAACCTGCTCGGAACTTAGGGATGAAATTGTTAGGTAATTTTGCCCAGGTATCAGCTTTTATATCAGCAAACATAAAAGGGGAGGCAGCAGCAGTGGCAATACGCCAACGCCTGAGGGATTTCACTCCTTTACAGCAGGAACGTGAATTACCTAAAATTATCGAAGACACCTATGCTGAATTAGGTAGAGATAGTTTGGGAGCTAGAGCAACAAAACCTCAACTCATGGGTGGTCCTGAAAACGAGAACACCAAGCATGCACCTGATTCTTCTAAGAAGAAATGGGATAATAATAAAAAACAAAAGAATAGAGAGACTAAATCACAATCCAGGGGTGGATCTCCTCAACAGGAGCCCTCCGAAAGGAGGTACAACCTTAGGAATCGTGATGACATTAAAAAACCTGACAGGTATCAGGATACTGATACACGTTCCTCTCATTCCTTTCAGGGTTCATCTGGGAGGGAAGGACGGTCAGAACACAGTCAAGAAGAGCGTACAAAGTCCAGAGACACGCAACGCGCTTCAGACTATACTTCCAAAAAAGAAGAGAAACCAAAATCAAAACCTCAATTTAAAAAGAAGAAATTAGCAGGTCTTAAAGTTAGACCTGCCCAGAATTCTGAGGACTCAACTTCTGAACGGGGAATGGGATCTGACGATGTTAGACAGCGCAGCAGAAGTAACATTAGCTCGCCAGAACCTGATGGAATTTCTGGTGACAGCAGAGTTGAATGAACATATCACAGTGGAGACACCTTTCTACGACCTAATAAGACCTGAATTTCAGTTAGGCATTGGACACAGGAACACACAGATATCCTTCATTCCTTACAAGCTGACATGATAGCTTCCAAACACCTACATACACCCGTAAACACCACAAATTTGGTGATCCGTGTCATAGCAGGTCAATAAGGGTATACTTACCTAACCTTCAATGAAGGTGAAACAGTACCCATAGCATACAAATCCCACTTGTATACAAACGCTGAAATGCGTTTTGCTTCTACAGGAAAAATTCTGACAGCAGTACAGACTGCTGTAGTGAGAGAAAGCGCACTGGATCAGGGGAAACGAATAATTGTCGTAACTCCAGTACCGGCCTTAGAGGCTGTTACAAAAGCAAGCGTTCCGAATGCTAAAGCTTTACATCCAAGATGGATGCAATGGGCTAATTCTCTCACTGCAACAGATGTAGATTACAAATTTGACTCTACACTGAAAACACAAGCATTTCCTGCAATACGAACAAGAATATCCTCTCCCAAATGAAATAATGCCTCTAGATTAGTATGAATACATTATTTACACTGATGGTTCTGCTCAGCCGGCCCTAGGTAGTAAACAACAATACAGCGCAGCATGTGTGATTGTAAAGGGTCGTATGCAGGAAGGCAAGTTCCATCCTCGCAGTATGAAGACACTGTCTCTAGGAGACTGCACAGCACAGCTGGCAGAACTAAAAGCCCTGTTACTGGCACTAATAAATACGGATCGAGAATTCCCCACACTGATTGTGTGCGATTCTTTTTACTGTGTCCAGTCATACAATGAATATCTTCACTACTGGGGTCAAAATGGGTTTAAAGACTCAAAAGGTGGCACAATTAAGCATAAATTTCTATGTGAACAGGTAGCTGAGTTGAAAAACAAACTACCGAGAGCTCACATGATACACACGCTGAGTCACCAACGTGATGGCTTTCACGTTGAAGGGAATTCATTGGCTGATGAAGCCGCAAAAGGGGCAGTACAAACTGCTGCCGTAACTGCAATCACTCATTCTAGTAAGAGAATAAATAGATGGACAGATAATGGCAGCTGTCATTTCTTCACGCAAAGAAAGAACAGCCTTACCAAAAGGTTTTCCACTCAAGTACTCCTACAAGTTAGATGCAAAAAATATTTGGATGCTCAGATTCCTGGAGTGGGGGATAGAGTAATACCGAACATGGATCGCAGATTAGCTTGATTCTAGCTGCACACCAGGGTCTAGGTTCTGCACACGCAGTAGTTTCCACGACGGTTTCTTTACTGAAACAACGCTATTGGTGGCCAGGATTAACTAAAAAGACTAAGAATTTTTTCTTAAATTGCGAAATCTGCCAGCAGATGAAGGGTTCCACTGTAGCACGTCCAGCGCAGACACCATTATTGATATCAGACAGACCACTCGCTTGTGTCTATTTGGACCACTGCTGCCCCTTACAATCGGATGGGGCTTACAAGTATATCTTGGTGGCTGTGGATTCGTGCTCTAGATTCCTGTGTGTTTGGCATCAGCGCTTGGCTGACGCTGGAACTGTGTTTAAAATATTTGCAAGTCTTTATAGGGACATACGCAGTTGGCACATTACATTCTGACCGCGGCCCCGCGTTTAGCTCTAGGGTTTACAAGGAAGCCATGGGAAGTATGGGTGTTGCATTGCAGTGCTCCTCTTCGTACCATCCAGAGGGAAATTTGGTCGTGGAGAGGAAAAACCGAGACTTAAAGCAATCTTTAACAGCAAGGGTATTAGGTTCAGGTGGTAGTTGGGTCAGTCACTTATATGGAGTCCAGAGGGCTCTCAACAATATGCCAAGAAGTTCCCTAGGAGGTGTCACTCCTTACGAAGTCCTATTTGGAACGAGAATGTGGGTACCTGATCTCGATTGTGAAAGCACAGTGGCGGATGAAAAACCATTTGACATCAATAAACGTTTGGCTGTTTCACAGGATCTCAATGAATTCCGGGCACTACAAAGCAACGTGCAAGTAAAACGCACCGCCACTCGGGAAGTCAAATCAGTCACGCAAGACCTGCCTAGATCCCAAAAGTCGGGGATCTGGTCAGAGAAAAGATTGTGGGCAAGAAAGAATTTAGGCCATCATACAGAAAGCCTGTCCTGGCTGTCGAAGGAACAAGAACAGCACTTCTTCCGCCTCTTGCCGGCAAAAAAGTAAAGAGATTTGTCTCCATCGATCTGATCAAACCACACTATGTGGCCGATACTGAATAGTAGGCCTCGTGAGTTCCTGGGTAGCCGACGCTCTCCTCTCGCTACCATACAGGAAGTTCAGACAGAAAGACTCATATCATTTGAAGAGTCACCAATACAAAATAATGGAATTTCCAACAATGAAATGAAACTCGTTCCTGTTGAAACAGAACATCAAAACACAAATGAAAGACAAATATCAATTCGGCCTAACACCAATATCTACATCAATATGCCTCTACAAGAGACGTCTGGCAGTTCAACAAGACCTGCTGAGCTACCAAAAATAGATCGAACTGCATCTGGCGTCTTCATCGATTTTAATACCTTCTCTCTGGATCCCAGTGAGCCTGAAACACCACCAGCTCAAGTTTCCCGTAAACAAAAACTTCATGACTTCTACATTTTTCTGACAAAATCTTACCTAGTATCACCTTGGCTACAGCTCTGGATAATAACTGGAATATTGTTTTTTCTATTCTGGATTGGCCTAGTGACTGTCTTTTGCTTACTCATGAATTAAAACGATCTCCCAGAAAGCTCTGCAGTATCAAATGTGAGCTTGGTCCTGAAACCTCATACGTCATCTCATCGTGAACAAAGAGACCTGTCCTTCGTGAACATTACAGCTGCTCCAATTCCTGATGGTATAATTTGGGACAGAGTTTCATCTGATGTATTTGGTCCTACAGAACTTTTGAAAATACCTCATGTATTCAAAATTTCTTTAAATGATATCATTACCTCCAGTACATTTTCCGACGATTGGGATTTTGAAACTGTAAATAATGTTGTCTGATTTAGAACAATCCACTGCATTTTCAAGCATTGAAATGTTAGAGGACACAACTGACCAACATTATGGTCATCACTTTTTACATAAATCCAGTATCCCACAAAATGTTTTTACATACCACCAATGGGAACATTTCCCAACACCACCGAAAGGTAGTGCAAGAACATTTGCACAGAAATTTTCTTATTTTTCAGGGTTTAACACTTCTGACCCGACCTCCTATTACTATAAGGTTGCACCTACAACTGCACAGGAAAATATGCTAACTAACACCAAACAGATTTATTCTGCATCCTTTATTTCCCAACTGTCTGAACAGGGTTTTGACTTATGGAAGGACACTATAGACATAAAATCAGTCTGGGGTTCAAAGGAATGGCAAGTTGAGGGAACAGAAGCACTATTTCGAGCGTGCCTCATTCCACAGCAAATAATATTTCTGAACAGCACTGTGCAACAGACCTCATTCCTTGGACTAGCCAAGAACAAAGACTTGAACACACCTCGGATTCCCTCACCATCACACTTTGAGGGGTGGTAAAACTTTACAACACATGGTGGGGATACAGTAGATGACCGCATACATTATAATTTATCAGACCCCGATTGGAAGGGATGGTTAGTTTGGCCTACAGACTCAAATAGATGTCAGACAAGATTCAGAGGTACCACTGAAGGGTTTAGTATCCATAGGCCGGACCAACGCTATGTACAACGAGAACATCCGGGGATGGTGACATCATACATTGTTGGGAAGTTATGCCTCGTTTTGCTAAAAACCTCAACACTGTCCCAGGTGAAACAACTCTTATCCTTACTATGAGAAGACATGGATCTAAGGGACTTTTTATTGGGCCCCTGAAAGCCACGTCAGAAATGTTTCTTATACGCTGTTTATAATGAAATCTGGAAAATCTCTCAATAAGAAGCCGCGGAGAGACTCCGTGAAATTGATAGAATTAACCTAGAAAAAGCAATAGCTGTAGTCGATAATGGTATGACTACATTAACATCCAGGATTTATTCACTGGGCAACATTGTATCTTCTGCTATAGATAAACTAGAACAGGATTTGTCCATACTACAGCACGGACAGTCCCAGCTACGTTCTATTATGTTATTAAGCTGGACGCTGCAATCATTGCGCGCTGGTTATGTGCCTTGGCGATTTATCAACAGTACGTCCTTGTTCTCTGCATACAATCTAACTAAAAAACAGATAACTATGGCACAAAGGGAAGCAAAATATACAATGCTGCTTATTGAAAAACTGGACAAGTTACCTTTCACTGAGGCAGAGTCACCATCCACAGAATGGTTAATCCATGGCCATATAACATTGCCGGTCACAACTTTCCAGTTTCAGTATTGCCTAGAACAACAACAGGCAAGCAGATATCAAGCGATGGGTAGGGAATTCATCAAGGAATCTTGGGAATTGCCATACAGATTTCGATGCAGGAGTGGGGACATGGAAGTGTTTCTAAGCGGTACAAACTGCGAGAACTCTTTAAGTGGATCTCTCATATGCCAGGATATCATGCTTCACGGGCCTGTAATGGTTCAGTTGCAAACTTATCCTGTCATTTGAAAGGGTCCCCAGCTTCCGTGATTAATCTGGTGTTCAAGTTGCTCTCAAATGGGAGTTACTTGATGCTGAATGATCAAGGTTGTTGTGGGATGCTTCCGGGCATTGCATATCTTGTCACTGTAAATTCCAGGGTTACTTGTTGCATGCAAGTATTGTTTCCACTGACCCACACAGTCAGGGAGGCGCCGTTATGACCTTCGTTGAATGTTTCCTTTATACGGTTTGATATGCTTTTACAGAAAACCGTGCCCTTATCCTCCGCCCGAGAGACTTTTGATCTTCAGGTCGCAAGGTCCTCAGCTGAGATACAGGCACTTGTACGAACAAACTGCCCTTTCCATTTCACAGAAATGGTACAACGTATCTTTAACGTGTCTGATACGACGGGTATAGTACACCTATTTAAGACCATAGGTTCTGGACTGTTAAGCACCTTTCAGACAGTCTTCGGAGTGATTCCAGCCTTCATACACTCCGTAATCGGAAGCATTCTTTGAGGACTTCCGCTAATTCTGTTACTAATAGTAGGAATCCTGATTGTAATTTTTCTGCTACGCAATGGACGTCCCAGTCACCAAGGATATGGATAAAACTCTCTTGGAGCACCGATACTGTGATCGCATGGTACTCCATCTGGGCACACCTCGCCTTCGAGAACTAAGCGAGTCTTGGTTCCTATCATTTCGACCAGTCAAGATTGACTGTGTTCTGCCTGTCCCCCGATGCCTGATCTGCGGGCAAGAATGCGTATTGGATCTCCGTCTAACACTTCCATCGGTTGCGCCACCGGATGTGGATGCTTTACTGGACCCGATAACGACCCATGTGCTGCTGTGTCCCAAGCATATTCCCATGTTGATGTCTGCATTCTTAGAGCCACCACAGGATGCTTCAGCTCCTGTTGGAACGGATACCGGCTCCTCTACAAACACTCAGGCCTTGGATGTCATACAGGCTTCCCCAGCATCGGCTGTGGGCAATACTGAAGATCATCTGTGCTCAATTGACCTGATCTGTGAGGTGTTGCATGGACCGTTGTCTGCGATGGCAAGCAACAGTGATGTTGTGTCTCCCAGCAAGGACACATAAACATTTGGCTCATTCTGTGCTGGGAAAAATGTGGACTTCTTCAAAACAACCAAATTTGGAATATTAAACAACTAACACTATTCTTTTTACTGAACAGCATGGCTTTCAGACACTCATAGTTGTTCGAACTATATATACGAACATATTTTAGTAAGACATCTACCGCTTAAAATACAATTTTTGCATTTTTTCATTTTTAAATTTTTACGCACTATTTTATGGACTAATTAGTTAATTGCGTACAATGCTTAGAAGTACATTAAAATTTTAGTATGTCGTCCAGTCAGATGAGGAGTGGGTGTTATGTTTCATATAGGTACCCCAATATAGGCTCAGGTAGCAACCAAACCTTTCACCTATATTTCCCCTGCCATTACACTACATAACGGTTCTTGGTACTGACCTTTTACCTAGTTACGGTACTGCTTACAGGACGTGGGGTTTTCCCTGAAAACTAGCCTCCTTCATTATGCATGAGGATTCTTGGAAATTCAGCAGGACTACCCTCTCCTGCTTAATAACTATGTATAAGGGTCATTCCTTCCGTGATCCTAAGTCCCACATGACACAGAAAGGTAGATCCCCTGAGGGTACCACTTTGGGAATATAAACACCATATCTTTGCTGAGGCAGGGAGAGGAGAAAAAGGACTTCCATGCTGACACACTGACGCAAGACGCTGAGGTTCCTGCATGCAGACAATCCAGCTCGCAGTGGTCTGACATCCCTCGCGGGGTGTCCATCTCGAGACCAAGACGGGGTCCCACAGTCTCTCACTTCAGGTAACGGGGTTGACTTTATCCTAGAGGGATTCTTGGCTCTACACCTACATACATGCTAGGTACACTTGGGTACATCTAGTTAGGGTTGTATCGTAGGAGTACGCATTATTACTGTCATGTATTTTTATACTTGCCTGTATTAATTGTTTTAGCACTATGGTAGGAATCTACCATCCTTTTACTCTATTGGTGCTTATAGTCATTTATATCTGTTTCTGTCTTATGGTTGTTTCAGCACACCTATTTTACACTAGAATGACGCTGGTTCAATAAATGCTTATTGAAAACGTCCCCACCGTTTATTCTGTGTATCTCTCTGAAACAAAGTGAGCACGAGTGACTGAGCGAAAAGTACTGTACTGTTTCCAGGATCCCTGATGGGACAGAGTTGTCATGTCCGATAGTTGCCAGGAACTATTCTATCCTTGGTAAGAGGAGTTTACAGTGGCTCTGTGAGCGAGCTGGTATACAGGCGAACATACCCGGTGGGGGTGTCTGGAATCAGTCTGGACCCCAATCTCACAGTCTATGTTGTCTAAACGTGCAGTTCCTATATAGATTTATAGGAACTACATGACAGGAAAGCCAATGAAGCGGTTTAATGGTGGGGCAGCAGGTTTGTGCTTGGGTATTTTAGTTAATGCTCTAGCTGCCGCATTAACACTTGGAGTTTGTTGACATGTTGTTCCTGCATGTTAAGGTATAAGGCATTACAATAGTCTATTTTTGCAAGTACTAGAGCTGAGATAGCAGGGATGAAGAGAAAGATCTTCTTCAGAACACTCAGGATAAAAAAAAGCAGAGGAAGTAACTGCCTTAACCTGTGGTCCAAGAGTCAGTTTAGTGTCTAAAACCACACCTAGGTTCCTGACTTTGTTCTCTTGAGTGGGAAGGATAAATGGCTTCCTTCCATTTCTTGAGGCCACCAGGATGGGGCCCATAATGTTGGGTTGTTCCTGAATATAATGACCTGTGTTTTCACTGAATTTAGTTTTAGACAATTGTGGCTCATCCATTGCTCTACTGCTACCATGCAATTGTTAACATTTGGCCAGTAGGATTGTTAGTTGTGGACATGGCAACCACTCTTTGAGTGTCATCTGCATATGAAATTGGGTTAAGACCAAAAGATCTGATCAAAGCCACCAGTGGTTTAACATAAATGTTAAACAATGTGGGACTGAGGGAGGACCCCTGTGGAACTCCACATGGCAGAGCCACCATCTGTTTCCTTTCTAAAAGAAAGGATCCTAAAGGTTTTAGAGCGGACCCCTTGATACCGACAGCCCTGAGCCGGTCGATCAAAATCTTATGGCCAAACTTTAAAGCAAGCACAATAAACAAATAACTCTGGTATGCACCACTAAAGTATTCAGAATAATCACTCACACAAGAAACAGCTGGTTAGGTGTAGTGGTATTGATTATATAACTCCTGTACAAAAAGTTTTAAAAAATTGTTTTGTTATATTTTTAGATCCTGCTTTCTCAACAAGACAAAAAGAATTGTCTTTTTATAACCTTATATATTTATAACATTATATAGTAATAATTATATTGTTAGTGTAACTGGGATAAATATCTAGAAAATTATTATTTTTGGATGAAATTATATAGCTGAAATAAATATTGAAGTGAGATACAAAAATAAGAATTCTACCTGTCTCTGAGATGGTAATAAAGAAAAGAAAAAATATAAAATCTCTTATTAAAAAACATACAGGGAGTTTTTTGCTGTTTTGCATAATAGCGAGCCTTAAAGGTCAATACACATACATGTATAGATGACAATAGGTAGACCTAGATGGAACAGAAATGATTTTTCATGTTGGATCCATCTTTGTAATAAGAATCTCTGTTCAGCATTTACCGTTTACATATGGTGTGACTGATTGGCATACAAGCCGTGAGTGCACTGGTGACGTATGACACGCTTTACACGTGATCACGTCAGTCACCCGTGCCGGCCTTTATTTACGGCACGATCTCGTAGCAATAGTTTCATTTTGCTCCGTACGAGACGCCGACCATGCGCGGAGAAAAACTAAAGAATAGGGAGCTTTTCTGCCTCTAGGTAAGCTATATTGCGGGTTGGGCTTGATCTAGGTTGGTGCCTATGGTGATAGGGACCGGGTGCACAATCTGTAGGGATATCCCAGCCATAATCAAGATGGGGTACCCTCCATGGAAACATGTTACAAATAAAAAAAGGGGGGGGGAAAAGGAGGTTGCTCTTATTTACTACTCTGGATATAAGGTGGGTACTTGGAGATTAAGGGATTAAGAGATGTAGGAATAGATTGAATAATTCAAGTTGTGTTTGTTTGTTTAGTACTGGGACCAATATAATAATTTAGTTTTCTGCCCAGTAAAAATATTGCAAGAAAGCTTTTTAGCTTCTCCATACATTTTTTGACATCTCAAGGGAGATTGATATTACTGACGCTGGAGGTATGTTATTTAAATACCCCCTTCATAATTATATTTACAAAGCAGTCACAGGAGTATATAAAAACTGCATTCTTGATTTTCTCTTCAGTGAGATTAGGGAGACTTTATATTGTGGTCCCCTATGAGGTTGGGAAGAAGATATAGCGATTTTTAGAACCGCTTGATACATTTGAACATTCAGATCGTAATTGGAGTAACCATTCAACACAATAAGAGGTATGTCCTTTTGGAATATAAAATAGGACTAAATCTCATTATAGTAACATTTTGGGAAGACGGGTTGGACTAAGTATTGTTGTTCCACCCTTATTTGTCCATGTAGGTCTTTATTTCTACTTCCCATATTTGATAATCGTCCAAGTGAAGGAAATTTTTCGCAACGGTAAGTCAGTTATATTAAGGACACTGGATGAATGCATGTGGGATTCATGTCTCACATTGATTGGATGGTATGAAATGTGTGTGAAGCTTGTAATTTGTGATATCTCCAGTCTTGAAATGAGCATTAGGGGTGTGTGATAAGGAATTAGTCTGTGGTCATCATTTACAGCAATTATGCGTATATGTAATACATCAAAGATATATGTAAATGCTTTATTGTCTCATGAGAAAATTGATGGAAGGATCTATTCTTATATTCATTTATGTTTTTACACAGGTTATTCTATTTTTTTTTTTATCTTTAGGAGGGGAATATTCTTGTTGTCCTGAAGAAGTTGGGTTCATTCTGCACTCTCCACCGAAACGAGTCGAAGCTTAGAGTTTGTTAAATTTGTGGAACATAGTATCACATTTTGAAAAGAAATTGGTTTCTACAATGTGTTCTTATGGATTCCTACAAATTAATGTGATTTATGATAAATGTGTTTGTCTTATGTGTTATCTCTCCATTATTGTATTCATGTGGGTTTATGTACCTGTTTTTATATTGATATTTATGCATAATTTAAACTGATAAATTGAAAAACAAAAGGGGGAAAAAAGTTTTTAAATTACATTTAGAGATATAAAATCTTCTGTGTAGTACTCAGCTCTTTCAAGAGTGGGTGACTGAATGCGAGATGACTTGATGTTTGTACGTTGAGTTGAAAGATAAGTGAACTCCAAGGGAGTTATTTGTGACTGTTAAGTCTGCTAATCATCTTCCAGCTTTGGATTTTGTTACCCATTACCAAGGAGTATTTTGGTTTTCGGCCTGCGTTCATATGCGGCGTTTCTTTGGGTTGTTTACCAGCGGTTTCAGTTTCAGGACCATTTGCAGCCACAACGGAGTTCATTGAGGAATTCGTGGTGGAAGGAGGGTTTCTTTTTTTGCATTGGAACACTGTTTTTTTGGGTCTTTCTTTTCTTCTTTTGTGTTTGGTGGTCATGGAGGGCAATATTTAATTACATAAAGGAGTATCAAATTGTGAGTTTCCTTACCACGTGTTTGACACGGTGATGTGCACACCTGCCTTTCTGCTTTTTAATTCTCTTAATGGATTCAAGCTGCCACTTCATGATTAAGTGTGTATTTCCATTATGATGATGCGCACACCCTTCTGACTGACTTCTACTGTTACAACAGTGGCTACAGTTCTTATTTTTGGGGCATTACATCTTGTGAGCTATTGTTCAATTAGTTAGTGCATAGTTCTAGTTAATTGGCACTATGTCGGGTATTGTGCCACCCCCTTTGTTTCTCACAGTTCCAGGGAAACCACCAATGGATTGGGAAATTTGGGAACCTGTGTTTTTACATAGAGGTATTAGAAGGGGAGGAATGTGAACCAGAAAGAAAATTGGCGTTATTAAAACATTGTTTGGGTGGTATGGGTTTGAAGGATTTTAGGAACTTACCTGCTTTAGCTAATCCTGCCATTATCAATTTGTACCAATATGCATCTAAACAGTCGGCCTTGAGATATGGTAAGAAGACTAATATTGTAATGGAGAGGTTTAGATTTTATTCTAGGAAACAACACACAGTAGAATCCATTGAGGATTACGTTTCTGTTTTGAGATCCCTTGCTGTCACGTGTGACTTTAAGCATATTTCATATGAACAGGTTTTAAGAGACCAAATTTTAATGAGAACAAATAATAAGAACATTTAGGAGAGATTATGGACTACCTCTGATATGTCCCTGAATGCTGCTATTGATATTGTGAAAGCTATTGAGCATTAAGAAACATTTGTACATGAAATAAGAGGTACAGAGAAAAATTAGGTGCATATTGTTTCTAAGGACTGTGAGAAAACAAGGAAATCTTATCCATCTAAAAGTGGGGTTTCGCAGAGAAATGATGGGAAGTACAGGGAGATGAGACAAAAGGGCAGAAGGAATATCAATTTATGTTATAGATGTGCTAGCAGTGGTCATTTAGGTAATGCAAAAAAATGTCCAGCGGTTGATAAAATTTGCTCAAAGTGTGGCAAAAAAAGGCATTTCAGTAGGGTAGGCAGATCAGCTCCCAGTAACTTATGTGTATTTGGTTATGATGATTGTGGCAGCTCATATAACAACTATGAACAGGATGTTAATACTTTCTTGAACATCTGTGGGAGTGCTAACTATACCAAGTTTCCTTCGTGTGACATTACTATTGATGGGATTGGTATACATGTGTTAGTGGACTCGTGTGCTTGGTACACCATCATTTCACATGATATTGCCAAGAAAAACTGTCCCAAAAAGAGTTTAATTGCCCCCTGATATAGCTCCTGTTGGGTATACAGGCCACAAAATTGATTTTGTTGGGTATTTGTGGGCCAATTTAGAATTTACAGGATGTCGCACATTTGGCAAGGTTTATGTGGCCAGGAATGGGCAATCTCTTTTAGGGTGGCCACATCAAGAAGAAATGGGGATAAGATTAGATTCTAAAGCTGATCCTCCCGTTTTTGCCATAGGATCTCACACAACTAATGTTGGTGATGGTTCTAAGTTCATTCACAAGTTAAAAACAATGTTTCCCAATTTTTTTTCAGTCACAACAATATAAACCTTCATTTCACAGCTAATATAAGCAGTACCCATGTATACTTTTTGGATGTGGAAGTTTATATAAAAGATCAGGCAATCCAAACTAAACTGTACCGCAAGCCCACTGCGGGTAATAGTTTATTACATGCGACAAGCCATCATCCTCGGCATCTGATCCAAAGTATACCATATGGTGAGATGCTGAGGATACGTCGCGCGTGTAGCAATGACTTTGATCTTGTAGGACCCAACTGCTGAGTAAGGAAAGGTTTTTGGAACGTGGCTGTGATGAGAAAACTATAAACATAGCTATCAGAAAAGCCAATGATACAGACAGGCACAAGCTACTAGAGAAAAACCCACGAACATCCAATGAAAGTAACACAATAAATCAAGAAACAAGACTGGTCTTAACATGTAGCCGCCAACAAAATTCTTTACGCAAAATTGTTAATAAGAATTGGTCAGTTGTGAAAAGTGACCCTGTAATTGGTGGAATGCTGCCAAAATACCCCAGTATTGCATTTAGAAAATCTAAATCCATGCGAGATTCACTAGTTAGGAGTAGTCCGGAAGTTGTTAAAACAACGAATTGGCTTACTGCCCGCAAAGGATTTGTTAAATGTAATAATTGTCGGGCATGTAGGTATGGAACAAATAAAACTACATACAAGACCCCTTTCTCAGAAGAAACTGTGAAAATCACCAAATTCCTTACATGTCGCACCGAATATGTGGTATATGTATTGACTTGCTCTTGTGGGTTGCAGTATTTGGGCAGTACTACATTACAGGCCCACAAACGCATACTGCAACACATGAGAGCAATTACCAATAATGACCCAACATATCCCATAGCGCGTCACTTTAAAGAAACACATGACAGTGATCTTAACCACCTCACATACTTTCTGATTGATTCTATTCCTGTTTCTAGACGTAGGGGTAACAGAGAAATTAAATTAAGACGTCTAGAAACTCAATAAATTATTGAATTAGACACAAAGACCCCCAATGGACATAATTCAAGTGAGGATTTTTACACATGGTTGTAACAAAATAGAGCCGCGATTCTCTAATCAGAACGGTACAATATTAGCTATTCCTTGCTTTTGAAGTTTATTTGAAAAATTGACTTAATAAATCATGTTTTTATTCAGTCTGCTGCCATAAGCATTTAAGCTATAATTTTGGTGTTTACATGGATTTTAACTTTATCTATTTTTTATTAATTAATTTTTTATTCGAAATATAGGAACAGTGGTTTTGTTCCTAGGTAGCACTTAATCTTTTTACACTTTATCAAGCACTTTAAATTCGCATAGAAGACAATAAAAACAAAAAAGAGGAAGAAAAAAACCCCAAAAAAACCAACAAGAAAAAAACAAATCTATACAATCATGTCAGCCGTATTATGTTGGGTAAAAGCAATGTGATCAGTATGTATTTTACAAATATTACGTAACATGTCTTTTTTCCCATTCTTAAAACATATGATTTTACTATAATATGTTTTAGAATATGTGTTTTCGTGATTTACCTGAAAAACACATTTTTTCTTAAAACCATTTTTATGTATTTTACATGAAAGCAGTTCTTAATATACTTAATTTATTCATTAGGCATTTTAATGGATTCAACCGAACAATGTAATTTTTAATATATATTTTTATATATTTTATTATGAATATATACATATATATATATATATATATATATATATTTATGGCTGACTTTGCACAAACATATATGATGTTCAAAAGTTATGATTGTAACTTGAAACAAAAAAAGTAAGAAAAATGCTGAGATAAATGTATTTTTTCTATGTTTATGTTGACGTATCACGTGTAAGGCACTGTGCACTTTAAATAAGGTACCTGGGCTCCTAACGCGCGTCATGTGATCAAGGCCGTGTTTGGCCGAAACGCGTCAGGGCGATTGTGGCGGGTGAGAAATAAAAATACCTGGATGCACATTAATTGGGTTTGTGTCCGTCTTTTCCCGAGTGAAGGGAAGCAGCGAAAACGGCATTCTGCTATATATATATATATATATATATATATATATATATATATATTTTGACTCCTGAGTTTGCGTATCCCCTTGCAGTCCGGAACAAAACAGGAGCGGACACCACTTTTGCTCGTGCAACAACGTTTTATTTACAGCTTTCCGCCATGACGGGTTTCGGCCTTCGCAGGCCTTGATCACATGACGCGACTACGAAACGCTTTCCCATTTTAAAGTGACATGTGCTGTGTGAACACTGAAGAAAGACTTGCGTCAAACTTCAGACTAATAGCAGCATTCTAATGATTACATGTATTTGATTTATAATTTCTTCTAATTCAATATCAGGCATTATTGCATTCAAAATTAAAATGCACAATACAGTCCATTTAATTTACAACATGTTACAATGATCTTACGGCAGCCATTGTCGTGTTTTCCACCATGCTGCTTTACTGCACAAATAACATTTTCCCATCAATTTGTATGTGGATAATACCAATCACGGTACTAAAGCTGCCAACTGTACCCCTCTGGGCTTGCTTTGCTGCTATTGTTAAAGTGCATAAAGTGACAAGTGCATAGTAAATACTGTACAAGGCTTTTTTCTCCAGCCTCAAACTTGTTTAAAACCGGAGCAGCATAATTTTGATTACCTACATTCGGTTTGTGCAATCATTTGATTTATGTGTTTAAAATCATCAGGTAAAATTGCCTTTTTTGATAAATAATACAGTACCTTTGATTGTAAACAATTTTATATTACAACAAGCCAAACTTAGCTGTATTCTTCACCTAGGTGCATTTCTACGCTCACCCGTTTTGTCATCAATTAGCATATGGGTGATTGTGTTTAACCAAAATGCTAAAGTTGCACACTTCTGCCCAAGTGGGCTGACATTGCTGCTGTTTACTAAAGTGCATATTTAAAGTGCTGGTGCTACTATGTGACTCTGCCCTACCCTGTGCCACCTACTATTAGAAAAGGAACTACCCGTTCCTGATTAAAAGAGAAAGAGAAAGAAAAGGAAAAGGGAGAGGTTCAGTGCATATGCTTAGTTGTGTGTGTCTAATGAGTGCTGGGTTACTGGAATTACATACAAGCATTCATATATCAGGGGGACTTATACATGTTTCTAATTTCCACTGGAAATATGTGAGTATTCCTATATATCTATGTGCCACTCATTAACTTGTTGTTGCTCTATAGGCATGTATATAGGTCCTTACACGCATTCAGCCCCTGTGGGCTTTTGGTATCAAGCTCCAATATGTAGTGGGTCTCTAATCGTCTCAATGTGGCCTCTCTGTTGCCACCTCGTATCATGTATGGGACTGAATCTACCACAAAGTATTTAAAATGGTCTAAGCTGTTACCATGCACCTCTTTAAAATGCTGTGCCACCGGATAAGTCGGGTCAGAGTTGGTGATTGCTCTTATGTGCTGGAGAATCCTCTTGTGAACTTGTAGCTTTGTACTGCCTACATATCGTAGTTCACAAGAGCACTCCAGCACATATACCGCGTGGTCAGTCTTACATGTTATGTGTTTCTGTATCTTGGTCGGCTGATCCTTGAACGGTGTGGGATATGTGGTCTTATTTGTACCGAACCTACATGCCCGGCACGACGTGCATCTTATAAATCCCTTCCTTTGTGTTAACCAGTTGGTCTTGGTTACTATTTCCGGGCTGCTACTGACTAGGGAGTTACTCATTGCAGTAGCTTTTCTAAATGTTATCGTAGGGTTTTTCGGTAGCCCATCTCCTATTACTGGATCACTTAAGATGATAGGCCAGTTTTTCTTAATAATGCCACATAAACTGCTCCTCTGTAAGTTATATGTAAGAATTTGTCTCGTGCCCTCCTGTTTCTGTATAGCCTGACCTTTGCCTGCGGGCCCCGATTTACTGTCTGATGTTTTAAATAGTAAATCAGCTCTACACAATTCACGTGATTTTCTCATTGCTGTGTTAATTGTGCTCCCTGAGTAGCCTCTCGCTAGGAATCGTTCTTTGCCTACCGCTTGTGCTTTGTTCAGATCTATTTCTCTACTGCATATTCTTCTCATCCTGAGCATTTCTCCATATGGGATGCTCTGTATGGTATGTTTAGGGTGGAAGCTAGACGCATGCAGGATGGTATTGCCAGCAGTTGGTTTACGATGTAACCTGGTTTCTATTCGTGCATTGGCTATGAAGACCTCCACATCTAAAAAACAAACTGACGTGTCACTAATATCTGATGTAAAATGTAGATTTATATTGTTTGCATTGATCCCAGAGATAAAATTCATAGCGCTTTCCTTGCTACCCCGCCAGATTACAAAAAGATCATCTATGTACCTTATCCATTTAACCACATGGTTATCTAGGACTTCTTTGTGGGTGGTTTTAAGAATCATTTCTTCCCACCACCCCATGTGGAGGCAGGCATAGCTTGGTGAAAAACTAGCCCCCATCGCCACGCCTCTGATTTGTTGGTATATTTGTTGCTGAAACATAAAGTAGTTGTTTTCTAAGCAAAATTTAGTCATGCTAACTAACATTTTATTATGCTGGTATAGACTGATACCTCTAGTGCCTAGATAGTGTTCCAGCGCCCTAATGCCATCCTTGTGATGTATACTAGTGTACAATACGGACACATCAAGAGTCATAAGTAAATAGTCCTTTTCCCATTTACAGTCATGGATGTGTCTCAAAAAGTCACTAGTATCCTGTACATAGGATGGTAGGGAGCGCACTTGTTCTTGTAGAAATGAATCAATATAGCGCGACGTATTTTCCAGAAGACTCTTTTGCGCTGAGATGATCAGTCTTCCCGGGGGCTTTGTAGCGTTTTTGTGTTCTTTTGGAATAAAGTAGATTACAGGCATCGTGGGGTGCTAATTTTTAAGAACTTGTATTCATCCTGGTTTATTAAACCAGCGCTTTTCCAGGCAAGTAGTTTCAAGTAAAACTCATTTCTGACACCATTGATGGTTTGGGTATTGCTCCTTTTGTAACAGTCACGATCATTCAGTTGTTGCATTGCTTCCTCTATATACAGTATCTTTGGCCATATTACTATATATCCGCCTTTGTCGGAATTTCTTATGACAATTTGTTCGTTGTCTTGTAGCTTCTTTATTAGTTGATGGTATTTGTTGTACTGAGGATTTTGAATTTTGCGAGATCTTTGTACTCAATTAAGTTTTTTTTATTTGCGCTGTTACATGTTCGTTGAATATATCGATTGCATCTCTCTGCATTATCGGCTGAAACGTAGATTTAGGTTTGAAGCCTGTATTGACGGTGTCACAGATGTTTATTTGTTGGTGTTCCAATGTCTCTTGAGTTGTTAATGGCGTGTCGTGTCCATCATGATCATTTTGTAAAGCCTGTAAATTACACAGTAACTGTGCATCTGATGCTGTCAAGATGTTAGGGCTTGTTATATTTGGTTCTTCTGTGGGCTGTACCTTATCACTCGATTTACGTAGAGTATGAAATTTCCTAAGTTTCAGATAAATTTGTAAATGTCTATTCGTGTCTGTGAATAGTTAAAATTGCTCTCTGGGCAAAATGATAGTCCCAGAGAGAGCAGTTGGATTTCCGCTTGATTAAGAGTGATGGGAGACAGGTTAATTATAGTGTTGATGTCTACAGCAGGGTAACTTACTTGCGTTTCCAATTTTTGTTGGCCACTCTTTTGTTGTTGTTTGTTCTTGTTTTCTCGTTTGCGGCGTTGCTTCCTTCTTTCTCGCCGCTTTGTGTTCCTCCTGTTTCTTGCCTGTAATTTTGAGTCCTGGGGCGTAGTGTCTGACGCCTGTCCTGGCGTAAAAAATCCAGTTCTTCCGCCAGTGTCAGTTTGGGTCTTTGTTGGCCTGTTGCGCCCCTGTTTTGTTCAGTGTCCGATCCGCTTTCGACAGCTGAACTTAGGTCTGATGCCGATGTTGTGGCCGGTGTATCCCTGCCAGTAACGCCCTGGCCCCTGTCTCCCATGCCAAACCGAACAGTCTTTTTGGAGGCTTTGAGCGAGTCATATTTTTTGGAAAACGTGAATACCTGCCCGCTTTCATAGTCCTGTTTGTCCCTCTGGAATTTGAACGCCTTTCTTTTCTTGATTATTTCCTCTTCTCTTTGGAGTCTGACTAGCATCTCATCTCTGTATTTGGTGGTTGCCTCAGTCTGTTCGATTTTGTCAATTTGCTCAATCATTTCTTCTATCTGTTTCTGTAGCTCAAGCCAATCTATTTCTGCATATTTTTACCAATATTTCAACTAATTTCCTTGATGAATCCAGGTTACATTCAGCCCATTCACGTAACATATTGGGGTTGGGATTTTCAAAGCTGGGCGCGATCATTACTCTGAGTCCACGAGGGATTCTGCCCACCTCCAAGTATCTAGACAAGGACTTATGCTCCCACCACTTGGCTTGCTCGTGTTTCATCATCTTTTCCAGTTTCTTAAACATGTCCCTTATATTAGACGTTCCCCAAGTGGAGAGACTACTGCTCACTTGTGCTTGCGTGTCAGTCCTGAGGGAATCACTAAACATTTCATCTGCAACAGCCTCCCTGCTTCGTAGCGCGTCGGCGGACATTTTGTCTGGCTGTTAATTAACTCTACGTTACGGTAGTTGACTTCTAGCAACAACCCGTTTTTTGCACACCTCCAACCAGACACTTGTAGATCTCCTACCTTCTGCAAATTTGTTGATTCCTCGTGGGTCCTTCGACTCGGGTTTCACCAACTCCTCACTGTCAGTGGATGTTTCTTTCGGTCGGGGGCTGCCGCGGCTTTCTCCTCCACGGAGACGTTTCAAAGAGTTTTCCGACGCAGTCGGATCCGGCTTCCTGCCGCTCTGCCCAATCCAGGAGGGGTCCGCTGTTTCCAAGGAAGCCGCCTTGGAAAAATATAGCTTGACTCCTGAGTTTGCGTCCTTGCAGTCCGGAACAAAACAGGAGCGGACACCACTTTTGCTCGTGCAACAAAGTTTTATTTACAGCTTTCCGCCATGGCGCGTTTCGGCCTCCGCAGGTCTTGATCACATGTCACGACTACGAAACGCTTTCCCATTTTAAAGTGACATGTGCTGTGTGAAGACTGAAGAAAGACTTGCATCAAACTTCAGACCAATAGCAGCATTTTAATGATTATATGTATTTGATTTATCATTTCTTCTAATTCGCCTATTTCAATATCAGGCATTATTGCATTCAAAATTAAAATGCACAATACAGTCTATTTAATTTACAACATGTTACAATGATCTTACGGCAGCCATTGTCGTGTTTTCCACCATGCTGCTTTACTGCACAAATAACATTTTCCCATCAATTCGTATGTGGATAATACCAATCACGGTACTAAAGCTGCCAACTGTTGCCCCTCTGGGCTTGCTTTGCTGCTATTGTTAAAGTGCATAAAGTGACAAGTGCATAGTAAATACTGTACAAGGAATATTTTTCCCCAGCCTCAAACTTGTTTAAAACCGGAGCAGCATAATATTGATTACCTACATTCGGTTTGTGCAATCATTTGATTTATGTGTTTAAAATCATCAGGTAAAATTGCCGTTTTTAATAAATAATACAGTACCTTTGATTGTAAACAATTTTATATGACAACAAGCCAAACTTAGCTGTATTCTTCACCTAGGTGCATTTCTACGCACACCCGTTTTGTCATCAATTAGCATATGGGTGATTGTGTTTAACCAAAATGCTAAAGTTGCACACTTCTGCCCAAGTGGGCTGACATTGCTGCTGTTTACTAAAGTGCATATTTAAAGTGCTGGTGCTACTATGTGACTCTGCCCTACCCTGTGCCACCTACTATTAGAAAAGGAACTACCTGTTCCTGATTAAAAGAGAAAGGAAAAGGGAGAGGTTCGGTGCATATGCTTAGTTGAGAGAGTAAATCCTTGCTGAGGAATCCACTGAGTACTGTGACTTAATATATATATATATATATATATTCACTGAAAAAACCATAGGTTTTAGGGACAGTTATAGTTAGTTGGACATTGCACTCGTACAAAACCCGTGAAATTCCCCCGTTATAGTTAGTTCAGCTAACTATAACTTGCGCCCGCAATGCACTGCTGATGACGTCACATATTACATCACTCATGACATGGTCAGTGACATCACTGATGACATCACTGATGACATCTCAAATGACATCACTGATGACATCATCCAGTGACTGTGTGTTTCTGTAAAGTTTAAATATTTTTTATATATATAGGGAAAGGCGTATTGAAGAATGAGTGGGTGTATAAGTGTCTGTATGGATGATTTAGTAGGTGCGTGACTAATTCTATAAGTGAGTGATTAAACGTATCTTACTGAATGCATGGGTTAGTGACTAAACTGGGTGAATGTCTATCTGTCTGTTGCTGTGTAAGTGGCTGCATGGGTTTGTGAATAGCTACATGAGTGTCTATAAGAGTTATTGATTTGTTGTCTGAGTATCTGTATGGGTGCCTGAGTGTTTGTGTGGATGGGGTGTGTGCGACTGTGCATAGATGTGTGAGTGGGTGATTCACTGGGTGGATGGTTTCAAGAGTGCATCTGTGATAGACTGTATGGGTGGGTAAGTGTGTGTAAGAGTGTGTTAGTGAGTGAATGTATGTCCCAGTGGTACATGTGTGAGTAACTACATATGTGAAAGGCAGTATATATGTGTGTTGGAGTATATAAATAGCTATAAGCGAGAGTGAGTGATTGTGATAGTGGCTGTATGGATGAGTGTGTGCTTGTATCAGTGATTGTATAAGAGCGTAACAATGTGCTAGTATTTGTATGATTAAGTGAGCTGGTGTGTGTATAACTGTATAGGTGAGTAAATGGCAGTGTGTTTAATTATTTGCATGACTGACTAGGTGTGTGAGTACCTCTATGGATGAGTGGCGGTGTTTGAGTGTCTATATAGGAGTAAGAATGCATATGATAGTCCTGTATTGAGTGACCATAAGTATGAGTGACTGTACGGGTGAGTGAGTGGGTGTGTGTGTGTAGACCTAAGAATCAGTGAGTGGGTATGTAGTTATTGGTGTTGGAGTGTCTATGGTTTTGCGAATGGCAGTCTGTAATTTAGATTGGGTGTATCAAAGGTTATATTAGGGTGTGAAGAGCTGCATCAGATTATCACGTGGATGATGTCATCAGTGATGTCATTTGAGATGTCATCAGTGATGTCACTGACCATGTCATGAGTGATGTAATATGTGACGTCATCAGCAGTGCATTGCGGGGGCGCGAGTTATAGTTAGCTGAACTAACTATAACGGGGGAATTTCACGGGTTTTGTACGAGTGCAATGTCCAACTAACTATAACTGTCCCTAAAACCTATGGTTTTTTCAGTGAATTTCAAAGGTTTTTTAAATGCTAATTTGTAACTAGAACGTCCCTAAAACCTATGGTTTTTTCAGTGAATTTCAAAGGTTTTTTAAATGCTAATTTGTAACTATAACATGTCTGAAACCTACGGTTTTTTCAGTGAATTTCAAAGGTTTTGTAAATGACAATTTTTAAATGTATTAATTGTTATATACATTTTTTTCATACTGATTTCGAAATTTTTTAGAAAACATTTTTTTTACATATTTTATTTTTAAATTACATTGTAATTATATTATACATTACAAAAATACTTTCTCAGAATGAATTACTTTAGTTTAAATACTTTGCACATAGGCAATAGACTTTTAAGTACAGTAGTTACAGTTGTTGCAATGGGCAACACATTTTCAAACACAATGCAACATTCAGCTCAACGTGAATTTCTAGTTAAATGCAATTAGTTACTTTATGGATTACTTTTCTAACCACAGGACTGGATCCTAGATTCAGTCCTGGGACATCTCCTGTAAACAGTTGAGTAAAAGCGTTTTGGTTACAGTCGTGATTTTTAAGGAATATTATTGTACTTTAAAAGTTGACACTTAGAAACTTTTTCTCATAGAATGACCAATGTTATCCTATGGAAGGAAATTCACTTAGGAGGTAAAAACTGTTATCGTTACTTTTTGTTACTCATTGTTGGATCCTGGATCCAGCACTGGTGCATCTCCTGTAAACAGTTGAAAGAATGCGTTTAAGTCATACAGGCGATTTTTAAGGAATATTTGTAGTTTGTGAAAATCGACACTTTGAAACTTTTCTGCTGAAAACCAGACAAAGGATTCCTATGGAGAAAATATAAGTTACTGGTAAGTACGGTTAAAATTACTTTTCAGGGTCAGTGCTGGGCTAAAAGATGCAGCACTGGGTTCTCTCCTGATAACAGGTGAGTAAATTGGAATTCGTACTTTGGTTGATTTTAGAGGAATATTATAAAGTTCCAAAACTCCACACTTAGAAGAATTTCCAAGTGAAACCAGTCAATGTTAGCCTATGAAGGAAATTCAAGTTACCGGGAAGTACGGTTAAAATTAATTTTGAGGATCAGTACTGGGCTGAAAGATGCAGCACTGAGGTCTCTCCTGATAACAGGTGAGTAAATCAGAATTCGGATTTCGGCTGATTTTAGAGGAATATTTTAAAGTTCCAAAAATCAACACTTAGAATCTTTTTCAGCAAAAAGCAGGCAATGATATCCTATGGAAGGAAATTCAAGTTACCGGTAAGTACGGTTAAAATTACTTTTGAGGATCAGTACTGGGCTGAAACATGCAGCACTGAGGTCTCTCCTGATAACAGGTGAGTAAATCGGAATTCGTATTTCAGCTGATTTTAGAGGAATATTTTAAAGTTCCAAAACTCCACACTTAGAAGAATTTCCAAGTGAAACCAGTCAATGTTAGCCTATGGAAGGAAATTCAAGTTACTGGTAAGTACGGTTAAAATTACTTTTCAGGACCAGTACTGGGCTGAAAGATGCAGCACTGAGGTCTCTCCTGATAACAGGTGAGTAAATCAGAATTCGGATTTCGGCTGAT
This sequence comes from Calotriton arnoldi, assembly GCA_963921515.1. NCBI lineage: Eukaryota > Metazoa > Chordata > Amphibia > Caudata > Salamandridae > Calotriton > Calotriton arnoldi. The sequence goes on along the minus strand of CAWUFW010000203.1, from coordinate 2,772,654 downwards.
TTTAGAGGAATATTTGTATGTTCCAAAACTCCACACTTAGAAGAATTTCCAAGTGAAACCAGTCAATGTTAGCCTATGAAGGAAATTCAAGTTACCGGTAAGTACGGTTAAAATTACTTTTCAGGATCAGTACTGGGCTGAAAGATGCAGCACTGAGGTCTCTCCTGATAACAGGTGAGTAAATCGGAATTCGTATTTCGGCTGATTTTAGAGGAATATTTGCACAATGGTGAAGGGAGGGGCGGGGCCTGAGGTGACATCTGTGCAAACGCGCCCCCGTGGCGCGTTTTAAGTTGGGGGATTAAGTCCCCTTGAATCCTGAGGGTCCCTAGGGGCCAACTAGCCCACCAGGAACCTCCAATATGCGCCAGGGGCTGCGTTGCAGAGACGTGTAGAGAGGCCACACCCCTTTTACACCTCTCTGCAACGCAGCTCTGTGGCGCTTTCTGGATGTACCTGTTGGGCTAGTTGGCCCCAGGGACCCTCAGGATTGAAGGGGATTTAATTCCCCATCTTAAAACGCGCCACGGGGCCTGTTTGCACACATGTCACCTGAAGCCCCGCCCCTCCCTTCACCACTGTGCAAACGCGCCCGTGGCGCGTTTTAAGTTGGGGGATTAAGTCCCCTTGAATCCTGAGGGTCCCCGGAGTCCAACTAGCCCACCATATACCTCCAAAAGCGCCACAGAGCTGCGTTGCAGAGAGGTGTAAAAGGGGTGTGGCCTCTCTACACGTCTCTGCAAGGCAGCCCCTGGCGCATACTGGAGGTTCCTGGTGGGCTAGTTGGCCCCCAGGGACCCCCAGTATTCAAGGGGAATTTGTTCCCCCTCTGCAAACGCGCCAGGGGCGCGTTTGCAGAGTGGTGAAGGAAGGGGCGGGGCCTGCGAGCCCGATTTTTTTTTTTTTTGTCCCCTGAAGGGGGGCTGTGTGGCCCCCTTCCTTTTTCTCTTTTTGGGCCCTGGGGACCCCATCCCCCAGGGCCTTACCCCTCTTTTAAATTTTTTTTTTTTTTTTTAAACGGGAAGGGGGCCGCGTGGCCCCCTTCCCTGGGCCTGTATTGGCCCCGGGGACCCCATCCCCGGGGCATGGCCTCTATATTTATTATTTTGAGGGGGCAGCGTGGCCCCCTCCTCTGGCCATTTTAAGGCCCCGGGGACCCCATCCCCGGGGCCGGCCTTTCCATTTAAAAAAAAAAAAAAAAAATCTCTTTTTGGGGAGGGGCCGCGTGGCTCCCCTCCCGGGCCACTACTTGCCCCGGGGACCCCATCCCCGGGGCTGGCCCTCTCCGTTGGGGACTGTGGGGGTCCCCAATCCCCCACAGTCCCGCCGGCTCCCCACGTCCCTTGGGAGCCGGCATTGCTGTTCCACATGGGGAGCAGCTGACATGCTGCTCCCCATGTGGAAAAGCAATCGCTTTGGATATTGGAAGAGAGAGCAGGTTTCCCTGCTCTCTTCCAATATCCAAGCAGTTTGCTATGGCAGGACGGGAGCCGCGAGGCTCCCGTCCTGCCATAGCAAACTACAGTGTCCCGGGGTAGGCACCCCGGGACACTGCAGGAGCCGGCCCTGGGGGTGGTGGTCCCCAGGGCCATCAAGGGCTCCAGGAGGGGGGCCGCGCGGCCCCCCTCCCATTCAGTACACAGCCCCGGGGAGGTGGTGGTCCCCAGGTCTCTGGGGGTCCGTAACGGACCCCCATATTAAAATGTTTAGTGCCCCGGGAGGTGGCGGTCCCGGGGCGTGTGGGGGGCTGGAGCCCCCCACACTGGTTTTCTTTTAATTAAAAAAAGCCCCGGGAGGTGGTGGTCCCCGGGGCTGCGGGAGGGCTCAGAGCCCTCCCGCACCATTTTTCAAAAAGCCCCGGGGGTGGCGGTCCCCGGGGCTTGGGGGCCCTTTGAGGCCCCCACACATTAAATAATCCCCCCACCCCACCATGCCCCCGGGACTTGGGCCACCCGGGGGCCAATTAACATCGAAGCGCGGGAGACCGCGCTTCGATTTCTTTCGGCAGGATTCGCGCACCCTGAGCGCATCCTGCCGATTTTTTAAAAATTTTTTATTTTTTTGCCCAGGGGGTCCTTGTGGGACCCCTGAGCAAACCTAGGGGTCAGGGTGTTTCTACCCTGCCCCCTTTGTGCGCTTTGCGCACTTGTTTCTGTCCCTCGGTTCTACCGAGGGACAAAATGGCTGCCAACATTTCCTGAATCGAATGTTGACAGCCAGCTGACAGCCAATTAACATGCAGCTCGTGATCGGGACGGTGCGCGCAGGGTGCGCTGAGGGTACGCGGACCCTACTCGGCCATAGATATCACTAACTTTTTACTTTTCATTTTCTCAGCAACTACTGAACGGATTTACACCATTTAACAAAAGGGTTCTTTCTGAACCAAGAACTACCTCTTTGCCAAATTTGGTGTAATTCCGTTCAGCAGTTCGGGCTGTAGCCGTGTCTAAAGTTTCCTATGGAAAAGTGCATGGGGAAAACGCGTTTTGGGACCCCCTTTTTCTCGGCCCCCGCTTGACGAATCCCCCGAGACTTTCAGGGTAGGAGCGGACCGGAGCGGGCCACAAAGTTTGAAAATTTCGCGAAGATACGTCAACCGGCAAGAGAGTTATTTCAAATAGAATGTCGCGGATTTCCTATGGATAATAGGTTGTAACTATAACTATCTACTGGCGACCGCCAGTAGATAATATATATATATATATATATATATATACACACACATTTCGTGGGAGACTTTACTTTTGTGACTTATTTTTTATCCACAAATTAAGGAACTGAAGTCTCTGTCGTATCTGAAGCTTGGAGTTGCATGCTACTACTGGGGTGTTGACATTTACTACAGAAGAACAGATCATCCTGTAGAGTTGTAGAGTTTTAGTGTAGAGTTTCAGAAAAACTGTTGCTTTGAGTTATATTTGGTCACATTTAGTGCCACAATGTGTGCATCTCATACTTTTTGATTAACACCTCCACAACCATTTTTAACTGGTATAGGAGATCCACCTATTAAGTGGAATGAATGGAAACAGTATTTTTGTAACAATTATATTGATACAATTGAAGACGAACAGTTGTCAAAAGTGGAAAAAAAGAAAATCCTTTTACATTCATTGGGTCAACAAGGGATCACTGTGTATAATACTATGGAAAAGAAACTAAGTCTCAGTAGTCAAACTGATGTATTTCAAAATGCTTTGGAGGATTTAGATAAATATTATCTACATTAGAGTGTATAGCTATTCACAGACACAATTTCTTCAATAGGTAGCAAGGGAAAGTTGAACCAATTGAAGAATATGTGTCTGCTTTGAAGAGATTGGCTATAGGTTTGGATCCTTACATGATGAGTTGATCAGAGATCAGATCATCATGCATGTTAATAATGATCATATCCAGGAACGTTTATGGTGAGGCTTCGCATGCTGATTCGGTTTCAGTTGTAAAAAAAGCTGAGATTTCTAACAAATGTGCCAAAGCAAAGGAAGTGAGTTCTAAAACAGAAGGGAAGGAAATTATATGTAAGGTTAGATCAAAAAAGGAGACTCATTTTATGGAACCAATCTTTTATTCATTTTAAACGACAATCTTGCCGCATTTGTATTACACAGCTGTATGCCTACAACCATAGAGGCCGGCAGCTAAGTCACAGACACAATGCATAAACACAGCTTTTGCCTACAACCCGGGGGCCGGCAGCGTAGTAGTTTGTATGTACCAACTTGACAACAGGAACAAAAGGAGATACAAATGTCTACAAACAAAAAGAAAAATCCCTCCCTCCCTCCCAAAGCCAAAAAGAAAAGGGGGCATCTGCACCGGCACACATTCTACGTAATGCGGAAGCAATTCTCTATCCTATTAAACCGTAACTCACACCCCACCCCTTATTTTGTGGGATGTTACTGCGTCATACTCTGCAGGAAGCAAGTGTAGTATTTGGAGATATTTGGGGCATATTACCTCTCTGAATTCTTTGGACAATATGCATATAAACGGGGCCCATAACTCTGCATATTTCTCCCCTTTGTGCTCCTGAATCAATGAAAGGCGTTCCATGGCCAGGGTTAACCAAAGTCGATGTAGCCATGCCGTATGGTCAGGAACATTCGCTGTGCCCCAGTGTGCCAAAAGTGTCTGCCGAGCTGCCAGTAAGGCAAGCGCTATCTGCCTACCCCGCAGGGAACGCAGGGGAAATGTCATTGCGTTTGAGAGACCCAGCAAAGTATACGCCGGAAACCGCTGGATTTCTGTGTCAAAGGCATTGTCTATGTCATTCAGCACTCCTTCCCAAAAGCGTTCAAAACGCGGGCAATGCCAAAGCAGATGTGCAAGGGAGCCAGTGAGACCGCATCCTCGCCAGCACTCTTCGGTGTGATTTTTGTCCCAGCTATGTATACGTGCCGGTGTGAGATACCAGTATGACGTGACTTTGAAAGCCGATTCGGTGCCAGCAGTACTGTGAGCTGTGTGGTGTGCCCTATAATGGATATTGTCCCATTCTTTGTCCGTCAAGGCTCTACCTAATCCCTCCTCCCACCGAAGTTGTCCTTTCATCCGCCCCCCTCCCTGTCCTGTGGCCAACATGGTGTACAGGTCTGAGATAATGTGCTTATCATTCATTTTGCTAACCAGCCATTTCTCGAATGGAGTAAGCCGTCGGGAAGCTTGTTCTATGTATGATAAGGAGGTTACCCAATGCCGGAGTTGGAGATAGTGGAATTCATCGGCTTTAGGCAAATCGTAGTCGTGTCTTAACTACTCGTACAGGATGATACCCTGGCTATCAAACAGCGAACCAATCCGCTTACACCCCGCCTCTCTCCATCTCTGGAACACCTTGGATTTACAGCCCGGCGGGAATTCTAGGTTGTCAACAATGGGGGACATTGGGGAAGGAAAAGTCGTCAGCCCTTGTCTGAGCGCCACTGTGTCCCACACCTTCATCGTGGCTGCAGTGACTGGTGACGAGTAGAGACCCCAGGCCCTCAATTTGCGCGGTAGCCAGGCCTCTCTCCAGATGTTAATCACGGCGACTGCCTGGTCCATGAAGGTCCAGTGCTTTTCGGAGAGTGGTCGATTCCACTCCACAATATATCTAAGGTGAGAGGCCTGTAGGTATCTCTGTAATACAGGGAGAGCTGCGCCTCCCTCCTGCTTGGGCTTTGTTATTTGAGAAAACTGCAAGCGTGTCTTTTTCCCTCCAGAGACAAATTTGTTGATCGCCAACTGGCGGGAGCGCAGTACCTTCGAGGGGGGGAACCAACGGTAGAAGCTGGAAAATATATAGGATTCGCTGCAACACCGTCATTTTAACCGCTGCGATGCGCCCAAACCAGGCCAGTTTTAGCCTCTCCCACCCAGCCAGGGCTTTCGTCGTCTGCTCTAACAGTGCAGAATAGTTTAGCTCCAGCGTCCTTGAAATCGTCGGGGCGAGAAGAATACCCAGATATGTTATTGGCTGTGAAGCCCATTGTAGGGGGAATCTCTCCCGCAGCGACTCCTCCTGTTCTGACGGAGTAGTGAGGTTGAGCACCTGAGATTTGCTCAGGTTAACCTTAAACCCTAAAAGGGTCCCGAAACATTCTAGCTCGTCCAAGAGGGCCGGGAGGGAGGTGAGAGGGTCCGTTAACGACAAAATCACATCGTCTGCGTAAAGGCTTATTTTATGAATGTCTCCTCCAAAGCGCAGCCCTTTGATTTGAGGGTGGTCCCTGATCCTCTGGGCCAAGGGCTCCATATACAGGGCAAAGAGGAGAGGGTGACAGCGGACACCCCTGCCTCGTGCCTCGTGCTATTGGAAAGGATGAGGAGGACGTTCCATTAACTATAACAAAAGCACGAGGTGTCTGGCATATACACCGGATCCACTTCATGAATCGCTCCCCAAAACCAAAGCGACGCAAAGTATCAAACCGGTACCTCCACCGCACCCTGTCAAACGCCTTTTCCGCGTCTATTGACAGGAAGAGGGCTTCCCTCCCAGAGCGGCGCACGCTGTCTATAAGACGTATTGTCTCCACCTTGCCTAGTGGGGATAAACCCTGCCTGGTCCGGTTCTATCAGCCCCGCCATCATCTGACCCAAACGGGCAGCCAACACCCCCGTAAATAGCTTCACGTCTAGGTTAAGTAGTGAGATTGGGCGATACGATCCGCACAGACTGGGGTCCTTGTGAGGCTTGAGGATCACGGAGATCGCTGCTTCCGCCATGGAGTCAGAGATCGTGCCACTATACAGAAAGGAGTTTAACAGCCTCGTGAGGAGAGGGACCAGTTCAACACAGAAGGTCTTGTAGAATAAGGCTGGGTATCCGTCAGGGCCCGGGGCCTTGTTTAACTTCAGCCGAGCAATGGCCGATATGACTTCTTCTGGGCGGATGGGCTCGTCCAATTGACTCGCCTGAGCTTTGGGAAGAGGAGTGAGATTGCACGTTTTGAGGTATTCACTCATGGCCGACTGCCCGGTGTCGTCTTCGGTGTATAAGGATTGATAAAACCGTTTAAATGCGTCTGCTATCTGACTATCTGCGTAGACCTCCCCCCTCGACGACGTCTTTATCATAGTTATCGCCTCTGCCAGCGTTCGAGCCCTCAACCGATGAGCAAGCATCCTCCCACATTTGTCGCTGCTTAAGTAAAACTTAAACGCAGTAGCACGTACTCCGCCCTGTCCAAGTCAAGGCGCTTTAATATGAGCCTTTTCCTTTCCAACTCCCGCCATACCCTCGGTGCTCCTGTGCGTTTATGTACCGCTTCCAACTCCCCCACCTCCTGTGTGATGCTCTGTCTCATTTCTCTGCGCTTCCTATTCTCTGCAGAGGATATAGCCGTGAACTCCCCCGTATCACCAGTTTCAGGGCCTCCCAAATTGCAGCTAACGGGGTATCTGCTCTATCGTTATGTTTTATATATTCCACGATTTTCCCCCTGATCTCTGCCACGTGTGCTGTGCTTGTAACAAGCCCTCCTGCATGCGCCATTGTCATAAGGTTTCTGCACATACAGAGCTATGCACAGGATAATAGGACCTCGGAATATAGTGGTGAGCCAACCATAAACCTTAGCACCCAAAACCCCAACCCAACTAGCCTTAGCGTCCCATTAGCACCAATGTACCAATGCTTAGACAACCCAGAACACGGTATCTCTCTCTCTCAGGACTCGCAGAGGCAAGAACACTCTTTCGTCACATTCGTACCTGTCCACAACATGCGTATGAAGAGACACTGTATAGGTTAAAATGTTTATTTCAACTTACGTGCTCTAAGATACAGTACACGTGTCAGTACTAGTAGCATAATACATAATAACAATATAATCAGCATAGTTACTACTCCATAAAATACGAACGGGGAAAGCATCTCATAAAGCAGTGGATATATGTCTAACTAACATTACCACCCTCCCCGTGCTGGAAGCCAGTTTATTATAATAATAGAAGACCTTTGGGCTTTGACTAGCGAACCCCCATACCTCAGTCCCTTGATGCAAGACTACATCAGCAAACAATCACAGCTCCTCTCACTGGAAAAGTCGTCTCCAAGTGCTATCTTAGAGCAAGCGATCGCATTATTAAAAGCACACTAATTTCTCAATGGCAGCTGTACATGTGTTATGTCTAGGTGCGAGGGACGGGCCAAATCAGTATGAACCAGGGAGTTGTTATTCGACCTTGTAACTGTTGTTCAGACTGAGCCCAAAAGGGAACAGGAGAAAAGGTGAGAAACAGAATATGCAGACTGTTGTAGAATAACTTGGCAATAACAGAGGGCGACAGGACAACATCCAATAATAACGTGCGCAAGAGTCATCATGGCAGCCAGGCCTGCGGTAACGTAGCCAGACCGGCCAGGAGGCCATGAGCCACAAGACACCCTCCCCTGGACAGTCCATCGGCCACAACGAAAATGAAGACAGAGTTCCAAACACCTGAGCAGAATAGAGGCGGTCTACTAACAACTAACGGCAAGTCAATCAATCCAAAAATGTGAAAGAGCAGAAAAATGCTATACCGTCCAGAAGGACATCATTGGAATCGTCAAAAACGTAGACGCCATCCAGTCCAATAGGTCAAAGCTGCAGGAATGGTCTTCAGAGTATGGAGCATCCAAAAGCAATGCGGGACAGCTTGCGTGATATTCAATATAACTTTGTTGTAGGAGATTCTGAGCAGCCGCCCAGATATCCCATTGTGCCAAAATCCCCAGTGCAGCCGCACGCATCATAAAACCAGCAGCGGAACAGTCCCGTTCATGGGCCTCTAAGGGACCCACCAACCGAACAAAATCCGGTACCGACAATGACGAATTGGAGAGGCAATAATCCATGGTCCATGTAAACAGACATCGGATGCAAGACATCACAGGTTGCACGCAAGTGAAATACGCAAAGCGAAAGGAAAGGGTGTAGGACACACTGATAGTTGCCAAGGGCAGAACATCGAAGCCAACCAGAGTGGCTCACGGAGCAGCTGGAGGCGTTCGGGATCGAGAAGGGCCCAGTGGAGTGCAGCCATTGCGCAGAAAACAGACCAACAGCAAGACACCGGCCGCCAAAGCGAGGATTAATGGAAATCCACCAAAGACGCTAGAAAAAATGGAATGAATGAATGCCGGTATCACACCGAAAACAGTTTGAAAGGTGAACACGAGGCCAGACCCCACAACCTTAAAAAAGTGCACCAGACCCTCGGTGTTTGATGCGTTAAAAATACGATGAATTAACTCCCCAAAATGTTGGGGGAGGTCAGTGTTCAAAAGGGCCTGTATTTCACTGTGGGTGCTCGCCACCTGGAGAACGAATGTCTCCCGGGCGGATGTGAGCATAACCTCCTCATTCAATAATAGGGCCTTTATTCTGCTCAACTTATTGAAATCTGCCTCCATGGTAGGAATGGAAGGCCAAATAGAGCTATCAACGATGTCGTGAGGGGGAGGAAAAAGCACATTCTTGCAGCAGACAACTCTGTGCGAGACTGTAACAATATACGGAATGCCGGCCTGCAGGCCACAACAATTTTCGTTATTTAAAAGCAAATAGCTACCGTTGGTAAGCAAAGTAAAAGTAGGAGAAATAGCAGGAGCAGGAATACCCTTCAGGACACATGCAAGATTTGGAACTGAAACGCTACAAGCCCCGTGCAATTTAATATGTTTACAAATAAGCGAATGACCCACAGTTGAATCACAAGACTCCCCGTGAGAAATACTTCCTTGCCATCTCTAAGGCATTTATACATGAAAGGCAAGGACCAAAGTTCATGCAGGAAAGCACCACCCAAAGGCTGGAAACGGCCCACAGGATAATGCTTCATGCACGAACTGAACTCAAATAGGGAAAAAGGTAAAGCTATAACCCCATGAACTAGCCATACCGCAGAATCTAGTTCTGCTACTGAGAACGGTAAAGGATCCACTTTTTCAATATGTAACAAAGTGTAAGATGCATCTTTCATGGACATGAACTGCTGTTTGTTAGTCAAATTAAAAGGCAGAAAGAGGGCAGTGGTGTTTAACAAATTCCAAGGAACTTTACCCAACTTAAGAGTTTGCAAAGTCCATGCAAACTGCATCACTGAGCGCAACTGATTCTGACCATGATACAACATAGAGACATCATCTTGTACAATATCAACAACAGAGGATACAATATTGTCTAATGTGTAAATGCGGGAAGACAGGGTATTTATACTATTGTCAACAACAGCAAGCACCTTTTCCAAATTTGCTTGGTCTATTTCTCTAAGACGGGAAGCAGCTTCCATTTGTGACAGCTTCCAGAGCTCATTATACGCTTCATAAATGAATCTCTTCGGTCGGGGACCACGAGGTCCCAAGATAAAGTCAGATAAGTCAATAGTGCCTGATAGGAGGGATAAATGGTTCTTAACAGAGTCTAAGGACGAATGTTGTAACCATTGTTTACATAATTTACCAACTGAATACGTGGTCACAGTACGAGTTTAAGTAAATCTTGGATCAGGCTTGTCCTGTATGTAGCCAGGAACTGTGCCATGAAAACGCAGTTGGCATGCATTAGATGATATGGGCCATGCCAACCAGGGTGACTGTATCAGTGCAGAAACGTTAAAGGAATTATTCTGAAACTGAGCCTGTAACGCCATAAGGGACATATTAAAATGCAAACTATCATTTGGCAGACTCGACAAGGATGGGATGGTTGGCGCATTTAGTTGTTTAACGGTAGCCAACCCCCAACACGTGGTCTGATAAATGGAAGCATTTAGAAATAGAATTTGGGCTGGGATAAGGCAAGCACGGTGCAAGGCCTCAGTGCCTTGCACCTGCCATGGCTTCGAACCCCACTGTGTCTTTCCAATATTCATAACCACCCACTGCCAAGGCGCTCAAAAAGGAACCCGAATATAATAATTTAGTATGGGTCAACATTATTTTCTGAGTCAATGGAGTTTTTAATTTAAAATAATATGACCCAGGGTTCGATCGATTAAAATCAGTAAAATAGGTGAATTTATTTCGAAGAGTTTGGGAACTACCTGGTACGGGGTTTGGGCAGTGTTCCCATTGGGTGTAAGTAGCAGGGCTACGTAGTGCACTTGGCTTGTGGAGAAAATGATTTCCCCAATGTTGGTAACAATACAAATCGGCATAATTTGCAGAATTCATATACAAGTCTTCAGCATTAAAAGAGGCATAATATTTTAAATCAGCAAACAATGCTTCAACTGCATGCACATCCCAATCATCAGAATGAATATTACTTTTTACTACATCACCCATCGAGACTCGAAGTACATTTGGTACATTAATAATTTCTGTCGGACCATGTATTTGAAAGTTTACCGCATCCCATACTATGCCATCAGCAACTGGAAACGCTGAAATGTTCACAAATGTGTGGTCACGCTTCATGATGTGTGAAGAGGAATGTGGAGCCAAAGTTCCAGCAACACTGTTCACAGCAGAGCGTTCAGGTAAATAGTGACCATTGATGAGTAGAAAGAACACTGTGACAAAGCCAATGGACATGAACAAAAAAACCAAGAAAAGTACCATCCAAATGTATGTCCAAGGTGGGATCAAAAAATTGTCTCTAAACCACGATACAAAAAGACTAAACTTGGACGGGACTTGTGATGAATTGGATTCTGAGTCAAAAGAATAACGTGTCGGGCTCAGTGGCGTTGTTGGTTGGTGTGCCACCGACTCTGTGGCGGGATAAGTATATTCGTCCTCGTCTATGCAGGGTGATGCAGGGGGTTCAAATACATTTTCAGGCAAATCAACCATCTCCATGGTAACATCAGTGACTGTTCGTGCAGGCGTACCTCGAACGCTTGTCCGATTAAATGGCAGGACAAGAGACCGCTGGTGTGACACTATTTAGGATCGGCCAGATGTTGTAGCTTGACATTTTCCACTGAGATGTATCTGTTTTCCTTGCGACCGGGAAGCGGTGGTAAGATGACTGTACGTGTTCCCTTCAAGCCCAGCACTGGAACCGGTGCACGAAAAGAGGGGCCGAATTCTTTTTTGTTCTCCACCTTCTCTCGTACCAGGTCGCCAATCTTCGGAAGCCAGCCGGCAACTGGAATCTGCAAAGCAGGGTCTGTGGCTGAAGGCAAATGTGCAATTGCTAGTTTGTCTCGGGCTTCTTGTAAGTCCTGTAACATAGTAGAATGATTATCTACATCAAACTTGGCGGATTGCGCCGCCATGTCTAGACCATCAAGGTCAGGCACAAACATTCGTATGCCAAAGAGCATTTCGTAAGGGGTCCGCCCACCCAGAGGCCTTCTAGGGAGATTATTAAGTGCACGTTGAACAGTATACAAGTGGGCCAGCCAGTTCCTGCCAGTACCTATAACTCTAGCTGTCAAGGATTGCTTTAAGTCACGGTTCATTCGTTCAACGATAGAGTTGCCCTCAGGCCTATACGGAGACGAAAATTTCACCCGCACCCCTAAGGAGCCCATTGCGTCCTTGTAAGCCTTAGAGGCAAACGCCGGACCTTGGTCAGAATGGAAGGTGCCGCATGCAAAAATTCCCACAAAGACTCGCAAATCCCTAATGACATTTCGTGCGTCAGCACTCCGTTGTGGCCAGACCCAGATGAACCGTGTGCACGAGTCCACTGCCACTAAGATATATTTATAGGCAGTGTCTGAAGAAAATGGACCGCAGTGATCCAAGTAAACACACCCAAAGGGTCTGTTCGAAATTGCAAGCGAGGTCTGCGGTGGTCTTGTGACTGTCGAAGGCTTGATCTGTTGACAAACGTCACAGGAAAGCACATAAGTACGTGTATCTTTGTATAAACCACGCCACCAGTAACGCTGCTGCAAAATGGAAATTGTCGCTGACACACCAGCATGCGCCGAAGCCATGCCTTCGTGTGCCGCTGCCATCAAGGAAAGTCTGCGGTCCGCGTTGGGGATCAGCCGAACCCCAACGTTAGGTATTGTTACATAAGGAGCCTGATCGGGACCTATCTGGTAAGAATATTTAGAAGGGAAACCTCTAGGGTAATTAATTCCTTCTTTTGTTGCAGCAATAGCTGCCAAGATATCAGTGTCTATTCTAGACATGGATCTAGTAACTGCTGCTACTGAACACGTGAGTACTGCTGATCTGGCAGCTTCATCTGCCAGACTGTTACCAACAGCGTGTGCGCCCACCCGCTGATGGCCTAGGGTGTGAACCACCTGTGTGAGTGGCAGACGTCTTTGTAATTCTGCCACCCTAACCCAAAGCATTTTATGCTTGATTGTGTTGCCTTTAGCGTCTCTATAGTCATTTTGCGACCAAAAGAACAGATTGTCATTGTAAGATTGGACACAGTAGTAAGAATCGCAAACAATGAGAGTAGTCACATCAGGATTAACGAACTCTAGCGCAAGCACCAATGCACGCAGTTCGGCCAATTGTGCAGTACTGTCCCCGAGTGCCTGAGTGTGCACCACAGTGGATTTGAACCTTCCGTTCACAAAAGTACCAGCTACAATGGCACATGCGGCTGAATAAGCATGCTTGGAACCCGTGGCCGGTTGTGCCGAACCATCGGTGTAGATCACACAGTCGTAATCCTCAAGCGGCAATAAGGACAAAGGAGGAGGATGAATGAATTCATACTGTAAAAACTCCTGAGTCTGGAGAGAAGAGTCGAAAATGTAAGTGACATCCGGAGATGTCAACGATGTTGCCCATTGAATCCAACGGGGGTGCAAGGCTTTAGAGTTCGGAACACTTGCTTTAGTCACTGCCTCTAGGGCAGGATAGGGTGTCACCATCAGAATGCGTTTTCCCTGTGCCAGTGCGCGCTCCTTCAGGATCGCCATTTGCACTGCTGTTAGCACTTTCTCCACAGATGAGAACCGCATTTCTGCAGAGGTGTATAGATGTGACTTGTATGCGATAGGTACTGTGTCTCCTTCATTAAAGGTTAAATACGTGAAGCCCACTGCCCCTGGAATGATTCTAATCACCAAGTTTGTGTGGTTATCACGCGTCAAAAGGTATTTGGACTCAAGAAGGTCTTTCTGCAGTGATTGCAGAATGGAGGTATGCTCCGGAAGCCAGCAAGACTTCGAAAAAGTAGGCTGTATCAAGGCATACAGTGGCTTGATACGCTGGGCATATTCGGGAATGTATGTACGTCCGAAATTCAGAAAACCCAGCAAAGACTAAAGCTTCTTCAGATTTGTAGGAGGGCACAGAAGTGCACATTTCTCCAGAAAATGGGGGCTAAACCCTTACCTTCATTGTTGAGCTCATAGCCCAAGAACAAAACGGTAAACTCAGCAATATGGGATTTTGCAAAGTTAATTTTGTATCCCTGAACCGCAAATTCAAGAATAATGCGGTCCACTCGCGTCAGATGCGGAAACAATTCATCGTCTGTCAGATAAATGTCATCCACATACGAACAGGCGTCTGGATCTATGCCGTCTAATAAAGAGACAACACGAGCGGCAAACACTCCTGGACTATTTTTGTACCCCATAGGAAGACGCCTGAATTTGAACATTTTACCACCGGAAGTAAAGGCACACCATTGGCCACTCTCCGGGGCTAAGTTGTGCGTGTAGAATCCATTTGAAAGGTCAAGGGTCGTTTTGTATTTTTTACGAACAAGACTGTCTACAAGCGCAGAACTATGGGTATTTTGCACCGCAAAGGTCCGACAATGAGAGTTCAAATGCCGGTAATCCAATACTAAACGGTACGATCCATCGGGTTTAGAAACCGCGAAAAGGGGATTGTTCATAGGTGATACACAGGGTTCAATTACTCCCTGATATTCCAACTGTGTCAGAATTTCGGAAACTGGGCCTTTTGCTTCACGTTTTATGGGATATTGGGGTTGTGGCTGCGGCAACGATCGCAAAGGTATTTCATGGGGGGGAGATTCTTCGTCCCAACCCACGTGATTGCGGAATAACGCTGGAGCCAGGGACACAGCCCATTCTGCTGCAAGAGCCTTTGCTTTGTCCTTTGGGACATGTCTAGAAAAGCTCGGAAGGATTACCTCCTCCCTTTACGCGCAGTAAGTACGAATGGGGGTGGCCAATCCGCCTCTGCCAATAAAATATCATATGAAGAGGTCAGATTTTCCCAAAAAATCCCTTTAATTACACGCTGTATATCACCTTCAATTTGGAGGACTATATTAAATAGTCTGTCAGGGGTGCCACTCTGGTGTCTGCTGTTTCAACAGTAATGAATGTTTCAGTTGCTGTCGCCTCCATATGAGGACGTAGCGCCTCCCGCACTATGGTTACTTCCGCGGCGCTGTCTAGGAGGGTTACTGCCCACGTCCAATTCAGGAGTCTCGTTCTCACCGTCTGTGGCATATTTCGCTGTTACAGCGGCAACTTTCTTCTTCTGAAATTGGGGTCGAAAACGTTGAGCGTCTTCTTCTTTTCCTCTGACTTGTTGTCGAGGCTGGTCTCGTCCCTGTGGGGCCTCACGGGCCCTTCCTCTATCCTGGCGGTCTCCTCCACCGGCCTGTGACGAAGTCTGTGCCTGTAAAGAACGAGGAGAACGCGTATCAGGGATCTGAAACCTATCCGGAGACTTAATTCTCGCTCTATCGCGTAAATCATAAGTACGTTCAGAAGAAACTGAAACCGGGGATGCGCCTCGCGATCCCGGCTTTGTCTGTTGCTTACCCTGTTTTTTCAGCCTCCAGCTCTTTTTAGTGAAGACTGGTTTCTCATCCTTCTCAGATTGAGATTTGGTTTGTTGCTGTTGTGGTTGCGATTGTGTTTGCTGTTTAGCAAAAGGCTTGTTACCCAGGCTGTTTCTACCAATAGTTTTGTAAGCCTGGGTAATAATTTTCGGTAATTCGCGAGGCTTGTCCAATTCTGGGACCAAAGCCAAAGCGTTCGCTACTTGAAAGTTCACTGCATCGCCCTTGACATTCGCAAGGATCAGTTCAGCTACTACTATAAACACTCCCACTAGTCTCATCCCTAATTCCACCGCCGCTTCAGGGCCGTGTTCATCCTGTACTTTTTTAATTACAGAGGCGAGAACTGTCATGGAAGGCGTACCAAAACATTTAGAATATACTGCTGCGAATACTCTACCCCAGTTGTCACATGCTGTCAACTCGGGAATTAAGTCTTTTGGCAAACTAATCGTCAAAATACGATGTTTATCCACTGGAGATGTATGTGGAAAAACTGCCTCCAACTGATCAAATTTTTCTGCAAGCCAATAAGGGAAATCATCCTTATGTTGTGGACGTTTGCCCATCACAGAGTTCACCATGACAGGACTTATGGTTACTCCGGCTGCACCAGCTGGATGGCCGGCAACTCCAGGAGGGGCTCCCTGGATGTTGCCTGTAACATATTGCACTAAGGCTCGATGCACTCGTACTAAAGCCGAATACATGTTAACGCAATTCCGCGACTGGTATCGTCATATATCGCGGATGTGGGGTGTACCCGGCCAAAACAGGCCAAGTGGCCCCATCAATAGATAAGGGGCCTAAACGAACCGTGGTAGTCGGTTGTGGAAGGGCGCCATTAAACCAAACACAGTGTTGCCAAGCCGTGAGCGGTACCTCAAGACAAGAATAAGGTATATAATTATTAGGAACTGCGGTGGCTGTATATTCATGGAA
This sequence comes from Calotriton arnoldi, assembly GCA_963921515.1. NCBI lineage: Eukaryota > Metazoa > Chordata > Amphibia > Caudata > Salamandridae > Calotriton > Calotriton arnoldi. The sequence continues at coordinate 2,756,536 of CAWUFW010000203.1, read as the reverse complement.
CAAATCGTCAGTCCCATCCACTGCAGGAAAAGTTACCCATGAGTAGAACACCTCAAAGTGGTAAGCCGGATCGGCTTGTACCACAAAGATCAGTTCGACTCCAGCATCTGGCACTCCATACGCCCGTAAGTGTGTTCGGAGTGCTCCGCGGCTATGCGCCGCAATTTGAACAGCCATTTACGGCTAAAATACTTCGACAAACTAACAGGAGGCAGCACAAGTAGGGTTTTAATCAAGAAAAACCTTTTCTAATAACTTCAAGCTTGAAAGAACCTACAATATCTGTAATATAGGAGGTATCACCATCACACACGCTTCCGGAAGCGTACGTGAGGGTTGTGTGGACAAGCACAAGTACTACTCAAGCGTCTCGCAAGTAAGCTGCCCCACTTGTTGGTCGCGCCATGTCATATGGTTTCTGCACATACAGAGCTATGCACAGGATAATAGGACCTCGGAATATAGTGGTGAGCCAACCATAAACCTTAGCACCCAAAACCCCAACCCAACTAGCCTTAGCGTCCCATTAGCACCAATGTACCAATGCTTAGACAACCCAGAACACGGTATCTCTCTCTCAGGACTCGCAGAGGCAAGAACACTCTTTCGTCACATTCGTACCTGTCCACAACATGCGTATGAAGAGACACTGTATAGGTTAAAATGTTTATTTCAACTTACGTGCTCTAAGATACAGTACACGTGTCAGTACTAGTAGCATAATACATAATAACAATATAATCAGCATAGTTACTACTCCATAAAATACGAACGGGGAAAGCATCTCATAAAGCAGTGGATATATGTCTAACTAACATTACCACCCTCCCCGTGCTGGAAGCCAGTTTATTATAATAATAGAAGACCTTTGGGCTTTGACTAGCGAACCCCCATACCTCAGTCCCTTGATGCAAGACTACATCAGCAAACAATCACAGCTCCTCTCACTGGAAAAGTCGTCTCCAAGTGCTATCTTAGAGCAAGCGATCGCATTATTAAAAGCACACTAATTTCTCAATGGCAGCTGTACATGTGTTATGTCTAGGTGCGAGGGACGGGCCAAATCAGTATGAACCAGGGAGTTGTTATTCGACCTTGTAACTGTTGTTCAGACTGAGCCCAAAAGGGAACAGGAGAAAAGGTGAGAAACAGAATATGCAGACTGTTGTAGAATAACTTGGCAATAACAGAGGGCGACAGGACAACATCCAATAATAACGTGCGCAAGAGTCATCATGGCAGCCAGGCCTGCGGTAACGTAGCCAGACCGGCCAGGAGGCCATGAGCCACAAGACACCATTGTGGCGGAGTGAGAGTGGTCCCTCCCATGTGCAGTGTAACTGTAATTAAGGCATGATCTAATAATGAGCGAGGCTCTATTGAAGACTCCCGTATGCTAGTCAAGAGCGCTGTCGACGCTAGGAAGTGGTCTAGGCGCGCGTACGACTTATGGGCAGCTGAATAATATGTGTAATCTCGTGTGTTTGGGTGGTGAAGGCGCCAAATGTCGTGCAGCCCGCATTCTGCCAGCCATTCCTTACCCTCAGAGGAGATCGCACCCATCTGGGCCTGTCGCTGGCACGAACGATCCCAATCATTATATATCACCAAGTTAAAATCGCCGCCTATTAGAATCGCTGCATCAGCGGATGCCAGCCCGTCCGTGAGACTCTTAATGAGAAAAGGTTCTTGGTTCGTGTTAGGGGAGTAGATGTTGAGGAGAGTGAGAAGTGGAGAGCCCCATTGAACCCGTAGAGCAAGAACCCTCCCCCATACTTCATACAGCGTGGAGAGGACCTTGCCTTCAAACTTTGCACTAAACAGTATAGCTACCCCACAGGACTTGGAGGTATTGGCAGACCAGTATTGGCGCGGAAATCTGCGTGTACGCATGCGTGGCGTGTCTTTGGAAAGTAAGTGGGTTTCTTGTAGCATGCAAATGTCCCCCCCTGCATTTTCTAACAACGAGAGGATAGCTGAGCGTTTCACGGGATGGTTAAGCCCTCAAACATTAAGAGAGATGACTTTAAGATCTCTACCCATCACCAGTACCTATTGGGGGAGAAGGCTGAAAGTCACGATGAGCTTGGGGTGGTCGGTGTGGAATAGATCGAAGAATATAAATCCGCCGTTGCTTAAGGCGGGGGCCTTAGTGCCGGTGCAGAAAACCCAAAGAAAAATAAACCCCAGAGCAATAAACAGTGAGTCCTCATCCATCAAACAGGATGGTGGAAACCAATATTCCATGATGACCAAAGTTCGTCAGCAAAACAACGAGTAAAGGGGTAGTGGTCCAAGCAAGTTCACTAGGAGAGGAGAGCTCGGTCTCCGGCTCCGCCTCTGGGACGTGCTCTGCAACGCCTACCGGCAGTGTCTCTCAGCAGGGAACTGGTTGATCAGGGCCATTAGAAAGGGAGGAGATGACCGCTTCTCGTTCTTTGAGAATAGTGGCTGTGTCAGGCTTATGTGGGAATGAGAATTTCCCAACCCCGTGCCACCGGAGGTGTGCCTGGCTCGACCCTGCGCTAGTGTTGCATTGTGCCTCTGGGGATGGCGACCGTGCCATTCCCAACAACTCCCTGGCTTCCTGAAGAGAACAAATCTGCCGCAGCTTGCCCTCATACTTGAAGATAATTCGAAAAGGTGGCCCCAAGAGTAAGCAATCCCCAGTTCTTTCAAGTGCGTTGTGACCGGCCTGAATTCCCTGCGCTTACTTAAAGTGATAGCAGACAGTTCTTGGTACAGCGTTGGGGAGGTTCCATGGAACTGCAGTGGGTGCGCTGCCCTAGCTTGCTTTATAATCGGCTCTTTCAGTTGAAAATTATGAATGCAGATGAGAATGTCCGGTGGTGGCGTCTGCCCGCCTCGTGGTAGGCCCACTCTATGTGCCCGATCAATTTGGATGCCGGCCGTGTGCTCGTCTCCCAACACCTGTCTGCAGAGGGCCGACACAAACTCCCTAATGTCCTCTCCTTCCGTGCTGGATGGCACTCCTCGGATGCGTACGTTATTGCGGCGGGAGCGGTTTTCTAGGTCTTCCGCCTGACCTTGTAGTTCGATATGTTGCTCCTTAAGGCGGAGGAGCTCTTGCTGCGTCATCTCAATTTCCTCGCCCCGTCCTGTTTCGTGCTCCTCAAGGGTCGCCACTTGCTCCCCAATGTCTTCCACGTCGCGTTTCACTTCCCTAAAGTCGGCTGCTATTTGCTCCTTGAACTCTATGAGATCCGCTTTCAGTGATGTAAACAGATCCGTCATGAAGGCTTTCGTGGCCGGAGCATCCGCTCCATCTTGAGCCCCTGATGACCCTTCCGCCTCCAGGCTTGTATTGTCCGACGCCCCTTGGGTGGTCTGTTTTAAGAGCATTTCTTTTACGGAGCGCTCCTTCAGCCGTGCACTGGCCATTCTCTGTGCTCGACGTGATCTATGAGGATGTCACACTCTTCAATGTTGTCAGGTATCTAGCGCTGGCTTGTCTACGTGATCTGACGACCAAGGTCAGGGCCTCACTATCTGCCACGATCACAAGCCCCAGATCTCGGTGTTCCTGGGTCAGGGACCTTAGGTCAGTGCTCCTCCAGCGCGGCTAGCACGTTGCACTCCCGCTTCCCCAGTGTTGTGCTATGGAAAGCGTCTGTCTCTGCTCCCTGCAGGGGGTCGAGCGGCTCTGCCGCTACCACTCCTCGCCCCTGCTTGCGTGCGACGTGCTCTGGCCACGGACACTCCAGGTTATGGTGCCAGCTTGGCGGCGAAGAACCCTGTGCTTGCCTGAAAACCAAGTGGCAGCCCTAAGATTGCTGGCAGGATTCTGGTGGGCCTTTCACTCCCTTCACCCACCGTGGCTCAACAGTACTGTTTACGTCCCAGCTAGGGAGCCACTGTCCTCTATTCCATGCACTGCTCCCAGGTGGCTCCAGGACCTCCCCGATTGGGCCTGCGCTGCACCCCTGCCCGCTGATGGCGAATGACCTCCGTCAAGCCTCTCTCCCGGCGGAGCGCGTTAATGCCCCAAGCGCCGGAACGCCAGAGGGTGCAGCCCCAGCTCCCTACCGTGGCTCTGTGGCGTCAAAGGGCCGACTCCAGGCCTCACCACTGGCTCCCCGGGACTCTCTGCTGCCAGGTGCCAGGGAGCGCGTACAGTACCAGACTTGCTTCTGAGCAGCTCACTCTCCGCGGCAGGCCACTCGCGCTATAGGTCCCTCTCACCTGGCTGATTGTTGAGCAGTGCAGGGTCCGCCAGTCGCCATGTGTCGGTGCAGTCCTCCGATCGGGCCCCTAAGCTGCCGCGGATACGGCCGGGACTCGGCAGCAGCTGCCTCCAGAGCACCAGCAGGCGTGTCAGATACAGCAGGTCTCTATTCCCGGGCCCGCAGGCCCGTACTCCGTCTCCTCGCTGTAGGCCGCAGCAACGCGCTGCTCCGGAGCCCCAGGCGCTTGTCTCACGCTCTCTCTTCGCCCCCCATCCTTGTAGCGTGTACGGGCCAGGCAGCCCGACTCGGTGGACGGCTAGCGAAGCAAGCCGGCCTCAGTCTCGTCGATCTGCACGGCAGTCCTCTCGGAGGCGGCAGGGGCCAGCGTCCCACCCATCACCCTTCCGCTGCTGCTCCGCACACGAGGCAGGCCTGTCCCCGCCGCCTCCACACCAGGCCGCCCGACCCCGGCCAGCAGTGCAGGGGTCTCTGAGTGCCACGTTCCGCCGAGGGCAGCCGATGCGGGGGCCGGCGCCCTGCGTCTATCGTTAGCAGGCCCCCCGCCGGGACTCCGGGGGTCGCTCACCACCGGGCTCGGGCCTGCCGCCCACTCTCCTCTTCGCTGTGGCGATCGCCGCCGGCGCTCCAGGGCTCACTCTCGTGGCACTAAGTACCTCCACAGACTCCGGGCGTGTTCTGGAGGTCAGTTCTTGTGCCCCCTGCCAAGGATGCCGTCCCAGAGCAGGCGATTGCAATGCGATAGTTTTGGCGGAGCTGGAGGAGCAGCAAAGCAGGTCCTACCCGGCCGCCATCTTGGACACGCCCCGGCGGCCATCTTGGACACGCCCCAGGAGACTCACTGTAAAGATAATAGTAAGAAAATTACAGTTAAATAACCATCTAAGCCGTTTGAAAAAAAATGCTGTAGGTGCGGCAGCAAGGATCACCTAGCTTACAGTAAGAAATGCCCTGCCTGTAACCAGAAGTGTGGGGCATGTGGTACATTAGGTCATTTTGCCAAGGTTTGTAGGAAAAGCAGATCCAATAGGAAAGTAAATGTAGTCAGGTGAGTCAGATTTTGATTCGGACGTACAGTCAGGCATTCTGTGTCTGAAGGGCCTTTCCAACAGAGTGAGTGCGTCCTAGGTGTGATGGAAACACAAGGTGATGGCAATGTGAGCCTTCTATTCATGACCTCTCGCAACAAACCTGTGTGTAATGTAAAGTTGGGTGATGTAGAAATTCTCATTGTCGCTGATTCTGGGTCTTTCTACACCATCGTTGATAAAACTGTGTGGGAAAAGGAATTTTCTGAAGTTTTAGGCAGACATTTGTCTCCATCTGATGTGGCGCCTGAGAGTTTTACCGGGGAACCTATTCCCATGGTACGGTTTCAGAAGTTAAAGTTCGAATTCAGAGGGAGAAAGACTATCAGCAAGTTGTATATTGCAGAGTATGGTCCGTCTGTATTAGGGTGGGTGGATCAGCGAGCGTTAAGCATAATTCTAGACCCTAATAGTCGTGAACAAGTGTTGGTTCCTGGAAATAATGGCACCAGTAGTAATTCATTCAAAGAAAACTACCCTAAAGTATTTTCAAGGAAAATCGGAATGTTGAATGGGTATTCACATAAAATTGTTTTAAAACAGAACGCTGTTCCAAAAGTCCCCAAGGTCAGAAACATTCCTTGGGCTGTAAGGAAAGAGGTTGACTGTGAGATCGAGAGATTATAGAAGGAAGGAATTATTGAAACGGTTGATGCTGCTGAATGGATTGCTCTAATTGTTGTAGCCAGACATGCTAATGGCAAAATTAATTTATGTATTGATTTGAGGAATTTGAATGTTAATATCGTGGAAAGATTCCCCCTACCAAAAGCGCAAATTAAGGGTATGAAATTCTTTACATCCATAGATTTGTGCTCAGCCTACCACCAAATTAAATTGCATGAGGAAAGCAAAGATTTGACAGCATTCATGACACCTTCTGGATGCTATAGGTACGTGTGAATGCCGTTTAGTCTGGCATCAGCAGCAGCTGTTTTTCAGAAGTTAATGTGTACATTATGGAAATAACAAAGTGGTACCGTTTTCTTTCAGGGCAACATTTTGATCGTGGGGAAAGTGAGGAGGTAATGACTCTAGAGTGGAGAAAGTGCTTAACATTCTTCAAGAGAGTGGGTTAACCGCTGAGTTTTCAAAATGGAAGTTTAAAGTCAAAAGTTTGAATTACTTGGGACATGTGGTCTCAAGCGATGGTATCAAGCCTAAAGATGAATTGTTGCGTGCAGTGAGAGAAGCTCCTACACCTACCTGTAAGGATGAGTTGAGGTCATTCCTTGGATTGACCGAATTTTATGCCAAATTTGTGCGTAATTATTCTGAAAACAAAATTGCGGCAGTTGTTAAAGAATGGAGTAAAATTTGTTTGGAATAGTGTGTTACAGGAGGATTTTGAATGTATCAAGACGTGCATTTGCGAGGCTGGAAATCTGCATGGGTTTGATCCAAATTTGAAGTGCATTCTCACCACTGATGCGAGTATGAAGGGCATTGGTGCGGTCTTGAGTTAGAGAGATGACAGTGGGAAGGAATTTACAGTAGCGTTCGAGTATAGAGCCCTATAGCCACCTGAGGAATGCTATTCGGTCATCGAAAAAGAGACTTTAGCCATTGCATGGGGTCTTGAACATTTTAGAAATTTTCTTTTGGGGTTTGAGGTGGAAATTAGAACTGATCACAAACCTTTGTTGAAGGTTTTGAGTCCAGTAGGTTGTTGAACGTTACTCCACATATTGCAAGGATGTCTGTGAGATTGTTGGATTTTTGGTATCAAGGGGCATATGTGTTAAAACATTGTTTTATGAGTCCTTAATAGCGAATCGCTATTAAGGACTCGCATAAATGCAATGTATGTAGGAATCGCAATAATAATTGCGATTCCTACATATTCCTTATTTGCGACTCGCAAATTGTGAATCGCAATTAAGGAATACCTTCCCATTCATTCCTATGGGCCTAGAGGCCCATAGGAATGAATGGGAAGACATTCGCAATTTGCGAGTACCCATTAGGTACTCGCAAATTGCGAATGCAATTTCAAGGGTGCAAGGGTGTCAAAAGGACACCCTGTTGCACCCCATAAATATGTATGTGTGCACATGTGGCGCACATACATGCCCTAAGGGCATGTATGTGCGCCACATGGCACTTTGAAAAATGCAAAAAAGTGCATTTTTCAAAGAAATCGCAAATTACCACCAACTTGAAGTTGGTGGTAATTTGCAATTTCTTAAGCCAAAATCGCACAACTTGGGTGCTTCCTGCATTGCATTTAAGGAATCGCAATTTGCGATTCCTTAAATGCATTCGCAAAATAGGGAATCGCAAAGTTTGCGATTCCATATTTTGCGAGGGCCCTTTGGGATGATACATCCCAAAAGGCTTTTTCCCGTTCGCTAACGGGTCGATTCTGCGAACGGGAAATGGGCTTGATACATATGCCCCAAACTCTCTTATTTGCCTGGTGTGAAGAATAAAGTGGCGGATTGCCTTAGCAGACTTCCTTTGCCTTTAGAAGAAGTTTCTGGTGAGAGTATGGAAGACGTTAATGTTGCATGGACAAATACAGGGAAAATAAATGCCATTATCAGAACAGATTGGGAAGAAGCTTTCAAAGATGACACTGTTTTAGTAGAAGTAAGGAATTTTGTGATGAGGGGTTGGCCAGTCAAAGGTGCATTGAAAGAAGTGTGTAAAGTTTATTGGGAAGTGCAAAATGATCATACTGTAATGGGTGAGAATGTGTTAAGAGGTGATAGGATAATTCCACCTAAGTCTTTACATACCTCAATTGTAAAGTTGTGCCATGAAGGACATTTGCAAAAGAAACAATTGATGGACGGAATGCTAGACAATGCAAACATTCACCCCCGTCACAAGGATCTGGGTTAAATCCATCATTCTTTTGCTCACCACACCACCCCAGTTTGGACCCAGCCATATGCAAATCAGTCTTGACCCTGTTCCTTGTGGGAACAGTCCAGCTCGAACTGCCAAGTCAAGTCCTCCCTGGATAGGAAACAAGTATCCTGGGACCGGTGCTTCCTCGCCCTAAGTGCGCAGGGTATGCCCAGACGTGGGACCAGGGCTCACTGTGCCACTGGATTCAAGCTATCCTGGCTGATGAGGGGTGAAACCCCGAAACCAGTCCTAGGATGCTTGTTTCCGGTCCAGGGAGGACCTGGCTTGGCAGTTCGGACTGGACTGTTCCCATTAGGCACAGGGTTGAGACTGATTTGCATATGGCTACGTCTAAACTGGGGTGGCATGGTGAGCAACAGAATGATGGATTTAATCCAGATCTCTTGACTGGGGGTGAATGTTTTGATTTGTTCTGAGTAAGAAAGGTGCCCCCCTGAGAAGAATGCAGGTCTGGGAGTAAGGGGAAAAGAAACCACTATAGAAATAGAAAACCTCCCACTTGACCTATATTTCTTTGCTGCCAGCTAGCGTCAGATTAATGGGTCATCTCCTGTTGCATAACATAACTCCAAACTTTGTTTATAATACAAATTTCATTTATTTTCTTTTATTCATATGGTTTAAAAACAAGAAACAACTGTTTTGCTTTGTGGTACATGATATAGACAATGCTCCTCATGTCCTATACAGTATATACACTTGATCAGTTTACTTTTCTCATTTTAACAGACATTATCAGTGTATAACTTGTAAATCCAATGTACATATAACATATCGTCCCAAAGGACTAAAATCCACTCTCATCTCAATCCATCCCCATACTCACATCTCATTCACGTACACTTCAATCGTATCACTGACACATACTACACACACTCTCATACACACCCCAGTACAACACTGCATAAACAGGTGGAAACACAAGGGGTGAACCATCAACCCTCAGTGGCTGTGCTGTTGACTGGGATGTCACACCATCCGGTCGACGTACGTTTCAATGGAAATTACTGATGATCTCCATCTTCATCAGGACCAATAATTAATGTTTTGATACGAGTGGAAACTAGGGATCTAAAAACAAGGCAACAGAAGAAATTTGATATAAGTGACCCTAAGAGCTATCTCTCATTGCTCTATGCATTTACCTAAAATGTGAATACTTTCCAATCCTATTTGAATCCAGAGAAAAACAGTCAAAAAACCATCACCTGTGCTTATTAAAGTCAGACAAATAGTCATTCTTCATAGGGAGAGAAAAAATGATACTGTTGCTCAGCGTAAGGCGCAACTACTAGTGATAACTAAAGAGCCGCCCAATAATGGACTTTCCAATGGATCTTTATATGCGGTCAAGGGAGAAATCCAAAAGACCCCCTTAGGTGGTCAACGTGGAGCCAACAAGCTTCTTCAGATCCATACGCAAATGCCACAGTAGATAGAATGGACATACTTAGAACCAATTGATTACGCCAACAGTCTGTTCCTTGGTCTCCCGGCATATTTGATAAAAAGATTGCAGATGGTGCAAAATGCAGCAGTAAGACTGATTAGAAGAGTGCCATTCAGACAACATATTTCTCCACATGCTAAACAACTTCATTGGCTGCCTGTTGTACAGCGTATAGAATTTAAGGCCTTGACAATTGCTTTCAGGGCCCTGAACGGCAGCGGTCCCAACTACATTAAAAACGTATCCGCCCTTATCAGCAAAGGCGGTTGTTACGCTCTAATTCACAGAATCTGCTGTGTGTTCCCCAATTCGCAAAGGCTCGTATTGGAGGAAGGGCTTTCTCAGTTGGAGTGACTAGATTGTGGAACTCACTTCCGGTAAGACTTCGGCATATACCGGAAGAAGGGGAGTTCAGGAAAACTCTAAAAACATGGCTTTTTAGCCGGGACTAGTTAATTATGTTTTAGTTTGGAGATCTGTTACCCGTATGCTGCTGGATCATGCTAGCGCCGGGACACCTCTGTTTGAGGTAGCTGTTGCGCTTTATAAATGCTGATGTATTGTATTGTAATAAGTGTCATACATGCATACTCACAGTGCCACCATCACCTATAAAGTGTGTTGTGAATACAGATTTAAGACAGACCTGATACCCGGGTTATGAATTTAGATATAAAGTGGGGGGCAAATTTGTGATATTATGTATCACAAACACCCTTGCTAGAGGTGTCAATACCTGTTAGCACTAGTCCAGCGGGACTGCAATGCAACACTCCAGCCGGAGTGTTGGGGCGTGAGGGCGTCGCTTATGATCTCATTAGACCAGAGCCTATGTTATTAGCCTCGAGAGTCTGAAAGGGTGAAGAAAAGATTATTTGACCTATTGCTTCTCTGACCCTCTTGTCTTAAAGGTTTAAGCTCAGTCTTTTAGTAATTACCTAATGATGCTCTCAAAATAGGGACGTGGTCGGTCCTCCTGTGGATGGATCTACGTTCCTCCACGAAACCCTTTTTGAGGATATTTTGATACTGGGATAGTGCTTCGGATTTCATAAATGTAGGCTTCTATGATGTGTCACCGATTTCTGAACAGACAAAAGGGCACAATTACTTTACTTATCCTATCTGTGCATAATGCGTAATGTTGGTGGAGACACTATCTAGTAATAATTACCATGTGATAATGAAGGTCCGTATCACTTGCTATGTTTGTCACAACTTGTATTGGGAAAGACAGTGCCCCAACAGGCTGCTCAATCCTGTATCAGTACTGGCTGTTCTCACTGGTACCGAGTGTGAATTCTACAAAGCCAAATAATGCCAGATGAATACTCTGTTAACTGGGTGAAACAACCATGTATGTTCTAGGTGGAGGCTCTATCTGGTAATCATTACCATATGATGATAATGGTCCGTGTCGCTTCCTTTGTATGTGACCACTTGGATTACGAGAGACAAACCCCGTCTGATAACTTGCACCTGAGTCACTTATGGCTGCTCTTACTGGTTCCGTCAGTAAAATCTAAAAAACGAGACAATACCAGATAAAAACTCTATAACTAAAGGACACACCCATACTGACCAGGTATTTTGTTTGAAATTTACAGTTCCTGGATGATGGGGGACCAACCTCAGGTTACCAAGCCATGCTCCACCCAAGAGCCTGACGCAGGAAACCTGCATTGGCTGACCGTTAATGATCTACCCGTAAGTCCACATGGACAATCCTCTTTAAGATCGGGCAAAACCTTGGCGGAAGTACTCACTTTTCTAAGAAGATTTAATTCGATAACCTACATTACTGACAACGCCAAACATGCGTAAAGCATGAAAGTTCTCTAGCTGATAGAGAACCACTGTACCGTTCCCAAACCGTACTGAGCCCAGAGATCTAATATAGCCCTGGTGATATCCCTTCACGAAGCCTCGCGCTTGCCACCGGATCTTACCTGGAGTCAGCCATAATTCTTGATGCTTCAATCGATTCACTGCCGTCAACCTCTCCGGAAGAATTAAACCATAACGGGAGGCCCATATTTAAGCGGAAGTGAGTTGGCGAGAGAACCATTACTCTCACGATATGGCGTCCTAGCGTCACGCTTGCGCTAATCATGCGATTATCGGGCGCCATCTTAGAGTGGAGTAGATTATAGTAACATTCATTATGTAAAACATGATGGTATGGCGTCTCTACCTAGGGCGCCATCTTTCGATGATGTGTTCTACATTCCTTGATGTGTGAAGGAATATTAAAAACACGCGTCATTATCAGAATCATGCTGCCAGTATGTCAGGCGGGGACATATTCTATGAATGTAATATGTGTTGGTTGCGTATTAGTTAACGGGGATGACTTACTACTCCGATGGGTATATGAGTTGAGGGTGCAGTCTCGGTATGCGATACGATACATCAAAATTAATCTTAGTGGTATCGCCATCCCATGCGTCATCCTAAGATGTTCAGAAGGAACATGCTAGAATGCTTGGAAGTGCTGAGACTACTAAATACATGAGAGACATGGTGGTAATATCACTAACAAGCGCACCGTATGACCGAAGTGTGGCAGGGGGAAACAAGGAGAAGGGACCTAAGATGATGAAAGTCTGGGACACTTACGACCATGTGGATTGAAACTCTCCACTAGTGCCAAATGAAATATGCCCAATATCTAAGGTTTAAAGTACAAAGTCCTATGATACATAGAACATATCGGATAAGACATAAGCACAGTATGATATTCCTCTTTCAGGGGGAGACGAGCTACGATGACCTGTATGTTTTGTATTAATGTGTCTTGAGGGAAGTGGGGGGAGGGATCATGTGACCTTCCACACAATATCCTCATTGAGACCTTCCTTCACTGTATTAAGTTTGAATATCCAGAACGTCTCCCTACGTTTACGGACATCTACTGTGGCTTGACCAATGATGGGTCTTACCTTCTCCAGTATCAGCCATCTAAGATCGTTTTCATCATGGTTGTATTCAATGCAATGTTGGACCATAGGCGATGACAGTTTCTTGGTCCTGATGGCCGATTTATGTTCAGAGAACCATACTCTCAACTCCCTGCCTGTTTCGCCAACGTATCCCATTTCGCAAGGACAGAGAATGAGATACACTATGTTCTGACTCCTGCAGTTAGTGAAGTCTTTCAATATACCTCCTAGGCCCTTGTACTCCCACCGTTCTGTGACTAATGCATAGTCACATGCCACACATCTCTCACATCTGTGATTGCCTTTCATGGTTGGAAGACCTGTGATCGATTGTTGTGTTTGCTTGGTAGTATGCCTATCTCTGGTGTGGACTAATTTATCCTTCAGATTAGCGTTTCTACGGTAAGCTACAATAGGTTTTTGCAGGATATTAGGATCCTCATTGACATTCAAGATGTGCCAGTGTTTGTCCAAGATTTTCTTAACCTTATAGTTTAAGGTAGAATGGTTGATGACGCATACTAAGTTCTCTTTCTTCTTACGGGTGGTACCTGATAAAAGAGCATCTCGATCGTAATATCTCGCTCTTTTGAACGCGGTCCTAACTAGGCGTTTGGGGTATCCTCTCTGCAAGAGTCTCTTTTTTTAACTCATCCCCATGAGTATCATATTCTTTGATGTCCGAACAATTACGCCTAATCCTTAAAAACCCTCCAAATGGTATGGAGTCTTTCTGGCTGTTAGGATGATAGCTGTCGTGCTGTAGTATAGTATTTTTAGCTGTAGGTTTGCGGAAAAAACTCACATGTATGCGTTCAATGTGGCCTGTGATGACTATGTCTAGAAATTAGACTGCCTCAGTACTGTAATGAGCTGTGAATTTCAAATTTTTGTCACTGGCGTTCAACCATGAAATGAACGATTGTAAGGTCAATTCATCTCCTTCCCAAACAAAGAAGATGTCGTCTATAAATCTACTGGTTGCATCCCCATACAAGTGGGGTATGTCCCCCGGGCACTGGCTGGAGGATCCTTGAAAAGGTTTCAATTTTTCGTTTCCTTGTTCTAAGAAACACTCAACATCCGTTGAATTCAATTTTTAATGATTATTGTTACATCACAATATTATATCTTCATCTTCGGGAAATTCAAACTACGATTCCCAGAATGCAATATAGCTGATGTGTACACTTCGTTAGTCCCAATGCATTTCGGCTGTTAAGCCTTCATCTGGGGATAATCTGCAATTAACATATGGACTAATATCAAAAGAAGAAGAATACCACTGAACTGATATCAAGATAAAGTAACCAAACCTTAACCCACGAATAGCGGGGGAAGTAGTCAGGGAACCTTCACCCACGGGTGGCGAAAAATGTCTCTGCGACAATAGTGCAAGTGTATCTATTAATAACAGTGGTTGCTAAATGCGGTAAAGTATAGAAAGTGCGGTAAAGTTTAAAAAGTGCCGTGAGTTTAAGTTTAAAAACATGCGAATAATTGTGCTATTAGAGCAATACACCCCATATTGGGTGCACGTTATGCCGCTTACCGGTGTCTCAAGGTGAAAAAGGCTTAAGAATGGTCGCCATTCCTACTCGATTCATCCGTAACGGAGTGTCTCAATATCTAACACAGATATGTAGTTTACGTGACGCCCTCGTGATGACGTACGCGTTAAAGTTAATAAAGGTAAAAGAAGGACTATAAGTGTGTCGATAAAGTTATTCAGTGCAGGCTGCTTTCCGAAGCAAAGTTAACGTCACCATGTGAAGATTATGTGGAAACTAAGAAAGGACTACTTTTCGCGCCGTGGTGTTTAAATGATCACCATCTCTTCACTATGTGCTGGCTAAAACATATAGCTAAAGTAAACACTGGTTGCACGTATGAAAAAACACTGATTGCACTTATAAAAAAAATGAATAAATAACAAATAATAATTAAGAGACTCAATAGGCATAGGTTGAGGTCCTAATATACATACTAAATACATAATAAACGTACTAAATACATAAACGATCAGTTTTTAGATTACAAGTAACACTGAAACTCCATACGCTCATTCATTCCATTAGGTTTCATGGAGTTCAAGTGGCTGATCCAATAATTTTCTCGTTGCAGTAAGAAATTATGATTGTCCCTTCCTTCATGTTTTTCTATCATTTCCAGAATACAAAACTTCAGTTGACTAATGTTATGTCCAGCTTCAGCAAAATGTTGGGCTACTGTCGATTTTGCTTGTCTTGTTCTAATATTACTTTTATGTTCATTCAAACGTATTTTTATTTTCCTTTCTGTCTGTCCAATATAAGTTTGTCCACAAGGGCATTTTAACATATAAACCACATTAGAGGTGTCACATGTAGCATTCACCTTCAATTTAATTTTATGTCCCTTCATCGGGTGAGTGATGTATGGTCCCTTCAAGATGTTGTTGCAATTATTACAGTTCCAGTAAGGGATAGTGCCTTTATATGTAGTTTGTAGGGATGAATTGATCGGATTTTTTAACATTTCACCAACGTTTTTGCTCCTGGTATATGCGAATATGGGTTTCAACAAAAGACCGGAACTTCTATGGGCAATTGCGCAGCACCATCGTATGCAAATATTTTTATGAATCGATTTGAGGAGGATAATATCCTTTCAGTACAACCATGGAAAACACAAATAAAATTGTTTTTAAGATTTATTGACGACATTTTCATACTATGGAAAGGCACAGCAATAGCATTTGTAGAACAGCTCAATAAACTAAACCAGATAGACCAGCGGATCCAATTCACATATGATATACAGGAACAAACCATCACGTTTCTGGACGTAAGAATTACCAAAACATGCACTGGATTTGAAACAGATTTATACAGGAAGGAAACCGATAGGAATAATACTCTTCTCTTTCAAAGCTTCCACCCACAGCCTCTTAAACAACACTTGCCATACACACAATTATTAAGAGTAAAAAGAATCGCTTTCGAACCCAGAGAAAGAAGAGGTACAAATGGATAACATGTTACATAGATTTAGGAGCCGTGGATATCCTGATCAAATACTGCTGCCAGCAAAGAATTGTTGCTTATCAAAGACCAGAGAAGAATTACTCACTACTCAAAAAAGCCTACTAAGGAACAGATAACAGTAGTTTCGAGATATTCACTTATGAGTGGTCCATACAAAAAAATCATTAAAAAACACTGGTCAATTTCAAAACTCGAACAAGACTTCAACCATATTTTTGATCAAGAACCCATATTCGCATATACCAGGAGCAAAAACGTTGGTGAAATGTTAAAAAATCCGATCAATTCATCCCTACAAACTACATATAAAGGCACTATCCCTTGCTGGAACTGTAATAATTGCAACAACATCTTGAAGGGACCATACATCCCTCACCCGATGAAGGGACATAAAATTAAATTGAAGGTGAATGCTACATGTGACACCTCTAATGTGGTTTATATGTTAAAATGCCCTTGTGGACAAACTTATATTTGACAGACAGAAAGGAAAATAAAAATACGTTTGAATGAACATAAAAGTAATATTAGAACAAGACAAGCGAAATCGACAGTAGCCCAACATTTTGCTGAAGCTGGACATAACATTAGTCAACTGAAGTTTTGTATTCTGGAAATGATAGAAAAACATGAAGGAAGGGACAATCATAATTTCTTACTGCAACGAGAAAATTATTGGATCAGCCACTTGAACTCCATGAAACCTAATGGAATGAATGAGCGTATGGAGTTTCAGTGTTACTTGTAATCTAAAAACTGATCGTTTATGTATTTAGTACGTTTATTATGTATTTAGTATGTATATTAGGACCTCAACCTATGCCTATTGAGTCTCTTAATTATTATTTGTTATTTATTCATTTTTTTCATAAGTGCAATCAGTGTTTTTTCATACGTGCAACCAGTGTTTACTTTAGCTATATGTTTTAGCCAGCACATAGTGAAGAGATGGTGATCATTTAAACACCACGGCGCGAAAAAGTAGTCCTTTCTTAGTTTCCACATAATCTTCACATGGTGACGTTAACTTTGCTTCGGAAAGCAGCCTGCACTGAATAACTTTATCGACACACTTATAGTCCTTCTTTTACCTTTATTAACTTTAACGCGTACGTCATCACGAGGGCGTCACGTAAACTACATATCTGTGTTAGATATTGAGACACTCCGTTTCGGATGAATCGAGTAGGAATGGCGACCATTCTTAAGCCTTTTTTCACCTTGAGACACCGGTAAGCGGCATAACGTGCACCCAATATGGGGTGTATTGCTCTAATAGCACAATTATTCGCATGTTTTTAAACTTAAACTCACGGCACTTTTTAAACTTTACCGGACTTTCTATACTTTACCGCATTTAGCAACCGCTGTTATTAATAGATACACTTGCACTATTGTCGCAGAGACATTTTTTGCCACCCGTGGGTTAAGGTTCCCTGACTACTTCCCCCGCTATTCGTGGGTTAAGGTTTGGTTACTTTATCTTGATATCAGTTCAGTGGTATTCTTCTTCTTTTGATATTAGTCCATATGTTAATTGCAGATTATCCCCAGATGAAGGCTTAACAGCCGAAATGCATTGGGACTAACGAAGTGTACACATCAGCTATATTGCATTCTGGGAATCGTAGTTTGAATTTCCCGAAGATGAAGATATAATATTGTGATGTAACAATAATCATTAAAAATTGAATTCAACGGATGTTGAGTGTTTCTTAGAACAAGGAAACGAAAAATTGAAACCTTTTCAAGGATCCTCCAGCCAGTGCCCGGGGGACATACCCCACTTGTATGGGGATGCAACCAGTTTGATATTACTACACTCCAGTTCAGAGAGTGATACCCTGGAGCACGGTACACCTTTAGAACCACAGTTTGAACTACAGGCAGTGCGCATACTGATTTCTTTATATCTAACGTATTTTCACTGAACAAAGTACGCAGCATGCCACATTATATCATGTTGTATGAAGAAATATCCAATTTGACAGAAACAAGGGCGGAAACTTTTGCCTTCGCCAACGAAGAAGCGACAAGAATTTATGCTCTCATACAAGAAGAAACCACTGATTTCACCACCAGTCGTACTAAAGAACAAAATATTCGACAGCTTTTATACCTATCCAAAAAGGAGATTAACCAGCGGCTGCATGCCAGTACTATGATCAGATACCACAGAGCACAAAGGATACCTAGGGGACTGAGAATCCCTTTAAAACCCTCACTTTGCAAAAACGTACAAAAATGTAAGGACCGTTGGTTTGCAATATTGAACAAGTGTTCATTGGATTTGATTTTACTTATAATTGAGGAGCTATCAAACATCCTAGATGAGCTTGCAAATGAGATATCAAGCGTCAAAGCAGAATTGGACAAATCAATGACTGCAGAGGAGTTGACAAAAACTTTGGAAGACATCAATAACCAATTATTAAAACACACTCAGGAAGTGAATGAACGAAAAATTCGTAAATATCGCAGACACACCATCGACTACAAACTGGGGGAAGTTTATACGTGGGCAGACATCTATGCCAGACGAAGGCAAAATAAACCATATACCCAAAATACCGACACCTCTTCTTCTGATAGTGAAACTTTAAGCCAAAAAAGAAGTCTAGAGAAATCCACCATACTAACGACAGAATCAAGCTCATCTACAACACCAGGATCAAGCTCATCTACAACAACAGGAGTACCTTTTTTAGAAGTAAACCCAGTCGACCGGGACGACCCAGGAGGAGCAAAAGAAAAGGACAAAGACAAAGAACAACCACAAACACGCACTGTGACATCGAAGAAGGACAAAGGCAAAAAAGGGGGACAATAGATAACTTAGTTATCAACATTTTGGATTATCACTTCAGTGAGATTGAACTGAAAACATTACAAAAGGGGACCTCTTTTGTACCCACCACTCGTACTAACAGTTTGGAATTAAACATCAGTTTCTTAAAAACTTATGAGGAAATTAAGATTGCAACATTTTTTCGAAAACATCGTTGATGAACCTATGGATAGAGAAGAAGATTTATTGAAAGGTTTAAAACCGAAAAGTACATACATGGCTCCGTTGAGCCACAAGAGCTTAGATATGTTTGAGTTACTAGTAAAACAAGACATAGCCAAATTAAACTTTCAAAAGAAACCCAAGCACAAAAACCTTACTGCGAAAGAATTTGGTATATTGAAGTCCATAGCACAAAAAACTGACATAACGTGTCAAAAAGCTGGTAAAGGGGGAGCCCTTGTTATTTTGAACACTAGTTACTATAATACGCAGGTGGAAACACACCTACAGGATTCCGAAACCTACATGAAACTGGATATGAATCCCACAGAACAGTTCAAAGAAGTCTTGCAATCGATCGTTCACAAAGCCTTTGACGATGGGATCATTAACGAAAAGGTTAAAAGATACCTAATACAACCGAACCCTAGGAGCCCAACCCTATACATGGTACCAAAAATACATAAACATCCAGTCAAACCACCATGTCGGCCGATCGTGTCAACACAAGGAAGCTTACACGAACCAGTGGGAAAGTTTCTAGATCGCTATCTGCAACCAAGCGTTATGGCAATGAAAACATTCATAAAAGATACTACAGACTTCTTGCATAAACTCAATCAAATTGTTATCACAGAAGATGAAGAGATTCTATTATGTACCATAGACGTAAAGTCGTTATATACGTCAATTCCACACCAACTAGGAATAGAGGCGGTTGAGCATGCATTATTACATACAGAGTATGAAGAAGAATTAAAGGTATTCCTCATGGAGCTCCTAGAATTTACCTTATTTCATAGCTATTTTAAATGGCAAGATAACTGGTTTCAACAAAAGACCGGAACTTCTATGGGCAATTGCGCAGCACCATCGTATGCAAATATTTTTATGAATCGATTTGAGGAGGATAATATCCTGTCAGTACAACCATGGAAAACACAAATAAAATTGTTTTTAAGATTTATTGACGACATTTTCATACTATGGAAAGGCACAGCAATAGCATTTGTAGAACAGCTCAATAAACTAAACCAGATAGACCAGCGGATCCAATTCACATATGATATACAGGAACAAACCATCACGTTTCTGGACGTAAGAATTACCAAAACATGCACTGGATTTGAAACAGATTTATACAGGAAGGAAACCGATAGGAATAATACTCTTCTCTTTCAAAGCTTCCACCCACAGCCTCTTAAACAACACTTGCCATACACACAATTATTAAGAGTGAAAAGAATCGTTTTGAACACAGAGAAAGAAGAGGTACAAATGGATAACATGTTACATAGATTTAGGAGCCGTGGATATCCTGATCAAATACTGCTGCCAGCAAAGAATCGTTACTTATCAAAGACCAGAGAAGAATTACTCACTACTCAAAAAAAGCCTACTAAGGAACAGATAACAGTAGTTTCGAGATATTCACTTATGAGTGGTCCATACAAAAAAATCATTAAAAAACACTGGTCAATTTCAAAACTCGAACAAGACTTCAACCATATTTTTGATCAAGAACCCATATTCGCATATACCAGGAGCAAAAACGTTGGTGAAATGTTAAAAAATCCGATCAATTCATCCCTACAAACTACATATAAAGGCACTATCCCTTGTTGGAACTGTAATAATTGCAACAACATCTTGAAGGGACCATACATCACTCACCCGATGAAGGGACATAAAATTAAATTGAAGGTGAATGCTACATGTGACACCTCTAATGTGGTTTATATGTTAAAATGCCCTTGTGGACAAACTTATATTGGACAGACAGAAAGGAAAATAAAAATACGTTTGAATGAACATAAAAGTAATATTAGAACAAGACAAGCGAAATCGACAGTAGCCCAACATTTTGCTGAAGCTGGACATAACATTAGTCAACTGAAGTTTTGTATTCTGGAAATGATAGAAAAACATGAAGGAAGGGACAATCATAATTTCTTACTGCAACGAGAAAATTATTGGATCAGCCACTTGAACTCCATGAAACCTAATGGAATGAATGAGCGTATGGAGTTTCAGTGTTACTTGTAATCTAAAAACTGATCGTTTATGTATTTAGTACGTTTATTATGTATTTAGTATGTATATTAGGACCTCAACCTATGCCTATTGAGTCTCTTAATTATTATTTGTTATTTATTCATTTTTTTCATAAGTGCAATCAGTGTTTTTTCAGACGTGCAACCAGTGTTTACTTTAGCTATATGTTTTAGCCAGCACATAGTGAAGAGATGGTGATCATTTAAACACCACGGCGCGGAAAAGTAGTCCTTTCTTAGTTTCCACATAATCTTCACATGGTGACGTTAACTTTGCTTCGGAAAGCAGCCTGCACTGAATAACTTTATCGACACACTTATAGTCCTTCTTTTACCTTTATTAACTTTAACGCGTACGTCATCACGAGGGCGTCACGTAAACTACATATCTGTGTTAGATATTGAGACACTCCGTTACGGATGAATCGAGTAGGAATGGCGACCATTCTTAAGCCTTTTTTCACCTTGAGACACCGGTAAGCGGCATAACGTGCACCCAATATGGGGTGTATTGCTCTAATAGCACAATTATTCGCATGTTTTTAAACTTAAACTCACGGCACTTTTTAAACTTTACCGCACTTTCTATACTTTACCGCATTTAGCAACCACTGTTATTAATAGATACACTTGCACTATTGTCGCAGAGACATTTTTTGCCACCCGTGGGTTAAGGTTCCCTGACTACTTCCCCCGCTATTCGTGGGTTAAGGTTTGGTTACTTTATCTTGATATCAGTTCAGTGGTATTCTTCTTCTTTTGATATTAGTCCATATGTTAATTGCAGATTATCCCCAGATGAAGGCTTAACAGCCGAAATGCATTGGGACTAACGAAGTGTACACATCAGCTATATTGCATTCTGGGAATCGTAGTTTGAATTTCCCGAAGATGAAGATATAATATTGTGATGTAACAATAATCATTAAAAATTGAATTCAACGGATGTTGAGTGTTTCTTAGAACAAGGAAACGAAAAATTGAAACCTTTTCAAGGATCCTCCAGCCAGTGCCTGGGGGACATACCCCACTTGTATGGGGATGCAACCAGTTTGATATTACTACACTCCAGTTCAGAGAGTAATACCCTGGAGCACGGTACACCTTTAGAACCAGAGTTTGAACTACAGGCAGTGCGCATACTGATTTCTTTGTCTATAAATCTACGCCATAGTTTGACATTCTCGAAGTACAGTGCCACTTCATTGAATATATGCTTGAGCTCATATTCGCCCATGTAAATGTTGGCAATACTTGGGGCACAGGAAGCGCCCATACAGGTCCCCTTTATTTGTTGATAGGTATTTCCCTTAAACTCAAAATAGCTATTCCTGAGTACTATTTCTAGACACTCTAAAATAAACTGGTCCGGCCTGTCTCCTGTTGTTCTGTTAAGGAGGGCTGCTACTGCTTCAATGGCTTGCTGTTGATTTGTTGTTTTGTTCACATGAGGCACAGGGTCAAGACTGATTTGCATATGGCTAGGTCTAAACTGGGGCGGCATGGTGAGCAAAAGCAATGATGGATTTAACCCAGATCTCTTGACTAGGGGTGAATGTTTTGATTTGTTCTGCATTCCGTCCATCAATTGTGTGTCTTATGAAGGACATTTAGGCATTGTTAAAAGTAAAATAAAAAAGTAAAATTATTTTACTGGTGGCCAGGTATTGATGTGGAAGTAGAGAGGGTTGTCAGAGAGTGTAACATATGTGATGGTGCAGATAAGTCACAAGCGTTGATGAAACCCAGTCTATGTTCCTTGCTCCAGTATGTCTTGGGAAACCATTGGAGTTGATTTTATGGGTCCTATAAGTGAAGAGGATGGTATGTAATTGTGGCCATGGATTATTTTTCCAAATGGCCTGAAGTTGTTTGTTCGAAGTGCCAATGCTGAAGCAGTGGTAGTGTTTTTAGATGGCATGTTTCAGAGAGAGGGCCTTCCCAAGAAGGTAATATCCGACAATGGGAAGCAATTCAGGGGTGAGGTTTAAGAGGTATTCTTGAAACGCAATGGGATTGAACACAATTTTACTTCTCTCTATCATCCCAGCGGCAATGGTGAAGTGGAGAGATTAAAGAGATATAAAATATTCCTTGCAAGTTGCCAGAAGTAAGAAGTTAGTTTGGAAAGTGAGCATCAAGAAGATGGTAAGGATGTATTGCACTATGTCAACTGATACTGGTTTAAGTCCTTTCACCTTTATGCGTGGTAGAGTGCCTTTCACAAAAGACAATCAAGGTTGGTTAGTGGAAACAGGATTATTACATTGGTCTCCTGAAGAAGTGAAGAAAAATATTGTGGAGGCTCAATACAAATACAAATCGTATCAGGACTCTAGGAAGTGCTCTAAGGAGTGTAAGCTCAATAAAGGATCAATCAATCAGGGGTTTGTAGAGCACAGCTACTCACCCGAAAAGGGTCACAAGGCACTGAGGAGGGGAAAGGGGGGCGCGCAGCTCCCGGAAGATCACGAAGCTCTGTCAAAGAGCCAGGTCTTGAGGTCCTTCAAGAACTTGGGGAGTGATGGCGTCTGTCGGAGGTGGAGAGGGAGGGCATTCCATGCCTTGGCAGCGAGGAGGGAGAAGGAGCATCCTCCTGCTCTGGTCTTCTTGATGAGAGGTACCATCGCGAGGGAGAGCTGGACCGAGCAGAGGGAGTGTCGGGGTGCGTGGAACGTGAGGCATGTAGGCAGGTCCGGTGTTGTGAAGGGCCTTGTGGGTGTGGGTGAGAAGCTTGTAGGTGATTCTCTTATCGACGGGGAGCCAGTGTAGTGTCCGTAGGTGTTGGCTGATGTGGTAGTGGCGCGGTTGGTTTAGGACTAGTCTGGCGGCGGTGTTCTGGACGTTCTGGAGTTTGCGGGTGAGGTTCTTGTTGATCCCAGCGTAGAGTGCGTTGCCGTAATCCAACCTGCTGCTGATGAGGGCGTGAGTGACAGTTTTCCTGTGTTCTGGGGGAATCCAGTTGAAGGTCTTTCGGAGTTGGCGGAGGGTGTGGTAGAAGGAAGAGGTGACGGCGTTTATCTGGCAGTCCATTTTGAGTTCGGAGTCCAGGATGATTCTGAGGTTACGTGTGTGGTCCGTGGGGAAGGGTTTCAGAGGGCGAGGGGCCACCAGGTGTCGGGGTGTGGGCCCATGATGAGTACCTCGTTTTGTCCGTGTTGAGTTGCAGGCAACTGTTCTTCATCCACCTGGTGACTGCTTCCATACAGTCTTGAAAGTTGTGTTTGGTGATGTTGGGTTCGTTGGATAGGGAGAGGATGAGTTGGGTGTCGTCTGCGTACGATACGATGTTGAGTCCGTGTGATCTGACGATGGGTGCGAGCGGGGCCATGTAGACGTTGAACAGGATCGGGCTGATGGAGGATCCTTGTGGGACTGTTATATATGGTCTTGATTTTGTGGTGGAAGAAAGCGCTGAGTCTGTCGCAGATGTCCTTGGAGGTGGGGATGTCTGTAGTCTCGCTGTTGGGTTGGGCGAACTCTTTGATGTTGCAGAAGAGTTCCTTGCTATTGTGTGCGTGGGTGGAGATTCTGTCCTGGAGTGCTTTCTTCCTTAAGTATCTGATGAGTTTGTGGTGGGCGGTGGTGGCTGTTTTGAAGATGTCGAGGTCTGCTGGGGTTTTGGAGTTCCTCCATAGCTTTTCGAGGCATCTGCCGCGCGTCACAGAGTTCGGTGGAGAACCAGCTGGCTTTCTTTGCATGAGGGTTGTAGGCTTTCCTAAGGGGGGGCGACGGTGTTGGCGCAGTCGACTTGGTGAGGGTCAAATTTCCTTTTAAGGTTTGCAAAGGACAAAGCAAATCCTGAAAACCAGTTAGTGTGGAAGAGATCTTCACTAATTCTGCCAGACTGAGTGATGGCAAGGTGTGGCATATGAGTAGGCTTGCTAAATGTCTAAGGAACCGTGCAGAGTGTGGTGAAGAAAAGAAGTTGCGGTTGGGGTTTGATGAGTCTGTGTTCGACAAAGCGAATGCCTTGTATGAAGATCCTGTTGGTAGTGGGGTGGTCAGTGCTAGAGGTGGTGGTTGAATCAGTGCTTTAAATGGGCCGGTACTCCCCGGTACTGAGTACCGGCACTTCTTAGATTCATCACTCTGAGTACCGGCACTTCTCTACTGCCGTGGAGAGTACCGGTACTCATGAAAATGTAGGCTCATTGCCTGTGCTGGTGAGCGTGGAACGTGTCTCTGGCAGCCAAGGCGCCGCTTCTGCAGCCCCCGATCTGAGCCCCAGCTGAGCTATTCAGCAGGGCTCATTTGAATAATGTCCGGGTGCTCACCATCACGCTGTGCTTGACAGAGCAGGGTCCATTCAGGCCCTGTGCTGTCAATCACATTCACACTATCCTGTGCATTTGTGCAAACACAGGAATCATGTCAGTGCCCTGGCAGTGGCAATCAGGCTACGGCCAGTACGGCCCTGGTGGCAATTAAAAAGCCATGGTAGGTGAAGAGAAAAGATGGCTTTTATCATACCTTGGTCTTTTGCGTGTCTGCTATGTTTGTGTGTTTGCCTGTTTTTGTAAGAAAAAAGTGAGAGAAAGAGAGAGAGAATCCAGACACTCTCAGGAGGTATTTTAAAGAAAATGGGTGGCACTTTGTTTGTACATGTCTGCTCGGCGACAAAGATTCATAAATAACGTAAAAGGAAGGGAGGGAGGGTGGGTGAGTGAGTGAGTGGATGGATGAGTGAGCAAGGGTGGAGGTATAGATGGATGAATAGATGGATGGATGAGTGAAAGCATGCATGGGTAAAAGAGGGTGGGTGATTGGATAAAAGGGCGGATGATGGGTGGATAAGTGAAAGACTGGATGGATGAATGAAAGGTAGGGAGGATGGATGAAAGGGTGGATGATGGATGAGTGAAAGGAGGGATTGAGTGAAAGGGTGGATGGAAAAAAGGAGTGAAAGGGTTGATGGATGGATGAGGGAAAGGGTGGATAAAGAGATGGATGAGTGAAAGGATTGGTTTGGAGATGGATGGATGGATAGGTTTGGATATGAAGGGTGGATAGACGGAATGGTGAAAAACTGAATGATTGATGAAAGACTGAATAGACGATAGAATGTAAAGGTTAAATGGTGGACATCAGCAGGTAAATGGTAGGATGAATGGATAGATTGATGGAAGAGACAAGAGATATCGTCTGGGGAGGGTCATGATGAATTGCTTCATTTGCTTGGTGCCATAAGAGCTTTGGTTCGACGTTGGGGTATTTTCAGTTTCTTCCTACTCACGTGCTCAAAAATATATAGTATTGTGCCAAACAGCAATTAACAGTATGACATTAAGAAGGTGCAACTATTGCAAAAAAAGGAAATGTTAACATATTATCCCATTTCTCTTTCATTTTGTGTAATGAGTTAACCTGCTTTGTTTATATAAACACATTTCTCATGTATTTTGGTATGTGCTGTAACTAATATAGAAGTTAAGTATCATGTCTTGCCCTTAGCCCCGCCCCCTCACTACACCTCTAGCTCATTTTAATGAGTACCTGCACTTATTTTTTCCCATTTAAAGCACTGGGTTGAATTATACTGCATGTGAGAGTATAGAAGACATCCAACAACTAAATTGTAATTTGAATGATAAAACTCAAGATGTGCAGCTTAACAGCAGGTCAGGTAGAGAAATAAAGCGCCCTGTGTACTTGTAAGATTATGTACCGTAATCATATTCCTGCTGTTTACATATATTTTCATTATTTGTTCTCCTATGTTTATCTTTGACCTTTTCTTCCTGCATTTTTATATGGGGAAGATGTGTTGTGTTCATCTTAGCTGCGGCTCGAGGGAACTCACGTGGATCTGTGATCGGAATGTACTCTGTTCTTGCGAACGGTGTTTGCGTTCTCTTGAGTCAGTTATTTATTTATGCGTTTTTATATAGCGCGGACTTTACCCGAGGGTGTCAGAGCGCTTCACAACAGGATCAGCAACATTACATAATTGCTGTTCTGCCCGACTGGGCATGTTTGCCCCTTTCCCTCCTTCTAACTTAATAAAGAAGTTTAACTCAACAGTCTCGGCGTGATCTTAACATTGGCTTTCACTGTTATAATTTTGTTGACTCGCCCATCTCTACTATACCCTAACTCTAGGTGCCCTTCTTCTTCCGCATTGGTCACCAAGCACGCCCCTGTTACGACCTCGCCTGTTGACGCTGTCTGGGCGGGGCTTGTTCCGTCTTGTTTTCACGTGCGGTTGCTTTCACCCAAGCAGTCAGTGACATGGAGGCTGGACTGGTGTCTGCCGATGGCAAGAACAGTAAGGGCGTGCATTGCCAGCGATGTGGCTCTACGGTGCTGCTGCCTGGGGCCGCGATGTACGCGAAGCGCGAGGTGAGGGAATCGCACCAATAACAGTGTATTCTATATAAATGCATGCACAATATTAGTATGGGAGCGCTGCATGAGTTGAGGCGGAGCTGGGACATACAGGAAAGGGTGCAGTACGGTAGAGATTGTAGGTGGGGCTGCATCCTCAAGGGGTGGAGAGAGACATAAATGGCGGGGCGCTTGTCTCACTGGCGGAGGTTAGTGCCAAGTGGCCGTCCTGGAGAATAGGAGATCGGTAGTGTTGTGTGCGAGACGCTATTGCCTTGCCCTACTCGGTTAGGAGTGACTGCAAGTTGTGCCCAGAGGAGCACCAGTCCCTGAATGTGTTGTCGAGTGCACTGATAATGAACTATTAATGGCAGTATTAAGGTAAAAGACATATAGGCAGAGAGTTTTCACATTAAAATTGGAAAAACACACACACTTTGATCTACTAGATCACTCAGTCTTTGTGTTTGGACCACGAGGTATCCAGCACATACCACGTCATTATGAGCCTAGCAATCACAAAACTGGCCAATACAAATCGAATGAGGTATCGGGCAGAGTGCAAAAATATTAAAATCATCTCTAAAAAAAATCGGATTGGAAAGGTAGAGCGTGAGAAAATGATAGTCTTAATGTGAGCTGTGATGGAGTTCCAATACTGCTCGGGGGGGGGGGGGCAGAAGAGTAAAACCATTTTATTTAAGTGAGTTCGTGCCTTGGATGTGGTCTCTCCTGGCTACGCACAGATCACTCCGTCGAGCGGAATGATCATGACGGGTACTATGCAGCTGAATTTCATAATTCAATACATCATATCAAAACTCCCACCTCGCTTATACAATTAATCAACATATCCCCTTCCATCTTTAAATCTCCTCCCAACCAGAACACCCCCCCCCCCCCCACAAAACACACCCTAACTTTCAGCACCACTCCCCTTTCATTCCATTCATCGTCCTTCCCCACCTCACCCAAGCATTGCTCCCTTGTACTGCATCTGACAACGACTCCCCGAGCAATGCCTCAACCAGTGCTTAATTTGTGCCGGTGCTTTCCGGTGCTTAGCACCGGCACTTATTTCTCAGGGCCGGGTCTACACTGTGTAGTCTACTGTACACGCAAAATTGATATCGGTAATGTAATAACATTTATGCGTGCTGCTCACTAAGTCGAGAGTAGGGTCCCAGTCTCCCCTGTGAAGAGTTAATATTGCACGTGACTGCGTGTGCATAAAATATTTAAAATGGGATGTTGGCAGCCCGGCTGCCCGCCTTATTTTGAGCCACAAATTACCGCTAGAAACTGAAACTGCCTGGATGCCTGCCTCGGCGTAGCGTAGGTCACCGTCACACGTCACATCCCATTTTGCAATACAATTGTTCATTGGTAGTGCGCTACCAATGAACAATTGCAAAATATAATAGCCTGGCCCGGGTCCCTCCTTAGCAAATCGTCAAGTTTGGGCGCAGAGTCAGACCAATGAGCAGTGTTTTCAACCGCGGCCCGCCCAGCATACTGCAGTTACAGTATTAATTCATCACCCGACGACCGAAGCAACCAGCAATCGTGCAGCAGACATCCCTCGCAGATTATTTAAAACTAAAAATGCTGTCCCGCACTCCCGGTAAGTAATGGCTCATTATGCTAATTAACGTTTTATAGTACGGGACCCACGGCTGCAGTTCTTCCTCCACTGCTGCAGGCTTTTAACTTTTGTGGAAAAATAAATCTTTCTTTAAAGTTCAAAGCCAGCAGCAGTGGAGGATGAGCTGCAGCCGTAGGCTCAGCACTATAAAACGTTATTTTGCATAATGAGCCATTCCAATACTTTGTAAACAAATACAGCACTGACAAATTATACACAGCTGATGGCAGAAAAACAAGACTACCTGAACGTGAATTTTGCCTGGAGTGGCACGTTCTGGTAGTCTTGTTTTTCAGCCATCAACTGTGTAGTGTTCAGTGCTGTATTTGTTTACAAAGAATTGGAATGGCTCATTATGCACAATAGCGTTTTATAGTGCTGGGCCCACGGCTGCAGCTCATCCTCCACTGCTCTGCTGGCTTTTAACTTTAAAGAAATATTTATTTTGCCTCGAGTGGCACCAGTAGTGGCTACTGCCAATAACACTTGGTGGGGCAGTGGGGGTGGGCGGGGAATAATTTAAAAAAATAACTTGCCTGCCACTGCTGCTGCCGGACGCCGCCTCAATGCTTCTCTGTTCTTGTCCCCACCCAATCACGACGCTGCTCTCACATAAGAGCAGCGTTGTGCAGTTGAGCAGTGCATTCTCAAACACTTCACAATTGTATGTTTGACTGCCGGCTCCGCAGTAGTGCACGTCCCAATGTTCATTGCACTAGAAACAAATTAAGGGATCACGAATGTGTGTGATGCAAAGAACTTCAGCTACCACAATGCAATGGAAATGAAGAGCTTCTAACGAGCAGAACTATCGTAAACATGTTTTACCTCTGCTGAGTCTGTACTAATCTGGTGAAATAATCAGATTATGGTTTGTTTAAAATGGGAGTTGTATGGCCCTATCACTTGTGAATAGTGATCCCTCCGGTATGAGGCGTGGCCTTTTTCAGAGCGCAAGACCCCTCTCTTCCGCTTCTGCATGGAGACAGGTGAGGGTAACTAAATCTTCTCAACCCAGGTCCCTGACGTCGCAGAGAGTGCAGGTTTTCAGTCATTGGAATGTTTAGGGACCGGCTATTATTTGAAAGCTGGCAAAGAAAGGGAAGCTTTAATGAGCAGTGACGCGCCAGACTGAAGTGTCTGGAGGCTACAAGCCAGACTGGGGCATAAGGGCGGGGAGGTGGCACATGCCAGACTGGAGCGTAAGGGGCCACAAACTAGACTGGGGCCCAAGGAGGTACAAGCACACTGGGACTGAAGGGGGTGCTACGAGCAACACTGGAGGGTGACGGGGCAGAAGCCAGACAGCTGTGCGAGGGGGTCGCAGGCCAAACTGGAGTGTAAGGCAGGCACATGCAAATCTGAGACATACGTGGGGCAAGGGCCTGATCTCAATGTGAGGTGGTCGTGGGAGCTTAGGTCATACTAACTGAGGGTACTGGCAAGGGTAGGGCATGTGGGAGGGGGACACAGGAGGAGCTGCCCCTGAGTGGCACGTTCATGTAGTCTTGTTTTTCTGCCATCAGCACACATTCTTGAAATCTTATAAAGTGAAACTAGAAGTCCCACAATATAATGTGCTCTACTCTTGAAAACCTTGTACTGGCTAAAGGAAGCAGTGGCACACATTATGGGGCCAATTGGCCGCTATTCCGGACAGCTCACCAACCTAGTTGTACCATATGCTGAAAGACGACAACAGAGTATTCAGGTTCTCCCTCTCATGAAGAGGTCGTATGCCCGTCTAAAAGAAAATTAATTCTGCCTGTCACCTTCGCTATATTATCGTCTTTCAGGACAAAATGTGACCCTTTGATGTCAGAAAAACATGCCCAGTTGGTGTCTGAGTTGCAGTGAAAATTGAAAACCTCGGTTCACTGCCAGCTTTCCTATTTAGTCAATTTGTGTGATCCTAGGCTGATATTTTCTTTCATTTACTCTCCTTTCTATTAATTGGTGTAAACAAGGAGAGGGCTAAAGCTGAGGACCTCTATTTCCCTGAGATAGTCTCAGATGTGTGTTCCATTCATACCTCCTCACACCTCTCCCAGGCACAAATTAAGTTGTGACATGGACTTATTGTTGCTTAGCTGCAACAATTCCATCTAGAGCAGCAGATTACAGCATTTGCTATCTCTTTCTTCTGCTTCATTTTAAAAGTTTACATAAATAAGCAGAGAAAATATGTTTGTTTGCACTCCATAGATAGAGAAAAGCTAAAATCTCTTTCTGCATATTTCCACTTTCTACACGTTCCAAACTGCTCCAGCTTTTTTAAACTGACTTGTATTAAAGTGTTTCTAATATCTGTATGCAACACACATCCAGCAGGTTTTTGGTGTGTAAAATTTTGCAGCACTAGAGATTTTATTTGTATTCTTCATGTTTGCAAGCATGCTCACTCTATCATATAAAAGCGCTACGCACCAAGGTTTTAAGTGGTTTGTGCGAAAGGTGATGGTGTGGCCATGTTTTATATGGGATAAAGACATACACCCTGGCGTACATGTTCAACCTTGTTCCCTGTTAATCATTTTAGCCAATTTACTCCAAAATTGTGCTTTAAATGCACTTTTGATTTCATTTTTTAAAAATGTTCCTCAGGGGTGATGGGAACCTCCTACCAAAACCGTACTTGATGAAGGCTCCCTTGCTGAAATTCAGATCGGGTATTACTTCGGGTTTAAGCGGTGCCAGTTGAAGATGCAGGTGGAGCCAATAGAGTAAGTGGGTGGAGCCATTGGAGGAAGTGGGTGGAGCTGGGGAAGTGGGTGTGGCATCCTACAAAAATTTGAGCACCTGGACTTAATATTTTACAAATTAAGCACTGGCCTCAACCCTTCTGGTCTAGTGCGTGAGCCTGTCTGCTACCCAGGAAAACCCTGATCAGACGTTTTTCTAGCCCCCCCACCCCTTTATAGGCTGTTTCCGTTCACTGCCTGTCACCACAACAGCCCCCAATTATCGTCCCAACCCAAGTGGGCAGTCGCCCAGCAGCCAGTGCTGATGCTTTTCCATCATTTTATCGCTAATTTCTGTGCTAGTTGGTCCTGCGTTTCCAGCAAATAAAATGAATAACTCCAGAATGATAAGTTTACCCATCCTGACGAACTATTGTTAAGTCCTCCTTCGTGATGTCGTAATGCAAAATTATTCCAATACCCCTGTTTTGATTAAAACGGTGCATCTCCCTGTTTACTTTGCACATGGCTTTCTCGAGCACATTGTATTTAACTGCCCCTTGCCAAATGCGTCTAGCAAT
Organism: Calotriton arnoldi; assembly: GCA_963921515.1. Classification (NCBI taxonomy): domain Eukaryota; kingdom Metazoa; phylum Chordata; class Amphibia; order Caudata; family Salamandridae; genus Calotriton; species Calotriton arnoldi. The sequence continues at coordinate 2,724,650 of CAWUFW010000203.1, read as the reverse complement.
CAGTGCTGTCCAAAAAAATGTGTGTCCCCGATCAAAACCTCTCAATAATTTCAAAGTCCTGTTCTATCATTTTTCTCAAACCCAATCCCAAAAGCTACACCAAGCCGTTCTTGCCTAAATGAATCACTAACACATCCAGGGAGGGCCTCCTACTCACTAAATCAGATAGCCAGTGCAATCATTTCCCCAGTTCACCCCCACCATTCAATCTTAAATTCAGTGGCCCAAAATCCCAAGCTGCTTCCAAATGGTCTTCTGCTGGTTTTGCTGCCCATTTTATGAAAGAGTGCCCGATAATCAAAATAGAAAACATGTCCACACTTGGTCCTGCTACGCAACTTAGAACTGAAAATAATACTGTTAAAAACATCTTCTATATACCTAATGTGACGCAGACAACATTCCGATGACTGTCTTCCCACCCACATAATGTCCCTCAGAGAAATCCCAGCCGATTAGCTGCAGACGTCATTCCAGTCCTAAATGAATGAGTGCTAAAATCCCCTGACTCCCCCTCCCCCCCACTCCAGCCAGCACTTGCCTCATTACACCTAGGACCTTAGATGCCAGCAACTTCTTTCCGTCCTGGTGACAAGAAAAAGTACTTTACTTTGTCCCGCCAACTGCTCTAAACTGCAGCCACGCTCCCACTGGACACAGCAACACTCATGCTGCATAGCACCATTTCCCGCTTGTTCGGATTTCGATGTTTTTTTTTTTGCTTCCAAGCGTAACCACAATTTTTCCTCTTTAAGTGCAGCATCCTCAACATTTCTGACATTGTCTTTGCTGTCCCAAACAGTTCAGAAACTCTAACAACTCCAAATGATAGCCATCTAACTTAGCAACGCTTCAAAACTAGAAACATGTTACACTTGTAGGCCTTTTACCAACACCACCAGCCTTCTTTTAGTTATAGGATCCCTCTTCCTGCCTGTTCGTCCTTTGTTTTTTGTTTGTTTGTTTTTTTTGCCTACCCTTGTTAGTGTTTGCAAATCTGTTGAAAGAGCCCTTGATACGGGCAGACCGTAGGGCTTTGGGTTATAGGGGCTACCTGTGGGCACTGTACTCCAGGAGAGGTCACAGATTCCTCCTGCCTTTGACAAGAGTCATGACCTCCATTTGGTGGGTGGCGACTATATTTTTGGGCTGGCAGATACGACTCACGGTGATGACTCTATTGTGGGATAGTAACTTGTTGGCGGAGGTGAAGAGACTCGCAGGGTTTTCAGGTTGGACCTAATGGGCATTTAGACGCCGGGGGATGTGTGGAAAGGGGAGGATCTGATCACCTGGGAGGTACTGTAGTCAAATTATGGGATGGCACCCAAGGAAATGTTTCAATTTCATCAGCTGAGGCATGCAGTGGCGGCTGGTGACATTTGAAAGTGGTGCGCCGTAAAATTTCGTGATGCGTGACCTGTGGCGAGCAAGCGCAGCGAGTGAGCCAGACTGTCATAAGAGGGATGTGGGGAGGAAGGGGTTCTTCCCCTGAAAACATTTTGAAAAAAAAGAGCGGCAAGTGCTGCATTTTCAAGAATATTTGAGAAAGCAAGAAGGTTAATGACGCTATTGTGAAAGTGTAGTTATGACATCAATAAAGAGATTTCATATGATAATGACGTACTTAGCTGCTTATTCAGCAGAACCACAGAACTGGATAACAGACTTTGAGTTAACAAGGCTGAGTACCTCACAGATTTCCTTATTTATTGATATACCTTTACAAGTGAAATCTACTGAGGAAATACAAGTTGGCACAGGCCCAGTTTGATTGTGAGTGTCCTAGAGGCTGTCCTTGGCACATGCACTAGAAGGTTGGCAGCCTCGGTGATTCAGGTTTACAGATCTTCAGCAGAATGTCTAGAAGTCAAACACAGCGAAACAACTTCGTTTCCCGAGGGCCTTTCCTTTGTGTTCTGAAAGAAATGGTTCCCAAGCACATAGAGCCTTGAGATACTTTTACACACAAGGCTGCGCTAGTGACAGCTGACACTCAAAGGCTTTTAAATTGCTCGTGTTATTTTATATATATGGCAACGGCATCTGTTCTTCCTGCCTCCGCACCCTTGGTCGCTGCAGGTCTCTTCTGTGTACACAGCACAGAAAAGGAGCACAATTATACGTCAACTAGCGGTGGTTCATGTTTGGAGTGCCATAGCTTTAACGATTCAGCAGCCTGTGTGTTTGCACAGTCTCGTGGGGGAAACAACACAGGCCCATGATGAGGCAGGATAGAATCTCTCTCACATTAATCTCTACCTGATCCTCCTGTGCTTTTTGGTCTCCAGAACACGAACCTGATCAGAGAGCGCTTTGAGTTTGTTGTAACTGCAGACATGTTCCTATGACCTGCAGGGTACAGGTTTCAGTAGCGTAAGGGACATTAATCCTTCCTAGCAAGATAAATTCAGTTTTGTTAAGTAAGAGTAACAGTTATTTACAGTGCTTAGAAATGGCGAGGTGGGTGGAAGCAAAATGATCACAGTAGAATGCTGATTCCAAACCCCAGTATGTATGCCTGTAGGGGAAGAGTGTGCTTGGCTACCAGATGGTTGCATGTTAACTGGGACACCAGGTTCCAGTCGCAAGTGTTCATTTAGCAGCTCCAATGCATTCTTTGTGTGGTGGCCCTGAAATGTTAAACAAAAAGCCAGGCTGTTGGAGGCCAAAGTGGAGAAAAGAGTACACTGGTGGAGTAAGTCAGTGCGGGACCCCATCTTTCCCCCGAATGTTGTATTATTTGAGCATTTGTGTGTTGCGCACTTTGAATATTTCTGTTATGGGCTGATTAATTATTAACATTAATACGCCAGAACACAATCCATGTATTCTTTTGGAAGAGCACATGCCGAGGTATTCTGATTGTGCTATCACGGAAAAAGCAGAAACCCCACACAAAACAGAATGAGCTCATTGCAGGAAACAGACTAGGGAAAAACCCCGCAATCTTTCCTACTCGGTGTTCACAGCGTGGCTAGATTTGTGTAATGTAATGGCACATGAGGTCACGTTTTAGCACAACCAGCCTAAAGTAAGACCGCAAAGGTTTGGTGAGACTTAGATTATACAAGCAGCTAGTGGCAAAAATTCAAGCTAACATAACTAGGCAAAAACAACGCAATCGAAATACTAGTAAGCAGAGTTTTATTCAGAGAGCCACACGATCAGCAGAGCTCATGTAGCCTATCAAAGGCGTAGCTTTCACTAGGGCAGAAGTTGCAGTGACACTGGGGTCCAGCCCAGTGGATCAGACAGTTACAGGGCTCGGCTTAGAGTATGTTAGCCATGGTTGTTTGCTAAATATTTTATCTTGGTCACTACTTTTTACCTCCCTGTGCTGTTCAGAAGTAGAGCTTGAGAAATCTTATTTAATGAGCAACAAAATAATGAACACACTGGATGGATATGGCTGCTCTCAAATTACACACATTAATGTTTGAAGATGTGAGGGTTAAACTAGATTTAATAAAGCAAAGCAAGCAATGCAACTTTATTTCTACTATCGATGATTTCCTTGATGCATTGCTCATGACATGCCCGCCTGCCCTTCATTATAATTATTTCTCAACAATGGCCCACCTGGAGAAGGAAGGATGCAGCCTCTCTCTGTTATTGGTTCTTAGGATCGCTCCGGGCCCCTGCTGACATGTACAGATTCAGGGCCTGTGAATTGGATAGTGGAGATTTGGTTGCTGTGGCGCGGAGAGGGTAATAACTGCTGCGTGGAGGGCTGGTGGAGGCAGGTTGGGATCGGGGGTTCAAAAGTGACAGAGCGTAAAGTGGTGTGAAGTCGGGTGCATGTGGACAGAGCGTGAGAGAGCATGGGGCATGTGCAGTGTGAGGAGGCCTGGAGAGAGGCTGCGAGGAGCATGTAGAGGGGCAGTGTACGAGAGTGGGAGCTAGGAGCACTCCGGCAGACCATGTCAGGACTGGGAGAATATTCACATGCAGTGTTAGGAGCCCGCAATGGCATTAGGCTTTTAGCCTTCAGACCGCAAACAACATCAATTTCGTGGGGACCATGAAGCAAATGTGTTTAAAGAGGGCGCTACAGTCTATCCGTACCCTCTCAAGCTCGATAGATCCGTGAAAATACTAATTGTCAATGTCACTGCATATTGAAACGAACATAGTCGATATGAAATAAAGTTATCATAATAAAACTACACATCAGGGTTTTGCAGCATAAATGTGTCGAGTACAGGGAGGTGTGAGAGGATCGGTTCTCCTGGTGGGCGACATGTCTGGTGCAGGCGACATGGTGGTCAAGGTGCTGGAGAGCATTTGTGAGAGGTGCACCAGGGTCTAATTACGGCTGTACTAGGAGGGGGTCTCCACTCCGCATTATTGGCACATCTGGGATGGGAGAAGGTTGGGGTTTGCGGTGTCAGGCACTGGGGCGCTACACCCTTTGCTGGGGGTGGAAAAAGTTAGGCCTCAAGTGAACCTACGGTCGGGTGGGGGTTGTTGTGTAATGCCCACCACCTGCAAGGACCGGTTTCTTCCAAGCGTTGGCGGGGTTTTTAAGGCCACCTACCTTGAGACACGATTCCTCTGTGTGTGGGATGCACAAGGGAGGCTGTAATTTAAAAGCAGCGTTTGAAAAACGGAGACTTGACCCTATCTCCGCCATTTCGAATGCACCCAGCCTCGCAAGGAATGTCCCTATTTCACTGTAGACCTCCCGGTTATTGGTGGTCGTCGTGTATGTGCGTATTTGGGGTAGCAGTGACAACCCACACCAGTCGCGGCAGGCATGACTCCGGGGGGAGAAAGAGGGGGTTCGCGCGGGGATGGGGGCGAAAATGAAAACAAATAAACTTACCAGGATGAGGCATCTCCTCCGCCGGTCCCGCGTCGCATCACATCTCCGAGTCCTCTCACAGACGTTGGCAAATCATAAGACTGGATGCGACTGGGGGCAGCTACTCGGCTGTATCCTGCCATTTGACAGGGCATGGGGCGACTGTACGTCACCGCCCGAGCAGGATCCTATCTTGACACTCCTGCACTACACTAGGCATGCGCAGCATACCTAATGTATTGTCAATGGAGTGGGGTGCTGAAATAAAAAGTGCCCTTCTCGCAGATGCGCAGTCGAGTCCAGTTCTGGACTCCTGCTGCTCTCGCGTGCGTGCGTTTACTGTTGACTATGACTCATGCGCACTTGAGGCTGTGAAGCAGGCAGCTGCCAGCACAGGCCGGAAATGTAAACAGACGAATTGCGTCTGCTTACATTTCTTGCTGCCCGTGAGCAGTTTTTCTTGTTGATTCTGCCTAGTGGGGCGCTGCCCCGGCGCCCCTATGGACCAGCCGCCGCTGGAGGCATGTATTGCAGGTGCATGAGGAGCGGGTCCAGCCATTGGAGTGTGCTTTGCCACTAGAGGATAGATTGACGGAGCCACTCCAAAACAATGCAATCTCCCTCACTTACAGCAAGTTGTTGAACAATGCCTTCAATCCCCTACTGAAGTTGAAGGAGACCTTGGAGTTGGATATAGGAGAGCTTAGTGGAGGAAGAGTGGGAGGAGGCGATCCGGTCACCCAGGGAAGTGGCAATTGGAGCATGTTTTTGACTGATTCCATTACTACTATACAGTTCCTACTATACAAGAGTGCTTCTACACAGGTTGGGCAGGGCCTCCACCGATCAGTGTGCCTGGGGATGTGAGTCCCCGCGGGGAAGTGGGTGGGGGGAGGGAGAGTTCTACATACACTATGGAACTGCCCATGACCAGTGAATTTCTGGTTGGGGGTCAGGGAGGGACTTGAGAGGGGGCCGGCCTCATGTAGAGGTCTCACATAAAACGATCCTCCTGAATGTCTGGGGGGACGAAAATCCTGGAAAATACCTCGGGCTGTTATCTAGCCTAGGAGTTGCAGTAGCTAAGTGGAACATTGTGCGTATGTGGGGAGCACCTGATCCACCGTGTGTTGAGGATTGGAAATCTGACATGGATTGGTTGCAGAGCTGCAGAGAGGCAAGTTTACTAGAGTAGAGGGTTCCCCCGCAAGTGGGAAAAATATGAAATGAGTGGGGGATGTACCGGGTCCTCCTGAATGGACCAATGAGATGGGAGTATTAACCAGTTTGGGGTGATGGACATGAATAAGAAGTGCCTTGTTTGTTTGGGAGGGGCTTTTGGTTGAAAGAGCCTAGTTCAGGGACCTCCGAAAACTATGATGTGGTATCCTGCGAGATACATTGTGATGACATGGGTATTTCTTGGTTCTATTTTACTGCAAAATAATTGTTTCACAAAATAAAAACCTCGAACAGCCTTCATGACATTGCACAAACCTTTTATAAGACTTTGTCTATATAAATGAAGCTGTCAAACTGAATACCCAATAAAGGAAAATCAACTGGATGTGTTGGAAGCAGGCTGACTGCTGACGTTATGCCCAATCAGTACCTGTTCCACATCTCACCAATTCGATTGCTACATCTGCTAAGGTAAACTGCACTGCTGTGTCCTCCTTAGCAATTAAGTCATTGACAGATAAACCTTCTGGTTAGGACAAGTGATGAATGATCCGAAAGTCTCCTGTACCATTTTTTGGGAACACCTCTTGAAGGGGATACCATAATGTCTTTCAGCAGCCAATAAGTAAACAGACCAGCAATATTCCCCTTAAACTACTTTATGCTCAACGTTTCTCTTACAACCTGTGGCATCTCCCTTGCTGATCTTAAGTTGTCACAAACCTCCTATGTTTAGGCCCCTGGTAACCAAGTCTAAAACCCTCTTGAAAACCCAATTTCAGTGTATGTGCAAGAAATTCAGTTTGTCGATATTAATCAGCGTTAAAACCCTTGTTTCCAGGTTGCTGTTTCATCCCTCTTCCTAATTTGACTTGATCAAAACTTGCCTGTCCCTGAAACACTGCAACACTGGGTGATTTCTCCCACACTTTGTACATTCATGCTTGTACCTACAGGGATTTCTGATACAGTAGCCCCTGTTAAGTATTCAGCATGCGCCAGAATCAGTCTCTTTCCTCCTTGCGCAGGTGCACACCCACCCCAAGGGTGGACCTCCCCAGAAAGGGCTGATACTGTACCGCCAAACCACTAGCTATATGAAGCGCTTTTGGACTTCATGTTGGGTACATTAATTGGAGCCAAAGCTCATTATCCACATCACTCCAGGCTTTGTCCTGTTTAATTCCCAATCTAGTCCGAAATTCTTTGTTATAGTGCAACTGTGCCTCCTCCCTGTAATCGATCTCTGCTTTTCTGATCAGGTCTATGTATTAAAAAATTGATCTATTTGGAAACTTTTCACAATAGACACACAGATAAGAAAGGGGGTGTTAGAATTGGGGGTCTCTAGTTGGTAGAGGTATGCACCTTGTCCAAGTAGGGACCCTTCTTTCTAGTTAGAATGAGTAAAGTACACACCTAAGTTGGGGGCGGAGCTTGCGGACGGCAAGATGGCAGCTTAGAAACTCTGCTCCGTGAAGCCGTCACATTATCCGACCATTATCCTTCCTTCTAAGCCTTCGACGTCCTTTCATCACAGCTGTGCTTGACGCTAAGAAAGGCTGGCGCCGGATCGTGCTGTTTGGGACCTTCCAGATCCCGTGTACATTACTACTGCTGCGGAGCGCACGGCCGAGGCCTGCACGCCGCGCTGATCCCCCGGCCTAAAGTGAAAGTGCTGAGCACGGCACGGATCGGACGCGCACCACACGGCGTCCCTTTGATCATCGATAGAGGGACGGGTGACTGTGACCGGGCCCTGGCTGCCGCGCACTGCCCCAGAGAGCTGCTGCGGTTGGCTCTTCCGGACCTGCCGCCCCTTCTGACCGCTGCTCTTCTATCCTCCGAGTGGCGTCTCTCTCTGACTTGCTGACGCGGTGGAGGGCCGCGCGGAAACCTACGCAGTGTGGTACAGCCCCGGACCGCGGTGGGGGGCACTGGGTGTAACTTGGAGCGCAGCGCTCGCCAGCGAGTATTAGTCTACTGGGCCACCGTGGGGGCTGTACACGACCTGGGACGAACTCCATACCCCGGGCTCGGATCCAGCGCTCTGCTGGGATTTGCCGATTTGACCCCCGGCATTGATGTCTGCTGGCGGGGTGCTGCGCTACGGATCTGGCCGCTATCGGACCCTTAAGACTGCTGCGACTGCGGAGGCGTGGTGAGTGCATACTTGGGGAGGAAAATGGAGGGGCACCGGTGACTACAGCGTACCACCAGGGAGCGTGAATAAGCAGCCTGTTACTAGTGAGGGGTGCTCCAGCCCGGAGAGGAGGCCGTGGTCGCTACTTTACTGTTAGTCAGTGCACGTGTACAGAGCTTGGGGGTGACTAACACGTCTCTTCACACTACTTTGCAAAATACCTGTCCCTCGCACTGTACAACATTTGTCTGGCATTATTGAGCTGTCCGGCTACCGCACTGAGAGCAACTGGAGACTTGGAGAGGCCTGCGGGAGGCAACGGTGAAGAACTAGTGAACGATCCTCATATCCTGCTGTAGCTCCCTTCCTACAACTAAGCAGAGATACTATTGGCAAGCCTGTATTGGCCTGTACACCGCCACGCACAATGGGCAGGGTGGACAGGAATCAACCTAAGTTCACGTTCGACCAGAGAAAGTCAAGAAACCGTGATTCTACCGTGGATGATGCAGATCCCGCTCCGGACCACTCACCTGACATGGGCGAGGGTGATATCCGTTCCATGTTGATAACAATGGAAAAAAATCTTCAATGGAGCCTGGCAGGTCTGGGCAATAAAATTGACGCTCTCACTTACCGCATGGACTGAATGTCCGAAAGAGTCGACAAACATGTGGAGAGAATAGACATGGCAGAGCGCAGGATCAACGAGGTGGAAGAGGCGCAAACTTCACTGGACACTGGCCACCTGAAAGTGGAGAGAGCCCTCCAAACCCTCCAAGACAAGGCCGAAGATTTGGAAGCGCGCTCGCGCCGAAATAACCTGCGTATCACGGGGGTCCCGGAATCGACCCCAACTGGCAATATGGAAAAGTTTGTTGAGGGGTTGCTGACCACTCTACTGGGCACAGAAGTCTTCTCTAACATTTTTGTGGTGGAGAGAGCGCATAGATCGTTGGGCCCGCGCTCCCCTCCTGGGGCACAGCCTCGGTCCATAATAGCACGATTGCTGAACTATAGAGACCGCGACTCGGCGTTAGCTGCTGCGCGATCCAAGGAATCTCTACAATATGAGGGGTCCAGCATTTCCTTGTATCCAGACTTCACGGCACGGGTGCAAGAAGCGCGTAGACCATTTGCTCCGTACAAGCGTCAGATGAGAGACCTAAATATAGACTACGCCATGTTATACCCCACCAAACTTCGAGTTAATAGAAATGGCTCTTCACGGTTTTTCACTGATCCCAAATCTTTACAAAAGGCGCTGAAGGAGTGGGCCAAGGAGTCTCAGAGAAGCCCGGCGCGAGAAGTGCTGGAGGGAGCGGTCGGCGGTAGCCTAGAGGAACAGGACTGAGTTGGACATTGCGGTATTTGCTATAAATGTTGCCTGGGGTGTTTGGGGCTGCTTGGTCTCGGGTGGGGGGGTGCGGGCCTGGCCTCTGAGAGATTACCCTATCTGGTGACTGGTTATTGGTTATAGTGGTCTTGATATAAGGTTGCACGCTGGGAAAGTTAGGCGCTGCATGGGTTGTACCCTTGGAAGCCTCATTGCATTTCATAACATATGAAAATGGGAGGGATGTCTTGGACATGAAGGCTAATTCATAATGGCGGCGGAGGGCGCTGTTCTCTAGGATAGATCATTGTTTGAGTTTTGGGTGTGCGCAACATCTGCCCTCGAGTGAAACACACTGTTTTTGTTTATGCTGGGACGGGGAACGCAGGTATAACGCAACCTGTTGGAGCGAAAATGCACCAGTTCTTTTGTCTTTGGTTGGGAATGAGTGGGGAACACATTGTCGATCAGGCGCAGTTGGGAATAGCCTGACGTGGGTGGTGGGTGGGTACGTATTGAGACTTTTGTTGACACTGATTTTTGCTGTGGCACTTTGCCATGAGTTGTACCATAAATATATTAGACTGATGATACTAGCAGTAAGGCACATGACGAATACGACTAGGCCCTGTAGGGATGATTGTCCGGACACTGTTACCGTGCTCACATGGAACGTCCGTGGCTTAAATGACTATAGGAAAGTTCGCAAGAATTTAAGCTATTTGTACAGGCACAACATTGATGTCGCACTTTTGCAGGAAACGCACCTCCCGCGAGACAGCCCTATACTACGCACTAGAGGTTTACAGGGCAACACTCACGCGGCTGGCTTTACCACACATGCTATGGGGGTCCTTACGTGGGTGAACCCTAGAAAGGCATTCAAGCTGGAGCCTTTAGATTAAATTGTCGGACCTGGTACACCGGCGCACATTTGGGCAACTCTTATGGGGAGGAGATTTTAATTTTGTCAGAGATCCTGCTCTGGACAGGTCTAAGGGTCCGGAGAGACGCATTACAGCTTCAGCTAAAATTATGGACGCTACTTTGGTCAGGTTGGACATGTGCGATGTCTGGTGCCAGCGACATTCGGGACAAGGGGGATACACACACTACTCTGCGTTTCATGATGTCCACACTAGGATCGACTACTGGTTTGCGACTAGACACCTACTTACACAGATTAAGACTTGTACGATTCTTCCTCGTACTTATTCTGACCATTCCCCCTCTTACTGGTGCTTGACTCTCCTGTGAGACGTATTCCCCCCTTTACCTGGCGATTTCCCCCCTACTCCCTACTGGACGCTGTCTTTAAGGAAGAAATGGCTGCGGCTATTGAACTGTTCTTTGAGGAAAATGTGGGTTCAGTAGAGTCCTTCCAAACTGTATGGGAAGCGTTCAAGGTGTATATAAGAGGAGTGGCGATATCCAAACATGCAGGTGTCCTTAAGTCAATCCGTAATAGACTGGCTGATCTAGAACGCAAGCTCATGACATTGGAACGATCCCTACTGGCTGGCCCTGATGAAGCACTCACCCTAGCATTGAAACAGACTCTAGAGGAATATCACACGGAGGCGGATACAGAGATTAAACACTTGGGCAAATATGCCACTGCCAGAACCTATGGTGAAGGCGAACGCCCGGGGGCGGTGCTTGCGCAGCTACTCAAGCAGCGTAGAGACAAGACGGTGGTCCCAGCACTAAGAACTCCAGACGGAGACACACTAATGACGGAAGCGGAAGTTGCGGAGCAATTCCGACAATACTATTCGGAATTATATGCCTCGAGAGGCAGTAGTTCGGACGAACACATACTTGACTATTTTACCCATATCAAGTTACCGTGGCTAACCAACACGCATCGGGAATTTTTGATGCGGCCCATTGAAAGGGAGGAGATGCTGCTTGCCCTGTCTAACATGAGCGATACAAAAGGGGATGATGGACGGAACGCTTGAGCCAATCAAACACTCACCCCCAGTCAACTGATCTGGGTTTAATCCATCATCATTCTTTAGCTCACTCCACCACCCCAGTTCAGACATGGCCATATGCAAATCAGTCTGACCCTGTGCCTCCGGTCCAGGGAAGACATGGCTTGGCAGTTCGGGCTGGACTGTTCCCATGAGGCACAGGGTCAAACTGATTTGCATATGGCCATGTCTGAACTGGGGTGGTGAAGTGAGCTAAAGAATGAAGATGGATTAAACCCAGATCAGTTGACTGGGGGTGAGTGTTTGATTGGCTCAAACGTTCCGTCCATCATCCCCTTTTGTATCGCGCTGTTAACATGAGGGCAAGAAGTGCGCCTGGAGGGGATGGCCTAACAGTAGCCTTCTACAAGGCGTTCCTCTACCTTTTGTTACCACAATTGACAGCGCTCTTTGAAGATGTGTGTTACTGGCACGATGCAGCCCACAATGAGAGAAGCGGTTATAGTTGCTATCCTTAAACCGGGTAAGCCTCCGGATGACTGTGCCTCGTATCGACCATTATCCCTAATGAACGTTGATACAAAAATCTTTGCGAAATTACTAGCCAATCGATTAATCCCACTTGTGCCGACTCTAGTGGCCCCGGAGCAGGCAGGATTTGTCCCGGGTAGAAACCTGACGTACAATTTGCGCACGGTCTTTGCAGCACACTAGACCGAAGATACCCTCCTTAGCAGTCTTCTTAGATATGGAAAAGGCGTTCGACTCCGTCGAATGGCCCTTCATGCGACAGGTTCTCCTTAGAATGGGAGTGGGCATGGTGTTTATTCAACTGCTAGCAGTGTTATATAATTCTCCTACGTCACTAACACTATCCAAATAACCAGAGGCACGCGACAGGGCTGCCCCCTATCCCCCATTTTATATGCCCTGGTGGCCGAGCCCCTGGCTTGTGCTCTTAGGGAATATCATACGTTTCCCGAACTACAGTTTGATCGTCTCCACTTATGCAGACGACACATTATTGTATGTCCGCAATCCTGAGACCAACCTGTCCCCGATACTGCGGGAGGTTGTGCTCTTTTGTTCCCTGTCTGGCCTACGTGTTAACTGGAATAAGTCTATTATGTTCCCCCTAACGCATGTCACAACGTTTTTTGAACCTGAATACCCATTACAGTGGTCCACTGAGGCGGTGCGCTATTTGGGGGTTCACTTGCACACGGACTCTGAGGTGGTTTTCAGGGCCAATTATGGGGTGGCAATTAGTAAGCTTGAGGATGACATTGACCGTTGGGTTAGCCTCCCACTGTCCTTGATGGGTAGAGTGTCCCTTATGAAAATGATGATACTACCACGTTTTCTTTTTCTTTTCACGAACATACCTATGGTATTACGTCAAGTGTTTTTTCAACAACTTAAGTCCCTTATGACCCGCCTGGGCGGGCAAACAAGCTTGTGTCACTTGGCAAATACTTACGCTGCCGTATTCAATGGGGGGGCTGGGGGCACCTGACCTGGACCTATACTATAGAGCTGCGCAGAGCACTCAGGCATACCATTGGATACACGGACCGTTTGACATACCGCACGTCAGGATAGAAACAATAGTGGCGGCTCCTAAGTCACTTCCATCCTTGCTGTTTGCACCCCCTGATAGGCGTACGGGGATAATTGACTCGCTTAACACAGTTACACACGCCTGGCATTACCTATTGAAGTTACAGGTAGGGAATGTACTGTATTCCCCGGTGGCCCGACTCGACTGGTGCCGTTGGCTCACGCCATGTAGAGACAAAGGGGTTATAACAGCTCTACAGACGCTCGATGCTCATCACATCGGTGACCTCTTCGTTGATGGTGTTGCTCGGAGATGGGGAGACATGGTAGAGAACGAGGACGCACCAACACTTCTCGCTAAATTTCAATTCCACAGAGTGAGGCATGCACTTAGTGAGCTATTAGGGGAAGACTTTGCTGAGCCCCCTGAGGTACTAGCCTTGACCACACTCATTAAAGCGCACACACCCGCTAGGGTGGTGTCTAGGATTTATCAAATCTCGATATCTAGTAGAAGATACGAATACACTAAAGCTAGACTGGCCTGGCAGCGAGACTTACAGACCGAGATTACGGACGAAATATGGACATACTGCTGCATGAGCACAAAGCGCATATCCTTAAATGGAAGACATAGATTAATACATTTCAAATTTCTTAATAGAGTTTATTACACTCCAGAACGGTTGTACCGATACGGCTTAAGAGAAGCGTCCACATGTGATAGATGCAATGTCCACTCTGCTGATTTTTTTCACTTAGCCTGGGTATGCCCAGGGATAGCTCATTTCTGGGGACTGATTTATGGTGAATTGAATAGAGTTACGGAGCTGTCGTTAATACCGGATCCTAAGCTTGCCTTGCTTGGGTACTCCAAACCTATCCCTAAGGCGAAGAGAAGGCTGATAGATATGGGCTTATTAATAGCAAGAAGATGTGTAGCAATGTGTTGGATGCGTGGACCCCCTCCTACATTGACTCAATGGTCAAGAGATGTGATGTATTGTTGCACCCAGACTGAAAACTATAATGACATGATGCCGCCCCGTAGTAGGCCTAAAAATTTCTGGGCTTTGTATAAGACATTTGTAGCGAGCAAGGATGTTGCCGAGGAGAACGCCGGTACCGTGGTGCATGTTGCCGCCTCCTCCGACCTCCATAGTGACTTGTAGTACTGAGATTGTATTGTATGTAGTGCTGCAAAGTTGTGCCTTCAGGAAGCGACGAAGATGGGTACGAGAAACTGTGTGCCTCCAAGATGTAAAAGTTTGTCATGTAGCCGATACAGCACCATACATGAACCAATAAAAGGTTGTATCATTTATAAGAGAATTGCCACTGTTGATGACGAGATTAATGTAAGTGTCTCATGTTTAGTTTGTACAAAATCAATAAACATATTAAAAAAAAAATAAAAAAGTACACACCTAAGTTTGCCTGTGCTCACCGTCTGGTAGATTGGCACAGAGCAGGCAGGGCTGATCTACAGAGTCAATGTGTAAAGCATTTGTATATAACCAACAGTAATATATTGAAAACACCTTAAATGGACACCACACCAGTTTAGAAAAAAAGTATCTTTATCTAAACCAAACAAGACCAAAATGACAAAAAATCCAACATACAGATATCAAAATATGACTTTTAGAGGGTAAAAACAGTTCTGTCCATAGGAGACTATGGATGCGTCACGTTTAACACAAAGTACCTGGGATGTCTCAAAATCACAAGCAAAAACAGCCGCAGAGATGGTGATGCGTCGGTTCGTTGTGCGCAGGGAAGGAGATGCGTAGGTTCTTTACTGCCACGCAGGGGAGGGGATTCGTCGGTTCCTTACTGGAGAGGAAGTGAAGCGTTGGTTTCTTACTGTGCGGGGAGGTGATGGGTTGTTTTTTTACTCCGACCTCAGTTTTGTTGTAGATTTGACGCTCAAGTGTGAAGCGTGGAAGATCCAGACGTACTGGAGGCAATGCGGTGACAGCGAACCAGGTGCTGTCTATTTCTCCAGCTGCCGACTGGTGATGCACTGATTCTTCTTGCCGCCCAACAGGGCCTGCATCTGAGTCGGTGCGGTGATCTTCGGTGCCAGAGATCGTTACACGGGACTCGGAGTGCAGCGGATTCTTGGGCCACTGGCAGGCGCTGCATCTATTTTTCGGCTGCACGGAGCTGGGTGTCGGGAGTTTCTCCCGCACTGTGGTGCAGCGTCAGAAAATTCAGCCGCAAGGGGAGCGAAGCGTTGCTTTCCTTCAAAACTTTCAGTTCTTGGTTGCTTCCTGTAGCAGAAACAACCTCGGGAGGCACAGAACTGGAATAAGCTCCTCCTGCCAGGTCATAACTCCTAGCACGGGAGTTCAAGGAAGCTATGGGTGAAGTTCTTGTGTCTCTGAGACTTCAGAACAGGAGGCAAGCACACACAGGCCCTTGGAGATTTTTCTCAAGCAGGTTCACAGCAAAGTCCAGTCTGAGTCCTCTCCTTGGCAGAAGCAGAAACTGCAGGCCAACCCAGCAAAGCAACACGCACCAAAGGGGCCCTAAAGTGATCTAAAGTTCTAGGGTTTAAGGTCTAATATTTATACCCCATTTTTTCTTTGTAGTCTTTGTTCCAAGAGTCTCTGAGCTCAGTAAAACCTGTTCTGTCCTCCCTGGTCAAGCTTCACTACAGGAGGTGGAGACAGCATTGTGCAGATCAGACACAGCCTATTCAGGTGCTAGTGAAAACTCCCCCCACCCCTCTAAATGCCGAAAGGTCGATTCAGCCTGGCTATGAGTCACCCAGGAAAGGCAGGACATACCTCAACCCCCCTTGTGACTGTCTAGAGTGAATGATTATCCACAACTCCTGTCACTCTAAAACCAGGCGGTGAATGCACAAACAGGCAGAGGCACACATAATTGTAAAGCAAAAAAATGCCCTCTTGATAAAAGTGTATACAAAACAAAGCACAGTAATGAGCACGAGAAGAGTGCGAGAAGAGTGCTTTGTTTTGTATACAATTGTATTTTCTGTGGTGGGGGCGATCCACAGCACTGATCGCACGCACTATTCAAAAAAGACTTAAAGTATGGTGTCATATCAAGGGAAGGAGTGCATGCTCAAATAATGTTTGATTTGCTCTTGATAAAAGTGGCATTTTCAAACACAGAATTTAAAAACCACCTTTGCTAAAAGGTGTGTTATTAAATTCTGAGTTCAGAGAGCCTAAGCTCCATTTCTCCGACTTCTCCCAATGGAAAGTTACACTTGTAAGATGTTACAAGGCAGCTCCCATGTTAATCTATGGGACAGACAGCCTTTCAACAGTGAAAAACTAAATGCACAGTATTCCACCATCAGGACATGCAAAACACACCAGCACATGTCCTCCCTTTCACATACACTGCACCCTGCCCATGGGCCTACCTTAGCAGTGCCTTACTGTTATTGCGACTGAGAGAGGCCGTTCTGCAGGGACAAGCTTTTGACTGGTTTGTAAGCTTCTTAAACCAACGCTCTCAGACCATCAACCTGGGCCCTTTTCGATCCCAAACTATGAAGCTCACTAAGGGGGTGCCACAGGGCTCCTGTTTGAGCCCAACTCTGTTTAACATCTATGTGGCCCCCCTTGCTAAAGTCATCCGGGAGTACGGCTTTACGCCGTTCTCCTATGCGGACGATACGCAACTACTCCTGTCAATTGATAAAGACACGGAGTTAGTTGATCAGCGCTTTGCTAAGGGCATGTTAGCCATATCAGAGTGGATGACGGAACATTTCTTACAGCTAAATGCAACAAAAACAGAAATCTTGCTGTTTGGCACTGCACAAACCGCCTGGTCCCCAGAGTGGTGGCCGACAGTGCTGGGCCCTGCTCCCTCTCCAACCTCTGTGGCAAAAAACCTAGGGGTCCGGCTGGATGCGCAGCTATCTATGAAGGACCAAATCCTGGCCACTGTAGGGACCTGTTACCATACTCTGAGCCTTCTGCGTAGAGTGTTCTTATGGCTGCCCTTTCTGTACGCAGAACCTTAATTCAGGCTTTGATCATTGGTCGCCTGGACTATTGCAATGCTCTATTGGCAGCCGTGAACGAATCACTGCTTTGCAGATTGTCCAGAATGTGGCCGCATGCCTAGCCCTCAAGAAACCACCTCGCACCTCCCCTGGGCCATTGTTGAAACTTCTCCACTGGCTCCCTATTCGCCAGAGAATAAAATGTAAGCTTTGTTGTCTAGCTCATAAAGCTCTTTATGGTGCGAGCCCTAGCTATCTCGCAGACCAGTTCAAAGTTTACTGCCCGAATAGTCGTCTTAGATCGGAAGGCAAGGGGCTGCTTGTGGTCCCTCGCTTTAGGAAAATCCGATCAGGAGGCAAAACTGTGGCCTATCTGGCTCCAAAATACTGGAACACCTTGCCGGAGGACTTGCGCAAATGCCCCAGCCTCATTCGCTTCAGGAAACTCCTGAAGACGGAATTATTCAAAGTCTAAATTGCGGTAGCTCGTGCCTGTCTGACTCTCGCTCTTCGGCAGCGCGGAGATACCCCTTCGGGGGGTGATTCCTGCGCTTTATAAATTCACTACATACATACATACATACATGCATGCATGCATGCATGCATGCATACATACATACATACATACATACATGTAAGAAAAGGGAAGGTTCGGGCCTGGCAAGTGCACTTGCCAGGTCGGCATGGCAGTTTAAAACTGTGTGCACAGACACTGCAGTGGCAGGTCTGAGACACCTTTACAGGGCTACTCGGGTGAGTGGCACAACCAGTGCTGCAAGCCCACTAGTAGCATTTGATTTACAGGCCCTGGTACACTCTGTACACTTTACTAGGGACTTGCCAAATAAATCAAATATGGCGGTCATGGCTAATCAATCATAATTACAATTTACACAGATAGCATATGCACTTTAGCACTGATCAGCAGTGGTAAAGTGCCCAGAGTCCTATAGCCAACAAAAACAGGCTCAGAAAAACAGGAGGCAAAAGGCAACATGTTTTGGGATAAACCAGCAAAAAGGGCCAGGTCTTACAGGCGGATGTCCATGTATCAATGTTAATAGGCACTCTTGGTGTCCGTACTGGTTACCAAGCCTCTTCTTTGGATCTTTCTGTCGATTGAACCTCCCTATGCAACAGTTTGTACACACCTATGACCTTGCCTTTCCATCTAGCTAAATGTGCGCCCAGAGGCATGGGCACCCCCATGTAAGGTAGTTTGAGACTCATCAGTTTTCCCTTGCGCTCCCTTCTGTCTTCTGACCGTCAACTTATTTACCCTTCGTTTTATCTGACTTACCGGCACCTTCAGTTTTCTTGCCCTCCTCTATTGTACCTTTGTTCTCATCACCCTTCTGTGTTTTTATATATATCCCCATCCGTTCCCACACTTTTGTTCCACAAAAACTCCTTTTTCTGAGCTTGCTATACCCCTTTTACCTTCCCCATCATCCAAATATTTTCACTGTCTTTCCTCACCAGGCTTTAGTCTTTTGCTGGGAGTTGCTGGTCGTTTTGCCCCGTAAGCCCCCATTTCTTCTCTCAGCCCTCTGCAGCATTCAGAAACTTCAACTTTGCACACTTTCTTCGCTTCAGGTATCTGTAGTATAGTAGGTTTCTCTGACAAGTTAAGCACCCCCCCTCCCCCAACTATATTCTCTGCTCTCTCCATGCTATTTGCTTGTCTTGCCAATGTGGGATTTCCCCCTCTTTCAACTCCTCTCCCTCCTCCTTATAATCCAACTCGAGCACCTCTTCACTTTCAAACATACCCCCATTATGATGCATGCTTGCACCAGGACACTCTTCATCACCCATACCCCCATCAAACATTCACCATTCAATTGTTTGCATTTTATTATCTTGGTCCTGCTCCTCCTCCATTGTAGTCAGAATGGTTGCACCAAACCTCTCCCTTACTTTGGTCCGATGTTTGCAGGTCACATCCAACCTGACCAGTGCAACTCAGATCACGGGCCTCTTTTAGTAGACCTGACCTGACGTTGTCCCACCGTTTTCTTCAATCTGAGGGTGTGGCAGTCCCGTTCCCTTCCATTGCATGTCCATTTACATCTTTTTTTTGCAACCCTTATGCTGGGATCAAATCCATTTCCAGGCCTGGAAAATCTACTCGCCCACTCGCAATTGCGAGTAAAATGATATCAGGTCGAGTTATTTTTAGCTCCTACTAGACCCATCTGGTGAGTAAACTTAGGCTGAAAGGAACAGGTATTCTGTTCATTCAGAAAGTGAATGAGCAATAAAGTTGCCATTAAATCTTGTTTTTATCTCAACATATTTGTTGTCTGTTCAAGGAAAGAGGTCACATGTCAGTTTGTCTTTAAACTAATTACTGCTTGAAAAATTAGGTTTATTTCTCTCTCTCTTACTAGAGTTAGATGTTTTTGTCAAGTGATGTCAGTTATTTTTCTCTAACACACATTTCAATAAATAATCTGTAAATTAATGTTACAAATATTTCAAAATATATCCGGAATCACAAAAGCAAATTTTTTTGTAATTAAGTGCGATGCAAGCAAAGAGTTAAATAGGAGCAAAACAAACCAGAACACTTTACTTGGTGATGTGCAAATGACATATATTTGCAGAAACTCTTTCCAAACATTGTTTGTACACTATATAGTTTTATCAGTAAAGCCGCATGTCAGTGGGAAAGTTTGTGGCCATTTCATTATAAAATCTGCTCATTATAAATGACAATGTGCTACGACTTCATGCTTTAGTTATGTTTTTAGGTCGAGCCTCGAGTAGCGCGCAAGCGGTGCTCTGGCGAGACTTTAAGTTAGGGGGTTTCGAAAGCTGACCAGACGCTCGTGCGTCATGGCCTTTTCCCTGCGGTTACGCGCGCGGCAGACATCTGTTTCCAATTATCGTGCCCAGACGCGGGCGCGATAATTGGAAACACATGCTGGCCGTGCGGGGAAAAGGCCATGACGCACGAGCGTCTGGTCAGCTTTCAAAAGCCCAGGCTGCCGCGCTCGCTCGCCCCCGCTGCCGACGTCTCTGCTGTCCAGCGCTTCACTTATTTGCTTGTTTTTGTTGCCACTTTCGCGCCGTTTGACTTTGCTCTTCTTGTTTATGCATGGGGGATTTGCGCAGAATCACAGGATGGAAAGTTGACCCCGGACCTGAACCTGATTCCCAATTTCAAGGTCAGCAAATCTGCCCATTAGGCCACATCTCCTCATGTGCTCTCTTAAGGTCTCCTCGTGACCACGAGATGAGCCTCAGGCTGGAAAGCACTTGGTTACAGGCAGCCCGGGTACAGTTCTATAGACCCACCGGCCCCATGCCTGAGAAAAGTGAGTGTGTAAAATGCTTTGGCTGTGTATCTGTAGATACCGAACTGTACTCGTGACGATTAAGATAGAACGTCACATCTAACCAATGACCATACCTGTAAATGAAGTGGAAAGTCTACGTCGAAGCAACCTGCGTGGACTTGATGTCATACGTAAACAAAAAAGTAACGTAAGAGCAAAGATTTCTAAACTGTGAATACATTTGCTTTATCTGGCTCTAACTGGCTCTACAAAATATATAAGTGCGTATTTTCAAATAACCAACGTCCGCAACAGCTACAAAATGCCACCTGCTAACGGGGGATGCAGGTCAAATAAAATAGTACGTCAAATACATTTTATTGACGCATTTCCTTCCTTCCAGAAACTTTGAAAAACATATTTTACTAGAACAGAAGGTGCACAGTCGAAGAGCAAAATTAGGATCCAACTTTGGCTTCAAAAGAAGGATTTAAAGCCGCATTCCTCGCATTGTAATCTCCATGGGGCCGTCGGAAGCTCACTGCAGACGCTCAGGGTCAGACAAGCGTGGACAGGGAATGCCGGGACTCAAGTCTCAGAGGAGGGCTGATTTTCATTCTTTCTCGCCGCGACTTGAGATGCCAGGCCCGGCGCAGGCGCCTGAGGGACTCTGCACTTCATACCCCAGGACCGGCCCTGGCATGCGAGGCCTCTGTCGGCCCAGAGTGGATGGAGTCTGTTAGGGCACAGCATAGCTGCGGTCGGAGCGAACTTAAAACCAGCGGCCTCTCTGGGAACAGAACATGTTTCCTCGGGTCTTGGGGCCTTCTGTGTACATGGGGCAAATATTCAATATTTTCGTGGTCAGGAGTAAAGGCAGTGTTGATAAACTCGTGGTACGTCCCTTGCAGCGTCTTTGATAAGTTACCCGTATTCACGTTTTGTGTTGAGGTAGCTAAGACGCTTACGCCCGTGCTTTAAATGGGCAGGTGCTGTCCGGTACGGAGTACCTGCACTTTAAAAAAGAAAAAAATTACATTGCTTGAACATTTCTCAGCTGGGACGCAGTACCTCTTCTTAATTGCGAGGGTACCGGAACCTTTGTATTTCGATTTGAATCATCGAATTATGCCAACCAGTGCCAAGTTTACCCTGTCACACTGAAAGCAAAACTTTACATTTTATATAGCGCTGTATATCACACTTCTGCACTTTCTAAGAGCTGTACAAAAACAGGTGTTGCTATTACCCAATTAAATGTGACAGCGCCTGTTCTGGTCCCTAAAAAGGCCTGCTGGTGGCCAAAATATACAATTCATAGGTCCTGCTTGACAAGGATGCGCCCTGCGCTCATTACGTGGGCAAAGATGAGAAGAATGGACTCTGCCGCCTGCATATGTTAGAATGTGCTCCATCAACCTCCTACCTTTATGCCTTCTGCCGTGGGTGACCACCTGGATGACTGCAGTAGTCAGTACATGGGCCCACCCCAGAGGACACAGGACCCGCTGCAAATGGTCCAACAACGCACTGCTCGGGTCACATCAAGCCAGCCCTTAGGGCACTATCTGGCCACCCGCAAACAAAATGGCACAATTCAAGGCCAACCGTGCTGCCCAGAAATCCTTCCATGGCCAAGCCACAGGCTCCTTTGCCCCCCGCACTAGGGATTAGCCATCCGGGCCCTACAAGTCTCCAGTGGCCCCTACTCAAGAGGATCTCTTCATGTACAAGGATGTAGGCTCTGGAAGGCCCTGTGTCTTCCCTCAAGACCTGAAGAGAACTTCCTAAAGATCACAAAACCTTGAGAGCTCACGTTTTCTTCTCCGCCTACGTTCCCGGCTGAACTTCCTAAGATTGAGGAAATGGATAAAGGTCCGCGCTGTGCCTGGCCTACTCCTGAATTAAACCCAAAAGAACCAGCCCCCAAAACACGTTCACCACCAGCTCTTCACTACCAGAAGCTCAGATGGTCACGGTCACTTTCAGTCCCCAGGGCAACCACTCAACGGCTTCTCCATCCGTCCTACGACTGCAAGGGCGCATTGTGTGGAGTAGGTTTGGTAAACCGAGATGGGCGTACACAGAGCTTTACGTGGGATAAAAAAACTGGGGGGTCTCTCAAAGGGGCGTGGCTGATGTAATTAGGGCGTGGCTTAAAACACTTATGCTAAATGTCTGTTTTTAGCATAGTGTGCCCTCAGACTGGTATTTTGCTGCTTCTGACATTGCATCCAGATATATAATACAACAAGTAACATTACACATACAACAAGCCAGGGCTATTGGCTTTGTCAATGGCTGGTAGTTGCATAAGATAAATAAGCAAGAACTATGGCTTCATTGTATATAATGAGGAAAATGCTTCAGTTCTGAAATGATGAGACTGTGAAAGAACTACAATGAGTCTCTCTGGAGTTACATCAGAGGCAGTGAAGGGTGGCACAGCTGCAGAGTTAAAGTCAGGGCTTTAAGTGGGATGAAAAACTAGGGGGTCTCAAAGGGGCGTGGCCAATGTAATTAAGGGTGTGGCTTAAAAACACTTAAGCTAAAAATCTGTGCTTAGCATAGTGTGCCGCCCGACTTGTACTTTGCCGTTTCTGTCATTGCATCTAGATATATGATACAAGTAACATCATACCTACAAGTCAGGACTATTGGCTTTGTCAATGGTTCGTAGTTGCATAAGATAAATAAGTAGCAACCATGGCTTCGTTGTATAGAATATTGAAAAAGCTTCCACTTAAAGCCCTGGAGACACCACGACAATGTTGCTGCTCCTGAGTTTCAAAAAGGGAAGGGAAATCCAGAGAGAAAATGACTCTCTTTAAAGGATTTCCCTTCCCCTGCAACGCTCGCCTGTCATGCCGTAACTTCTCCACTAGTGAGAAGTGAGCAGTGCGAGCAAGCGCACATCGTTGTGCCTGCTGTCACTGCAGTCTGAAAAAACGTACCGCCTGTGCCAGGGTACAAAACAGAGCCCGATAGAGACCCGTTTCGAGGCCCCTTTTAAAAAACTGCCGGTGCTCAGCACTGGTGAGACCCGGCCCACTTAAAGCCATGGGCGTACACCAACATGGCATTACAGCGGACCCGTGGACCACGGTTCCTGCTCTGCTTCTGCATGGGGCTTGCATTGCTCCTGCTCTGCAAGTGTGTGGATCATGTCCCACCTGCTCTTTGTGGCAGCAGCACTTTCACTGTGGCCGTCTGTGCCACGACAGTTCTTTGCGACACTATTGGGCACCAGTGTCACTTGTTCGGGAGCATAAAGGGGATACCCGTGTCTACACTCATCGAACCATTAATCCATCTGCTGAGATCTGGAGCTGCCTTCTGTGTATTATAACAGTGGCCATCACACCTGCTCAGGAGTTTAAAAGGATAAAAAACACTCTATGACCATTCGATCAGTGGCCTTCTTGCTGATGCTTAAATGGCTATCAGTACTGTGTTCTAAAGTAGTATTCAACACCTGCTCTTGGAACTGCCCCATCAAAGAGAGCATTTCCAGATTGCTAGCACTTTGTTTATACAAACACACAAAAGATGTAGGGAGGAGGCTTGCAATAAGTCTAACCACTGGCATTCGATCGGGGTAGCATTCCAACCCATTATTCTTTTGCCCGCCATACACCCTAGTTTGGACCCAGCCATGTGCAAATCAGTCTTGACCCTGCTCCAGCAGGAATAGTCCAGCCCGAACTGCGAGGCCAGGCTCTCCCTGAACCAGAACACAAGCATGTCAAGACCGGGTTTGCCCTGATTTGGGTTCTTCATTTGGGTGTAGCTTGGTTCCAATAGTACAGTAAGCAAGGGACCCGCATCTTGGCTTCCCCTTGGCCGCATAAGGCGTAACATCAAACCCACAAAAGGTGATTTTTTTTGCATATGGCTGAGTCCAAACTCACATGGTGTGGCATGCAAAATAACGATGGACTGGGATGCGACCCAAGTAATTGCCAGTAACTGAGATTAATTCAAGCCTTCCATCCATCACATTTTTAGGTACAGCCTAGCGCATGCGCTGCTCTATGGGAGGCTTCTTGTGAGCACTCTAAGCTTCTCTGTGTGGGTCTGACTCCTCCCACACATTGGATTGGCCTTTGTGTGTGTTTTTCAATAATGAAAGCACGCAAATGACCAAAGGCGAGTGCATGTCCCACCTCTTCTCCAAAGGTTCACTCCCACGGCGTTTTGCTCTTGGGAGCGAGCAGCGGCGCGCAGGGTGGCAGCTGCATTCCTCGTTGCGTCGTGGATCAGGTTACTAATCAAACACAGCGCGGTCGCTTTCACTTTAGCGGCCGCGCTTGTTGTTTTGTGTGGGCTTGTTATTTGCTTGGTGATGTGTTTTGGCTCACCCTTGAGGTTTTCTTTGTGAGGGCACAGAAATTTCCTTGTTCAAACATCTTTGCTTATTTGTCTAAATGAATTGGTGACTTTGAACCATTCATCATTTGTCTAAAAGTTAGTGCGGGTTCAGCACTTCAGACGCAGGCTAGAAATAACGCCGGTGCCTTGTTTAAGGAGACAAAATGACTCCTGTTTGCACGTGTACCGCGATGTGCTTCTTCTACACTTTTCTGCAATAAATTAGACTACTCCCTGTCATATATAGGAAAACCAGCGACATCATTATATTCCAATATATGTCCTAATAGACTACCAAAAAAGGTTTTGAAAGACGTCACTTTAAGCGTGATTGATGTTAACATGCAATCAGGGCTGCGACTGCTTTAAAACCTCCACTAATTACCATGAGGAGTAAACCTGTTGTTTCTGGTAATGTCGCTTGTCCCTTCATTTATGTAAAATCACCTTCAGCAGCTACACCTCCTCCTCCCCCCACCGTCAGAATGTGATGAGGGGCCACAGAGTCTCCCAGGTTATTCATTGGCCTTGAGCTGCATAGGGGCCGCCCTCCACCCCCACCGCCCGCCCTCTACCCCTCCTCCCCTTCCCACTCTCCCTCCGGCGCCGCAGAAGCTGCTGGACCTGCCTTACTCCCCTGTTGCTACATCCTCGAGGCTATTGTTACACGAATCGCTTCTGCATATGGGCATCGCCTATTGCAACTGAAGAAACTAGATAGCGCTCACTGTACTGGTTATAGTTTCCTAAAAGATTTCCAATCACATGGATTGCACTGGTGCCCATGTACATCTGCACCAACATTTGGATCTCATTCTCGCACTGGACTCTTGCTTCTTTGTAGCACAATGCCATTTCGAGATCTTCGAAATAAGCACTGCGTGCTCTCGTTCATTCAAATTGTTTTAATTTGGTGGTAGGTGTATGAATAGAAAGCTAGGGTTAAAACTTAAAACCACCCTTCATATGTGTGTGTGGGGTGGATCGGGCTGCAGGTTTTTGACTGCCTCGGGAGGCATTTTTTCACATAGGAGTACGGAGCACCATGAGCTCCATGACTGCCAGGATCTCTTTAAGTGCTGTAGGGTGGGACAGGCCTCCCAGACCATTCCTCTCCATTTGCGCAGTTGGAGGAGTTAGATTTCTTTCCTGATGCTTAGAGAAGAGAGCTTTTTCATTTCCATTGATGAAAGAGTTGCAGTCCATAACAAGCGGCGACTCATTACTGTGCTGTGGGAAGCGCAATAACAACTCAAGCCAAGATGAGAACTGGAAATTAAAACTTGGGTAAACGCTATGTTTTAGGTCTCGCTGTAAAGGTATTCCATGTTAGTGATGCAATCCCCGATTACATTTTACATGTTTCACTTTATCTTTCTTTCTCTGAGAGTATATTGTTTTTCTGTAGTTTGCTACTGTGATGAATTATCACTTGTAACCGTAAATGTAAACTTGCTTTAAATAGGGTCGTTCAGTTGCACATAATGTCTTCTTAGTTATATATAAGGTAGCAAAAATGCTTTTAACACTTTTTTATTATAACTTTTCAACATGCTGCACTGCAGCCTAATGCTCTACAACATAGCTTAAAGACACTGCCAAAGCCAATAGTTCTGGCTAAACACTTATAAGGTCAAAAAGGCGAGACCTATTGGCTATGCCAATGCTTGTTGTTAAAAGCGATAGTTTTTAAACATGATTTGAGAAACATTACTGCCCCCTCCCTGATGAAAATGCTGTTAATGAACTAAGAGGCAAGTCATGGGTCATGTGTATCCTATATGTGGCTAGATTTGTATTATATGGGGGAAAAAAGTTTAGCCTATTAAATCAAACAAAAGAGTTTTTGGTACAGCAGACATGCTGAACTTGCACATTAGAAGGTGCTCTCATATTTGATAGACCTATGCCTACCCATTCCTTGGCTCATTCTTCCCAGGCAGTCCCTTCTTTTTTCCCCTGGAAAATCCCCAATTTTGACCCGTGATGCTCCGATTATCACCTCAGCATACTCCTGTGTTGGTCTGCCTTTCTTAACATAAAGAGTGTTCCCCATAAATTGTAGCTCATTATCCCCCAATTTAATCTTTTCACCCCATCCAATCCTTATCACCAGTGCAGCTGCGTGTATTGCAGCAATGTTTAGTTTAGCTTTGGGAGACTTGAACTGGTTGCTGAGTTGGGTGAGATGCGCGACGCGCGGCCACCATTATTTTGCATTTAAAAAAATAGCATTGGCATAGCCAATAGGTAGGCATCATCAACAAGGGGGGGGGGGGAGAAGGCACGGACAACGGGGGGGGGGTAAAGAAGGCACGGACAACAGAAGGACGGGCGGGGATAAAGAAGGCACGGACAACGGGAGGGCGTGGTTGTAAAGAAGGCACCACTGACTAAATGTAAACAAAGCATGTCGTACCTGTAGAAAGAGAAACTCGATAAATAAAATAGTGCTAACAGACTTAAGAAGACCTACCGTGGAACAACCAAAGTAAAAGGGCCAGTCGCCATGGGAGGTTACAAATGAAGACAAGGCGGTACTAAGGAGGGACTAACAAGCCAATTTACGAATAAGAAGCCAGCATTTAGGAAGGACAATGACACAAGCCAATGGCAAATATGGGCGGAGAGTAGGCGGAGCTCCTATTCCCTACTTCACTACAACAAGTCTCGCAGGGCAGCGCATGCGCGCTGACTCTAGGCTCGACCCCAAAAACAGGAATTTCCACCTGCCTCCTGATCCCAAAAGAATCGATAAACCAGGAATGACCATATGCTTCTTGTTCCCAGAGAGACGGATAAACAACTCTTAATAGTTTTGTATAGCGAAAACCAACTACAATTGGGCGCCCAAGTGTCCCTCACTTAGACGTGAAAAGCAGGGAACAAATCTTAAACAAGAATTGGCAAAAACAAAGAGGTCTGGGTTTAATGTGCTAGCGCATTCAGAGTGGTCACATTAGAATGAGACCCATGGAAGGGAGATAACCGGAATGGATAGAGATGACTATGAACTGTGAAGTAGTTCCTCAAGCAGTTCAGCGCAAGCACTGGAGTGTAAGCAGAAGGATATACACAAACAGCCAGAAGCAATAGGTAAGTGATGAATGCTGCACTAGGCTGAGCCAATATTTTTTATTTTATTCTTTTTATTAAGTTTTGTACAATCAAATACACAAGAAACAGAAAGTGGTAATCTCAGTGTACGGTTTCATAGCACGAAGTATAATGTTCAGTGTGTTGTATATATTAACTTTAATGCACAGTTTACGGTTACAGCAGGGTTGACCCAAGACTTCATTGACAAAGTCTAGAGCCAAAGGCTGAAAGAGACTGGTAAAAGAAAGCCAGCTTCCTGCTGAAAGGGCAGACCCAAAGCCCACTCTCTTTACAGGTTTGTTTGACAGCTGCGCTTTCAAAATCCAGAACTGAAATACGTGAAGGACCAATTAGTATCCACGTTAATGCTGTTTCATCATAGGAATTGATGTCATAACTTTATCTTTTTTCCGTTGTTCGGAATTGATTTGTGATTCAGTCATAACTAAGGTGCAAACTTTTGTATGGATAGTATTCATGCTAGTAAACGAATGATGTACAATATAGATTTTGATATATATACCACACATGAATGTCTATCTGCTTGTCACAGCAAACCAGAAAA
This sequence comes from Calotriton arnoldi, assembly GCA_963921515.1. NCBI lineage: Eukaryota > Metazoa > Chordata > Amphibia > Caudata > Salamandridae > Calotriton > Calotriton arnoldi. Next base: position 2,696,369 of record CAWUFW010000203.1, on the reverse strand, counting down.
TGTCTATAACGAAAAATGAGCCAAAAAATAATGCATGTGTATAAATATTTTCGTACGTGCCTTGCATTAAAACACAAACTAAGAAATGCTCCAACATTGCTTTAAGAAGTTGTGTTCTTAAGATGTTGTTCTTTGTATTTCGGGTTCACCAAGCTAAGATGATGTAATGTGTCAACAGCACCTCTTTACGATACATTAAAGAAAGTGTGCCATGGGATGCGTGTAGTTTTCGATCCATTGATTCCAAGACGTTTGAGATTGTTTGTTTTGTATTAGGGCTCTGAAGCAACCCCAGTTGTGCTGGCACCATAAAAAAAAGCAAACTAGAAATTGTCAGAGGTATATATGTGTAAATATTAGAAAGTAACCTTAATGTTTTAAAAGTGTTAACTAAACTCTTTAGGAATAAAAAGTATGTGTGAACCACAGCTGTAAAGTCTAAACTAGGCATCATGACAATTAAGACATCACAGTCGAAAGCTGAAGAGACTCTAGCAACTATGTCAGAAACGCACAAGGTTCAAGGTGTGGACAAACATGCTGTAGGGTTGGAGTAACATACTTAACACCTTGACAGGTTCCCACCATGAACTTGGATGCTACAATGGATCAGTTTACTGAGGAAAAGGTTCGGCAGATGAGTAGTGTCCCTTCCTATGTCCAATTGTAAAGATATGTAGTTTGTGAAAGGTGGACAGGCGTAAATATGCTTTGCAGGGGCATTTCTAATCCCTTCATTGCAATGTGTCAGTGTGCCAAACCTTATTTCAATGTAAGGCTATTGAGAGTTTCTCTGGTAACTTACATTTGTATGCAAGTATTGACCTTGGCGTTGACTGCGGGTTGTAATGGGGTGTGTAATGAAGGAATCTGAACAGTGAGTACAGTGAGAAATTTATATGCTGTGCTAGGCCACCTGCAATCATGCTTAGGGCCCTAAGTGGGCAAAAAATCGATGTGATATCTTTAAATTTGTGACCAAATGTATTTACAGAACATTTGCGCTCTGTTTTACGTCCACCACCTTTGCCTCATGCCCCCTGACAGGTCACATCCCCTCCAGCACATAAGTGTTCCATTTTTCCTCAGTTTTCTGCGGTCAAATGCCGCCTATATAAAATTGTTATCTCTGTTTTGATCACGGGCTGATAATCTATTAATATGTGCTGTGGAACCTCAGTTCTGGAATCATCTTCTGTAGACCTTGCTCCTATTCTTGTGTATCCTCTCCAGAGTGTTGTACAGTCTGAATGCTTCGCGCATATTTCTGTACATGAAAGTATGTAAAGTTGGTGCCTTAATTAAATCCTTTTTCGTTAGTCCTAGATGCCAGGCCTTTGTATTAAAGATTCAGTGATGGATCTGAGTATAATGAAAGCTTTCCTGTTCAAAGCTTATAAGCGGGCCTTTCTTCTCATTGAAGTCTAGATGGGCCACTAATGAAGTCTAGGTGGGCCATGCTTGTAATATAGTTGTTGCACTCTGTTTACGCCTCTCGATTCCCTGTCTGGAAACCAGTCACTTTTATGAGTAGAGAGAGAAGTTTGGTTACCAATGGTCTGAATGCTTCAGGAAAGAAAATAAGTACTTCTGTTTCAGCTGTCTTCTAGTTCATAAGGGTTGCAGTGGTTGAATGCTATAAAAACCTTGTGAATAGTCTGGGTTTCTTCAAGTAGATATTTAATTTTGGTGTTTTGTAAAATTCTGATTGTCATCTTATGATTACTTCAGACAACAAGAATGTAAATAACAAATGTATACAGCACAGTAATGAGCATAACCAGACTATTGGAGTCTAATTGGGCAGGGTGGGATCATTTCTGATATTTTATGATAATGAACTCTGAGCAATTTTAGTCAAAGACTTTCTTGAAAGTTTAATTTTCTGACATTCTATGCACCAAGAGTAGTTTGGTTTGGCTTTTAGTTTGGAGTCCAGGGCATTCCACAGTTTTGGGCCTAGCACTACTAAGAGAAACAGCCCGTACTTCTGATAGTTTGCAAGTATGTTGGTGTTGGAATGGTAAACTTCTCTGCATGGTAAAAGATGTGTACCCCTACCCTGAGTGCCTAACTATACTGTTGTCTGGATCCCTAATGCTGAGTTTTGTTGTCATAGGCCAACACGGATCACGCGTTTTCACCATGACCTAGGCCGTTCTCTTGGATTGCGGTCTTGCTGGACTAGGAGGGGAGCCCAAACGGCTACCCTCATAGTGGTGGAACGCTTCCACCTTCAAGAGTTAAGCAGCACCAGCGACGTGGGGGTAGCATACCATGTAGTGGAGTGGCAAGTCCTTTTTAGGTCTCGAGCCTACTCGCGCAGCGCGAGACATTTAGTAGATGAAAAACGGGGATTCAGCACTGACCTACGAATCGCACACGCTCGTGCGTGTGCGTTTCCTTTTGTGCTCCCCCATTGGCCTTTTCGTGCGTCTTTTTCAGTAAGAGAGCACGCAATAGGCCAAAGGCGGTCGCATTGCTCCGCCCATGGCCTATTGGTGTCTATTACGCGCACCAAAGGCCATGTGGTTTCAATTATCGTGCCCAGAAACGGGCACGATAATTGAAACCACATGTTTCGCTGTGGCGCGCGCGCACCACTCGCGGGCGTGTTTCTTTTGCAATAGCGATCGCGTCACTGTTGCAGTACTCAACCATGGCACAGGCAAGACTAACACCTTCGAATGCTTTTGGAGAAGCTGGATGCTTTTACTGTGCCTATGTACAGAACTGGTAGCTAATTCCCAAGTTGAATCTCTCTCTTTCTCAAAGATATAGGATGAAGGAGGGAAACTGAAGTCAGTAACACGCCTTGTTTTACTTATTATTCTCTGTTTTCTCCTATTTCGATAATTTCTCTCTCTCTATTTCACGCCCGTGGCTAGCACCCTCTGTCATGGTATGCTCTAACAGTGTTATTTATGAGCATTGTGTTTACAGAGCTGGAGACAGAGGAGGCCATACATAACTCATTCATGTTTTAGTGGGGCTCAGTTCACCATCCCTGTGGCAGCCCCCGGTGTAAGCTGCTGAATTGTGTGGGGGAGGGGTCACTACACTATTGCACTTGAATTATGCGGCATGTGAGAGAACCGAATTATGTGGCCGGGTTGACTAAATTACTCTGCAAGTGAAGTCAAATGCAGCATTGTGCGCCACATTCTGTGGCAGTTCTTTTTTTTTTTTATTGCTCTTTTAAGGCGCATTGATACCAAAGGAATCGAAAGGCTTGGTTAAAAAAAAAAAAAAAGGTTTCTTATTAAAGAAAAATATGCTCGTTCTCAAGATCCATCTGAACATTTTAATCCCCTACAAATAATATTTTTTACTTGCAGAGAAGCACAGTATCGCCACTGTATTCACCCCAGATCTTCTACCTTGCATAGAAATAAACATTCCTGTCTGTAAGTGCACCTTTCGTGTAATAATAAAAAGGTGCGCCTCTTTTATTCTGCGTGTTTCAGTTCTGTTTTAGGCCTGGTCTTAAGGTTTGAGTTACTGTGTGTTCTCTCTCTGGAGCTGTAGAAGCGCTATTTTAACATTATGTAACAGATCTCCAGAGCAGTATTGTACACTACATTTGACAAAGGAAGTAAAATGTTTAGGCTTTTTTATACCCTTTTGAAATAAATGCTGCTTTCAAAACATTGTGACATAAATTTACACGAACAATGAAGCAACATGTTTTTATGCCAAATAACCAGTCATTATTTCCACCCCGTCTGAATTACATTGAAATGAATCCGGTTTTTCATAATGCAAACAAAAGTCCGTCCCCTGTCCATCAATTTGGGACATAAATACCACCTGGACAACAGTTTCCCCTGATTAGTACCAGTGTAACCCTGAATACAGCAATCAACAGCTGACAAGTACCCAGCACACCTCTGTAAAGTGTCTGCCATTGCACTGCTCCACGTGGGCCCATTCTTGTAACTTTTGATCTGTTTGACCTAGAAATATTTTTTGCAAATGATGCAGAAGAGGGCGTTCCATGTGGCAAGGGCAGTAAGTTAATACTTATGCAGAAAATGCCTCAGCCACACAATTGTATTTGTTTAGTGGCCCTGGGTGTGAGGCAGAGTCACAGACTGCCACAACATGTGTTAGGTAGGAGCATTGGTCGAGATTTTTAACTGGTTTTGTAGCCCCTGGACCGTCATCTAGCTAATGTCATATATATGTATTGTCAGTCTCGGCTAAAATGTTATGTTTCAAATGTCACTGATGATTTTGCAACATTTTAGTTGAAGTCAATGGACAAACGGAATTCTCATGTTTTCTGCTGCGAGTGTGTCCTTAAGTTGGCATTGATGGTGGCGCCGGTGAGGGGGACCGATTGCTTAATTTGTAAAAGATTAAGTGCCGGGGCCCAGATTTTTGCTATGAATCCCGCATCTGGCACTATTAAATGTTGGCGTGCTGAATACCAAGGCTGCTTCACCTCGTGTCTCTGTTAGACAACCACCAGACACTCCCTGCCACACTACCTCAAGCGCATGCGCTGCTGTGCAAGGCATGCTGTATTGAGGAATGGAATAAAAGCTTCGCCCAGTTCCCGCCCATCTTTTCAATTGTCTCCTGTTACAATCCTTTCAAAATAGTTGCTTTTCATTCGTGAATAGGCTTACTAGTCCCTTCTTGGTACTGCCTTGTCTGCATTTGTAACATCCCATAACGACTGGACTTTTTACTCGTGGTCTTACAGGGTCTGCTTTATCTAGTCGGTGAGCACTATTTTCTTTAATGGTCTTACCCTAGTACACCCACAACGTTGCCTCCCGCTTTTACATTATCATTAATGTATTTGTTTTTGATTTGCACCGCGGTCCGCTTTCACTTTAGCGGCCGCGCTTCTTTATTTAATTAATTTACAGCGCGGTCCACGTTCACTTTAGCGGCCGCGCTACAGAAACTTGCTTTCTTTAAGGGAAAGCGCCCCATACCCCGCTTTCACTTTAATGTTGGCCGCGCCCCTTTCTTTAGACGCTGCTCACTGCAACCTGAATACGGCGAGCAGCGTCTAAAGAAAGGGGCGTGGCCACCATTAAAGTGGTCTCGCATTTGCAAGAGTTTGAGCTATCGGCATTAGAAATGACACTGCTTTTTATATATGTGTTGCTTTTGAAAACACAAATAAAAGGCATTGTCATTTACAATGCCAATAGCTTAAACTCTTGCAACTGCGAGACCTTTTGCATTGAAAATGCTTGTTACCCTGTGTCACTGGAGGGAGGCCTGCACTCACTCACCTTTTTATCATTTCCGCTGCTGTGTTTTTAACTCACTATTGGCCTACATCAGGTAGTTGTAGAGTGCTGCGCAGTTCTGGAGTTGTGACTCTGCGCTGGATGCATGTGTGCCTGGGAAAGGTACAGTACAGGGATTGAGCAGGGCTGTGCAGTACAAGCATGGTTAGTGCATGTATGCCTGCGAGAAATACATTACATTAGATATGTAGTGCAGTGCGTGCACAATGAAAGCATTTGCTGAGTGTATGTATGCTTGCAAGAAGTACAGTTCATGAAGGTTAAAGTGTTGTGCATAGCACGCATTGTGAGTGTGTGTGCCGACAGCCTGTGTGTTGGTACATAGCACACCATGGCACAATACAGAGAGGGTACTGCACTGAGCAGTGCGCACAGAGTGATTGTGTGCTGGATATTTGTGCACCTGGGGTGGCACAATACATGAAGGTGACAGTCCTGGACAGTATGTAGGCTGTGTATGTACACTGAGTGCAAAGTGTGCCTGCAGTGGTAAATTTCATGGAGAACCCTGGGTTTTCGGATTGGGAAGCCCCAGTCTGCCTGTTAAAGACCTGAGGAGTAGAAGAATCCCTCCAGACGGATTTGTGTATTGCTGCATTTCTGTGAACTGGCTGGACTCGCAGTAGGAAGGGAGAATACCCCTGTGCACTTCAAAAGGGTGTTCTGTGATAGATCACAAGGAAGGGGTCTGGACACATCTCAGGAAGGAGATGGGGCGGATATTGGAATCATAAGGTGTACGGCTAGGAGCCTAGTATTATCCTTTTGAGGCACATCATTGTGGCTGACATCCAGGTGTGAACTCTAGTCATTCCCATGGCCATCGTTGTGGGTCTATCAACTTCAGAGTCTCTCCTGCTGTGACAGACAGCCTTTTAAGAAGAGAAAGGAAGAGTGCACTTCAAAAGAAGCAGAACCCCAACCTAAAACTTCAGCCTAAATCACATTTGAAGTCTGGAAATGGACTAGTTGAGAAACCCCAAAATATGCCATCTTCCAAGCAAGCAGACCGGCTGTGTGAGAAGGGGAAGCTCTGCACAACTTCTGCTTGTGACCAGGACTGGGGACCTAGAGCCTGCTAGGCTCCCTGATGGGTTAGGGGACATCACCCAGGGGAACCAAGGCCACCTGCTCTGAGGCCTTGAACACCAGCACCTGCCTGCTTGTCAAGACCAGTGTGCCCTGTGAGGAAGAGGGGAGCTTTGGAGAAAGCGAGATCCAGTAGAGAGCCCTACCGAGAGGACTACTGGTGCTAGGTGTGAAGAGACAGCTGTGCACCGGTTGGGCTGTTGCTTATGTGCACGAGTGATTCGGCAACTCCCATCCTTCCCCCCCCATTCCTTGCCCACCACCCCCGGTTTACCATAGGGGCCACTGTAGAAGTGACTGTGTGACAAAGCGCCAATACTTGTGTGAGCCTTGACGGCGACCCCCATATGTCAGGAAGGGCCACAGAAGTATCAGTGATTCAGAAGCCATGTGGGGCTGCCGGTACTGAGTTTTGCTTAAGAAAATTGAAGCTGCGATCAGCCATCGAGACCTGCCCCCTGACCAACCCAGAGGAAGCCGGAGCAGCACTTTGCTCCATCGCTGGGCTTCAGTCGGGAGCAAGGAGATCAACCCTGTTCCCCCTTGAGGGGGATTGAACTTAACTCGTCCACAGAAGCTGGGAGCCCATCTGATCACTGCTGAGGCCAGCAGCGCCGTTTGGAAGGGAGAGCCTGTGCCTGCCGGGTGCTGCAGCGTGTACTGCAAGCAGTCTGACTCACAGAACAAGACTAGAGCTGCAATTACCTGTGGTCGGGGCACCTCCTGAAACGCTGAACGCTTCCGTTGTCATAGTCCCACTCACCTGAAATCCAGGTTCCGCGGGAACGGAGATAGTCCTCAACACTCAATAATTGACGAGTGCGGGCAATTAGCCTTTAGAGTAAAGGAGGTAGCAAATAGGGAGAAAGGAATATTCATAGAGACATAACTGCTCTCGGCGTGGCATACGGCACAATCCCCTCAAGTCTCTGGATAATCATCCATTGTCGTCACTCCCCCTTCAAGAGCAAAAACACAAAAGAAGAGGTAAGTACCTTTCAAACATATAAAGTTACCCAGTGATGTCACCCCAAGTCCCTTCCCTCTTTGCACCCGAGGCTCACAAACCAAGCTGTTAATAATCCAGGATTCCTATTACTTCATAGAAATAAGTCTAGGTATTCCTATTCACTGCATAGGAGCAGGACACCAAAAACAGGGAATTCAGAAAAGAACAATTTCACAGATTACATTCCTTCAATAGATTCTCATCTCATCCAGTTCGGGTTCATGATTAGGAAATAGCTGCACGTAATAGGGAAGGGCTTGCAGAATGCCATCTAAAGTACGTGGCCCTTAAATCACAAGGAGAGAGGAGCTAGGCACAGTGCACTGACTAAATATAAGGGAGGAAGCGTAGAGGGATTACCAAGATGCTTTGTTACCTTGGCTCGTCCTTTGCCCAAGAACAGGAAAGGTGATTGGGAAAATCCTCTGCTGCAGAAGAACGCTATTGGGATGAAGAATCACAGAGAAACAGGAAATGAGTAATCCGGAGCTGGCAAGGAAGTACCTTCTCCCTGATATCATCAGTAAAGCCATGTGTCGGGGAAATGCTGCACGTAATCTTTATAGACCGTGCCCCACAGACATCGGCCACATAACTCGCATTGTTGGGATTTCGCTTTCAGTGCAACCAGCAAGGGGAAATAAGGCCTTAACAAGAGGTAGTTCTCGTAGGCATATCCTGAGACCCCAGAGCACACAGGGAAGCCCGCAAGTACCTTTCGAGTTTAACAAGTCCATAAAGGACTGGCCTAAGTTATTGGTAGTAAAAAAACAGGATGGCTGAGTAGAATTGTAATGAGCGAGGAGGGAAAGCGCCTAGGAGGTTATACCATCTGCCACAAAAAATGCCAGCTCACCACCACATAGAGACACAGGCGAGTCGTGACATCCGTGCTGTTGGAGCGGGTTAGACATGAAACAGGCCTGTCGGGCCCTGGGGGACTCACTAGTGAAGGTGCTACAGAAGTGTAACACAAAAGGCCCTTGGGTCTGATTTAAGATAACAGAGGAGTGCAGGATTGTCCCTTTTTATAGAACGGTTTCCCTCACTCACCCAAAGGTGGCATGCTTCATCATAGGGTAACCGCCTCGCAATGCGAACCTGGTCACAAAGCTGGCTACAACCCCCTCACTGAGAGGCAGGAGCTCAGGGATGTTTTAAGTATGTGATGAGAGGCTTACTAAAACCTGTAGATGAGCAGGGTGGGGCAGAGGTTGTGCAAAGGTTTGTGAAGGTGAATGTGAGTTAAAAGTAATTCGGAAGGACACCAAAAACTTTATTGGGGCATCCCAGGGTTAGGATTAAGAACGAAACCTATAGCAGGAGTGGATTAAACCTGTCATAGTCTAGTGATGGTTGACCTGTGTCAGCCTAATACCCTCTGTAGAGGTGTAGTGGCTTTCTTCAGGACCAAATATGTGAGGTATGCCTCTTAATACTTAACAGAGACATACACAGCCATAAAAAGGTATACTGATGCCTGCCACTCTCCGTGGTCAAGGACATAGACGCCCCCTCGAGTTTCGCGCCGAGGTGCAGGGGTCTGTGGCTACCTGACATAGCATGTATCATACATACCGGTGGGACTGTCTGAGTGACGATTCACTCCAACCACTGGTTCAGTATACCTTTTTATGGCTGTGTATGCCTCTGTTAATTATTAAGAGGCATACCTCACATATTTGGTCCTGAAGAAAGCCAAAGAATCCGTGCATACTTGTGGAGTCCTACCAGAGTGCAATGCACATATCTATTTAAGGGCAATACCAGATAATCCAAACCTGCCTTTCTGGTGTTTTAGTCTGTTTCTCTTGTAGGTCGAAGTCAGATTGGAGGTCCGGAGTAATTGGTTTTGTGTGATGTAACCTGAAGTTGATGTGTAACTTACAATTACTCTTTAGAAAACTTTGCAGGAGAATGGTAAATTGGATAGCGGATGAAAGTTAGTCTACATTTGTATATTAGCAGTGGGTTTCTTAAACTTTCTTTAGGAGCAGAGAAAGTATCGCTTTTAAGAGTTGGTTAAAACTATGGCACTGAAAGTGAGAAGTTAATCAGGGTGGTCATGTCTGACAGGAATTGAAAGATTTGTTTCATGCCTGAAACTGGGCAGTTATTTGTAGATTTATTAGACACTTTGATCTTTGAGGTAATTTGTTTATTTCCCCCTCCAAGGTTGGAATAAAGGTGTAAACCAACAAGTGCAGTGAGTTAGCATGAAGGGTTTGGTAGGCAAAGGATTGAGAACTCAAGCATGTTTTCGCAGGTCGGCGTTTTTGAGCATGTTTTTTTTTTTCTTTTTCTCTTAACACGATCACAGTTCACTTCATAGTTCAGTCACATAACCGCAAGCACAACATATGTAATATAAAAGATCTATTCTATTGTGTACATAAGAAACATAAGCACTGCTTCTTGCCCAGAAGGCGATGAATGTAAAGCAAATTAGGTTAACATATTATGAAGATGGGGCCAGATGTACTAAAAGTCAGTTGGTAAAAAAAGGAGTCTCAAGTTGTGCTCCAACTTTTTTGCGAATGGACTCAGATTTTGCCAAGGTCGCAGCCTCACTTATGAACATTAATTTGCCAAATTGCAATTTCCGACCTCCCTGTAATTGGCTGGAAACACAGCGATGGTAGCCTGCAATGGGTAGCTGGGTACCATCCCCGTTTTGATTCCCAAGTCTACTTTTTTTTTTTTTTTTTTTTAATGCAGCCCTTCTGCCTTAAGGAAAAAGGTGTTGGTATGAAAAGTAAGTATTCAACTTGAGGAAACATGAAGGGGAGCAGGCAGACCATAACCTGCCCCTCCAGAGGCTCCCAACTCAATTCCCAAAGGGGACCCATTATCCTTTGCGAATCAGTTGCCGCCTCCTTTGAGATGTCGGTAACTATTCAGTGGTCTGCAACCGGAATTGCAGTTGCAATTCATTGATACATTGCATACCGATTCACAATTCGAAAAGAACACTTCTTTCAAATTGTGATTCGGTATGAGTCATAAAACCTATTTTACCTGTTTGAAAAAAGTTCTGAATGGTAAAATGGGTTTTGTACATTTAAAACAATACATTTTGTGGCCAAGTGATTTTGCCAATTGCAGTGTTTGCTGTCACAAAAGCCTTTGTTGCATCTGACTTGTAACTATTAAGTATTTTCTCCTGGCTGTACATATTTCTCAGACATGAAATACATTAACCCTGGGTCATACAGTTTTTGGGGCAGCAGGTGCCCCGGCAATACAGTAGTACATGTACTAATTCGCTGTAATCTTGCAAGTCTGCAGATTGCTTTTAGTCCATCCTAGAGGTACACATAGAAATTTCTTTAGCAAGGGTCCATTCCTTCATGTACTTCATCCTACACTCCATATCGGGCTTCACGTCAAGTACAACATTACCCACAGGGCCCCTTCTTGCACAAAGGGGGCTTTTTGTTTGTTTTTCAACCGTGCAATGCCAAATTTGACTCATTAGGCTTATTAAGTAAGGCATGCCTACAGGTAGACATTTGCCTGTCCTTGAAAGGTGCCTCAGTGACTCCTGACCATAAGTGTCCTTAAGCAATGCACGATCTAGTGTTAAACTATACATTTTATTATGTTACTGCAGCATTGTGACTAACCTAAGTGTTTTATGATAGTATATAATGGTAAAATGCTTACTTTTCAAATTGTTTTCTACTTTGCAGCTTTTTCTTCCATCTATGAGGAAGAAGACTGCATTGGGGGATGGCAGTTCCCCAGATGGAGACGTTCTTGAGGATCATTGGCTGGTGGACGATATGTACACATTTGAAAATGTTGGGTTCACCAAGGATGTTGGCAAAATAAAATTCCTCATCTGTGCAGACTGTGAAATAGGACCAATCGGATGGCATTGCCTGGATGATAAGAAGACCTTCTATGTAGCTGTGGAGCGTGTGAAGCATGAGTAAAAAGAACTCTGGGGACTAAGGAGGGACACAACCCCTTCGAGGGTGCTATAGAGAAGCCTTGTGACAACTGTACTCATGGAGAAAGAACGGCCCTGCACTTAACAGTTCACTCAGACTCCTAATGTAAAGCTGTTTGTATGGCTATTGTTGTATGCAGTATTTATTGATGGATTCCTTGTAACTCGAGAGCTCTGATGATGTAACAAGTTATACTTCCTGTTGTCAACTAGCTCGGTATTGACAGCCCCTGGCCTGTTGTAGCTTACAGGGCTGCAGTAGTCCCATTGTATGCACATTACCTCCCTTATTAATGAACACCATTGTGGACATTATCCTGGGATAACTTATCGCTCCTGAAAAGGGTGGGTCTGTTATCCAATAATAACACCTGCAATAGTTTTCACTGGTGCTATTGCAATGTACACACAGATATTTAAAATAAAAAAGTCAGGTGGTACAAGAGCCTAGTGTGTACCGGGGGAATCGGGGTTTGAGTAAGGAATATTAGGATATTAGTGGGAGAAAGGGAAAGAAAAGTGGAGAGTTAAGCAGCGAATGTAGGTAGAATGTCCGAAAGGAGGGAGTTATTCTAGGGATGTCTTGAAGGCGTGATTGGGGAAACAAGACTGGGTAGCAAGCGTTTATCACTGAGCAACCTGCTACTGATTATATAACATTCTGATGTATGTTCTACTAATAATTTCTTATAACTTTTGAGCTATTTATACTAACATATCTGCTTGATTTCTATCAACACTGAGATGAAATGATGGTAAGTCACTGCGCACGAACTTGCACTTGTGTTCTGAAAGGGGGATGGAAGGGTAGGTCTTAGCAGGAACACCTGAGCAGTCTCTGTGGGTGGTATTACAGGCACTATGCAGAGCTGCGATCAGAGGGTTCAATATTTGTCTATTGGAGGAGAATGCGCATGTTCATTCAGAACAGGGTTTTTCCACTTCTGCCACTGCAATATGGTTTCCCATCAATAATGTAAGCTCGTACTCTGGTTCCCTGGGGGTGTCACTGGGCCTTAGCTCAGCCTGAATGTCGGTGAAGCCTAGGATTGTGGGAATAATTTATCCATTTTAACCTTGAATTTAATTTTCATGCATCCGTACAAGCTGAATAACTAGGAGCCAGATTACGCAGAAAAGAGAAATCCATTTGATAACTACTCCCTGTGTGTTAGGGAAGTGTGTTTTCAGGATTGGACGAGGTGCTGTCTGAGGGAATCTGGAGAGAAAGCGCAGGGCTTCGCTAAAATCCCACTCTGAATACACCTCTGTCTGCTTATCCCTTGACTCTTCAGTTATGAACAGGTGACACGTCTAGAAGGAGCTGTATTAAGTAATACTATTTATCTTGTAAAATAGCAATGAAACATCCACAGACGGACTCATCTAAAGACATGACGGGCATGTTGGTATAATTTGCACACGAATTTTCTTTATTATTTCAGATGCACAGGTGCTTGTGGTCCTTCAGGTTGTTCATAATGTCGAGTTAATATCCAAGAAGCCTTTTTGTGGTCGTGTTACAAACCTATTTAAAATAGGGAGCTAGTCTCTGTTTTATTTGGTGCATCTTCAAGGACTTTATTATTTAGAAATTCATTTTCTTACAATTGTATTTACGTTATACATCCAATAAATTTACCTCAAGTCTCGGGTTAGAACCGTTCTTTTGCCCTATTCTAAATATAACTGTGCACCACCACCAAAAAAGGTTTCTTGAATTTTAAATCACAATCCAGCAACACCCCAGAACATCGCAGTGAAGTACATTACTGTTTATTTTTTATTCGCATTGGTGTTATCCTCTCTGAGACCAACTATGATATTGTCTTTGTGAAGAGGCATTTGGATATGGTTGTAATACTTGTATTTATTATGTGGCAGCCTTTTGTTTTGTTAACATTCTCATACTTTGAATCGTATTACGTGGTAGCGACATCTCTCGTATGTAGTGACATCTCTCCTATCAACTGAAATACATTTTCAACTGGAAATGTTCTCTTGGGATAAAGGTCTGTCCTGTTTTACTTTTCCACAAAGAGTGGCTTTTATCCAGAAAAATGATTCGTCTACACAGAAGGAAAAAGTAGGTGCATTTTGGATACAATTGGCGTGCAGGTGCAAGTGGGAGCCTAGCTTTAAAATAAAATGTCTAGTAACTCTTATCTGTAGGCGAAGAGTCTCACCCAGTAACTGCTAGTCAAATAATATGGCTGCAGAACTTTGATATTTAGAACCTCACTTCCTGTTAGATGACTCTGGTGAATTACAGGCTCGGCCCTGAAATCCAGTGTTGGGTTCTTTAGAATATTCTGTAGTTGCAGGGTTCCGATTCCTTAGCCGCCCCCCTCCCCCGGCGCCAAGGACTCAGAAAATGTGCCAATCAGAAAATGAGTTGGACTGCACCCATACATAACCCACTGAGAAATGTTTGCATTAAATGTGTTTCAGTTAATGGTTCACTCCCATGAGACATGACGGGGACAGTTAGTGAGACACAAAAGCCTTTTTTTTTTTAGTAACTGCACAACACACTCAAGGATCACTAAAAAACAATGTCATTTTAAAATATATATTTTAAAAGTAGAAACTTAATCTAGTGCACATGATAAAGGTTGTTACCACAAAGAAAATAAACATCAAGGTAGTAAACAAGTTTGAGTAATGTGAACAATAAAGCATTAACAGCCTCATTTGCTACCTCTAAGCGCTATACTAGATCTGCCATTAGTAATAAAAAGCCTTTTCTGTGTTTCAAAGATGGTTCATGTAGGAGGCTGGCTCAGTAGATGGTGCACCCTTATTTAAGTGCAGCACCTTGGACTAAATCAGACAACCCTTATGGAGGTTTTAGTGGTCTTAGACAACCTTAGAAAGTTCTCTAAGTTGTTGCTGTGGAGAGCAGCCTTCAGGCTTATACAGAAGGAGTGTTAAGCAGCTTGTTTTACCAGATCTAATCATATAGTGTAGGTTAAACTAAAAAGAACCACACAGTATAGTTATAAAAACGTCTGTTTATTACACAACACTCACTAACACAATGGTATATCTCCTACACAAAGATAACACAAATACACAACAATACTTCAGTTGCAAGAGGTAAGTAAGCACAATACACAGTGGTTCCCAGGGGGAGACCAAACCATATACTAAGAAAGTGGAATGCGGACTGCGACGAAGTCGGGACTAGGAGATTCGGAAGAGGTGGGGACACAAGGAACCACCCAAGGTAAGCACCCAGGAACCCCACGGAGGATGTGTGCAGAGTGGAAACACAGCTGTGTACTCAATAGGAGTCAACTGAAAAGTTGTGGTTGCAGTTTTGTAGAATGACCCTTCCCAGTGTACCCTGAAGAAACCCTGTGGAAGACAGAAGGTTGGAGAGTCACCCCACCCATGAATACCCCAGTAACCAGGATACCTACACCGGGGAAGCCGGGTGCCTAGGTGCGAAGTGATGTCGGAAACCGCTGTAGACCACAATAGAGGACTTCAGTAAAGATGCTGCTGGCGAAGAAGGTGTAAGAGTCTGGTGGAATCAAAGGGTGGATTCGAGAAGAAGGGGAACCGGTAAGCAAAGGAGGCAGAGTCTATGCCACTCGGAGGTGACCAGGAGGCAGAGAAGATCAATGCCCACCAATGTCGGGAGATGCAGGAGTGATGGCGGTGACCTTACTGCTGCAGTTGTGAGGACCAGGCGATGCTGAGGAAGACCAGGAGCCGTTCACAAGCTGTCAGAAGTCGAAAACCAGGAGTTCAGTGTCTGGCAGGAGCACCAACAAGCCTTAGCAGCTACAACAGGCGTGGAGAACGTTGAAGGAGCAACATTGGGACCAGCAAGGTCTAAAGGACTCTCCAAGTGCAGGAGAGTCGGAGCATGCCCCGAGCAAGCCGGGGAGCCCACTGAAGCAGGAAAAGACCCTGGAGAGGACCCACAGGCCAAAAGCACAGGAGTCGCAAGAGAGACCCTTGAGAAGCTCACCAAAGATTGTTATTGTATTGTAATTGCATTTATATAGCGCTTACTACCCCTGACGAGGCGTCAAAGCGCTTTTTCGGCGAGTAGCACGCTGCTCCGGGACCCGTAAAGGATTAGTGTTGAATTAGTATAGTGAAATATGAAAGTAATTAAAGTAGTGGCTAGGTTAGTCAGTTATTTGGATTCGGAAGGATAGAAGAGGAAAAAAGGTTTGCATTTATATAGCGCTTGTTACCCCTGATGGGGTGTTGAAGCGCTTTTTTTTTTATTTGGGCAGTAGCACGCTACTCCGGAAACCCATATAGAATTAGTGGTGAATTAGTATGGTGAAATATGAAAGTAATTTGAGTGGTGGATATTAGTCAGTTATCTGGAGTGAGAAGGATAGCGGAGGGATAGAAGGGGAAGAAAGGTTTGCATTCATATAGCGCTTGTTACCCCTGAAGGGGTGTTGGAGCGCTTTTCTGGCGAGTAGCACGCTACTCCAGAACCCATGAAAGGATTAGTGTTGAAAATTAGTATAGTGAAATGTGAAGTAATTTGAGTGGTGGATATGTTATTCAGTTATTTGGATTGAGAAGGGTTGGGGAGGGGTAGAAAAGGGAAAAGGTTTGCATTTATATAGCGCTTGTAACCCTGATGGGGTGTTGAAGCGCTTTATTGGCGAGTAGCACGCTACTCCGGAACCCATAAAGGATTAGTGTTGAAAATTAGTATAGTGAAATATGAAAGTAGTTTGAGTGGTAGATGTGTTATTCAGTTGGATAGAGAAAGGTAGAAGAGGGAAAAAGGTTTGCATTTATATAATGCTTGCTTTCCTCTGATGAGGTGTTGAAGCGCTTTTTTGGCGAGTAGCACGCTACTCTGGGAACCATAAAGGATTAGTGGTGAATTAGTATAGTGGAATATGAAATTTGAGAAGTGAACATGTTAGTCTGTTATTTTGATTGAAAAGGATAGTGGAGGGATAGGAGAGTAAATGATTTTTTTTGTTTTGGGGAGGTCATAGCAGTAGGAGGAGGCTTTTGGATGAGTAAAAAGGGGTTGTGGAGGGGAAGAGTCAGAGGAAAGAGTTTAGAAAGGTTTGTTTTGGGTATCGGTATAGTAAAAGGGATGTCAGATGATGCAAGGAGGGGTAGAGTAAGGGAGAGACTAGAAAGGGTTATTTTGGGGATCATAGTAGTGGTATGGGGTTTGGGATAAATGAGAGAGTGGGTGTAGAGGATATATTGATAGATGTATAGGGTGAGAAATAGGGTAGTGCATTGGAAAGAGTAGTAGAAAGAAGTTTGAGATGAGTCAAAGTTGGGTTAGAAGATATATTGAGAGAAGTATAGGGTGAAAAATAGGGTAGTGCATTGGATATGCTGAATTAGAAGAAAGTGATAAATATATAGATCCATAAGTACATTGAAAGTATATAGATGCATAAAGGAGGTAGGTACATGTAGATTAAAGATATTGATAGAGGTACAGGATGAGAAATAGGGTAGTGCATTGGATATGCTTTTCAGGAGGAAAGTAACAAACGCACAGATCCAAGTACATGGAAGGTACATAGATACACAATGGAAGAAGTACATGTAGACCAAAGATGCACCAGATAAACTCCGGTTTTCAAGTGTTATTGTACTTTATTTATTTATTTAACATAATTATTCTACATGTTTATACAAAGCAATACACAAAGATAGGTACATATCTATAGTAAAAATAAATGATTATATACAGAGGGATATGCTGTAAATTTCTGTTTGCGTATGGTGCTTATGTGGGGAAGAGCCAATTCTTGAGCAGTTTTCTGAAGATAAGGTGGCTGTCCGTGGATCTTATGTTGGGGGATAAAGAGTTCCATAGTTTGGCTGCTTGAACAGAGAAGGATGTGCCACCCATGGTTTTTTTTCTTGTATCTTGGGATTTTGAGGCGAGGTGCCATTTTAGAGCGGTGGTTCCTTTGTTGAATGTGTTTGGTGATTTTATTCCTGATGAAGAGCAGTCCCATTCCATGTATTGCTTTGTGGGTGATACAAAGCAGCTTGAACATGGATCTTCTGGCAACCGGTAACCAATGCAGGGCTTTCAAGGCAGGTGAGATGTGGTCTCGCGGTTTGATATGCAAGAGTAGTCTAGCAGCCGAGTTCTGAATCCGTTGTAGTCTTTTCATGGTCGTTAAAGGTGATCCGTGGTAGAGGCTATTGGCGTAATCGAGTTTGGACAGAACAAAGGAGATGGTAGCTTGGACCTTGTGTGGAAATCCCAAATGAGGGAAAATTCGTCGCAGCGTTTTTATAGTGACAAAGCTTGATCTTGCTAGTTTGTCCACTTGGGCATTCATCGACAGCTTGGAGTCCATGGTCATTCCGAGGTTTCTTACTTCCTTCGATACTTTAGGTGGTGATCCCAGTTCATCAGGCCAGGCGGCAAGCGGGTTATTATGTTTCCAATCGCCACACGTGAGTATTTCCGTTTTGGAAGCATTCAATTTGAGGTGGCTCCAAGTCATCCACTGATCCACGGCTCTGAGACAACTGAAAATTAGGGAGTTTCCAATGTTTTTGGGGCATTCCAGTTGAAGGAGTATTTGTGTGTCATCTGCATAGTTATAGCACGTGAGGTGAAACTGATTGATCAGTACCGGTAATGACTCTTCATGTAGACGTTGAAAAGCATGGCGAGATGATAGAGCCTTGAGGGACCCCTGCTTTTGTGGAGTATGGTTTGGATGAGAAAGGTGGGGTATGGATGACAGTTCTGTTTCGAAGGTAGGACGCGATCCAGTCTAGAGCAGGCTTCTATGCCGGCTTCATAGAGTCTTTGTTTCAGAGTGTCATGGTCAACCGTGTCAAAGGCAGCCGAGAGGTCCAAGAGGAGAAGTGCAGCAACCCCGTTGCGGTCTACTGTGTTCTTCAGGTCATCCCAGACGGCAAGGAGGGCAGATTCTGTGCCTTTTCCCGGATGGAAACCTGTTTGGAAGTCAAAGTATGTCATTCTCTTCAATGAGTTGTGACATCTGGGTGAACGCTGCTCTTTCTATCAGTTTGCCCAGGAAATGTCTATTTGTAATGGGTCTGTAGTTGTCAGGGTTTAGCGGGTCCAAGTTTGTTTTCTTCAGTAAAGGGCGTATGTATGACTTTGAGTTCTTCTGGAAATATTCCGGTAGTTAAGGAATCGTTGATGATTCTTCTCACTGGAGTGGCAGCAGAGGTTGTTAAAAGAATTGTCTTGAAAGTTTGTGGTGGACACAGGTCAGAAGGGCTGCCGGCAGGCCTGCTTGCTTTGATCAGGTCCATAAATTCATCGTGTGAGATGTGTTGGAAGGAACGGCGAGGCTGGGTTAGAGTATTCTTGGATTGTTGTTTTGTCAAAGGGTTAGTGCTGGTGCTTTGTCTCGGTTTTAAGTATGAGTCCAACGTGTCTGCTTTGTCAGTGTAATGATTTGCCAGTTTGTCTGTGAAATCTTGAGTAACAGGATGAGTTCCTTCTAGGCAATTTGGTTTGCGAAATTCATTGAGTATTTTATAGAATTCTTTATTTGCACATTTAGCATTTTGAATTCTGTCTGAATAGTACCTTTTCTTAGCTTTTTTGATAGCTGACTTGTATAATCTGTTAATTTTCTGTAGGTGAAGTTTGTCTTGTTTGGCGTTTGTTTTGAGCCAGGTACATTTCAGCTTTCCAATTTGTTTTTTTATGTCTTTTATCTCTGTTTCTCCAAGGCGCTTTTTTTCTTTTGTTCTGTTGTGTGGTTTTGAGTGGTATCAGGATGTCAAAAGCTTCCTGTAGCCACACGTCTAGTTTTTTAACAGAATTTGTTTCCAGATTTGTACTGGATGTTATTTGTGTTTCTAAGTGTTCCAAATTGAGTTTGTTCCACGGTCGATAGGTGGATGGATGTAAGGTAGTTTTAGGTGAGTCGCTTAGTGTTGTTTTATGTTGGAAAGCAAGCAAGTGGCGGTCTGACCATGTGACTGGAATTATAGTTTGAAAGGTAACTAGTTCGGTATTAGCAAAAATGACATCTAGGATATGTCCAGCGATGTGTGTGGGTTTGTGGACAATCTGATGCAGGTTTAGTGCGTCTAGGCCAGTGATTGTTTTTGGATGGGTCATATTGGGTTTGTCAAACCAAATGTTGAGGTCACCCAGAACGCATAGGTTGGAGTGTATTGTTATCAGGTTTGAAACTGTCTAGAAGTGCGTCTGGGATGAAAATGAAGGCCTACGGTGCAGAGGATGTGGTGAGGACGATGATTTTGGCAGGAAGAGATGCTGAACGATGGTGCTTCTTGTAGCCCGAAGATCTCTGGAGTGCAGAGCCAACAAGCCTTGGCAACAGCAAGTTGACGTGGTGCACAGGGGTTCGGTCCCAGCGGTTCTGACGAGGGATACTGGCCTCAAAATTTCAGAGAGGACAGGGCAGGCCTCAAAGGAGTTGAAGAACCACCGCCTGTGTTGTTGAGCCTTTCAAAGTCCGTGGGACATCAGGAGCAGCAGACCGGTCAGCTTAGTTGCAGTGCCTGCAGATGCAGGGAAGTGACCCATTCACTCCAAGGGAAATTACTTTGGTGTCCTTGATGCCCACAGGTCTGTTGAAGATTCTGGAAGAAGCACAGACGAAGAAAACTTGCAGAACAGCGATACCAGGAGCAGCAGGAATCTTCCTTGATGCAGTCTCAGTTCCAGGCAAAGTCCAAGTGTCCAGACGGTCGAAGAGTGACGTGGTGTTAGGCTTGAGTGTTGTCCCACGACTACTCTGAGTCCCACCCACAGGTAAGCCCTCTTTTACCCTAAGAAAGGGGTTAGGATGACTCAGGGGTCCCTCCCAGAGGAGGGGCTGGACAGAGGGGAGGACATTTCCCTGTCCTTAGTCCAGTTTCGCTCCAGAGCAGGAGCCAAGGGCTCCCTGAACTGGCTCGAACCGAAGTATGCAAGGCGGGCACCAAATGTGCGATTCAAAGCAGTCTGGTGGTGCTGGCAAGTGCCCCAGCCCAGTAAACTAAGTCCTGTCTGGAAGGTGGTTACACTTCCCTGTGACAGGAAACCTCTTCTTTCTCCCCCTGCTTGAGGTCGGCAGTAGGAGGGCAGAATAGTGTCTGTGGTCGGCAGCATTAGCTTGTTAGCAGACCGTGAAAGGGAGTTCTAGGGGGCTTCCTGGAGGAGCCCCCCAGTGCATGGAATCATACCTCCAATACTGGTAACAGTGTTGAGGTATGATTCCAACATGTTTGATACCAAACATGCCCGGGTTCGGCACACCCACTATATTGTATTGTAATTGCATTTATATAGCGCTTACTACCCCTGACGAGGCGTCGAAGCGCTTTTTCGGCGAGTAGCACGCTACTCTGGGACCCATAGAGGATTAGTGTTGAATTAGTATAGTGAAACATGCAAGTAAATTTTAAGTGGTGGATAGGTTAGTCAGTTATTTGGATTTGGAAGGATAGCAGAAGGATAGAAGAGGGGAAAAAAGCTTTGTATTTATATAGCGCTTGTTACCCCTGATGGGGTGTTGAAGCACGCTACTCCGGAAACCCATAAAGGATTAGTGCTGAATTAGTATGGTGAAATATGAAAGTAATTTGAGTGGTGGGTATTAGTCAGTTATTTGGAGTGAGAAGGGTAGCGGAGGGAGAAAAGGGAAGAAAGGTTTGCATTCATGTAGCACCTGTTACCCCTGATGGGTGTTGAAGTGCTTTTCTGGCGAGTAGGACGCTACTCTGGAACCCATAAAGGATTAGTGTTGAAAATTATTATGGTGAAGTATGAAGTAATTTGAGTGGTGGATATGGTATTCAGTTATTTGGATAGAGAAGGGTAGGTTGCGGGATAGAAGAGGGAAAGAGGTTTGTATTTATATAGCGCTTGCTACCCCTTGATGGGGTTTTGAAGCGCTTTATTGGCGAGTAGCACGCTACTCTGGAACCCATAAGGATTACTGTTGAATTAGTATGGCGAAACATGAAAGTAATTTGAGTGGTGGATATGTTAGTCAGTTATTTGGATTGAGAAGGGTTGGGGAGGGGTAAAAAAGGGAAAAAGGTTTGCGTTTATATAGCGCTGGTAACCCTGATGGGGTGTTGAAACGCTTCATTGGCGAGTAGCACGCTACTTTGGAACCCATAAAGGATTAGTGGTGAATTAGTATAGTGGAATATGGAAATTGAGAAGTGAACGTGTTAGTCTATTATTATTTTGATTGAAAAGGATAGTGGAGGGACAGAAGAGTGAGATTTTTTGTTGTTGTTTATTTTAGGTCATGGCAGTAGGAGGAGGCTTTTGGATGAGTAAAAGGGTTTTTGAGGGGAAGAGTCAGAGGGGAGAGCTTATAAAGGTTTGTTTTGGGGGATCGGTATAGTAAAAAGAGGTGTCAGATGATGCAAGGAGGGTAGAGTAGGAGAGAGTCTAGAAAGGGTTATTTTGGGATCATAGTAGTGGTATGGGATAAATGAGAGAGTGGATGTAGAGGATATATTGATAGATGTATAGGGTGAGAGATAGGGTAGTGCATTGGAAAGAGTAGTAGAAAGAAGTTTGAGATGAGTCAGAAGGTTGGGCCAGAGGATATATTGAGAGAAGTATAGGCTTAGAAGTAGGGTAGTGCATTTGAAATGCTAAATTAGAAGAAAGTGATAAATATATGGATCCATAAGTACATTGAAAGTATATAGATGCATAAAGGAGGTAAGTATATATAGATTAAAGATATTGATAGAGGTACATGATGAGTAATAGGGTAGTGCATTGGATATGCTTTTTCAGTAGAAAGGTAACAGACACACAGATCCAAGTACATGGAAGGTACATAGATGCACAATGGAAGTAAGTACATGTAGACCAAAGATGATTTTTATTTATTTACAACAACATAATTATTCTACATGTTTATACAAAGCAATACACAAAGATGGGCACATATCATCTATAGTGAAAATAAATGCTTATATACAGAGGAATATGCTGTAAATTTCTGTTTGCGTATGGTGCTTATGTGGGGAAGAGACAATTCTTGAGTAGTTTTCTGAAGATAAGGTGGTTGTCGGTGGATCTTATGTTGGGGGGTAATGAGTTCCATAGTTTGGCTGCTTGAACAGAGAAGGATGGCCACCCATGTTTTTTTCTTGTATCTTGGGATTTTGAGGCGAGATGCCCCTTTAGAGCGTATGTTCCTTTGTTGAATGTGTTTGGTGATTTTATTCCTGATGAAGAGCGGTCCCATCCCATGTATTGCTTTGTGGGTGATACAAAGTAGCTTGAACGTGGATCTTCTGGCAACCGGTAACCAATGCAGGGCTTTCAAGGCAGGTGAGATGTGGTCTCGCGGTTTGATATGCAAGAGTAGTCTGGCAGCCGAGTTCTGAATCCGTTGTAGTCTTTTCAGGTCGTTAAAGGTGATCCGTGGTAGAGGCTATTGGCGTAATCGAGTTTGGACAGAACAAGGGAGATGGTAGCTTGGACCTTGTGTGGAAATCTCAAATGAGAGAAAATTAGTCGCAGCGTTTTTATAGTGACAAAGCTTGATTTTGCTAGTTTGTCCACTTGGGCATTCATCGACAGCTTGGAGTCCATGGTCATTCCGAGGTTTCTTACTTCCTTCGATACTTTAGGTGGTGATCCCAGTTCATCAGGCCAGGCGGCAAGCGGGTTATTATGTTTCCAATCGCCACACGTGAGTATTTCCGTTTTGGAAGCATTCAATTTGAGGTGGCTCCAAGTCATCCACTGATCCACGGCTCTGAGACAACTGAAAATTAGGGAGTTTCCAATGTTTTTGGGGCATTCCAGTTGAAGGAGTATTTGTGTGTCATCTGCATAGTTATAGCACGTGAGGTGAAACTGATTGATCAGTACCGGTAATGACTCTTCATGTAGACGTTGAAAAGCATGGCGAGATGATAGAGCCTTGAGGGACCCCTGCTTTTGTGGAGTATGGTTTGGATGAGAAAGGTGGGGTATGGATGACAGTTCTGTTTCGAAGGTAGGACGCGATCCAGTCTAGAGCAGGCTTCTATGCCGGCTTCATAGAGTCTTTGTTTCAGAGTGTCATGGTCAACCGTGTCAAAGGCAGCCGAGAGGTCCAAGAGGAGAAGCGCAGCAACCCCGTTGCGGTCTACTGTGTTCTTCAGGTCATCCCAGACGGCAAGGAGGGCAGATTCTGTGCCTTTTCCCGGATGGAAACCTGTTTGGAAGTCAAAGTATGTCATTCTCTTCAATGAGTTGTGACATCTGGGTGAACGCTGCTCTTTCTATCAGTTTGCCCAGGAAATGTCTATTTGTAATGGGTCTGTAGTTGTCAGGGTTTAGCGGGTCCAAGTTTGTTTTCTTCAGTAAAGGGCGTATGTATGACTTTGAGTTCTTCTGGAAATATTCCGGTAGTTAAGGAATCGTTGATGATTCTTCTCACTGGAGTGGCAGCAGAGGTTGTTAAAAGAATTGTCTTGAAAGTTTGTGGTGGACACAGGTCAGAAGGGCTGCCGGCAGGCCTGCTTGCTTTGATCAGGTCCATAAATTCATCGTGTGAGATGTGTTGGAAGGAACGGCGAGGCTGGGTTAGAGTATTCTTGGATTGTTGTTTTGTCAAAGGGTTAGTGCTGGTGCTTTGTCTCGGTTTTAAGTATGAGTCCAACGTGTCTGCTTTGTCAGTGTAATGATTTGCCAGTTTGTCTGTGAAATCTTGAGTAACAGGATGAGTTCCTTCTAGGCAATTTGGTTTGCGAAATTCATTGAGTATTTTATAGAATTCTTTATTTGCACATTTAGCATTTTGAATTCTGTCTGAATAGTACCTTTTCTTAGCTTTTTTGATAGCTGACTTGTATAATCTGTTAATTTTCTGTAGGTGAAGTTTGTCTTGTTTGGCGTTTGTTTTGAGCCAGGTACATTTCAGCTTTCCAATTTGTTTTTTTATGTCTTTTATCTCTGTTTCTCCAAGGCGCTTTTTTTCTTTTGTTCTGTTGTGTGGTTTTGAGTGGTATCAGGATGTCAAAAGCTTCCTGTAGCCACACGTCTAGTTTTTTAACAGAATTTGTTTCCAGATTTGTACTGGATGTTATTTGTGTTTCTAAGTGTTCCAAATTGAGTTTGTTCCACGGTCGATAGGTGGATGGATGTAAGGTAGTTTTAGGTGAGTCGCTTAGTGTTGTTTTATGTTGGAAAGCAAGCAAGTGGCGGTCTGACCATGTGACTGGAATTATAGTTTGAAAGGTAACTAGTTCGGTATTAGCAAAAATGACATCTAGGATATGTCCAGCGATGTGTGTGGGTTTGTGGACAATCTGATGCAGGTTTAGTGCGTCTAGGCCAGTGATTGTTTTTGGATGGGTCATATTGGGTTTGTCAAACCAAATGTTGAGGTCACCCAGAACGCATAGGTTGGAGTGTATTGTTATCAGGTTTGAAACTGTCTAGAAGTGCGTCTGGGATGAAAATGAAGGCCTACGGTGCAGAGGATGTGGTGAGGACGATGATTTTGGCAGGAAGAGATGCTGAACGATGGTGCTTCTTGTAGCCCGAAGATCTCTGGAGTGCAGAGCCAACAAGCCTTGGCAACAGCAAGTTGACGTGGTGCACAGGGGTTCGGTCCCAGCGGTTCTGACGAGGGATACTGGCCTCAAAATTTCAGAGAGGACAGGGCAGGCCTCAAAGGAGTTGAAGAACCACCGCCTGTGTTGTTGAGCCTTTCAAAGTCCGTGGGACATCAGGAGCAGCAGACCGGTCAGCTTAGTTGCAGTGCCTGCAGATGCAGGGAAGTGACCCATTCACTCCAAGGGAAATTACTTTGGTGTCCTTGATGCCCACAGGTCTGTTGAAGATTCTGGAAGAAGCACAGACGAAGAAAACTTGCAGAACAGCGATACCAGGAGCAGCAGGAATCTTCCTTGATGCAGTCTCAGTTCCAGGCAAAGTCCAAGTGTCCAGACGGTCGAAGAGTGACGTGGTGTTAGGCTTGAGTGTTGTCCCACGACTACTCTGAGTCCCACCCACAGGTAAGCCCTCTTTTACCCTAAGAAAGGGGTTAGGATGACTCAGGGGTCCCTCCCAGAGGAGGGGCTGGACAGAGGGGAGGACATTTCCCTGTCCTTAGTCCAGTTTCGCTCCAGAGCAGGAGCCAAGGGCTCCCTGAACTGGCTCGAACCGAAGTATGCAAGGCGGGCACCAAATGTGCGATTCAAAGCAGTCTGGTGGTGCTGGCAAGTGCCCCAGCCCAGTAAACTAAGTCCTGTCTGGAAGGTGGTTACACTTCCCTGTGACAGGAAACCTCTTCTTTCTCCCCCTGCTTGAGGTCGGCAGTAGGAGGGCAGAATAGTGTCTGTGGTCGGCAGCATTAGCTTGTTAGCAGACCGTGAAAGGGAGTTCTAGGGGGCTTCCTGGAGGAGCCCCCAGTGCATGGAATCATACCTCCAATACTGGTAACAGTGTTGAGGTATGATTCCAACATGTTTGATACCAAACATGCCCGGGTTCGGCACACCCACTATATTGTATTGTAATTGCATTTATATAGCGCTTACTACCCCTGACGAGGCGTCGAAGCGCTTTTCGGCGAGTAGCACGCTACTCTGGGACCCATAGAGGATTAGTGTTGAATTAGTATAGTGAAACATGCAAGTAAATTTTAAGTGGTGGATAGGTTAGTCAGTTATTTGGATTTGGAAGGATAGCAGAAGGATAGAAGAGGGGAAAAAAAGCTTTGTATTTATATAGCGCTTGTTACCCCTGATGGGGTGTTGAAGCACGCTACTCCGGAAACCCATAAAGGATTAGTGCTGAATTAGTATGGTGAAATATCAAAGTAATTTGAGTGGTGGGTATTAGTCAGTTATTTGGAGTGAGAAGGGTAGCGGAGGGAGAAAAGGGAAGAAAGGTTTGCATTCATGTAGCACCTGTTACCCCTGATGGGTGTTGAAGTGCTTTTCTGGCGAGTAGGACGCTACTCTGGAACCCATAAAGGATTAGTGTTGAAAATTATTATGGTGAAGTATGAAGTAATTTGAGTGGTGGATATGGTATTCAGTTATTTGGATAGAGAAGGGTAGGTTGCGGGATAGAAGAGGGAAAGAGGTTTGTATTTATATAGCGCTTGCTACCCCTTGATGGGGTTTTGAAGCGCTTTATTGGCGAGTAGCACGCTACTCTGGAACCCATAAGGATTACTGTTGAATTAGTATGGCGAAACATGAAAGTAATTTGAGTGGTGGATATGTTAGTCAGTTATTTGGATTGAGAAGGGTTGGGGAGGGGTAAAAAAGGGAAAAAGGTTTGCGTTTATATAGCGCTGGTAACCCTGATGGGGTGTTGAAACGCTTCATTGGCGAGTAGCACGCTACTTTGGAACCCATAAAGGATTAGTGGTGAATTAGTATAGTGGAATATGGAAATTGAGAAGTGAACGTGTTAGTCTATTATTATTTTGATTGAAAAGGATAGTGGAGGGACAGAAGAGTGAGATTTTTTGTTGTTGTTTATTTTAGGTCATGGCAGTAGGAGGAGGCTTTTGGATGAGTAAAAGGGTTTTTGAGGGGAAGAGTCAGAGGGGAGAGCTTATAAAGGTTTGTTTTGGGGGATCGGTATAGTAAAAGAGGTGTCAGATGATGCAAGGAGGGTAGAGTAGGAGAGAGTCTAGAAAGGGTTATTTTGGGATCATAGTAGTGGTATGGGATAAATGAGAGAGTGGATGTAGAGGATATATTGATAGATGTATAGGGTGAGAGATAGGGTAGTGCATTGGAAAGAGTAGTAGAAAGAAGTTTGAGATGAGTCAGAAGGTTGGGCCAGAGGATATATTGAGAGAAGTATAGGCTTAGAAGTAGGGTAGTGCATTTGAAATGCTAAATTAGAAGAAAGTGATAAATATATGGATCCATAAGTACATTGAAAGTATATAGATGCATAAAGGAGGTAAGTATATATAGATTAAAGATATTGATAGAGGTACATGATGAGTAATAGGGTAGTGCATTGGATATGCTTTTTCAGTAGAAAGGTAACAGACACACAGATCCAAGTACATGGAAGGTACATAGATGCACAATGGAAGTAAGTACATGTAGACCAAAGATGATTTTTATTTATTTACAACAACATAATTATTCTACATGTTTATACAAAGCAATACACAAAGATGGGCACATATCATCTATAGTGAAAATAAATGCTTATATACAGAGGAATATGCTGTAAATTTCTGTTTGCGTATGGTGCTTATGTGGGGAAGAGACAATTCTTGAGTAGTTTTCTGAAGATAAGGTGGTTGTCGGTGGATCTTATGTTGGGGGGTAATGAGTTCCATAGTTTGGCTGCTTGAACAGAGAAGGATGGCCACCCATGTTTTTTTCTTGTATCTTGGGATTTTGAGGCGAGATGCCCCTTTAGAGCGTATGTTCCTTTGTTGAATGTGTTTGGTGATTTTATTCCTGATGAAGAGCGGTCCCATCCCATGTATTGCTTTGTGGGTGATACAAAGTAGCTTGAACGTGGATCTTCTGGCAACCGGTAACCAATGCAGGGCTTTCAAGGCAGGTGAGATGTGGTCTCGCGGTTTGATATGCAAGAGTAGTCTGGCAGCCGAGTTCTGAATCCGTTGTAGTCTTTTCAGGTCGTTAAAGGTGATCCGTGGTAGAGGCTATTGGCGTAATCGAGTTTGGACAGAACAAGGGAGATGGTAGCTTGGACCTTGTGTGGAAATCTCAAATGAGAGAAAATTAGTCGCAGCGTTTTTATAGTGACAAAGCTTGATTTTGCTAGTTTGTCCACTTGGGCATTCATCGACAGCTTGGAGTCCATGGTTATTCCGAGGCATAGTTAGCCATCGTGTAATGACAAATGACCACTATATGTATCAAAATGGCTGACTGCACTCATAAAGCCTGGAGGGTCAACACCGGGTTTGTAGGGGTGTCCTCATGCAGGGGCACTTACACACTTATAACCCAGCACCCTACCTTTAGGATTGAAAGGCCTGCCTCTGGGTGACTTATAGGTTTTAAGTGTAGTGAACTCAGATATAAGAAAACCTATATCCGTCGTAAGTGGTGTTCGCACCAGCTTACACAGGCTGCAATGGCAGGCCTCTAGTGACAGTTTGAGTGGTCTCATGCAAGGCATAATACATGTTGCAGCCCATGGGAGACCCCTGATGCACCTATCCCCTGGGTACCTCAGTACTATATACTAGGGACTTATAGGGGTACACCAGTAGCCAATTGTGGAGGTACAAACTACTTACCATGTCAAATTTAGGGAGGAACAACAGTGACTGGATCCTGATTAGCAGGATCCCAGCCACGAATAGTAAAAAAAAAACACTGACGCCAGCAAAAAGTGGGGGTAACCATGAAAGCAGATCCTCCTTTCCTACACAACCCTCCCCCTCCAACGAAAGGAGATGAGACTAACCTTGCCTAGTTGAGTCTTCGTTTTCTAAGTGGAAATATCTCGAGAGTCCATCTTCTTTGGCATGGTTACTACCAGGTCTACGTTCCACAGAAAAGTCCATCCCTTGTAGGGAAATGGACCACCTCAAAAGTTTGGGATTTTCACCCTTCATTTGTTTTAGCCATAAGAGGGGCTTATGGTCTGTCTGAACAATGAAGTGAGTACCAAACGGGTATGGCCGCAACTTCTTAAAGGTCCAGACTACAGCAAAGGCCTCCCTCTCAATAGCTGACCAACGCTTCTCTCTGATGGGCAACCTTCTGCTTATAAAAGCTATTGGTTGGTCCGGGCGACCTGCAATATGTTGTGATGGAACTGTACCTACCCCTATCTCTGAAGCATCTGTCTGGATAATGAAGGTTTTGGAGTAATCAGGACTTTGCAGAAAGAGGGCAGTGCACGTGGCCTGCTTCAGGTCATCAAATGCCTTCTGGTAGCTAAATGTCCACTGAGCTCTTAGGCGCTCTTTTGGAGATGAGATCATTAAGGGGAGTCACTATGGACCCATACCCCTTAGCACACCTCCTGTAGTACTGAGTCAGGCCCAAGAAAGCTCTGACCTGAGTCTGGATAGTGTGATCAACCCAGTCCATGATGGTCTGGATTTTGCTCTCCAATGATTGAACCTGGCCTCCACCTACAAGGTGGCCCAAGTACATAACCTTGCTCTGCCCTATATGGCACTTTGTGGCCTTGATAGTGAAGCTTGCCTTTTGCAGGGCCTCCAGAACATTGCTGAGGTGGACCAGGTGATCCTCCCAGGTGGAGCTAAAGACAGCAATATCATCTAGATATGCTGCACTATAGGCTTTTACACCTGTGAGAACTTTGTTCAGCAACCTCTGAAATGTGGCAAGGGCATTCTCCAAGCCAAAAGGCATCACAATAAATTGATAATGCCTACTAGGGGTTGAAAATGCTGTTTTTGGCTTGGCATTCTCAGAGAGTCTGATTTTCCAGCAGTCAGGTCAAATGTACTGAGATACTTGGCTGAAGCCAGAGTATCAATCCGCTCATCTGTCCTGGGAATAGGTTGAGCATCGGACTCAGTGACTGCATTGAGACCTCTATAGTCTACACAAAACCTCATCTCTCTCTTACCATCTTGGCTGTGAGGAATTGGCAAAAGAACAATGGACTAGCCCAAGGGCTATCTGAAGGTTCAATGACCCCCAACTCCAGCATCTTCTGGACCTCAGTCCTGAAACAGGCTCTGACATGGTGAGGCTGTCTGTAGATTTAATCTTGCCAGGCAGACTTTCACCTGTGTCCACTTCATGGGTACACCAGGTGGTTTGACTTGGAATCAGAGAGAACAAGCTTGGGAACTGATTACGGTCTTGCCTGCAATCGGCTTGCTTCTGGTCAGTGAAGCTGCCTGCCAAGGCTACTCAATCAATGGACCCATTAACAGGGTCCTGAGAAAGGAGATCAGGGAAAGGATCACTCTCTTCCGCCTTTCCCTCATCAGTGGCCATTAGCAAGTTCATGTCAGCCCTGTCAACAAAATGCTTTTGGCGGTTCACATGAAGAGCTCTGTGAGGACCTCTGGGAGTGCCTAGGTCCACCAGGTAGGTGACCTCACCTTTTTTCTCAAGGATGGTGTGGGGGCTACTCCAATTGTCTTGAAGAACTGCTGGAGCCACAGGCTGCAACACCCACACTTTGTGTCTTGGCTGGTTAACAGTCAGCACAGCCTTTTGGTCATGCCAAGCTTTCTGAAGCTCCTGGCTGGCCTCAAGGTTTTTCCTGGCCTCCTTCATGTACTCAGCCATACGTGAACGCAGGCCAAGGACATAGTCCACAATGTCCTTTTTGAGAGGTTGCTCGCATCCCTCCTTAACCAGACACAATAGACCCCTAACTGGATGTCCAAACAGAAGTTCAAATGGGCTGTAGCCCACCCCCTTCCGAGCAACCTCTTTGTAGGCAAAGAGAAGGCAGGGTAGTAAGACATCCCATTTTCGCCTGAGCTTCTCTGGGAGTCCCATGATCATACCCTTGAGGGTCTTGTTGAACCTTTCAACAATCCCATTGCACTGTGAATGGTAGGGTGTGGTAAACTTGTAGTTTACACCACACTCTTTCCTCGTGGCAGTTGTGTAGCTAAACAGAAATTTGTACCTCTGTCTGACTAGACCTCCTTAGGAAACCCCACTCTGGAAAAGACTCCCAGAAGGGCCCTAGCCCCCACAGGAGCTGTAGTGTTCCTACGGGGAATAGCATCTGGATACCTAGTGGCATGGTCCACCACCACAAGGATATAACTGTCCGGATGCTGTTGGAGGGTTTAAGAGACCAACAATGTCTATCCCTACCCTCTCAAAGGGAACCCCCAACCACTGGAAGGGGGATTATGGAGGCCTTTGTAGTGACACCTGACTTACCACTGGCTTGGCAAGTGACACAGGAGCGGCAAAACTCGTTGATGTCTTCAGACATGTGTGGCCAGTGAAAATGAGGGACAAGCCTGTCCCAAGTCTTGCTTTGCCCAAGATTTCCTGCAATGGGAATGTCATGTGCTAGGGACAGAAGAAAGCCCCTGTACTTCTGAGTTATAACCAACCTCCGGGTGGCAACAGTCTTGGGGTCTCTGCTCTCAGAAAACAGCAGCCTATCTTCCCAATAGATCCTGACATTCCCTGCCTCCCCATCAGCAGCTTGCTGTTTGAGCTGTTCAAGAGAGGGGCAGGATTATTGCTCTAGACTCAAGCCTGCCCTGGAAGGGCTCCCTGCCCCCAAGAACTCTGCCGTGTCAGTCCCAGGTTCCTCTAGGACAGTTACTTCACAGGAGCTAGGATCATCTCCCTCGGGAGACTGATCCTCACTGGGAGGAAGATAAATCCTTACCCTTCCTCCTCCTTCTCTTAGGGGCAAGCTGGTCCATTTTCCCGGATCCACTGCTCCCTCAGTGTCTAACTGTTTGGCCTGAGCCCTAGTAACAGCAAATGCACTGGCAGAGATTCCCATCATCTCTGCATGTGTCCTGAACTCCACTTCAAACCAGGCTGAAGTTTCTAAATCATTGCCCTACAGACAGTCCACAGGTAGGTCTGGAGAAACCACAACTCTTTTAAGTCCAGTTACCCCTCGCCACCTGAGATTCACAACTGCTAAGGAATTATAAGTCCTAACTGCTTGCATTGGTCACTTGGTAAAGTTGACCAAGTATGATGTGGTCAGGGGACACAAGTTTCTTTGTCACCATTGTGACACTGGCCCCTGTGTCCCTGTATGCCACATCTTCCTGACCATTAATCGGAGGATGTTGCCTGTACTTGCCCAAGTTAGTGGGACTTGCAAGTAAAGTGGCAAGTTCCATGCCACTGTCACAGACAAGGACAGCCTGAGTGGGCGTTCTGACTAGGCCAGAACTCACTTCAGAACCCAAGGTTAACCCTACGATTCCCTTGGGGGCTGTACTACTACTTGTACCGGTGGTAGGGGTGCGAGTTGCCTTGGGGGCAGTAGTAGTAGCTTCTTTGGTGTTGGCTTTAGAGCAATTGGCATCCCTTGCTCTGTGGCCTTTTTCTTTACATAGGTAACACCAAGGTTTCTTGCCAAAGGAAGAGGAGTTTTGAGACCCACCCCAAAGAAAGATTTTTGGGGACCTTGTGAAGCCTCCTTTTTGTCTTTACCTTTCTCCCCACCCTTCTCTTGGGCCCTAGAAGAATCTTGCTTCTTCTGGTTACCTCCACCACCATTGTCATTCTGCTTCACCCTGGTGGGGACCCATTTGGCTGCCTTCTTTCCCAATTCTTGGAGAGAGGTCAGATCAGAGTCCACCAGGTACTGGTGCAGCTGCTGATTTGGACAGTTAAGGATGTACGCCCTCATCAATAAATTGTACAATCCCTCATAGTCATGCACAGTATTTCCATGAAGCCAGCCTTCTAGAGCCTTAATAGCACTGTCCACAAAATCAGCCCAGTTTTGGGTGTGTGCCTTCTGTGTGTCCCTGAATGTGACCCTGTACTGTTCAGTGGTCAAACCAAACCCATCTATGGGAGCACTCTTCAAGACTGTGTAGTTGTCAGCATCTTACTTCTTGACAGTGAGGAGTTTGTCTCTGCCTTTGCTAGTAAAGGAGAGCCACATGATAGCTGCACTTCCCTTGGGGACCTTCTGTACCTGATGGGTCCTGTCCAAGGCAGTGATCCATTTATGGATATCACCCCCCTCCTGTTAAGGAGGGACTATCCTGCTCAGGTTCCTAGCATCAAAAGATTGCTCCCTGACCCTAGGGGCACTAGTGCTACCACCATGGGATCCTAGTCCCAAATTCTTCCTAGCCTTCTGTGATTTCAAAGTTTCCTTATCAAGGGCCAGCTGCTCTTTCTTGATTTCTGAGGTTGGCTCTCTTAAACTTAAGCAGGTGGTATTCCCTCGCTAAGGAGTCTTCCCTCTGACTGAAGATGGAGGTCTCTATGGAATTGTTAAAGGCATTGGAATTGACAGAGTATGATCTAGACCTACCCTGTATTCTCTGCACCCTCCGAGGAGGAAAAAGGGGGTCCTACCTCTAAGGGCACCCTCTGTACTATTCTCTGGGGGATCAGAGGTCACCAGGGTGGAGTTATCAGACTCCCATTGGTCATGCTCCGATATGTCAATGGGGTGAACCACCCCTGACCCATTTTCTGGAG
Organism: Calotriton arnoldi; assembly: GCA_963921515.1. Taxonomy (NCBI): domain Eukaryota; kingdom Metazoa; phylum Chordata; class Amphibia; order Caudata; family Salamandridae; genus Calotriton; species Calotriton arnoldi. Next base: position 2,662,984 of record CAWUFW010000203.1, on the reverse strand, counting down.
CTACCCCACCCATATTGTCCTGCCCTTCTGGCCTCCCAGCTTTCTGGAGGTCATCCTGCAGCAGAAGCTCTGAGAGTTGTTGAGTGTTAGGGTTGCTACCTGTCTTTAACTTCCTGGCTACAGCCAGGGTCCTACGTTCCTGGAACTTAAGACCACTGTACCTAGAATCTTGAGACCCACTGGCTTCCCCAATTAAAGACATGGTAAACTAGGTATAGTGTGGTGCTGCACCTACCTACCCTAGTGGAAACTAAACTTAAAAAGAATTGTAGAAAGGGTTGTGCTAGACCCTCAACTACCTATCCAAAACGTTTAGTAGAACTTACTACTTTACAAAAAGTATTTATATGTGCCTAATTAAAGTGATAGTTCTTCACCTAACCATATCTAGATTAGCTGGTAAAACAGTGCAGGCTTAAATCCCAACCGCTGCACACCAATGTAGGAGGCTGGCTTAGTATATGGTGCACCCTTATTTAAGTGAAGCACCATTCACTAATCCAGACAACCCTTATGGTGGTTTTAGTGGTCTTAGACAACCTTTGAAAGCTCTCTAAGTGATAGCTGTGGAGAGCAGCCTTCAGGCTTATCCAGAGGAGTGTGACGCAGCTTGTTTAACCAAATCTAATCAAATAATGTAGGTTAAATGAAAAAGAACCACACAGTCTAGTTATAAAAATGTCTATATATTACACAACACTCACTAACGCGTTGGTATATCTCCTACCCGTAGATATCAACACAAATACACAACAGTACTTCAATTGCAAGTGGTAAGTAAACACAATACACAGTGGTCCCCAGGGGGAGACCAAACCTTAAACTAAGAAAGTGGAATGCGAATTGCGACCAAAGTCTGGACTTGGACTAGGAGGCTCAGAAGAGCTGGCGACACAAGGAACCATCCAAGGTAATTACCCAGGAACCCCGCGGAGGCTGTGTGCAAAGTGGAAACACAGCTGCGTACTCAATAGAAGTCAATGGGAAAGTCGCAGTTGCAGTTTTGAAGTAGAAGGACTCTTCCCAGTGGAACCTGAAAAAACCCAGTGGAAGACAGAAGGCTGGAGAGTCACCCCATCTGTGGATACCCCAGGAACTAGGATACCTGGGAACCCGGGTACATAGGTGCGAATTGATGTCGGAAACTGCTGTAGACCACAATGGAGGACTTCAGTAAAGATGCCGCTGGTGAAGATGGTGCAAGAGTCCTGTGTAATCCAAGGGTGAATTTGTGAAGAGAACGTGCTAGCAGAGGGGACAGTGTCTATGCCAGTCTGAGGTGACCAGTAGGCATTAAAGAGCAATAAGACCAATGCCCAACAATGTCAGAAGTTGCAGGAGTGAAGACCGTGACCTTGTAGCTGTGAGGATCAGGCGATGCTGAGGAAGACCAGGAGCTGTTTACGAGTTGTCCCACGTCGGAAGTTGAGAACCAGGAGGTCGGTGTCCGGCTGGAGCACCAACAAGCTTTGGCAGCTACAACAGGCATGGAAAACAATGAAGGAGCAGCGTTGGGACCAGGAAGGTCCAAGGGACTCACCAAGTGCTGGAGAGTCGGAGCAGGCCACGAGCAAGCAGGAGAAGACCCTCGAGAGGACGCACAGGAGTCTCAAGAGGACCTAGAGCAACTCACCAAAGATGAAGGCCCACGGTGCAGTGAGGAAGATGATCTTGGCAGGAAGAGATGCTGGAGCTTCTTGTAGCCCAAAGATCTCTGGAGTGCAGAGCCAACAAGCCTTGACAACGGTAAGTTGATGCAGTGCACAGGGGTTCGGTCCCAGCGGTTCTGACGAGGGATACTGGCCTCAAAATTGACGAGAGGACAGGTCAGTTCTCAAGGGATTTGAAGAACCACCACCTGTGTCTCTAAGCTTTTCGAAGTCTGTGGGACGTCAGGAGCAGCAGATCGATCAGCTTTGTTGCGGTGCCTGCAGATGCAGGGGAGTGACTTTCACTCCAAGGGAGATTACTTTGTGTGTCCTTGATGCCCACAGGTCTGTTGAAGATCCTGGAAGAAGCACAGACACAGATGACAAAGAAAACTTGCAGAACAGCGAGACCAGGAGCAGCAGGAGTCTTCCTTCATGCAGTCTCGGTTCCAAGCGAAGTCCAAGTGTCCAGACGGTCGAAGAGTGACGTGGTTTCAGGCTTGAGTCTTGTCCCATGACCCACCCACAGGTGAGCCCTTTTACACCCTCAGAAAGGTGTTAAAATGACTCGGGAGGGGGTCCCTTCCAAAGGAGTGGTTGGACAGAGGGGAGGATACTTCCCTGTCCTTTGTCCAGTTTCGTGCCAGAGCGGGAATAAAGGTTCAAACCGGAGTATGCAAGGAGGGCACTAAATGTGCCCTTCAATGCAGTCTGGTGGCGCTGGCAAGTGCCCCCATTCCACTCCAATACACTAAGTCCTGTCTGGGAGGTGGTCACATCTCTCTGTGACAGGAAACCAATTGTTCTACCTTCCCCTGCTTGAGCCCAGCAGCAGCAGGGCAGAATCGGGTCTGTGGTCTGCAGCAGCACTAGCTTGCTAGTAGACCCTGAAAGGCTGTTACCGGGAGTACTGGGGGGGCTCCCTGGCGGAGCCCCCAGTGCATGGAATCCGATTCCAACACCGGTAACGGTGTTGTGGTATGATTCCAACATGTTTGATTCCAAATATGCCTAGGTTCGGCACAGTCACTATATAGTTAGCCATCGCATAATGACGGATGACCACTATATGTATCAAAAGGGCTGACTGCACTTACAAAGCCTGGAGAATCAACTCCGGGGTTTGTAGGGGTGTCCTGCTCATGCAGGGACACTTACACACTTATAACCCAGCACCCTACCTTCAGGATTGAAAGGCCTGCCTTAGGGGTGACTTATAGGTTTTAAGTGTAGTGACCTCCGAATAAGACAACTTGTATCTGTCGTAAGTGGTGCTCGCACCAGCTTACACAGGCTGCAATGGCAAGCCTGTAGTCACAGTTTGAGTGGTCTCCCATGGGTGGCATAATGCTGCAGCCCATGGGAGACCCCTGATGTACCTATGCCCTGGGTACCTCAGTACCATATTCTAGGGGCTTATAGGGGTACTTCAGTAGCCAATTGTGGAGGTACAAAAGTACTTACCATGTCAAATTTAGGGAGGAAGCAGAGTGACTGGGGTCCTGATTAGCAGGATCCCAGTCAGACTAGTAAAAAAAAACATACTGACTCCAGCAAAAAGTGGGGGTAACCATGAAAGCAGATCCTACTTTCCTACAGTTCACGACTGCATACCAGATTCCAGAACAATAAGTTCTATTTTCAACTCCCCAAGGCAGCTGTGTGTGCTTGTGATAACATAGTCAACCGCGCTACTGGCCAAATAACTACTCCCTCCCAGCTTCAGTTAAACTGGGTGCATGTCTGTGCCTTTTCTTCTGTTGCCTTGAGTGAATATGCTCTCTGACTTTTAGTTCTCTATGCACTGATTTTTTAAAAACTTTTTCTAATGGGAAATCCACCTTTTTTGCATGGTCACCTTTTGCGAGACTATGCTTTTGCTGGATTTACAACTCTGTGCACTTTACGCCTTCTAATCACAAGTGCCTTTTATGCCTCCTTTAAACCTGGTTGAATTGGCATACGTTACTTGTCCCTAATATATGGTACAAATTGTACACAGTGCCTGGAAGTTAAATACCACTAGTGTACTGTAGCATCTATTGTGTACATGGTTTTAGGCCTACCATTGTAGCCTGACTGTAGCAGTATAAAAATTGCAGGTTGACCTGTCAGAATAAACACTTTTGATTTGTAATGGGTATTAAAATTGAATTCAGTGGTAAAGTCAGATTATTAATAAATGCTAAGGAAAATAACTTTAGACAGTTGCCTTTTCCATGCCTGAGGTTTTAAAGATGCTAATTTGCATTAGCTGTCCAGCTTCTCCTAGCTAGTGATTAGCCCTGAATAGGTGTGAATAGCTATGGAATGCCTCACAAGAGCCAAAAATAGGCTGAGCAGAGATGCCTCCTCTGAACTCCACAGAATATGCAGGGTGAGGGCAGTAGGCATCCTTTTTGACATTACAGTGTTAAATCCTGCTTGACAGGTCTTTTGGGTTCACATATAGGATAGGATAAAATGTATAAAGCGCACTCATACCCGAGGGTGTCAAGGCGCTTGAGCAGACGGGGGAGGAGGGAGAAGTGCCAACACCCAGCTAAGAAGCAAATAGCCAAGTTTTCTGAAGACCAGAAGAGAGTCCACCTTGGAGATGAAAGGGGCAAGGAGTTACAAAGTTTGGTGGCTTCCACAGAGAAGGAGCGACCGCCCCATCTAGACCTGTGAAATCTAGGAGAAACCAGTTTTTTCTGTGAGGAGGATCTCAAGGTCCTCCCCGGAGTGTACCACTGAAACATGGATTTCAAATGTGATGAGCCTTTGCTATGCATAGACTTATATACCATATTCAGGACCTTGAAGGAAATGCTCTTCCTGATGGGGAGCCAATGCAAGGCTCGGGTTCTTAAGATGTAGAAACAGGTGCTGACTGTACAGCTGACCTGGGCGCCGAAGGTCAGACCCTAGTCAAAGGTGACCCCCAGATTTTTTGCTGTCCTGACCGGGACAGGAAAGGGGCCGCAGTCTGCAGGCCGCCCGGGTATTTGACCAGATTGAATTCTGTGGGCCAAAAACTAGCACCTCGGTTTTGTCTGCATTGATCTTTAATGAGTTGCCCTTCATCCAGCATATAATGCTGGACATACATTGATTAAACTTTTGTGCGACAGATTGCAAATCATTTGCGATGGAAACCATGATCTGTGTGTCGTCCACGTAGGAGAGCACCTGGAATCCAAACGATCTCACCAACTCGGCCAGAGAGGTCACATAGAGGTTAAAAAGAGTGGGGCTCAGTGAAGATCCCTGGGGGACCCCACAGGGAAGGCCAAAGACCTTTGCTCTGAAGCCTCCACAACTGACGATGTGCGTTCTGCCGGTCATAAAAGAGTGGAGAAGCTGCAAGGCCCTTCCAGTAACTCCCACTTTCTGCCGTCGCTGGACCATGTGCATTGGGGAGACGGTGTTGAATGCCGCCGAAAAGTCGAGCAAAATCAGCATTGCAGATCCGCCTTGGTCAACCTGCGTGCGAATACAGTCAGTGGCCGCTACTAGGGTGGTTTCGGTGCTGTGACCGGCGCAAAACCAGTTCTGAGAGCTGTCAAAGATTTCCTGGGATTCAATGTGTTGCATCAGTTCAATATTGATGAATTTCTCCAAGATGTTCGCAGTAGCGGGGAGAAGGGAGATTGGTCGAAAGTTTTTCAAATCAGAGGGGTCGGCGTCCATTTTTTTTAAAGAAGAGGTGAAACAATTGCTTCCTTCCAGGTGGCTGGGTAGTTGCCGGACAGGAGTGTGTCGTTAAAAGGCCTTGCACAGGAAGTTAGCTATTCGGTCAGGAGCAAGTCTGAGTATGAAGGGCATACAAGGGTCCGAGTGAGCGCCGGATTTTAGGCCAAGTAAGAGTTCCTTGATTTGCAGAGCTGTATTTTGTGGCAAAGAGGACAGGGCATACTTCCCGAAGACCTGGGTAAGTTTCCCCATAGATGGATCATGGCTTTCCCCTTCGGCTACCCCAATGGTTGGTTCATCACCTTCAGTAGGGGTGAGCTCATGAAAGATCCTAAGGACTTTGTCCTTGAAGTAGATTGCTACTCTGTCACAAAAGTCTTGGGAGGGGTTCAACAGCTGTGTCCCTGGTGGCTCAGCAATCTCCCTTATTACTTTAAATAGCATGCTGGAGGAGTTGTCTGCCGACACGATCTTTTCAGTGAGGAAACGGGATTTGGCCTGGAAGATGGTGTGTTTATATTTCTGTCAAAAAGATTTCTGCTTGGCTTTTTCCCTAGGGCAAGGGTCAGCACTCCATTTTCGTTCTAGTCTACGGCATTGACGCCTGAGAGCTATGAGCTCTTCCGAGAATCATGGAGCCGAGGGCTTTGCTCTTTTAATGAGACAGTTTTTGAAGGAGCAACTATGTCTAAGGCCTCAGTGATCCAAATGCGAAAGCCCTCTGCCGTGGGAGGATGAGCGATGTAACTCCCATCAGAAACTGAAGCCAAGGCGGCCTCCCAGTTGGTGGCTGTGACCTTGTTCATATAAAACTTGGGCCTCACTTGAAAGGGTAGAGAACAGGATGCCAAACAATTCTTGTGAATCCACTGCCTTGTTGCTGAATGACTCTTCTTTTTTCCTACAAGACGCCTAACTCTGGGTTTGTTGCGGGTACTGTGACTGTCTCAAGCTGCATTTTAATGTTAGATGTAGAAGGGCTGTAGGATTACCATTGTACACTAACCACACACCAGCAAGCTCTCAGAGCCCCCATTTAATATGGCTGAAGACCTTTGCCATATTAAAAATGCCCAAAGTAGGTAGGGTTGGCCTAAAGGACTTTTACCCCATTTGTTAGGCAATGCTTAGGAGTCATTCCCACCCACTCTAGTGCCAGGCATAAATGTTTCACCTCCAGGCACCTGCGGAAGTTCAGAAGACGACTGGACTTGCTGTCTGTGGCCTGAGAGGAGCCCTCTAGGATTGGACCTGCTTTCTCTTGTACCCAAGACAAAGAAGTAGGCTGCAAGGGTCAGTTGACTGACTTCCTCTGGCTACAGGGACACAAACAAAGCTGCAAGATTCCTTTTCCTGGAAGTACCCAGCTGACCAGTAGGAACTGGACCGTGCCATTGGTCTTCCCTGGGGTCCTGGGTGGCTTCAGAAGTGTACTCCTGTGGTGGATTTGTGCTTTTTGGCGCTATTTCCACTTAAACATTTAAAAATTCAAATCTCTGGTTCCCCTTATTGGGTTTTTGTCATTTTTGTGTAATTTTGTTTTTTAAATTGTACTCTGTTTTTCTAATTTGGTTTCGGATTTTTGTTGTTTTGCATTTTTACTTTATTACTGTTTTAGTTCTGCATAAATACTTTACACATTGCCCTAAGTTAAGCCTTTGCTATTAGGGGGTTGAGCGCAGGATACATTAATGAATTTGAGAGTTCACCTTGACAAGGGTTGTGATTATTCCTTGAGGTGGGAGTCACCCTCCCCAAATAATAATAATCCAGTATCTTACATTGGTGTTCACTGGTGGGATCCAGGTCTATTGTTTTTATGTACCTTGCAGTGGTTTAAGTTGAAATTAAAATCCCTCTATATGTTGACATCAAATTTTGATTGACTTTCTGGAGTTTTTTTAGGCTTTTAAGTTGGTAATTTTTTATATTGTTTTTCCTAAATTCATTCTTGCAGTCAATTTTTGCACCTTACGATTTTGGGAACACAGATGTGGATCTGGCATACATGGAGAGCTTTTAGCATGGCAGAGGTGAGAAGCGAGTGCAAGCAAAAGAGACTGAAGCTGAACAAGCAGTCCAAGAAGGGGGGATCATCACATTGCCCTCAGAGCCTGGGAGGAAGTCCGCCAGCTACAATGCCCCCCGGGGAGAACGAGATTAAAGAGGGAAATAAGAAGGACATTGAGGAAGCCCCAGTGCCAGGAGACTATTGTCTCAGAGGAGCATTATCACCTGTGTTTTCCAGGGCAGGGAGCTATTTGCCTCACAACATGGTTTATCTAAAACAGAGCTGGAGGATAGATGAGCAGAGAGGGCCTTGAAGTTGCAACTGGCCATTAAAGCCTTGGAGAAAAAGAAGTTGACCTCTGCCTTGGTTGAGGAAAAGATTATCCTGGCCAGCGAGAGCATCCAGCGAGAGTTGAACCTGAGGTCCAAAATGCCCTCTGAGTCCAGTGATGATGGTGGCCATGACAATGAAGTGCCGAGGTGAGGTAAAAGAGTCCACATCCCCAAAGACCTGGTACCTAGTTATGTGGTGGAGGATGGCATAGATACCTGGTTTGTAGTATATGAGGTGATCCTACGTATATAGAGAGTCCCAGAGAAGGACTGATTAGAGGTGGGGGCCCAGTCTGCTGAAGCAGATGCCCATTGCTGGGAGGGATACTCGATGTAGCTGACCAGACGAAGTATGTCCACACGAAGGAAGCCCTTATCACTAAGTTTAATTGGACCCCTGAGAAGTAGCGCCTAAAACTCAGGGATAGCCAGAAACAGTCACCACAGTCGTGGGTGGATTTTGTGGATTCTCTTAGCAAGCGTTGGATGGTTGTGTGAAGGTCAACAAAGTAAAAGATTATGATGGGCTGTACTATTTGGTTATGAAGGAGCACATTTTAAGTCATTGTTTTACAGAGTTGCGCCAGCACCTAACAGACACCAAGCTCACTGTGCTCCGAGAGCTTGGGGGTAGAACCTGACCTCTGGATCAGCACCAGAGTGTCAAAGAAGATACCTGAGAGTGACTTCGGGAAGGGTGGTTCAGGTTCTCCTCCACCGTTGGAAGGGGAAGGCCAGGATAATACAGAGACGTTCCAAAAAATGCCCCAAAGGAGTTTCGAAGGGAAGGATTCCCAGATGTTTTCAGGAGCATAAGACGGAGGTTTTGTTGGGCAGAAGCCCAGGGTGCCCTTTCTATCTCTTCAGTGTTGGGGCATAAGAAGGGGGACTCTATCCCAGGAAGCCCCCTACAGGTGGGCACCAACAGGGGTGGCTAATATAGCCCTTGCCAAGCTAATTTGCCACTTGCTACACTTTGCTGTTTGTTAAAGGTGTAAACAATCTTTTTTTAACCATTTTGGGGCATTACTTTTAATCTTTTAGTGCTTCGTCATTTCGGTAGTTTGTTTTCACGTTTTATTAACTTAGAGGACATTTTGCAGTTATTCATGCAATTTTGCTGTCTGGTCCTCTCCGTATAGCTGAGAGCCTGGAGCTTGGCAACCATTTTTCTTCCTTGAGGCCATTTGTATCTGCTATTTTGAGGTGCCACACGGTCCAGCTGTTTGGAGGGATGCAATTCAGTGCACCATCTAAAAGCAAGGCAGAGGCATGGAAACACAATTGACAAACCAGGTACTTTGCTACTCGCCACACTTCACCTTTTGTTACATATGGAAACAGAATCAGTTTTTAACAATTTTGAGGAATTACTTTTAATATTTTAGTGCGGGGTCCTTTCAATAGATTTGTTTTTATGTTTTGGAAATTAGAGGGCGGTTTTGCAGTTATTCACAGAGCACTGCTTTCTGTACATGCACTTTAGCTCTCTGGTCTGCTCTGTATAGCGGAGAGAGCCTGGGGATGGGCAGCCATTTTTCGTCCTTGAGACCCTTTAAACCGCCATTTTGAGACACTGCTCTGTCTAGCTGTTTGGAGGATGCAATTCTTTAAAAGAAAGGTGGTGGTGTGGACGTGCAGCCTTGCGTCGCTGGCACGCCAAAAGCAAGCCTGACTCTGCCCGACTATCGCCAGACATTAGAACTCCTGTCAGTTTCAGTCCAAAGCGGGAGGTAAGACTTACTTATTCAGGAGACTGCCTTCTGATACATACGGCTCTCCCTCTATCAGAAGCTTGTTTCAAACTCATCTGGACTACCTTTGGGCCTTTTTCCTGTTGTATGAGTGAGTGCTTGTGTGGATGTGTGAATGGGTATGTAAGTGGTTGTGTTGGTAGCTCTGTTGAGAAGCTGTATGGGTGAGTGGCTGGGTGTTTGAGTAGGCCTATGGGTGTGTGAGTGGTTGTATGGGTGTCTGAGTGGTTATGTGGGTGTCTGAGTGGTTCTGTCCATGTTTGTTTGGTGGCGATATCCTCATATTCCTCGGCATCAAGAACGTCTCACCAAAATCGGTGGGAAACGCGCTGGGGAGCCTCTTGTTAAGCTGTCCGACAACCTGGCAAAAGGCTTACTACTATGGTGGACGGGGCCAAACGGGTGAAGCTTACAAGTGATTTACACATTTGCATACTCGTCGTAATTTAAAGGGATAAACTTGGATGGTGCTCTCACCAGGTAAGGGCAAGAAAGAACCCACATGTCCCTACAGATTGCGCTCCAATAGATTAACGATGCATTTACTCCAACAAAGATTTTATATAATTTTTCAGTGTGGAATTGCTGAGAAAACACACTTGCTTTGCCTTCGCCAAGCCCAGAAAGTTAGGATTCTTTGTTTTTTATAGAAGGGGGTGGGGGCTGCGTGCCCCCCCCCTCCCAGGTCCGATTTCGGTCCGGGGCACCTCATCCCCTGGGCCCGGACAAAACCTATTTGGGGAGGAGGGTCGCTTGTACCCCCTCCCCAGGCCGATTTGGGCCCCAGGGACTCGATCCCCTGGGGCTCGGGCAATTATTGGAAGGTAAGTGGGGCCGTGCAGCTCCCCTCCCAGGGCCAATTTTGTCCCGGGGTCCTCATTCCCTGGGGCCCAGCCAAAAATATTTGGGGAGGAGGGCCGCGTGTACCCCTTCCCCAGGCCGATTTCAGCCCCAGGGCCCGGCCTCTTCATGCTGGGTGCCCTGGAGCCCACTAAGGGCATCTAGTATGCAATGTTCGGGACCGTTGGATAGTCATAATGCCCCCACAGTCCCTGCCAGCTCCCCGCCCCCAGCGGAAGCCGGCATTGCTCCTGCACACTGGGAGCAGCCAAAAATAGTGCTCACTGTGTGCAGGAGCAATTCTTTCATCTGTTTTCCACAGATGAAAAGCATGCTCCCAGCGAGCAGGAGCAGTTTTCCTGCTCCCTCCCACTAGGAGTGGACTTACTGTTTGCTCTCACTTGGCAGGACCTGAAAAAGCTTCCGCAAGAGATGGCAAACAGCTATGTCCAGGGGGTGGGACATGCCGGCCCAATGGCCCTGGGGACGGCCCTGGGGGTGGCCGTCCCCAGGGCCATTAGTGTCTACAGAATGGGGGGGGCCACGCTGCCTCACTCCTTTCATTTTCAAGGTTCTGCCCTGGGGAGGTGGTGGTCCCCAAGGACCAGAACGGCCCCTCCTTCTGAAAACGTTTAGAAAGCCCTGAGAGGTGGTTGTCCCCTGGGCCGTGTGACACACCCCCCTTTTAAATTTAAGGATGGGGGTCTGCGCGGCCACCCTCCAATTTATTTTTTATAAAGCCCCTAGGAGGGGTTTGTCCCCGGGGCTCATAAAAACGTCAGAAGGGATTCCTGCTCGGCTCCCCTCCATTTAAAATTAGCCTGCCCCGGGGAGGTAGCGGTCCCCAAGGCCAAAATTGGCCATGGGGACTAGGGACGCGTGTGCCCCCCCTATTTTATATGTATAAATAAGCCCCCGTATCTGACCCACCTGGGGGCTAATCATTAAATAAGCGCAGGAGCCTTTTTTTTTTAAGTAATTGTTGCTGCGAATTCACGAATACTCACGATTGCGTCAACATTATTATTAATTTTTTTTTTTTTAATGAATGCTTTTTTTAGCCTGACGAGGTCCCTGGGGGACACCAGCTGTAGGACTAGGGGGTCAGGGTATCCCTTTTCTTTAGTTTTACATTTTTATTTTAGACTTGGCTGAGGCAGAGTCCCAAAATGGCTGCTAACACTTCCTGGTAGAAGTGTTGGCAGCCAATCAGATCTCTGCACAAAATCGTCAATATTCGCGAAGGCTTTGCCACCATAGATATACAAATTTGGATTTTTTTTAATATCTCAAACTACTGAACAGATTTACAAGGGTCACCAAAAGTACGCTTTCTGGACCAAGATATAGCTTTCTGCCAAATTTGGTGGAGTTCCGTTCAGCAGTTCGGGCTGTAGTTGTGTCTAAAATCCCTATGGGAATTAACATGGGAAACACACTTTTTCCCCCTCCCCTTTTTCTTGTTCCCAGCTTGATGGATCACCCCGAACCTTTCCATGGAGAACTAGAACCAGTAGGGCACTTTTTGGGGAAAAGTTTGAAGATTCGTCAAACGGTGCTAAAGATATAGGCACGTCAAAATCCACTTTTCCTTGGAAACTAGATACTAACTATAACTACCTACAGGCGACCACCAGAAGGTAATAAATATATTAGTGCAAGGGTGTGTTTATGGTTTCGGGTGGTTGCAGGATTTTTGTTGGCAATGCTATTTTAAGTGTTTTGGGTGGGTATAAAAATATTTATTATTGTTTTTATATATTATATATATATATATATATATATATATATATATATATATATATATATATATATATATATATATATATATATATATATGGATTATACTTACCTGTTAATTGTTTTTACCAACCACGCACATGCCTTCACCATGCATGGCTTAACAACGTAAAACTTTGATAACGTAAGCAATTTACAGGTAAGTATAAACCCATATATATATACAGCCAACAACAATGGGGTAGGCGCTGCACGTGAATTTGCAGACATCTAAAGTAGATAGCACCTCTCGCAGTGGGTACAGGTTCCAGGCCCCACTCTATTATGTGTCTGCTGACTGGCGCATTTCTATATTGGAGGGGTTTCACATAGTTCAAGGATTGTCCTCCGCCTCCTTCGATCAGCCGCATAATTGCCACATTGGAAAATGTCACATTTAAAGCTCCAGTTTCGGAACTGACGCCTACCCATTTGATAATGATGACTCAGTGTCAAATGTAACTCTCCCTTCCAGGTGTGCGACGGTTCTGGCAGTCTCAATTTGAACACTTCCACCAATATCACTTATTCTAACTGCTGAACACTTTCATATCGAGTGCTTCCTTTAGTGTGCAAGTGGCTGCATGTCCTTAAATTGCCAACAACAATGCTCCCACAGGAACATCAAGGAGCACTCAGTGGGTTCACAGAATCCATTTATTACCGGGCAGATGTGTTTCGGCGACACTTCGCCTTTCTCAATGCCGAATGCCACAAGGAGTCTTACGTTTCAAGGGTTTATACTAACCTGTAGAAAACTCACATTTTCGTTGTAAAGGCATGCGTGGAAAAGGCATAGTCGTGGTAAAGACTTGCGTGGGAATGACATGGGTGGTTCCGTCATACAACATTATTCCTTGGGTAGTTAAAACGAGTCCCTATGAAGGTGTGTATTAAACAAAGAAGCCTTTACCTAACTCTGATGTTTATAATGTAACCAATTCCCATTTTGGCAAGTGTCTGTCATTCAAATTGCGCTGATGTGCACTCTTCAAACCTATTGGGTGACGACACATGTACATCTCCTTAAAGTGACAATTGGTCATTACACTGATCCCTTGTTGCATTTACGAAGATCCTGTGAGGTGGCAATGAAGCACTGTTTTGGTTCCCACAACACCCTTCTTGTTGTAATCCCCCACCTATACATGTGTTGTGTCCTAACTGTGCTTTCTCTGCCAATGCCTGTGGTAAATTCCTCAGCCAACCTGCTTTCAACATGGTAAGATACTGAAAGCTGGTGCGGCTGGTCCAGGGGTCGAAGTGCACCACCTTATTGAGGCCATATTCTAGTACTGCAGAGGCTCACTTAAGTGGCCCAGTTGTTGTTGAGAATGGCATCCAAGATATAATTCATGGCTTCATAGAATTCCTAGTAAATGACACTGTGCTTCTTGCACATGCAACCACGTTCAAACAGACAACCTTATATGCCCATTAATGGAGTGGATTTCTCACATGACCAAATTGATGGATCATTGACGTCTATGGAGTAGAGCCAGGATTGTCCTAGTAAGTAGACACTACCTGGAAGGCCTACTTATAACTAATAGTAATGTTTACAGGTGAACATGAATAGTAAGTTTGCATCTGCTGTTGCAGAGTACACTGTGCAGGGCTCCCCAGCTTGTGTTTCCCTGTCTTGCCTGGCATGTCTTCTATTTGCATAAAAATAGAAATACAATAGAAAAGTTATAACATTACTTCTCATGCAAGCATATATCCTATAGCAATTATTCTAAATATTGGCTGCTTTGTAGTAGTTATCCCCTTTGCAGAATATTAATGATTAAGAGTACCAGGCACAGGCTATTATTGCCTTATTTGGAAAAAAAATACACAACGCCGCCTGCTGTTATTCTTGTGTGCGTTTTAAAAGTGCAAACTAAATTTATGCAGTTAGTATTTAGCTGTATCAGACTGTCGAAGGCATTCCATTGTATTAGCATTAGAACAAGGCATTTTTATTTTTGAAGTTTTATAGAGCGCACACTCGCCTCAAGGGCATTGGAGCGCTTTACACAAGCACCAGATTGTTATAGCAGTTCAGATTAGTTTTTAAAAAATTTACACACGGGGTGATTAAGGCCCATAGATACGAATTGGTTTGCATTTTCAAATTTGCGATTTCTCATTAGGTAACTGCAAATTTGTGATTTCCTAACCGCAAATGCGAATCCATATGAATTGTTATTAGAAAATTGCAGGTTATATACATTCAGTTTTGCGATTCCCAAACAGCAATTTCTACGGATTCGCTATTTGGGAATCGCAAAATTGAAATTTCGCACATATGGGCCATTGTGCCTCAGGTATTCAGTACCAAACTTCCTGAAACAACACTTTTTCCCTTTCAAAGTTAATCCATTTAGTTCCAAAATAATGAGATCTTCAATCTGTCGTCATTATTATCTACCAATCCCCAACACACCAATACATCAGCCTGGTAAAAATGGATGCACATCTTAACATCAAACAAATCCATTCCCCATTGAAAAACACAGGCGGCTAAAATTAAACCAAAAGGTGTTCTTGCCAACCAAAATGCCCCAAATGGTGTTCCAAAGGCTGTTAAGCCTTTAGATTCTTCATGGAGTTTGATTTGGTGATATGCTGATGCAAGGTCAAGAGTGCTAAAGACCCTTGCACCAGTTAACAAAGCCACCATTTCCAAACATTTGGGTGAAGGGAACTGCTAAACAATTACATTTATTGAGGGTCCTTAAATGAATGCTCAAACGTAAATCCCCTAAGGATTTGTGTGCTACTATCACAGGGGCCATCCATTGTGCACATTTTATAGATTCTGTAATGCATGTCTGATTTAACTTCACTGAAAGGCATACCTCAAACTTTACTAACTCTAGGGATTTTGTGATTTTTGTGATCTGAATTTTGTGCACATACTTTTTCAAGCAGCCAAATTTAATTTGAAAGTCATTGGGGAATTCTTTAAGAATCATCTCAGTAAAGTCCATGACTTAATACTTCACTTTCCAGCACATTGTTTGCATCAGGGCTTACATTTACGGCATCTGTTGATCCTAGATCCAAATTGATCCTAATATCACAGTGAACTGTGGGAGGGATGGGCGGAAAAAGAAATGAGGAGACTGAATGTATTTCTTAATGATAGAGGTTTTATTGCAGTAGCAGTGTAAGACTGATGATATTAAAGGGATTCTTGTGAATAGCCAGTTTGGCTGGAAGCTTCTTTTCTAATTCTTCTTCTTCTGTTTTCATCTAGGGCGTATACGCAGTGCGGAAGGAGGTCACCTGGAGGCTTAAAAAGAAGAAGAAATGAGCAGCGGTAAGTAAAAGTACTTGCTTCAGTACTTACAGAGATATGTACCGTCACCACACCTAGTGCAGGGGGTCTTACTATGCTATTGTTTATTGATATCGTGTAGAAAGGAAGAAAAATAATAATAATAAGTACAAAAGAGCATGAGGAGAAGAAGAAAAAATCCGCCTACCAGTATCCCCTGGTTTGGGCAATCACCTTACTCTTAGGTTGTCAGTTAGTCCTTCAGTTAGGCTTTATCTTTCTTTAAGGTTAAGGGATTACGGGTTCTGATATCATTCAGCTAGTTCCCTACTGTTCGATATCTCCCGTTAATGAGGGCAAGGTGTAATTTCACAACCAAAATAAATGAAGTATAACTTCTCCTGATTATCGAGGGAAAAAAACTTTTATATGGGTAACCTTCTCCTATCGTAACAGAACGGTGAGGCAGCTAAATATTTTCATGTGCCTGTTTTCTCTAGGGATAGGTTTGGGACAATTAAATGAGGAACGAAAGGAAAAGACCAATAAACAGAGAGATAGGCCAGTTACAGGTTCCCTTCTCACCCACCCCACGTACCGCGTCTGACGCAACTCTCCTGAGTTGCAGTGGCTCATTCGCGTCCTCCGTTGGGGACCATCACTCCTCGCATCACGCTTCTGGAGTCTCTTCGGTGTCGGCGTCTTTAGCATTTTGTTTGGTGTGCTCCTTCCTCCCGGCGTTCTCCTCCACCAGATTCGCATCTTCCTTCTCTTCCGCGTATTCCTGGTTTCCGCTTCCGGGTCCTCGATCTTTGACATCCGGTCTCTCCCTCCTGGGGATGGCACATTCCTTTTCATCTCCCGTCCGGCTTCCTGATTGGTTTGCGTGAGCCATCTCTCCTCCCTCCTGCGTATCACAAGGATAGTTTTTAGATGTTGAGATCGTCCGCTCAGTCTCTCTTTTCTTTTTACAGGTCAGGTGGGAACGGCAAGCCAGAGACAAGGAAACATCGTTGGAGTCTGTGGTAAGAAGGGGGACTCGCTTGGGTTACAGGTGTTCCCTGACATTCCCCGTCCCTAACTTTCTTGCCTGCAAGAAAGGATTCTTGATGGTACCTAGATAAATAGTCTGCATTGGCTTGTTCAGTTCCTTTCCTATGACATGTTCTATAGTGGAATGGTTGTAAAGAGAAGAAGCATCTCAAAATATTATTGCGGGCCAACCACTTTAGGGGGGCATGATCTGTATATAAGGTGAACTTTCTGCCGTCCAAATAATAACGTAGGGACTCAATGACCCACTTGATGGCTAGTGCTTCATTTTACACTACCATATAATTTTTCTCTCTCGGAAATAACTTGCAGCTGATGTAACTAATTGGTCGCTCATATCCCTGACTGTCGTGTTGTGATGAAACTGCTCCTAACCCATTTTCAGAAGCGGCAGTTTGTAAGATAACTGGTTTAGTATAATCAGGGCATAACAGAACGGGTTTAGATGTGAGTATTCGTGTTAGGTATTGAAAAACATGTATGTCTACTGGGGATGGATGTCAAAGTTCCCCTTCGGTCTGTACAGTTTTTTTTAAGAGATCCGTCAATGGGGCTGCTTTGGGATACAATGTCTATAGTACCCTAAAATACCTAGAAAAGCCCTGATGTCTATCTTAGTTTGGGGAAATGGTAGTTGGGTGATGGCCATGATTTTCTCTTCTTGAGGCTGATCTATCCTTCCACCAGAAGGAAACCTAAATACTTTACTGATTTAGCAGCCAAATAGCTCTTAGTAGGATTAATTCTTAATCCACTTTCTCCTAGTGCTTGAATCACCTTAGTTAGGTGGCCTAAGTGTTGACTCCATGATGAACTATAAATGACAATATCATCAATATAGGCTGCCGCATATGATTCACAAGGTTTAAGCAGTGTTCATTAGCAGTTGAAAGGTCACTGGGGCCCGTGTAACCCAAAGGGAAGTATGTTAAAATGATATAGACCCCCAGCTGTCTTTTCTTTGTCTTGTTGTCTCAAGGGTACTTGCCAGTAACCTTTGCACAAATCAAGACTGCTAACTTAGTGAGCCTCTCCGAGCCTTTCTATCATCTCGTCTACACGCGGGAGAGGGTAGGAGTCAAATTGGGAGATTTTGTTAACCTCCCTAAAGTCAATGCAAAACCTGATGGACCCATCAGGCTTCGGGACTAATACTATAGGAGTATTCCACTCACTAGTGGAAGGTTCTATTATCCCCATTTTCAGCATTTGTTGAATTTCCCGCTCAACTAGGTCCCTCATGGAATGCGATGGGGCCGTAATCGTACCTTTCTCCCAGGAATGGTATGTATAGCATGTTCTAATACTGAGGTTCTCCAGGGTGATAAGGAAAAAACATTGTGTGAAGATCATAACTGGTTAACTAACTCCTGCTTTATATGTTTAAATTTGTTTTATTGTGCTGCAATCCAAGAACAGAATACACATTACAAAGCTGAGGTGGTGTCTTCATTCGGCCTACCCAGCGCGTGTGCAGCTTTTAACGTAACCCATACCCCTTATACCCAACCCCCTCCCTTATTCCCCCCCCACCCACCCTAGGGTGCCAGCTGTATCCAAAATGTGTCCTATAGAAAGCCTCAGTGCCACAAAATACGGGAGGAGCTAGGAGGCAGGGGATGTCGTCAGTCACAATAGCCTGAGGTATCTAGGGCATGTCAGCTTGGTGAATTCCTGTGAGAGAAGTGCTATAAATGGGCACCATGCCTCTCTAAATAAGTCTCCCCCGGGGTCAAGTGCCGTCACCAGCCTCTCCATTACCAACAGATCCCAAATGCGGTGTAGCCAGGCTTGTCTCGGTGGAGTCTTATTGGTACCCCAAAGGGCCAGTATTGTTTGGTGCACCACTCAGAGGGCCAGTGTAATGTGTTTGCTCCTTCTAGAATGTAGCGGGTACCTGAGTGGATTGGGGAGGCCCAGTAAGGTATAGGAGGGAAACCTAGGGAGCTGGGTGTCGAAGTGGGTGTGTATTTCTGTTAAGATCGCTTCCCAAAAGCGTGTTAGTCTGGGGCATTACCAAAGAATGTGAATCAGGGTCCCTGGAGAGTTTTTACATCTCCAACAGTTATCCCCCCTATCTGAATTAATTTTATATAGCCGGGCTGGAGTCCAGTACCAATAGGTGGCAATCTTTACTGCTGTCTCCGTGCTAGAGATGTTAGGCGTCGTGCCCTGTAGTATATATCCCGCCATTCTTTCTGTGTTAGGTGGTGCCCCAGCTCCTGTTCTCATCGCTGTTGGGCGGAGGACTTCGTCACCGGCTCCGGGCCCATCAGGAATTTATATAGGTCGGAAACTATCCATTTGTCTGTGTCACTCCCAAGGAGCCATCTTTCGAACTTAGTCAAGTGCTGTTGTGCAGCCTCCCTCCGGGATCTAGGACCCAGTGCCTAATCTGTGTGTACTGAAATCTCTCCTCTTCGGAGAGTGGCAGGTCTGTTTTCAATGTATCAAATGGTATGGGCCCTTCCGTGGCGAAAAGATGTCCCACGGTTCTGCACCCGGGTCTCTGCCAGGCCTCAAACGCTCTACGATTCATCCCTGGTGTAAAGTCTGGGTTCTCCACTATTGGGGTTAGCGGTGAAGAGAATGTAGTAAGGCCATTTTTCGTCCCCACTGCATCCCATACCCTGAGCAGCGGCGCTGTGATTGCCGAGATATATAGGCTTGGGGGGCGACCCACCTTCCTCAAGAAGGGAATCTTCCACAGGGAGGTCCCCGCTAGTGCCCTGTCCATGAACAGCCATGTTTTTTTCGGATTCTGCTCGGGACCACTCCACCATGTATCTAAGCTGGGCTGCCTGAAAATAACACCATAGAGATGGAACACTCAGGCCCCTCTTTTCCCGGGCTATGCCAACTCAAGTTCTGCCTCATCCGTGGTTGACTGTTTGCCCAGACAAGTTCCGGAATGCCTTCCGCATAGTTTGGATTGCCCTAGGAGGAGGCCAAAGAGAGAAAGTCAAGAACATGTATAATATTCTAGGGAAGGCTGTCATTTTTAAAGCTGCCACCTGACCCAGCCAAGATAACGAGTACAGTTGCCAGCGGAGTAGGTCTGCTTTGACTCTGTCCACCAGTTCTCTATAGTTAAGTGCCACGGTGTCTTGGATCGTTGAGGAGAGCTGAATGCCTAGATAGCGGATACTTGGACTCCAGTTGATTGAGAACGTCTGCGAGAGGTAGTCCTGCGTGGTGTGGGGTACCGTCAAACTCAGTGCTTGTGATTTAGAGATATTACTTTGGAGGCCCAACACTGCACTAAAACTCTCTACCTCTTGTAGGAAGCTCTGGAGGGAAGAGCGGGGGTCATCCAGGGAAACTATGACATTGTCCGCGTAAAGAGTGATAAAATGTTCTTCACCTCCAAAATGCACTCCCTTCACCTCTGGTGAATCCCACACTCTCTGTGCAAAAGGCTCCATGTAGAGCGCAAGCAGGAGAGGGGAGAGAGGGCAGCCCTGCTGGGTACCCCAGCGAATTGGGCAACTATCAGAATTCCTGCCGTTCACCCTCACTGATGCTCGGGGTCTCTCGTAGCCACTAGAGATCCAAGATCAAAATCTCTCTCCCATCCTGAAGCGAGCCAAGACCTCCTTTAGGTAAGGCCAATGTACCATGTTGAATGCTTTCTCAGCATCTATTGAGAAAAGTATAACCTCCCGCTGGGACCGTGATGTCTTATCTATAATGTGGAGTAACCGCTTGGTGTTGTGAGGGCATTGTCTATTGGGTATGAAACCGGACTGGTCAGGCTCGACCAGCCCAGCCATCAGTGGGCCCAGCCGCGCTGCTACAACGCGCTGTAAACAACTTCGCGTCAACATTTAAGAAGGAGATTGGCCTATAGGACCCTCACACTTTCCTGTCTTTGCCCGGTTTTGCATTTACCATGATTGAGGCCTCCAGCATTGATAGGGAGAGCGTTGACGAATCTGTGATTGCGTTAAACACCTTCATAAGAAGAGGAGCCCGCAAGCCACAATATGTTTTATAGAAGGTGGCCGGAAAGCCGTCTGGGCCTGGGGACTTATTCGCTTGCAAGCTAGCTATCGCAGATATGACCTCTTCGATTCTAATAGGTGCATCTAATTCAGTTGCCTGGTCTGCCGTGAGCTTATTAACGTTCGCCCCCTCCAGGTACTCCCTAATGGACCCAGGTGGAAGATCCTGTGCCGTATATAGGGCTGTATAGAATGTGCCGAACCATTCTGCCACTGCCTTAACCCCAACTATCTCCTCCCATGTCTCCGAGATTAAAGCTTCTACTGTGTTGGCCTGGCGTTGCCCCTTCAGTTTATTTGCCAGCATCTTCCTGCACTTGTTTCCCCCTGTGTAGAATGCTTGTTTGAGTCGTAGGAGCGCATATTCTACTTGATCAAGGTCCAGGGCTGCTAGCTGTTTTCAGGCTACCTCTAGTTGCCTCCATACTCTGGGAGCCCTGGTACGGTGGTGAATGCGCTCCAGTTTCCGTACTTGTTCCTGGAGCTTTGCCCTGGTGGTGCGCCTTGTCCTATTGTCTGCTGCTGATATTGCTATCAACACGCCTCTGATAACCGCCTTCAAGGCGTCCCATATCATCGCGGGGGGAGGGCTCAGGGTTGTCGTTTATTGCTAGATAATCCCTTATAGCTTTCCCCACCTGCTCGGCTGATTCTGGGCGGCGCAGTATAATCTCCCTAAGCCTCCAAATTCTAGACGTTTGGCTCTGGGGTAGAAGCGCAAGGTCTTGGATGACCGCAGAATGATCAGATAAGGTCCGGGGGTCAATCTCCACCGAAAGTATCGCCTCCTGTACCTCCCTAGAACCCAGAAGTAGTCTAATCTGGCATAGGTTCTATGGGCATGGAAGTAAAACGTGTAATCTCTTGAGGCTGGGTGATGGTCTCTCCACAAGTCCCTCGGCCCCAAATCTCGCACCCAACCGAGGCCCCCAGCGCTGAGAGCCCCCGCTGTCCCCTGACGTTGGGTAGAGTGATCTAGGTCATTACGAAAGACTAGGTTCAAATTGCCTCCCAGAATCACCCACCTATCTAGAGTCGCCATCAGATCCCCAGTAGCCTAGTGGATAAACTGCTCCTGCTTCTCGTTTGGGGCATATATGGAACCCAAGATTATGGATTGTGAACCTATGTGTATTCAATACCCGAAAAGACGCCTCTTAATTTCTTCCACCTTCATCCCCACCTTCCCCAGAAAGGTACATGAAAACAGGATGGCTACACCCGCTGCCTTTTGTGTTGTGGAGGAGAAAAATTGTTGTGGAAAGATTCGAGATCTAAGCCTGTTCCAGTCTCTGCGTAGGAGGTGTGTTTCTTGTAAGAGACATATGTCTGCCCGTGTGTGTTCGAGATAGGACAATATCGCTTTCCTCTTTACTGGGTTATTAAGACCCTTAAAGTTGAGGGTCAACACCCTCAGGTGCCCAGGTCCCGCGGTCATATCCAGGGCCTGTGGGACTCCTCAGTGTACCAGTCAGCCCCCCCCCGCCCCCTCCAAGCCCCCATGTATCGCTACCCCATCTGAGGATGCTAAAAGAGAATAAGAAACAATCCCCATAACAATAACAATGAAAAAGCACAGTCCCTAGTGTAGAGATGGAGCAGTGTCCGTCATCTCGTTTCCAGTGGAAAAAGTCCTTCGTGGGGTCCGTGCCGCTTCCTGGTTAGGTTGCGCCCTCTCGTTGTCCCATATTTCCCCTGCCCCCCCCCCGTCACTTCCAACTTCGACTGTGACCTCAGGCTGGTGCACCTGTCGTATTGCCCTCAGCCAACCTGTCCAGTACTGCTTTCCTCTCAGCTGCCATGGCCTCCCAATCTGGGCCCGAGCCCTTGCGCACTTTGGGGATTCTCTGCCATCTTCCCTCTCCCTCTTGTTTCTGTCTGGTGGTTTGTGCGTACAATCGTGGTGCTTCTGGTTGTTCTAGTAGAAGTAGTTCACATGCTTCAGAGAGAGAGAGAGCGAGCAGTACGGAAACCGCCCTCCTCGCCGCAACAGACAACATCCGCACCCTACTGGACAAAGGAGAAACAGTAGCCCTCATCCTCCTCGACCTATCAGCGGCGTTCGACACAGTCTCCCACCGCACCCTAATACGCAGACTCTACGACGCAGGAATCCAGGACAAGGCCCTCGACTGGATCCGCTCCTTCCTCTCCGGCAGTACGCAGCGGGTCAGACTCCCCCTTTCCTCTCGGACCCCACACCTACCACCTGCGGAGTCCCCCAGGGCTCCTCCCTCAGCCCGACGCTCTTCAACGTCTACATGGCTCCACTCGCCCCCATCGTCAGAACCTACGGACTCAACATCGTGTCATACGCAGACGACACCCAACTCATCCTCTCCCTATCCAACGAGCCCAACACCGCCAGACGCAACTTTCGAGAAGGCATGGAAGCCGTCGCCAAATGGATGAAAAACAGCTGCCTACAACTAAACACCAACAAAACAGAAGTACTCATCATGGGCCCAAACCCCGATGCCTGGAGCGACACCTGGTGGCCCCCCGCCCTCGGAAACCCGCCAACCCCCACGGACCACGCACGCAACCTGGGAATCATCCTGGACTCCGAGCTCAAAATGGACCGCCAGATCAACTCCGTTTCGTCTTCCTGCTTCCACACCCTCCGCCTCCTTCGTAAGGCCTTCAAATGGATCCCCCTCGAACACCGAAAGACTGTCACTCACGCCCTGGTCACCAGCAGACTCAACTACGGCAACGCACTCTACGCCGGAATAAACAAAAACCTCACCCACAAGCTACAGAACATCCAGAACGCCGCCGCAAGACTGGTCCTCAACCTGCCAAAACACTGCCACATCTCCCAGCACCTGCGCACACTCCACTGGCTCCCCGTCGAGGCGAGAATCACCTTCAAGATGCTCACCCACGCACACAAGGACCTCCACGGCACCGGACCAGCATACCTGAACAGGCGACTCAAATTCCACGCACCCCAAAGGACCCTACGATCAGCCCAGCTCTCCTACGCCGTGGTCCCCCGCACCAGAAAGACCAGATCGGGAGGCCGCTCCTTCTCCTTCCTCGCGGCCAAAGCATAGAATGCCCTTCCGCTCCTCCTCAGACAGACCACATCGCTCCCCATCTTCGCAAGAAACCTCAAAACCTGGCTCTTCGACAGACCCCTTCCTTGATGGAATGGAACCTGCACCCCCCCAGCCCCCACCCCTAGCGCCTTGAGACCCTTTTGGGTGAGTAGTCGCGCTTTAACAAACCCCTGATTGATTGATTGAGAGCGCAACTGTCGGAGTTGTCCCTGCCACCGAAACACAAAACGTATGGGGTGACCCCATGAGTAGGGCACCTTCCTATCCCGGAGGAATGTGGTGACTTGCCGGAATTCTAGTCATTTTTTAAGTGTGGAAGCAGCGAGATCCTGGAACAGATGCACCGTCTGGCCTTGGGATTCTATTGATTGTGCCTCTCGTGCCCTTTTAAGAATATGTTCCTTTAGGGGGAAGTTATGGACGCATGTTAAAATGTCTAGTGAACGGGACTTCCCAGGCCCCCAGCTGCCTACCCTATGGGTCCGGTCCACGCGGATCTCTTCTGGTGATGCGTCGCCCAGGATATGTTTGAACATATCTATCCCGTATGCTTCGATGTTCCCTCCCTCTGCGTCTCGTGCCACTCCGCTTATTCGGATGTTGTTCCTCCTTGAACAATTCTCCAAATCTTCCGCATGGGCCTGCAGGTCCAGTTGCTGCTGTGACAGGCGGATGATCTCCTGCTGCATTTGTTCTATTTCTTTGTCTCGAGATGTGTCCCTTTCTTCTAGGGCATCTACCCTGTCTCCGAAGTCCGTACCTTCCTTTCGGATGGCCTGCAGTTCTCCCGTGAAATCCTCCTTGACCGCGAGGAGGTCCTCCCTTAGCCCTGAAAAACAGGCTTCTAGATAGGGACGAATGACCGGCGCCTCTGGGTCTTCTGTCGTTGGGGAGGTCGCTCTACTCGGTCCGCTCTAGTTCTCCCCCTCCTGCGGGCCCCCTGCTTTTAGGAGCATCTCTTTAATAGAGCCTCCTTTTTTGACTCTAGCGGATGACATTCGCTCTGTGGCCGTTGCGCTGTTTTAGATGCAGTGCTCCTTCCCTGCCACTCCGACTCCCCGGGGGGAATCACCGGTCACCTCCTACCTAGTGTCCTGGACGCACTCCTGCTATTATCAATCAGTGTGTATATGACCTCAGGCCTCCAAGTGTTGTAGTCCAAGGGACTATCTTCCTTCGCCCCAGCTTGCCTGGCCAGGCGCCCTCTTGTCTCACTGTCGATTGCAGACCAAAGGCCAGTGACGTGTTCCCCTTCTCTGGGCTCTCTGAAGTAAGCCTCTATGATCCAAGGTGCTCTCCTGATGGAACCACTGATCCTCAAGCTGGGACCACTCTGGTGCCTACCCCCCACCCCCCTCACTTGCCGGGTGATATCTAGTGTGTCCGGTCGTCTTGGAGGGTGCACCGTGATGGGGGAGATGGCGCCTCCACGAAGTGCCCCCGATCCGCCTCGGTTTTCTCCCCAAAGCGCTGCTTGACACCGTTTCTGCTTGTTCGTTATGTGCCCGTTGTCTCCCAGCTGCATATTCAGGTCTGCGGGCTTTGTGAGGCCCGCGTGATCTTCCCAGGCCGCCTGACTCTCCTCGGAGCTTGCTCAGATTGCGGCCTTGTCAGTTAGCCGTCGCTTCCGGTAGCAGGCGACACTTCCTCTATCTGCGCCTCCTCCACTGCACGTTCAACTGGGCTCTTATGTAGCTATGGGAGGTGGGGCCTGCTACATCGGTGCTTACCTGGCTCTCTTCATCCCATCCCCGGTCTGCCTAGTCTCTTCACTCGCTGCTGCGAGGTGCGAGGATGCGCTCCAATCCGTGCTCGTCCCCTGCGCCACTAGGACCCTGCGGCCTTACCTTGCTGCTGTTTCTGCTCCCAGCCACAGCGATCTTTTGCTCTGCTGCCCTGGCCAGCCGTGTTCAGCCTCCAGCGAACATGTCCGCTGCCACCTCTACCTCAGCAGCCGCTTCCGAGCGCCGACCGTGCCCTCTGGGCTCCGTGTTCGAGCACCGGCCGCAGCTTCTCCGGCGCCTGCAGGCGCTCCCCGATGTTCACCACAGGTCAGTGCGCTGCTTTTACAGTCTAGGCCAGCATTTCCCCAGGCAGTTTGGCGGTCCGTCGCTGCTTCTAGGTAGCTTTAGGCCGGCAGCGAGCGGGAGGGAGGGAGAAAAGGGTCTTACTCCGCCGCCATCTTGGCCACGCCCCCCTAATTCCTGCTTTAGAAGAGGGGGTAATTCAGGGTCAATGCTTTGCTCATACAGAGGTGGAGGTTTGTTACTTTTTCCTAAGAAGGCTGGCATCGCCCCTTCCCATTTTTTAAATATATTAATCTGGAAAATTTGGGAGTGTTTTTTCTCCGGATCCATTTCTTAGCAATAGGTCACGGGGTCACTGTTTCAATTACTTGATATGTCCCTGCCATTGTCTTAACAGCTTATGGTCCGAAGAGGTCGTCATCAAAAGAACTAAGTCACCCACCTCAAAAGAACGTTCCTTGTCATATTGTCTTTTCTGGGAGGTTAGGGCCTGTTCTGGGTTGTTTCTCATAATGTTTCGAATCTGATTCAAATGGGTCTTTAGGGAAGTGATGTATTCTAGCAAGGACTTAGCTTAATCTTTCTCTTCCTCCCATTGTTCTTTGGTCATATCTAACAATGTGAGTGGCTGTCGGCCATAAAGAACTTCAAATGGAGAGAAGCCTGCACTTTTTTGCTCTCTACATCGGATGGCGAACAAGGCTAAGGGCAGCATATCCTATCACTTCCTAGTTTCTAAGTCTAATATTTTTTTGGTGTGGCTTTTAAAATGGAATTGTAATGTTCAACCAAACCATCCATTTGAGGATGGTAGGCAGCTGTTCTGATGTGTTTAATTTTGAGTTCTGGACACTCCTGTTTCATAAGCTTAGAAACAAAGGAGTTCCTTGGTCTGTTATGATTTCACGGGGAAATCCCACTCTGGAAAAATTATTAATCATTGCTTTAGCTCTTTGGGTGGTATTAGGTTGTCTCAGTGCTATGGCCTCAGTAAATCGGGTGGCGTAATCAACTAAAACCAGCACATATCGGCACCTGCTGCAGAAGGTAAAAGGGGCCCTATTAAGTACATGCCTACCCTAGAAAAGGGTTCTTCCATCACTGGCAAAGGTCTTAGGGGTACCCTGCTGGGTAGGGATCTACTGTTTTTCTGGCAGATAGGGAACTCTTTACAGTATTTTTTTCTGTTGATAAATTCCAGGCCAATAAAATTTATCAAGTATGGCTTTTTTCAGTTTTCTCAACCCCAAAATTACCTCCTAATAAATGACTGTGTGCTAAGAGTAAAACCTTTTCTCTAAATGATTGGGGTACTAGTAACTGAGAAGGTTGTGTTTTCACCCATTTTCTATATAATAACCCTTTCTGGATATAGAAGTGTGGCCTTACTTGATTGGGGTCTTCTACTTCATTCGCTCAGTTCCATGCCTCGCGTAAGGTAGGATCTTCTCTTTGTGCGGCATGAAAATTCCTATCTATCTTCCATACAAACTCATCATTGGGGTTGGATAAACCTACTCTGAACAATCTCTTCTTATCCTCTCTTCTTTGTCTCCGGCTCTTCCGGATTTTTGCTGGAGGCCATTCATGATCTTGTACTTGTGAAAAGGGAGCAGTTTCTTTCCATTCCCTCCCTTCATTCCACGTATCTTGCACCAAACTTTCGAGGTGTGGATAGTCATTGCCGAACACCAGGGTTTCAGGTAGTCTCGGTATTAACCCTACCCTCAGGGGTGCAGGGGGAGTTGATGGTTGATGTTGAACGCACACCTCCGTGGTAGGGTATTGTTTACTGTCTCTGTGAACACACTAGATGTTGACAACTCCTGAAGTGTGAGTTTCTACTCCTGGAACATCCTGGGGTCTCATTACACTTTGCAAGCAGCCGGTATCGACCAACGTTGTCATGGGTTCCCTGTTTATCGATAACTGACAATGATAAGGAGGTTGGTCCCCTGTTTTAGCACAATAGAGAGATTTTATTAGTCCCACTTCCATAGGCTCCTCTTTGTTTCGACAGAAGCGTGCAATGTGTCTGAACAGACCGCACGGAAAACACTGAGGACCTGGAGAAGGCGGTCTGGGCGGAGCAGGAAGGTGTCCTGGCATTAAAGTCACTATTTCTGACTTCTTGGGGGGAGGTGTTTTCTGTGGTTTCAGAGAATTGCCTCCTGGGTGTTTCCAACTGGTTTCTTCTCGACCGCTCTGTAATTCTTGAGCCCGACTAAAAGCGCTCGCTATCTCCACTTCTCCTTTCAAGGTGAAGTGGGCATGTTGGCAACCCCACCTTTGAATGGGAGGAAGTAATGAAGTAAGTTATTGTACTAAATAAATTTTCTTCATTATATCTGCTTTGAGGGGTTTTAACCAGCAATCTGCCATATCCCTTACTCGGTAATATAAAGCCTGCGGGGTTTCTTGAAGTCCTTCCTTGATTTGTCTGAGCCTTATTCTATAGGTCCCTTCATCAACTCCCATTCTTTCCAATATGCTCTTAACTTCATTATACGGGGTGGTTCCTTGGGGATTGGCATCTTGATATGCGGCTTGGAGGTCGCCCCTAAGTATTGTCCCCATTTGTCCATGGGCCACACCGCTGCCATGGCCATCCTTTCAAAGTTAGAGAAGCCATGGAACTGCTGGATGCTTTACCAGTGGAAACACCCGGAAGAGACCCTTCATGAATTCCTTTATTACTCTGAAAGACCAAAGCGATATCTCTCCAGGCTTTCTTCGATATCTAGAGATTGCCGCCAAGTGCACTCTAATAGGGGAGTGCACCAATCCTGATCTTGCCAAGGGAAACAAGTATGACAATAGCTGATCCTGTGCAGATTGGAAAGGTTGCAGATTGTTGTTGATGCACCAGTGACAGAATCTCTTCCATTTTGCTATAAAGGTTGTATTTGTGGTGAGAGCTGTTGAGTGATCTAGAATGGATCTACAGTCTTGCAGAATATTTAGGGATTTGAATTCCTGGTCATGAGGTACAAGTGGATACATTTAGAGACTTTATCTGCGGGTGTACTTTCTGTCCTCCGTTCATGGATATCAGATTGTAGATCGGTGGGAAGCGAATGTGCGGGGACACCGACATCCTCAGAAGCTCCAAAAACCAAAATTGTCTCGGCCATGCCGGGGCTATTGGAATCAGATGGCATGGCTCCACCTTAATCTTGCAAAGTAATCTTGGGATGAGAGGGAACGGTGGAAATGCATAAGCAAACATTCCTGTCCATCATAGTTGTAGAGTATTCCCCACCGACCCCTTATGAGGGAATCTGCTGGCAAATCTTTTGCATTTTTTGTTGTTAAGCGTTGCAAAAAGGTCCAACTTTGGGGTACCCCATCTCATGAATACCCAGGTAAGCTGTACCTGATTTAATTCCCATTTGTGGCATTGGTTGTTGGACCTGCTTAGAGAATCTGCCCAAGTGTTGTGTATGCCAGGGACATGTTTCACTTGAACTGAGATGTTGTACTTCAGCTGCCACTGCCATATCTCCTGAGCCTGAGATGATAGTGTTTGTGATCTTGTTCCTCCTTGCTTGGCCAGGTAAAACATAGTGGTGGTGTTGTCCGTTCTTACTAGAACAGGAGAAATGCAGATCCTGGGGAGGAATGCTTGTAATCCTAAAAACACTGCTTTCAATTCCAGAAGGTTGATATGCATTTGTGTTTCCTGGTTGTCCCATTTTCCATGACTTTCTAGTTCCTGAAGATGTGCCCCCATCCGTGAAGGGACGCATCCGTAGTCATAATGTAACTGGGGCTTTGCGCCTCGAAGGCGAGGCCTGGAGATATATTTCACCGTATTTCCCACCATGACAGGGCTTCTTTTATTGCCTGGGTGATGACGATGAGATTGTCAAATGAGCTGTGAGCCTGGATCCACTGTATATACAGTTGTCCTTGAAGTGGCCTCACATGCAAACGGCAGTTTGGAATCAATGGAATGCACGCGGATAGCATTCCCAGCATGGATTTGTACATTCTCACTGAAACAGACTTTTTTCCTTGTATTTGCGCTGCTATATGCAAGATCTTGTGAATGCGTTCGGTCGTAGGGTAAGCCTTCGCTATCTAGGTGTCCAGAACAGCCCCAAGGAACACCAATGATTGATTGGTATGAGGGATGATTTTTTTCATATTGATCCACAGCCTCAGCGATTTGAAGAGCTGACGACAAGCCCATGAAGAGTTTTTTGCAGAGTGGTATGTGGACCCTTTGACTAGCCAGTCTTCCAGGTAGGGATAAACCTGATGCCCTTGCTGTCTTAAGAAGGCGGCTATTGGCGCCATGTACTTCGTGAATACTCTGGGTGCTGAACGGAGACCAAAAGGCAGTACTTTGAACTGATAGTGGCACACTGCCATTTGAACTGTAGAAACCGTTAATGCTTGACATGAATGGGGATGTGAAAATAGGCATCTACTAGATCGAGAGATGTCATAAAGTCCCCTTTGTTGATCATGAAAAGAATTCCTTGCAACAACAGCATTCTGAAGGGCTGGTTTTTGATATACTTGTTCAAGTGTCGGAGATCCATGACCTCTCTCAATTTGCCACTTTGCTTCTTTTTTATGAGAGAGAAGTTTGAGTAGAATCCCTTTCCGCTGTGTTGCTGAGGAACTTCCTCTATTGCTCCCTTTAATATAAGAGCCGAAATCTCCTGCTCAATAGAGTTAGATGTTAATGCTTTCCTGTGACAGGAGGGAGACCGGGAGGCTTTTGGACAAATTCTAGGGTATGCCCTTGATGAATAAAGTCCAACACCCATTTGTCTGCTGTTATATTGAGCCATTGATGATAACAGGTAGACCGATAGTGGATCTTTTGAGGCTTGTTGTGTTGATATGAGGTGACTGGTGGAACCGAAAAGTCACTGACGTCTGGCGGTGTCCTTGGATTTTCCTCTTGTTGGAGGACGTCGGCAAGCTGACTGCTGCATATAAGGCATGTTTCAGGCCCGAAATTGTTGTTGCAACAAGAACAGATGATGGACGGAATGCTGAATCAAACAAACATTCACCCCCAGTCACAGATCTGGGTTAAATCCATTTTATTTTTTGCACGCCATTCCAGTTTAGACCTAGCCATATGCAAATCAGTCTTGACCCTGTTCCCCATGGGAACAGTCCAGTCTGAACTGCCAGACCAGGTCCTCCCTGGACCAGAAACAAGCATCCTAGGACCGGTTTCGGGGTTTCGCCCCTCATCAACCAGGATCCAGCCATTTGTCATAAAGCGATGGAAGATATATCTATAGCTATGTCTATGACCTCAGAAGCGGCTGTGGCACCCTCTTGAAGAATCTGCGTAGCCTATGCCGCCTTTTCCTCAGGGAGATGGTCTAGAAAAGGTGCCAAGTCAGACCACATCTGACTGTCATATCGGCCTAAGATGGCTAAGGCATTTGGCGCTTTGATGGAAGTAGCCGGCATTGCTGCAAAACGCTTTCCTATACTAACTATTCTTCTGCCATCCTTATTGGGAGGACCCGAACAAGGACTGGAGGAGTTTCTGGAGCGCTGCTGCGCCACCTGCATAACAACTGACTCTGGTTTTGGATGTGCAATTAAACATGCAGGAAAAGACTCAGGGGCTTTATATTTCTTATCCATTCTCAGAACCACTGCAGTGACCGAAGACGGTTTCTTCATTAATTTGAGCCTCTTCTCCCAAATGTAGCTTACCATTGGAATGGCTCTTATAGGTTTCCTGGTGAAATTCTTCAAATCATACAGGAAGCATTACGCTTGCTTCGTAGGGAGAGGCAAGTCAAATCTTTTAGACGCTTGTTCCAATAACTCGTGGAACCCTCCAATGTCCTCTGGCAGAGAACTGGCAGGGGAAGGTGAAGAAGACGGTGAGGATGGTGCAATGTAGTCATCCCACTCCGCACCAGCAGGGTCTGTTTTTTTATAAGGATGAGAATGGGTTAACAAATTCAATTGCTTTCGCAATGATTTTTAATGTACTCCTTTTAGTACTGCTTAACAAAGTACCATGGGACTCCCTCCATGACAAAAGGGAAGATTCAAGCATGTGAATCTATGAAAATTCAATACTGGAGAACCACCCCACAACCCACTGTGTATTACTTAGGTGAGAAACTTTCTAGGTAATGATCAATCTTGTGCGATTTCACAGAGAGATTTAATGGAACCCAAATCGCCTTTCATCATTGAGGGCACACTCAAGAACACTTGCAAACCAGAAATATATTTTCAAGATTTATTTAAAATCAAAATACTATCTTAGAGCATACAGTGTGAATAGAAATATCATAAAGCTTTGACATATAATATCTACAACCTCACCTTCCTCTTGGCTAGCTAAGCTAAACTTAGCACCAAAGCAGCCGGCTTCACGTTTCAGAGATGGTTCACACCTGCATATCTCTTCTGAACAGTAGAACAAATGTTCAGCAAAGAATCTGCATCTGCCATTCTTGTCTGCAGGCGGGCAGATAAGCCTGCTGAGTGAAGGTTCATGTGTCTTCCCCATAGCCTTCAGCAAAGAAAGGGGACTGCAGCAATGTATGACCCTCAGTCTTGAGTCCTCGGTACGAATTTCCTCTTTATTTCAGTGCTCTCTTTTTTTTTATTTGTACCTGAACATATGTTGATCATTTTCAGATTAAACAATAAGTGGTAAAGTCCTGACAGCCTTTTACTTCTGTGAAAGCTTGCCTATTTTTAAAACAATATATGAGAAGTGAAGATCTCAGTTTCTATGAAGCATTGTTCATTGTTTAAAAACAATCACTGAAAAAGAAGTTCAATCTATATAGAAAAACATGAGTATATTTAAGCAGTCTTAGGGCCTGATTAGATCTTAGCTGAAGGAATACTCTGTCACAAACATGATGAATATTCTGTCCGCTGTATTACAAGTGCATTATATTCCATATTATCCTATTGGATCCCATCCGCCATAAATCAAGCCCTCACGCAGGGCAGTGGCAGTAAACATTAGCTATGCTTAAACAGATAAGATATATGTTTGGTCTTTGGCTGGTGATCAGGGGTAGCTTCCATTTACTAACCTAACCTAATTGAGTTGAGTCTAGCTTTTATCTGATCAAATTTTGTTTTAAAAAACAAAATGCGGATTTTGCCTTAGGCAGTCTTGTGGGGCCATGTCATGGGGGTGGTAGGTCAAGGGGGAGTAGGTTGTGGGAGAGTACTCAGGGGCGGTAGGGGTGGGTTGGGAACTTCTGCCTGGAAGGAAGCTTAGGAAGGGTCGGGCTTCAGGGTTGACAGAAGCAGGGCAAGGTGAAAGGGTAATAGGGGTTGGGGAGGGCACTTGCATTGGGGGGAAGTGAAACAAATGCAGCAGACAGTTTGAAATGGAATATGCTTAAAGCAATATCACGTAACAAGCTGAAAATAATCTCATGTAATGTGAACAGCATAAATAATATATTCAAACGTCAAGGCATACTAGCCTGGCTATGAAGAGAGCAAATTTGTGGGTAAATACTTAGCCTGGTTAACTAAGCGAAGAGCCAATGCGAATACTATTAAAACGATTTGTGAGCCTCTGACTAATGCAATCCGAACACAACCCTGTGATGTGGCTCAAACGTTACGAGACCATTATGCTAGGCTATATTCTGAATCTCATAATTGTTCTCCTGAGGTTACTGAAGAATGGTTAAGAGATAGCTGAATCCATCACCACTCTAATAACGCTGGCGGAAGTACAGCTGGTGGTAAAGTCGTTGCCTAACGTAAAAGCTAGCGGCAAGGACGGCAAACCCGCAGAGGTATATTATATGTTTCCCCTCAATTAGTGCTATTCTTTGTTCACCTCTTTAATCAGATTCATCAGACGTGTCCTATACCCAGCACCTTTACAGAATCAATAGTGATTATTATTACAATCAGCTCCGCAGGAAAACTGTTCGTGTGGCCAACTTCAAGAGAATGTCTTTTTATTGTAAATGGATGATATATTAATCACTAGATAAAATCAAGATGATGTACGGCAGGGTGGAAGCTAGGCGTTTTGTTATGATATGTTACTGGGCACTTGTAAAGCGCACGGCTACTCCACGGAGTGTCCCGGCGCTCTAGATGCGGGTTGGAACCAGGGGATTGGCTCCATATGGCTCTATATGGTATTTACCTGTCCTAGATTGTTCATATTCTGGACCAATATATTCAGGGAAATGGGGAATTGGATGGG
Source organism: Calotriton arnoldi (assembly GCA_963921515.1). Lineage (NCBI taxonomy): Eukaryota > Metazoa > Chordata > Amphibia > Caudata > Salamandridae > Calotriton > Calotriton arnoldi. The sequence goes on along the minus strand of CAWUFW010000203.1, from coordinate 2,629,330 downwards.
ACAAGAAATTGTCAAAGTCAATCAATCAATCATGGGTTTGTTGAGCGCGACTACTCACCCGTGAGGGTCTCAAGGCGCTGGGGAGGGGGGGAGGTGCAGGATCCAGTTCATCAAGGAGGAGGTCTGTCGAAGAGCCATGTTTTGAGGTTTTTCGTGAAGATGGGGAGTGATGTCTGTCTGAGGTGGAGCGGTAGGGTGTTCCAGGCTCTGGCCGCGAGGAAGGAGAAGGAGCTGCCTCCTGATCTGGACTTCCTGGTGCGGGGACCACGGCATAGGAGAGCTGGGCTGATCGTAGGGTCCTTTGGGGTGCGTGGAATTCGAGTCGGCTGTTCAGGTATGCAGATCCGGTGTTGTGGAGGGCTTTGTGTGCGTGGGTGAGAATCTTGAAGGTGATTCTAGCCTCGATGGGGAGCCAATGGAGTGTGCGCAGGTGCTGGGAGATGTGGCAGTGTCTTGGCAGGTTGAGGACCAGTCTTGCGGCGGCGTTCTGGATGTTTTGTAGCTTGCGGGTGAGTTTTTTGTTTATTCCGGCGTAGAGTGGGTTGCCGTAGTCAAGTCTGCTGGTGACGAGGGCATGAGTGACGGTCTTTCTGTGCTCGAGGGGGATCCATTTGAGAGTCTTGCGTAGGAGGCGGAGGGTGTGGAAGCAGGAGGATGCGACGGAGTTGATCTGGCGGTCCATTTTGAGTTCGGAGTCCAGGATGATTCCGAGGTTGCGTGCGTGGTCCGTGGGGGTGGGCGGGTTTCCGAGGGCGGGGGGCCACCAGGTGTCGTTCCAGGCATCGGGGTGTGGGCCCATGATGAGTACTTCTGTTTTGTCAGTGTTGAGTTGTAGGCAGCTGCTTTTCATCCATTTGGCGACTGCTTCCATGCCTTCTTGAAAGCTGTGCTTGGCTGCGTTGGGTTCGTTGGATAGGGAGAGGATGAGTTGGGTGTCGTCTGCGTATGAGACAATGTTGAGTCCGTGTGTTCTGACGATGGGGGCGAGCGGAGCCATGTAGACGTTGAACAGCGTGGGGCTGAGTGAGGATCCCTGGGGGACTCCGCAGGTGGTTGGTGTAGGGTCCGAGAGGAGGGAGTCTGACCCACTGTGTTCTGCCGGAGAGGAAAGAGTGGATCCAGTGGAGGGCCTTTCCCCGGATTCCTGAGTCGTGAAGTCTGCGTGTTAGGGTGCGGTGAGAGACTGTCGCTTATTTTAGTGAATTGGAATTTGACAACAATACCCACTGTCGATCAGTGGCACAAAAAAATATATACGGTTAAAAGCCATGAGATTCTGTATGCAAAAAGAGTGGGTGCTCATAAGTGGTTTAAAAAAAATTGGCGGAACTGGAAAAGAACTGACATTGGCGAAACTAGCGGGTAGCTAGCTCTTTCAGCCAACTGTGAGACATAAGAGATCACTGTTTTTAATGTGTGTTAATATCCATGTTATTAATTTTACAACTGTAGTTTATTAGGAATCTTTGAGTGCATGAATTATTATTCTGATTTAAGATAAATTGTATCTTCTGCATTTTAAATAAATACAAATATTTAAAAAAAAAAAAAATCTGTGCTTTAATTACCACAACGCAATGAATAACAACATAAATAAATGTGCATTTATATTTTAAACCTGGATTTACATAAACAGCATATATAATTCAAGAAGGGGGTTACCTAGAAGAGAAAATACATCATGATTAAAACCGTTTGACTGACCTGTGAATGTATAGTTAATGGTAAGCAGATTTTATCACTTGATGTGGTCCACATATGCAATTTCTTATTGAAAATGATCTTAAGAGATTTGATGTTTCATAGGGTTTTAGGAGTAAAGTCATGGTTTGTAGGTTCTCAAGCTATTTAGAGGCCTTTTTTTGCATAGTGCCCAATTTCCTTTCTAATATCAGGCTCCTGACAAAATTATGTAACTGCTTAATGTGCAAGAACCACATAATGCATAAATCTGCAATTACTGTTAAATCAACTAGTGCTTAACAAAGGTATCACATGATGTCAGTGGTTAATATTTCCTGGTGGTTGCCAGTGGGCACCACTGGCACGTTTTTCAAGGGATCAAGACTCTTTGCAGCTCCTGTTGTCTCCTGGTCCTGGTCTGGGAAGAAGAAACATCAGATTAGTTCTGCTTCATTTTCGGCAGGCACAGATGTAGCAGGGCAGTCAGTACCACAAACTTTCAACATTACTATTAGCCATCTGTCTATTTTCATGAACCATAATGGAAAATGAATGTTGGACTATTTCTCTCTCCCGCTCCGTCTCAAGGCTGGGTTGATAGCATGCCACATTGGCTAGAAGCTTCGAGTAGTGCTGGAGCTGCAGGTAAGGTCTACCTCTCAGGAAAGTTTTTGTGAAAAGCACTGATATTTTTACAAACTAAGCACTGTCTAATACAGTTAATGTTATGTTAAAGCTGAATTTATAAAGCGCACGTACACCGGGGAGGTTTCATGGCGCTAATTCGGTTGAGATCCAAGCCCTAGAGAAAGGTTCAGAAGGCCTGTCGGAAGAGCCAAGTTTTTAAAAGACTTCTGAAGCCAAGAAGATTGGTGCAAAGACGGATTTCGGAGGGAGAGAATTCAGAATGTAGGGGCCAGGGTAGAGAACCTGGCACCACCAGTACGCTTTAGTCTGAAATGGGGGGTCAGTAATAGATTTTTGTGAGCTGAACGAAGATTTCGTGTAGGAGCATATTTGTTAATCATATTGTTGACAAATTTCGGGCTCCTTCCGTTAAGTGACTTAAAAATAAGACATCCAATCTTGAAAGCACACCGCTGAACAACCGGAAGCCAGTGTAATTGCTTCAGGAGAGGAGTGATATGCTGATGCCTGGGATGGTGGACAAGCAGACGCGCAGCCTGATTTTGTATTATCTGTAGACGTTTGGAAAGATAGAGAGGGATGCCAAAGTATAATGAATTGGCATAATCGACATGGGACATGACCATGGCGATAATCACCTGAATCCGGGCGTCATAAGTAAGGAATCTACAGATCTTTTTTATTTTGCGGAGTTGAAAAAAGCAAGTGGAGATCACCGAGTTGATCTGAGGCTTCAGAGTAAGGTCCTGACTAATAACCACTCCAAGGCTTTTAGCCGAGCTAGACGGGACGGGGGGCTGACCCAGCTCCCTAGGCCAGAAGTGGGGTCCCCATGGGTTCCTAGAGGTACCACCTGTTAAAACCAGCTCCGTCTTGTCCGGATTAAGTTTTAGATGATTCTTGTTCATCCATTGACTGATGAACGGAATAGTGGTTTGAAAAGCATGAACCGACTCTGGGGAGTTACTGATGGAAAAGATGAGTTGGAAATAGTCTGCATAATTAAAGGTACAGACTTTGCGCTCCTTCAAGGCACGGACAAGAGGGAGGAGGTAGAGATTGAACAACAGGGGAGAGAGGGAAGAGCCCTGAGGGACTCCACAAGAAATTTTAACTCTAGGGGCAGTAAACTGGGCAGTACAAACTGCCTGGGAGCAGTTTTCCAGAAAGGAACTGATCCAGCTTAGGGCGGGGCCCGAGATTCCTGCGTCCCTCACACAATCGACCAGGAGGGAATGGTCGACCGTGTCGAAGGCAGCAGAAAGGTCAAGCAAAACAAGGGCCTGTGGGGAGCCATTATCAACCTCACTGCGAAGAGTATCCAATACTGTGAGGATTACCGCCTTGGTAGAGTGTGCTGGGCGAAAGCCCGCTTGATGGGAATCAAGGAATTCAGATTCCTCCAAGAAGTCTGTGAGGCAACCTGTGACATAGGCTTCCAAGATCTTAGCCAGAGAAGGGAAATTGGTCGATAGTTTGTCAAAGTTAGCGGATCAGATCCCACCTTCTTTAAAGGGGGACAACAATTGCCTCTTTAAAGGTTGCAGGGACAGTGCCTTGGGACAGAGACTCATTTAAGAGATTAAGAGCAGGACTAGGAAGGGTAGTAAAAATTTCCTTCAAAATACTAGGAGGGCAACAGTCAGTGGGAGAGCCCGATTTGACTTTTGAAAGAAGATTTATGAAAGTGTGCTCACATATTGCAGGGAAGCGCGTGAAAGTGCTATGATTAAGAATAGGGTGAGGGTTAAAGTCCAGATTTTGACAGACCGGAATACTGGACTTGATTTTGTTGATTTTGTCAATGAAAAAAGATTCAGTGCATTGCAAAAGGTCTGTGATGGGGAGGCTTACACAAAAATCTGTCGGGGTTAGATAGCTCATTCACAATATGAAAGATCTCCTTTGAGCGATTAGTTGCCGACAAAATTTTAGATGAAAAATGCGCCGCTTTGGCAGTTAAAATAGATTTTTTATAAGTTTTCAAAGAGTTTAAATAGACTTGTTTGTCTTCGGGTTTGTAGTTGCTTCGCCACTTTCTTTCTAGTTGCCTTAAGGCAAGTTTTTGGTGTTTCAGTTCAGTAGAAAACCATTTCTGGGCGTCATGGCGGCGGGAGGCATGAATCTTCCTGAAGGGAGCAAACCTGTCACTGGCAGTCAGTAACCAACTGGTTAGCTGTGCATCGGCCCGGTTAATTGAGGAATTGCCCGGAGGAATCGAACTGGCGAGAGAATCAAGGAATAAAGGTTTCTCAATCGTATTCCAGTTTCTGCAGGTGCGCCCAGCAAGACTGGGGTTATTATTCACGAAATTATCTTGAACAGTGAATTTAATAATATGATGATCGGACCAGGTGCATGGTCAAACTGAGACGGGAGACATAGTAAGATTAACAGTCCAGACCTGATCAAGAATGTGTCCCTTAATATGTGTGGCCGTGGAAACCTGTTGAATTAGGTTTAGTCCTGAGAGAAGCTCAGTCAGTTCAGCCGATTGGGGACCACCAAGTATGTCATCGGCCCAATAGTTAAAGTCCCCAATCAGCAGTACCTTCCCGTAGTTGGTTACCAAATGAGCTATCTGTTCGCCCAAGGAATGAGGAAAGAGAGGCATCCTTTGAGGAGGTCTGTAGAGCAGGATGCATACCAAGGGGGCAGTATCCGATTTGAATTCAAATTTGATCACCAGGTTATCCACTGAGGGTAAGTCTAGCGGGGTTAAGGCCGTATAATTACAATCATGGCGAGTTATGACCGCGACTCCTCCGCCCGCTTTCCCCTGGGGAAAGCGGGCGGAGGAGTAGTGGTCTAAATAGATGCAGCTAACGTTGTATTCCTCCCAAGATTGGGTCGGGATGTTTAAGGTTTATCATCTGGCAAATGAACATTGCCTATGCATATTAATATTACACAATATATGATAAATACATGAGCAGGGGTGGCTGAACATGTCGTTTTCTATCCCAGCAAGACTTATGCTTTCAGCCTGTAACTGAAGGCAACTCTTGTATTGTTATCCATCAAGGTGGATTTTGTGCTACTAGAAGACAGGCCAGTTATATCAAACTTTTCATAACACTTTAACAATAACACAGGCCACCAGTGTTCTTCTCAGGATGGTGGATGCATTTTTGCACCCTTCCTCACCAGTCACTGGAACCTGGCCGAGAAGCACTTATGTCACAATGAGGATATTGGCCACATGCTGATGTCACCAGAAGTTGGAGAGTAGTAAATCATCATGCAATCTACCCACCTGCACAAAGGACCCTACTTGGAACGACACTTTGTGAGGATGTAGGGTCTGATTTATGAAATTGTTTTACAATCACAAAGTCTGTGATTCACAAAAATTCAGGTGTGCAATGACAAAATAGTGTGTCACAATCTATTAAAGACAGTGCAAGTCAGCGAAGTCTTTCCAACATGCAAAGTGCCTTTTGCAACTGATACCGACCAGCAAAGAAAAGGGGAGTGCAAAGGGCAAACCACAATCCTTGGTGAGTCAGCATTCAATGTATCAATGGTTTGAGACCACAGATGTGATGTAAAACCATTGAACATTTACCGAGACCTGACAAGGGATTGCGACAGATTTCAAAGGCCCTGGGGGACTGATTCCACCTTGTGAAGGATGTATGCAGGCCATCTCTGGATTACAACTTTTATTTTTGAAAGCAGCACCTATTCCTTGGGGGCACAGAGATTGATTTAAAAATGTTGACATTTTGAGAAAGAGAAAGCAGGGGTGGTCTGCTCTCCATTGCAAGTTTGCACCTGTCCATTTGCATCCCTCTGCCAAAAAGGATCCTGCTTCATAATTATTAACAATGTGGGAGTTTTTGCAAATGTGTATTTTTATTTGCAGCTGATTAGTACGTCAGTCCCAGTGCAAAATGAAGTTCAGGTGCAAACCAGTCTTTGTGCAAAAACTCTGATTGGATTGTGTCCTGACTTTAGCACATCTTGGCCATACAGCTCATATACATTGGCCTTCGGGCTAAAGTAACACTGAAACACTACAAACTGTATTGATTGGTCAGTAAGTAAGCAGATTAGATGCGAACTTCTACCATGACTTATGAGTTTTGGTGAACGGTTTAGGCACATTGCTTATCCTTGGCAGATGTAATATATTATCATTTTTGTTTGTGTTTTAACACGCTTCTTTTATCATTCCCACTGATTTCATTCTGGATTCAATCCCAAATTTCTCATTTACTTTTAAATGAACTTCTGCTTCAGGATTCAATTTAATTAAAAGAAGTAGACAAAGCATGACTTGATTGCAAGGGGTGTCATTTCATAAGCTGTCGGCTACAAAAACCAGTGGAGCAGTTTGATGAACTCGGGATGTATAAGGACCTTTTTGATTTGAGTGTGTTCCCTTCCAGGGTTTTGGCTCGGCTTTTTTCAACATTCACAATAATTTGGAAATGCCAGCGGAGAGGTGCAACTTGCCCCAATTTCTTTTTATAATGTGCCTCAAAACAATGGTTATAAATATCTCCACAGATGCCCAGAACTGAAGCTGTTACCCATATATGTGCAGAAGTTACTACTTAACAATAGAGAGGACCCCCAGCCCACTGTCTCGACTTCATTCTTCATCGTTGTTTTCTACCTCTTGATGGAATTTGTTTCATTCTGAACCTGGAGTCCATTGCTTTACATGGGATGAAAATGACTGGCGAGAGAGGGACTGCTGAAAGGGGTGAGGCCTATATATGGAAAATGTCTAAAAACCTCTACAAGAGGTGTGGCCTACACACTTAGGAGAGCCGCCTAATACACAAGAAATAAAATACTGTGGTGCTTTACAAATGAATGATTAGAGTTTTACTTGAGAAAGAATAACTGAAATCATCACGATATGTATTTAATAATTTGTATAGCGCCATTATCCAGAGCTATAGGAATAAAACACTTAACAATGCAAATTGAAATGGGCGTGACCAGCAAGGCTGGGGATGACTGCAAATCTGTAAGCTGCTCGCTGGCTGCCTTAACAGCTACAAACATCCTATCTGGTCGAGCAGTCACCGGCATTAAGGGAGAGACAGCAGCAGAGACAATGTATGTGTGAGGGATAGATGGCTGAGTGCGCGCGCGCACGCACAGAGACAGAAGTCCTGAACCGAGGAAGTTCCCGAGGCACAGCAGGCAAGTGGGGGAGTTGTAGAGCGAGGCCTGCAGCCTGTGGGGCCTGCTAGAGGGGATACCGGGTAGAGCTTAACCGGCGTGCCGTGAACGTTGGAGCCGACAAGGTGGTGGCTGCGGCCGCGTAGCAGCAAGGCCTACGGATGCACTGGAGGCTTGAGAGACACTGAAGCGGCCACCTGACACGCGTCTGCTCTTCGCCCCCAGTGAAGTGAGTGCCAAAGGAGCTCCATGAAGCCTTCCGCGTCAGCTCTGCTAGAGGATCAGCGAAGCCCTGAGGGAGGGCGGGGCCTCCAGGTGGATTTAATCACCGCCATTAACAAGAGCCGGATGCCTCCGAACTTGTTAATGTCTCTCTGCTTCCTAGTTCACCCATCGTGTGCTCCTTTCCTTCCCTTTCTTGTTTTCTTCCCCTAGCGGTTTGTCTACCTTGTTGGTCTACATGTTCTTATGCTTCTTCATCTGGCTATTCCTCCTGTTCTTGTGATCGTCCCTGGTTGATGTGTTCAAGTGGTGCCTCCCATCCTCGCTTTCCGGTGGCTCTGTAGCATCCTCACCTGCCATATCTTCTGTGCCAGTCCTCGGACTCTCCGGCCAGCTGAGGGTCAATGCTAGTCCTTGACCTGTTACCGCAACTCTGTACCGAAAACGTGGTATGTAGGTGTGTGGAATACTGCCTTTGTATTCATAAATCTCATTTCTCCATTACAAGGTTGTACTTTGAGGAAGTGTGTGAGTTACAGTTCATGTTACAATTCGTTTGAAGAGCTGTAACTACCTGTGACTTCAGTACTGATCTGCCAAAGATGCATGTGGTGTTTGTCTCACTCTCTTCAAACACTTACCCAACTCGCCCAACAGAGACCGCAGGCTCTGCGATCTTCTCACTCACAGCCATGTAACTCTCCAAGTTTGGAGACTCAGGGTTTAGCATTGGAATCCAACAACATATCCATTAACAACTGGGGTGGCTCCTCCTTTAGGGCGGAGGAGCGCCGCCCCACTGCTTTCTCGCAGCGCGAGAAACAGAAACATAAAATGGTATTTTAAATACCATTTTATGTTTCTGCTTCTCGCGCTGCGAGAAAGCAGAATGGTATGCCTGGTTGGGGTCGGGCGGGTCAGGGAGGAGTGGCCTGCCCAATGCTCTGGGCCTTGACTGTTTGGTCGGCCCTCTGGGGCCGACCAAACCAGTCATGCGCACTCTCCATTTTCTCTATGTAGGCTGCATGCAGCCTACATAGAGAAAATGGCCTCCCTTCAGGGGCCCGGCTGGGCACCGTCCGCACCAATCACAACGCTGCCATAGCAGCGTTGTGATTGGCTTAGGGGAGGGGAGGGAGGATGCCTGCTTCCTGGCACGGAACCCGGCCAGGAGCGGAGGCGGTTCGGGACCTGGTAAGTGAAGTTTTTTTATTTAATTTTAAAATCCCCCCCCCGCGCGAACACCCACGCGGATCCCCTTCCCCCGAATTCCCCCCCCCCCTCCCCCGACCCCCAGGTTATTTGGAATGTCATAGGAATGAATAATGTAATCACATGTTATAAAATACATTCCTATTTAAAAGGGGGTGGCACCACATTGCCCTACCGCAGGAAACACACCTTACAGGAGCAGAGGGGAGTAAGCCCAAGACGAAATGGAGGGGACTTTTCACAAATACAAGTTATTTTGCATATGCATGGAGTGCCTTAGTTAGAATATGGATGGGAGATACCCCCACTTTTTTTAAAGGAAAAAAACAACTTTATTTAAGTTTTCATTTCACTATTACAGGGAGTTCCAAAAGAATATTCCAGTTTATTATACGGTCCTTTGAACACAGATTGTTATTTTTATTTCTACACTAAGATTTACTTAGTAGCAGGTAAGTTAAGCTCTTCATACAATGTTACTTTTCAAAAGACAGCGAATACTTGTTTGGTAGGAACATTTAGATTACTTTGGCAGTTGAGAAAACAATTGGGAAACTGTTCAAAACACTTGAAATTACTGTCAGATTACTTTTGGATTACTTTTCTAGTTTGGCATGAAACACACGCCTAACACAGTTTAAACCACCCAGGACATTGATAAACAGGTTAACTCTTGTGAAGGCACTAAGTTACTTTTTGCTGCAGTAGAAGACAGTTCAACACGTAGAAGAATTTTCAGAGAGAACCCACCATTCAGTCCTATAGGGACAAACAAACTGTTAAGTAAACGGTTTTAGGTTTAGAGTTTTGGGGGGTAGAACCAAGGTTCCCCAAGGTTCAGGTTGGCACTCAAGGGGCACCACCATCGGCACTAGGGCGGCCGGGTGCAGAGTGCAGGGTGCCAATGTTAGCCAATGGGGCATCTCGGTTGGGGTCTGCTCACGGCCAGGCCACTCGGTCCCGGGAGTCAAGCTCCTGGGGTTAAGGTAAGGGCAAAGGGGGTCCCAGGTTAGTACCAAGTCCACACCACCAGCTGCGCAGGGGCAGCCGGGTGCAGGGTGCTCAGGAGGTGTTGGGAGCCCAGTGCTTTCCTATGAAGGATGTTGTAGGAAACTGGCTCTTTATATACTATACCAAAATGAGGTATAGTGTGCACAGAGTCCAGTAGAACCCGAAGATAGGCAGAGGTAAAAGTAGATAGCACCTTGCTCTCTATTTGTGGTAGTGTGGGCGAGCAGTAAGGCTTTATCAGAGGGTAGTGTTAAGCATTTGTTGTACACACTCAGGCAGACAATAATGTCACACACTTAAAGACTGAACTCAGACCAAAATATTATTTAGTTATTTTATTTCTTAGAACCAAGCCAAGCCTGGTGCTGGTACGTGAAATAAATGCTTTGCAAAATCTTATGCAATGTTTTACAATTGAATGCAGGTTCAAATGCATTGATTGAATTACAGGTAAGTCAATGTTTCGAAATTACTTTTCAGATTACTATGTACGTTACTTTTTAGATTACTTTTCAGATTACTTTTGCTAATCAGTGTGCTATGCCTAGATATCACACTGAGACATCTACTAGACAAAAAGTAAGTAATTCACTTTTAGTACCTAGGCAGTTTTTCAATGTTCCATACAAACCAACTCCACACTTGAAACAATTTTCAAGGAAAACCAGTCCATGTATTCCTATGGAGAAAAATGAAGTTAACCGTTTGCAGGTAAGTACTGGTTTGCGGGAGTTGATATTCGGGGGTTAGAACTAGGGTTCCCCAGGGTCAAGGATGCACTCTTGAAACACCCTCAGCGGCACTAGGGCGGCCGGGTGCAGGGTGCTGAAGCCCAATGTTATCGAACAGGGGATATCCGGTTTGTGGCTGCTCACGAGCAGGCCACAAGGTTGTGGGAGCAAAGCTCCTGGTGTTAGGCTCAGGGCAAAGGGGGATCCGAGTTAGCACCCCAAGTACACCCGCAGCGGTGCAGGGGCGGTTGGGTGCAGGGTGCTGTTTTGGCAGGGGCGGCAGGGTGCTGTTTTGGCATCCGGTGCCCTCTTGATTTCAATGGGGATTCTCTGGTTGCAACAAAGACTGCAGGCTCGGGGACGAAGATCTTCTGGAGGTGGCCACCGGTTGGAGAGGTAAGTTGGGATGCCTGGGGATGCTGGGACATCATCGGTTGGGCCACCCAAGGCGGTGGGACGGCGGGTGCAGGGGTGTCTTTAGGCATCTGGTTTTCTTACCAGCTCCGGTCGTGGGGGTCCTCCAGAAAGAGACTGCAGGCGTTGTTTGGAGAGTTGAGGCAGGTCAGAGATAACCAGATCTCAGGTCAAGATCGTCGGGGAGACCTCCTCGTGGTGTTGGGCCACTAGAACTCGGGCTCTAGGCGTCGGGTGCAGAGTGGTGTAGACTTGTGGTTTTGGCTGGGGCCTGAGTCTGTGGTGAGCAAATCCGGTGCTCACAGGAGACAAATTCTTTGGCTTTGAAGGCAGGGCAGGTCCTTCGGGTTCTTGAGGCTGCTTGCTGCAGGACACAGCAGTATTTCACTGGAGCAAGTTCAAGGTGGGGACAGGCCGGTAGGGCTGGGGCCAAGTTAGTGGACGTCCTCCTCTTCTTAGTTCAGCACGGCTTCTTCGTCCTTCTTCTTCTCTTCTTGTCGATTCTTGTCTGAGGAGGCAATGTTCAGGGTTGCCCATAAATACTAGATTTAGGTGCGTTACAGGTAAGTAAAGGTTGGGACCAATGGGTCCCTTCCTTGGGGTGGGTACACCACATATTATGTACAAAGCAAGCTCCCTCGCGACCTCCATTTCTTTTACTATATAGAAACAATCTAGTGTGTGCTAAACATTACTGTACACAATGTCTAAGCAATTCAATACTTCAACAGTATATTTTGTTTATCATAGTTTTATTATTCAAAACAGTTATATCAAAATACATTTGTTTTTTTTCCATTTTTTTATAAAACAATATACATATTCATTTCTATTTGTATTTGGTTTTTTTCTTTATACATAATTGCACACCAGCCAACACATTTCAGGCTAATGCAACATACTGCTCTGGACCCCTCTTCTCCCTGACCTTACCCTTCTTTAGAGTGGGTCCCCCTTGACAGTAATACACTCCATATTATGCCACCCTCCAGTGGGAGGGGGGCAAATGCTTCACTCTGGTTGGCTGGGTCCTCCCATCTGCAAGATGGATGGTACTGAGAGTTGTGCTTCACCTCGCCTCCCCCACCTGAGGAGTGGGGTTGGCAAAGGTGGGCACACCTCCCTTCCTCACTTGGTTTTCCCGCCGATTCTCCCGCCCAAAGTGGGGGTCAAAACCGGTGGGGGCCAGTTGCTGGAAGCAGCAAAGGCCTGGAGTAGCTCACAGAGGCAGCAAGCCTTTGAAGCTTCCCCTTCGTGGACCCTGCCCCTCCTGGGGGAGGAGGCTTGGCACCTCGTCCCAGGATGTGCATTGTTTCAGACCCCCGAGAGCAGCAGGCTCTCAACCCAGGGGTCCAGAAACATGTCTGGTAGTGGCAGCTGGCGAGCAGCCACTCAGCCTGGACACTAGTGTTAGGTCGTTTTTCAGCGGGCATCTCTAAGATGCCCTCTGAGCGCATTTTTCATTAAATCCCACACTGGCATCCGTGTAGGTTTAATGTGCTGAGAAGTTTGATACCAAACTTCCCAGTTTTTAGTAAAGCCGTTATGATACTGTGGAGTTCGTAATGACAAACTCCCAGCACCATATACTCTTAATGGCATTACTGCACTTACAATGTCTAAGAATTGGCTTAGACACTGTAGGGGTACAGGGCTCATGCACCTATATCCTCACCACTGGTATAGTGCACCCAGCTAGAGGGGTGGCTGACCTCTGCCAGGGCAGTGGGTTGTAGGAATGGCACACAGGGATGTGTGCCATGTCGACTCTTCACTTTGTTCTGCACCAAAATACGCAGCCTGCAAGGGCAGTGTGTGGGTGTAAAGGTACAGGGCCTCTAAGGGTGGCACAATAAGTGCTGCAGCCCTTAGGGGCCTTCCCTGGCCACAGTGCCCTTGGTACCTATGGGACCATTTATAAGGGACTGACCTGTGGCCAAAGAGTGCCAATTGGGTTTTGTTTTTAATGCAGTTTAGGGAAAGAACATAGGTCCTGGGTACCTGTTTGGCAGGAACCCAGGGCACACTCAGTCAAAGTACATCAGCAGTTTGGCAAAAAAGTGGGGGCAATCATGCAAAAAAAGGTCACTTTCTTACACAACCCCCCCCCCCACCCCCCCCCCAAACGAAAGAGGATGAGACGAACCTTTCCCTAGAGAGTCTTCATTGTCTAAGTGGAAGAACCTGGAAAATCCGTCTGCATTGGCATGGGCAGTCCCAGGTCTGTGTTCCACTATAAAGTCCATTCCCTTTAGGGAGATGGACCACCTCAAAAGTTTAGGATTTTCACCTTTCATCTGCATTAGACATGTGAGAGGTCTGTGGTCAGTTTGAACTATGAAGTGAGTACCAAACAAGTATGGTCTCAGCTTCTTCAGGGACCAAACCACATCAAAGGCCTCCCTCTCAATGGCACTCCAACGTTGCACCCTGGGCAGTAGCCTCCTGCTTCTAAAAGCAACAGGTTGGTCTTGGCCTTCATCATTGGTCTGGGATAGGACTGCTCCTATCCCTAGCTCTGAGACATCAGTCTGCAAAATGAACAGCTTGGTATAGTCTGGAGCCTTGAGAATTGGTGCTGAGCACATTGCCTCTTTCGGGGTGTCAAAAGCCTTTTGACAACTAACTGTCCAGTTTACCTTTTTGGGCATCTTCTTGGAGGTGAGTTCTGTGAGGGGGTCACAATGGACCCATATCCCGTCACAAACCTCCTGTAGTACCCAGTCAAGCCAAGAAATGCCCTGACTTGTGTCTGGGTTGTTGGAGCTACCCAGAGCAGGATGGCCTGGATCTTGGTCTGTAAGGGTTGCATTTGGCCTCCACCAACAAGGTGGCCCAAGTATACCACTGTTCCCTGCCCTAGCTGGCATTTGGATGCCTTGATAGTTAGGCCTGCAGTTTGCAGGGCTTTCAAAACCTTCCCCAGGTGGATCAGGTGATCCTGCCAGGTGGAGCTAAAGACCAATATCATCTAGCTATGCTGCAATAAAGGCTTCCAATCCAGCAAGGACTTGATTCACCAACCTTTGGAAGGTGGCAGGGGCATTCTTTAAACCAAAAGGCATAATAGTAAACTGATGATGCCCATCAGGTGTGGAGAATTCTGCCTTTTCTTTTGCTCATGGTGCCATGCCAATCTTCCAGTACCCTGCAGTTAAGTCAAAGGTACTTTGAAATTTGGCTGCACCTAACTTATCTATCAATTCATCAGCTATTGGAATAGGGTGAGTATCTGTCTTGGTGACAGAGTTGAGCCCTTTATAGTCCACACAGAACCTCATTTCTCTCTTTCCACCCTGTGGATGAGGTTTGTTGGCTAGAACCACTGGGCTGGCCCAGGGGATCTCAGAGGGTTCAATAACCCCTAGCTCCAGCATCTTGCTGACTTCAGCTCCGATGCTTTCCTTGACTTGATCAGACTGTCGATAGATTTTGTTCTTGAGAGGTACACTGTCCCCAGTGTCCACATCATGGGTACACCAGTTTGTCTGACCAGGGGTCAAGGAAAAGGGCTTAGCATACTGTTGCAAGACTTACTTGCAATCAGCCTGCTGTTGGGCAGAGAGGGTGTCTGAAAAGACAACTCCATCAACTGACCCATCTTTGGGGCTGTAAGAGAGGAGGTCAGGGAGAGGTTCACTCTCTGTCTCCTGATCCTCATCAGTCACCATCAGCATGGTGATGTCAGCCCTGTCATGGAAATGTTTAAGGCGGTTCACATGGATCACCCTTTTGGGGGTCCTGTTTGTGCCCAGGTCAACCAAGTAGGTGACCACACTTTTCTTTTCTAAGATGGGGTAAGGGCCACTCCATTTGTCCTGGAGAGCCCTTGGTGCCACTGGCTCAAAACCCACACGTTTTGCCCTGGTTGGAACTCCACCGGTGCAGCTTTTTGGTCATACCATTGCTTCTGGACCTCCTGGCTGGCCTCAAGATTTTTGGAAGTTTTTTCCATGTGCTCTGCCATTCTGGACCTTAGGCCTAGTACATAGTCCACAATGTCTTGTTTGGGTTCTTGGAGAGGCTTCTCCCAACCCTTTTTTACAAGACCGAGTGGTTCCCTCACAGGATGGCCAAACAGAATTTCAAAGGTGGAAAACCCTACTCCCTTCTGAGGCACCTCTCTGTAGGCGAAAAGCAGGCATGGTAAGAGGATATCCCATCTCCTTTTGAGCTTTTCAGGGAGCCCCATAATCATGCCTTTCAATGTCTTGTTAAAGCTCTCAACAAGACCATTGGTTTGTGGGTGATGGGGTGTAGTAAACTTGAACTGCACTCCACACTCTTTCCACATATGTTTTAGGTAAGCAGACATGGAGTTTGACCCTCTGTGTGAAACCACCTGCTTAGGAAACCCTACCCTGGTGAAGATGCCAATGAGGGCCTTGGCTACTGCAGGAGCTGTAGTTAGTACTAAGGGGAGTTGCCTCAAGATATCTGGTGGCAAGATCCACTACCACCAGTATACATTTGTTTCCTGATGCTGTGGGAGGTTCAAGTGGACCTTCTATGCCTTTCAAAGGGAACCCCAACCACTGGTTGTGGAATTAAGGGAGCCTTTGGGTGTCCACATGTTTTGCCACTGGCTTGACAGGTGACACAGGAGCTGACAAACTCCTTTACCTTCTGAGACATCTCGGGCCAGTAAAAGTGGCTAACTAGCCTTTCCCAAGGATTGGTTTGGCCTAGATGTCCAGTTAGGGGGATGTCATGAGCTAAAGTGAGTAAGAACTCCCTGTATTTCTGAGGCACTACCACTCTCCTATTGGCTCCAGGGTTGGGGTCTCTGGCCTCAGTGTACAGTAGTCCCTCCTCCCAATAGACTCTGTGGGTACCACTGACATCTCCCCTTTCCTGTGCAGCAGCTTGCTGCCTCAGGCCTTCAAGAGTTGGACAGGTCTGCTGTCCAAGGCACAGCTCTACCCTAGTGGGTCCCCCTGGGCCCAAGAGCTCAACCTGGTAAGGGTCAAGTTCCATGGGCTCAGTTCCCTCTGGGGCTTCCAAGTCCTGTCCCTGAAGAGAGGCGTCCTGATTATTTTGCTGTTCCGATGCTGGTTTCCCATTCTTGATACCTTTGCTCATGGAAGGTTGGGCCATTCTTTCAGGCTCTAACACTTCTTTTTCACCCTGCTTTCGGCTCTGTGCTCTAGTCTTAACACACAATCTCAGGGATGTCTAGCATTGCTGCATGGGTTTTTAATTCTACCTCAGCCCATGCTGAGGTTTTCAGGTCTTTACCAAGCAGACAGGCAGCTGGAAGCTTTGGAGAGACCACTACCTGTTTCAGGCCAGTAACCCCCCCCCCGGTCTAATGTTACCATAGCCATGCCATGGTTAGTAGTAACACTGACGGCGTTGGTGACTGGGTACGTTCGCTCAATCAAGTATTGCTCTGGGGAAACCAGTGTATCCCTCACCATAGTGACACTGGCACCTGTATCCCTCAGGGCTTCTTTTCTAGTCCCATTGATCCAAGGGTATGGTGAAGTGTGGTCTAGTGTATGGCTTCACAAAAGTCCATGCCCTGTGCCCATTGCTTGCTGCTGGCTCTGTGGCACGGGAGCTGATGCAGACCTTTCCCACTGGGTTTGGTTCCTTCTAATGCTAATCATGTTACAGATATGACTAATGAAGATATACTGTGGAGTGATGACTGGGACATGCATAATTTTACAATTCCAGATTTGCAGTGCAGAGTTATTTTGCATGCTCCAGGGGCTCCCTGTTTAAACCATGGTGTGATACAACATCCAAGATCATCTGACAGCCTCTCCTAAACAGTCAAATGGGGATTTGGGGTTTTTTACGCTTTTATATCTGCTACTTCATGGAGAGGTCCAATTGAGATGAGTTGCAGTCTCAATTCTCTTGACCAGCACGTCCCAATAAGTGGAAAAAACCTTCAAAAACACAGTTTTTGGCTAAACGTGACAATTGTCACAGAAAGGGACTTGATAACTTACTAAAATTATCCAACGATAAGCTGATGAAACCAGCAGTGGTTTTTCTGAGAGTGAGAGGAACTAAAATGAATATATTTTTCAAATGACATGCTGCTCTTATCACGCAGGAAGCCTATGCCGGTGAAGGAGATCCCATTGTCACTTGGTTCGTCAGCAGTTGAGGATTCTGATGAATTTCTCTTACAGCCAGATGAGATGTTTCTGCTCCACAAATTCTTAATAGATTGTTGGAGGCCTCTCTCCAGCTTCCAAATCTAGATCAAGAAAATAAAGAAAGAGATCCAAGCAATCTTGAAGATGGACTTGCTTACGAGATTGGCCAAGATTTTTTGCGTTGCATTCAGCACCCATTCTGGTGCACCTGCGCTGTGGGGCTCTCCTGAGGTTAAAGGGAATGCATCTCTTGAAGAAATTGTCTTATTCTGCATCTGTTTCCCATTCTCCAAATGCAAGGGAGGGGTTGGTGTCGTGGTTCTCTCACCTGGTGTTGTAGAACATCCATTTTGACTAAGGGCCTGATTCTGATGCGGTTAGGAAAGCATTACCACCTAGGGCCTGATTCTGATGCGGTTAGGAAGGCCTCCTAATGGCATTTGCTCCTTCCAAATCGGATCGGGAACGTGTCTTCCCGACCCAGGGCCCAATTATGATGCGGTTAGGAACATATGCTCCCATTGAAGTCAATGGGAGTCCAACCAAATCGTATCTGGAAGCATCCGGATGCATCGTACTCCGTCGGTCGGACTCTCCCGATCCGAGTGGATCGGAAACCATTTCCAAACCGATTCGGTCGGGGAGCTTTCCAACCCGCATCAGAATCGGGCCCTAAATGTTTGATAACGGAGTTGGATGCCAGCTAAATAGGCTTGAGTGCAAGTGTCATTAAGATGCCCACAGAAATAAAATGGTCAATGGAAAACAGTCAGTCTTATGTACATTTCTCAAAGCTGTTTGCGTGTTCCATCTCTGTAAAAATCTGAGCAAAGGATTTGGTAACGTGTTGCATTCTTTTGTGAATGGACAGAGTATCCACAGTGTGATGCTTAAATGCGTTAGGGCAGTGGTTCTTAACATTTTGACTGCTGTGGAGCCCCCACCCCCTTAATCATTACCGGAAACCAGGTACCCCACTGAATCATTATTGGAATCCAGAGACCCCCACTAAGTGATTACTGAAAGGCAGGGACCCCGGTCTAAGTTTTTCCGATGACTTGAACCACAAAACAATATGCAAAAGTATAAAACAAACATTCTGCAAATACACCCATGATGAAATATTTTATTTTATTCAAAAACAAATATATAAAAAATCCTAATTGTTAATTTTAATGGGAAGGTTGGTGCTTGTCTAAATTCCATTGAGGCTATTGTCCACACTATATTCTGTTTGATGCACTTGCACTGTGATTAAAGACACTAACTAAATTTTTAGCCTCCCTTTTAAAATTCCTTCACATTTAGAGAATGTTTTAAAAATTTCAACTTTACATTTTGCTTCTTTATATACATAGACTTTATTAATCTGCTAATATTATTATATATCTGACCCTACAGGGGTTACTGGACCACAGATTAAGAACCACTGAGTTGGGAGTTCAAGGTAAAAGAAACCAGCAGATCTAGGAAGATCGGAAGAGTCTCTTACTATTTCTGCATAGATAAAATAATCATTCAGGTAAATATTTCCCTTGCCTCTACAATGCATAAACAGAGTTGAACTCCAGATGTCTCACGGACAGGAATGATTGGTCACTCATTTGGGGTAGTTTCAATTTCCTCGATATTCTATGGGGACTTTTAAGGTAGATGTTTTTGCTTTGCACCTCAACCGGAAACTGAATCATTTTTGAACCAGAAGCCAGTTAGAATGCATCAGAGGTGGATTATTTCTCCAGCCTAGGTACGAGATGTAGGGACTAATGTTCCCACCTCCCTTGATATTTATCAAGGCGTTGATATGTCACGAGAGGATCACTGACAAAATATCGAGAGACAAAATATTGTGTTCCCAAAATATCGGGACATAAATATCGATATCAAAAATATCGACATCCTATCTTCATAATGGTAAGTACTAAAATATCAAAAAAAATATATAGTTGTTAAAAATATCGAAGTACAAAATATCGTTTTTTTTTAAATGTATAAAAAATAATGAAAAATAAATTAAATAATACATATAACTTAATTTTTTTTTTTGAATTATTGGAAAATGTTAACAATTATAAGTAATAAATGTAATGTAAAAATAAATTAAACATACATATATAAAATGTTATATATATATTTACTTAATAAGAAATAATTATTTTAATAAATTATAAAATGTTAGAAATATATTAAAAATTATAAATTCATATATATATATATATATATATACATACACCTGTAACATAAAAATAAATGTAAAAAAAAATATATATATAATAAATTAAAATATTTATTATTTTTTAAAACTACATTTTACACTACATTGAGTACAACAGTAGGGAAAGTGTTGGATAGCGGAGGGAATAATTTACTATTCCCACTCCAGCGAGTGCAACAGTAGGGAAAGTGTTGGATAACGGAGGAGTAAAATTACTATTCCCACTCCAGCGAGTGCAACAGTAGGGAAAGTGTTGGATAGCGGAGGGGAATAATTTACTATTCCCACTCCAATGACTGCAACAGTAGGGAAAGTGTTGGATAGCGTAGGGGATAAAATTACTATTCCACTCCAGCGAGTACAACAGTAGGGAAAGTGTTGGATTGCGTAGGGGTAAAAATTTCTATTCCCACTCCAGCGAGTGCAACAGTAGGGAAAGTGTGGGATAGCGGAGGGGAATAATTTACTATTCCCACTCCAATGAATGCAACAGTAGGGAAAGTGTTGGATAGCGGAGGTGAATAAATTACTATTCCCACTCCAGCAAGTGCAACAGTAGGGAAAGTGTTGGATAGCGGAGGGGAATAATTTACTATTCCCACTCCAATGAATGCAACAGTAGGGAAAGTGTTGGATAGCGGACGGGAAATAATTTACTATTTCCACTCCAATGAGTGCAACAGTAGGGAAAGTGTTGGATAGCGGAGACATAAAAATTACTATTCCCACTGCAGCGAGTGCAACAGTAGGGAAAGTGTTGGATAGCGGAGGGGTAAAAATTACTATTCCCACTCCAGCGAGTGCAACAGTAGGGAAAGTGTTGGATAGCGGAGGGGAATAATTTACTATTTCCACTCCAATGAGTGCAACAGTAGGGAAAGTGTTGGATATCGTAGGGGTAAAAATTACTATTCCCACTCCAGGGAGTGCAACAGTAGGGAAAGTGTTGGCTAGCGGAGGGGAATAAATAACTATTCCCACTCCAATGAGTGCAACAGTAGGGAATGTGTTGGATAGCGGAGGGGATAAAACAAAACATTACAGCTATTGAACCTAAATCCCCAAACAAAATAAAAACAAAACAATTGCTAACAATATTTATCAATTAATAAATAAATATTAATGATCAACTAATGATAATTGTATTTAAAGTATATTACTTTCAACACTCTACCTCAATAAACACAAAAACACACACCTAAAAATATTTACACAATTTCCATAACTAATTTTACATTAATAAATTAATAACAATTAACAACAAATCATTAATTAATTTTAAAAATAATTCTTCCCAACATTTACAACTATAAATGCCACAACTCACATCAAAATTATTCCACAATTAGCATATTTAAAATTTAACTAATTAATTAGTATTAATTAACAAATAATTAATTAATTATAAATATTTTACCTCCCACCATATTCCCCTATAAATGCCACCACCAATGTCATAAAACATGACACAATTAAAATAATTTATTAACAATTAATTATTTAATAACAATTAACAAGCAAAAAAATAACAATTAATAATAAATTAATAAACACAATTAACACTGTAAAATCAACCCACAACGCACTCTTAAAAAAATGACAATTAACATAATTACAATTAATTAATAATAATTAACATAATTACAATTAATTAATAATAATTAACAAATAATAAATTAATTACCACAATTAACAATATAAACTATTAAATACATAAATTAAAATTAATAAATAATATGAATTAGTTATAATTAAATTACTTCCCACCCTACTCCCCTATCAACCCACAACCCGCTTCTAAAAAAAAATGACACAATTAACATATTTACCAATTAATTAATAATAATTAACAACCATAATAATAAATTATTTCCCACAATTAACAATATAAAATGTTAGATACATAAATATTAATTAATAAAAAATATTAATAAATTAATTATAATTAAATTACTTCCCACCCTATTCCCCTATAAACACACAGCCCGCTACGGAACTAAAACGCAAAATTTACTTAAAATAAAATTAATAACTTATAAAAATTTAACACATATATATTAAAAAACAAATGCAATACTTAGACAAAAAAATAGAACACACATTTAAAATAGAGACTAAAATACATAACACTAACTAAAAAAACGATATTTTTAACTACTTTATTTTTGCAAACGAGATTAATGACTTTGATATTGTTAAAAATGATATTACTTACCTTAGACTCCATTTTCTTGACCACGATATTCTGACAGTCGATATTTTTGTATCACGATATTCTGCACTCGATATTAGTGCAAGTCGACATAAAAAACTCGATATTTAGACTGTTTACCGTCACGAGCGCTGCAGCTGCTGTACAGATAATATACTCATTTGGGCCATCCCAGAGATGGTTTCTTCAACTTTTGAATTTGCCTTTAGATTTCCACCATTGACTATCCTCTTTCTTAACTTTGTTGCTTGGAGGGATATCTGGAAAAATTTTGATCCAGAATATACTTGTCTAATTGTGGTGGCGAATTTCCTAGTCCATGTGTTCAGTGAGGGCCACAGAAATCTTTAATCTAAACTCCTGGAGCCAGGGACAATCAAGAAAATGGAGGCAAATGATTCCTTGCGGTATTCTTAAAAGATGTTTAATCAAGCAATCAATGTGCGTTATCAATCATTAGTAGGATTTGTCGATAGTAACCAAAACAGTGAAAAAGAGGTCAATAGCTATAAAACAAGTGTTTGTAGAATTTAATTCATCATAAAAGTGCTGTGCTCAAGTGATCACACATAGCAAGAAATCATGAACGATAGAAGAACGTATATAATGCAAGAGAGGCAATGGAACATTTAAATAATTGTTTTGCAAATGTAAATCATGAATTTCCAAACAAAGGGCATCATTACGATGGCGGGCGGACTTTGCGGGACAGTCCGCAAGGGGTGCGGCGGTCCCGCACCTGAGATTAGGATGCCACTGTGGCGGTGGCAAACCCTATTCCCAGCATTGTGGCGGGCGGTGCTCACAGCACCGCCCACCACAATGCTGGGAATAGACGTCGTGCATTGGCATGCACAAGGTGACAGGCACCGCGTGGTGCCTGCCACTTTGTCCATGCCAATGCAGGGGGGTACCATAGGTACCCCCCAGGTGCACCCCCCCACCACCCAACTTCATGGGGGCCCGCTACGGGCCCCCAAAGGCAAAGACCACATGCCTTTCCATGGCGGCAACGCCGCCATGGGAAGGCACATCTCCGCCTGCATGCTAATATGGATGGCGGTGTCTTGCAGACACCGCCACCATATTAGAGCCCTTTTCCGCCCGGTCTCCTGTCAGACCGGGGCACGGTCTTTCCGTCCGCCGGGGTCCCCCCCCGCCATCGTAATATGGCGGGGGGAAATTGAATGCGGGCGGTGAGAAATAGCGGGCGGATCGCCACCGCCATACGGGCGGTGGTGATCCGCCCGCTATCATAATGACCCCCAAAGCTTTGAGATTCATTCAAGAAAAGTCCAGTTGCCCAATGCGTCAAAGGTGTTTTGACCTATGGTAGTTTAAAGGGCCATCATCAGGAGAAAGGTGCATGAGCACTAGTAGGGGTTAGTGCCAAATATCAAAAAGATTCAAAATGTAGAGAATGACCCAAAACAAGAAGGATTCAGATAAAGGACAGTGTCAGCTAACATGAATGAAGGTTTAAATTATATTAAAAACTCCATGTGGAATATTACCCCACCCTCTGTAATGTTTGGTTCTCAGTTTAATTTCAGGATGCTCAGGCAAATCCATATGTGGTTGATTGTTGGTGGTTCAGTTGTACGGACTGTTTCTAGTTTGTTCTTGTTTTTCAAGGACTCTGTGTAGAGAATACGAAGGAAGGAGAAGTGACACTGCTAACAAAGGGGAATATATGTAGCCAAGGGAATGATAACAGGAGTATTGTATACCCGTTCTGCTTGCACAGTCTGTCTTAAAGCAGTTGGAACAAGTGGTTGCTTGTGTTCATTTCATTCCATTGTTTTTGTAATGTTTTCATCTTTCCTTAAATCTGTTTGAGTAGGAAGAAGTCTATTGTGTATTATTTGCCTTTGTGTGTTTAATAAAATCTAAACATCCACTCATGTTGATATGGGCGATTCTGAATTTTGGGGGCACTGAAAAAATGTGGAGGGTAGGCCCCCGCCTTATTCATATTGGTTGTGTGAGGCACAGAAGGGAGCCCAAGAGCTTGTCACACTTGTTAACAAGCACGTGGGGTTTTAACCATCAAAATAACGTGGAAGCATAACGAAAAAACTTAAGGGTGCACGTTGTGCAAGCAACCCTAGTCCCCTAGACAGGACAAAGGGATTGGTATGTAGGACGCCTGTGCGAGCAGGGCGCGGCCAGTTCGCACCCAGGTTTCCTCTTTTGAAAGTCCTTTCAGAGCGCACATCTCTGCAGCCGACCTTGCATACCGGCCTGTAGCAACAAGCAGCAGGTGTTTGAGTGCTGGCGTCGCCCTTTTGCCGTTGGCAATGCCCATGAGCTTGAAACTTGTGAAAAAGCATCCCAGGGCGACATTATTGAAGCGAAAAATGAAGCGGTTAAGTTTGCCGCTGGGCTATCAGTAACTCGGTTTCCCGTCCCTTCTGCAGAGCCCTGGGGCGGTACCAGCTCAGCTGGTGTTTCTAGTTTATTTTCGCGCAGTTTCCCGCGTGAATCAATTCCTGAGGGAGGTGCCAGCTTCAGTGGGTGATCTCGGCATTGTGGTGACTCGGAGGTCACGGGGTGTCCCTGATTCATTCAGTCCGTCGGAAATTGACTGCCCCGAGTCCATTCTTCCTGAGCGGCTATGGACGAAGAATACCCACGTTTCCTTTCATGGAATATCTCCATTGAAATACATTTTAGGAAAAAAAATGCTATTAAATTTAGATTTATATAGCGCTCACAACTCCGACGAGGCGTTGATGCGATCCTCCTCCTAATGTCTGTTATTCATTTAATGTGAGTTTCAAAGCCCGGTAAAGGGTAAGGTGCTATAATCTTTTAACAAAACACTGTTCAAGGACGATGACAGAGGGAGAAAGCAAAGATCATAAAACAGGTTGGGGCACGGATTAGCACATGGAAGGAAGAATACAATATAGCCGTTTTGGCATGATTTGTGGGATTTCCGATTAAAGTCACCTTTAAGTCTTGGTGTGTTACTGATTCTGCCCCAGCCCTGCCACTCTTTCAGGGGCTACGCAAACAAATGATGGACGGAATGCTGAATGAATCATACATTCACCCCCCAGTCAAGAGATCTGGGTTAAATCCATCGTTCTTTTGCTCACCATGCCACCCCAGTTTAGACCTGGCCATATGCAAATCAGTCTGGACCCTGTGCCTCATGGGAACAGTCCAGACCGAACTGCCAAACCAGGTCCTCCCTGGACCGGAAACAAGCATCCTGGGACCGGTTTCAGGGTATTACCCTTCATCAGCCAGGCTAGCTTGAATCCAGTGGCACAGTGAGCAAGGGACCCACGTCTGGGCATACCCATCCCACTTAGGGCGAAAAGTGCTACGCAAACAAATGATGGACGGAATACTGAATGAATCATACATTCACCCCCCAGTCAAGAGATCCGGGTTAAATCCATCTTTCTTTTGCTCACCATGCCACCCCAGTTTAGACCCAGCCATATGCAAATCAGTCTTGACCCTGTGCCTCATGGGAACAGTCCAGCCCGAACTGCCAAGCCAGGTCCTCCCCGGACTGGAAACAAGCATCCTGGGACCGGTTTCAGGGTATTACCCTTCATCAGCCAGGCGAGCTTGAATCCAGTGGCACAGTGAGCAAGGGACCCACGTCTGGGCATACCCATCAGGGGCTGCAAACTTTTTTTTAAAATTCAAATTTACAATGGGCACGTGACTGCGTCATGCTGCATAGCTGTAGTTCTATCCCACGCCCCTTGTTTTTTTTACTTGCTACTTTTGTTTCGGTTGTGATGTTTACAGAAAGCTGTGCCAGAGTCGTCAAAGCACTGTACGTGATCTGGTCCCACACTTTGAGTTGTATTTAATCAACGATTAGTATTGACCTGAAAGTTCACACTTTGCTGTTGCTTTGGAAGGAGGGTCTGTAGCCGTGGGTGTCCCTCTGGGGTCTCCGTTACCCCTCTGCGCTTCCTCTTCTGTTACACTGTGCCAACAGGTCAGCGTGATACAGGAACTCCCTGGCCCTCGTCACCAGCAGGCTGGACTACGGAAACGCCCTCTACGCAGGAACGACGGCTAAGCTCCTGAGACGGCTGCAACGCATCCAGAACGCCTCTGCACGTCTTATCCTCGACATCCCCCGACGCAGCCACATCACACCCCACCTGAGAGACCTGCACTGGCTCCCTGTCAACAAGAGGATAACCTTCAAGCTCCTCACCCACGCACACAAAGCACTCCACAACTCCGGACCAGCCTACCTCAACAGACGACTCAGCTTCTACACCCCACCCGCCAGCTCCGCTCGACCAGCCTCGCCCTCGCCACAGTCCCCCGCATCCGGAAAACGACCGCCGGCGGCAGATCCTTCTCCCACCTCGCCGCCAAGACCTGGAACACCCTCCCCACCAACCTCCGACAGACCCAAGACCTACTGGCCTTCAGAAGACTCCTCAAGACCTGGCTCTTCGATCAGTAGCAGCACCACCCCCCCTCTTCCCCCAGCGCCTTGAGACCCTCGTGGGTATGTAGTGCGCTTTATAAGTGACATGATTGATTGATACCAGGCGATGGAGGGAGCGGGAGCGCTCTCTGCCCATCACACTCGCTTTGGGGGCAGAATATTTCATGACAGAGAACAAAGAAAAGTTCAGAAATCCAACACTTCACACGGTAGGAGGCGTGTCCCCTCGGAATATGAAAAGTTGGCATCTACTTCTGAGAGGAATGTTGCATCTTTCTTGTTTTACACCATGAGGCGCGTTCTGGCACGAGACGCCAGACTAGCGCTGCCACAGTAAACTCATGGCGAGAGTTCAATGGCACAGGAACTGTACTTCTGAACATTGTACTTCTGAACATTGTACCGCTGCCCTTGACACGGCATCTGCACGCACTGGCACTCCACTGTGGCTGAAGGCAGCCCCCCCACCTCGGGAATGTGAGCCTTGGGCGGCGCCCGCCCTCCGCTGTTATATTACAAACAAACCAATCGCAGGAGG
The DNA here is from genome assembly GCA_963921515.1 of Calotriton arnoldi. Classification (NCBI taxonomy): domain Eukaryota; kingdom Metazoa; phylum Chordata; class Amphibia; order Caudata; family Salamandridae; genus Calotriton; species Calotriton arnoldi. The sequence continues at coordinate 2,602,748 of CAWUFW010000203.1, read as the reverse complement.
CAGAGAGGGCACATTCATATCTCGCAGCCAATGCGGAGGACACCCAGGACAGTATGAGGTATTGTCAGACCAATGAGAACTCAGCGGAACAGCGCACCCCCTCCCTGGGTATAAATACTGCAGCGCGGGAGCTGCTCCTGGTTTGCAGTGTTGGCAGAGACCCGTAGCGCGTCTGTAGTCAACTACACCCCCCGGAGGGAGTGGACCAAGCACACCCTCCGCCCCTGACCATCAGCTCTAGCTCCCACTGAACACCGCGACCAGCAGCCCCAGACCCTACGACCATGGTGAGTAGGACAGGCTTGCTGCCCAGGGCAAGTTATTGGCACCAGATTGTGTCTGTCCTGTCAGTTCCTGACTTTGCTCTCTCTTGCTAGGGTCTGCCTCTGTGCAGCTCTTGGCCTCCCTCATTCTTTGATTCTCTTGCTGCAGTATCTTCCTTCTCCCGTCTTGCCTCTCTCTTGGCAGCGCCCATCACTCTCTTGTTACAGGGTCTGTCTTTCCTCCCGGTTCTTGTCATCTCTCGCTGTTAGTCTGCCTGGTGTCTGACTCTCGCTACACTGTCTCCCTCTTCCTTGCTACTGTTCATGTCTCCTCTTGCTCGCAGCGCCATCTGCTACAGTGTATCGGCGAAGGGTACCGGGCTCCCCCAGTGTGAACCTCACGCACATATGGTTTCTTTCTGTAGGCTTTTCCTCGGCTAAGGCCATGACGCACTCTTGGGATGGAGGGAAGAGGACTCCCCGCCTTCTCGCTTTAGGGAAATGGCCGGTTCCGGCGACAGGAAGGGTCTATTTCGGGCGCTGAATGGCGGAGCCGGTGACGTTTTTTCTAACCCGTGGGGGATCAGCATTGCAATCTCACGCAGACAGACTGAGATTAGTGGCCGTGATTGTGCTCGCGGGCCTGCTCCCTTGGCAGACACGCGCCGGGAGCTGGCGCGGCCACGTGCGCGTGCCCTGCTGCGCAGGGTCACTCCTGTCTCCCAGACCAGCGTGGAAGGAAGCGCTGTCACCTCCAAGGTCCGCGCTCTCACACCAAGGGGAAATGACAGCCTGTAATTGGAGATGTTCCGCCCCCCGAACACGTTTAGGCTATAGTGACCCTCAGGGGGCGGACGGGCTAATACTACTGCCACCCCCAATACTGTGAGGTGAATACTCACTGGGGGCAACACATAGTGCCACAAGCCCGGTGATGGCGCAGAAGCGAACACAAGTTCGAATATTTTTATACTCGCTTAGGGAAGAGAAGGACAGCCCGGAGTCTAGTGTTGACAAGTTTAGTGCGCTGATGGGGCGCGTTAATGTTTCTGAGGAGTTTACAGAAGTCCTGCGGATAACGGGGTCGCAGCCAGTGAGGATGTAACAAGGTCGGTGGCTTAACAATAGCCCCCGAGCTCCAAGGGCCCTTCCTATAGCGCCGGCCCGAGTGCTCCTGACTGGGGGGCGGGGGCTTGGGCTTCATGTACTTTTCAGCGCCCCCCTCAAGTTTCGTCACGCCACTGAGCAAAGTTCCAGGCGGCGAGTGCAGATTCGGGGAGGGGGGTCTTTTTAAAATGTTCATGTTTAGCACTACTGACAAGTACGATGGTGAGGCATAGAAACTTCCCGGCCTTGATCGAGTACTGGCCTGGACTTCGGCTGGAGTGGAGGAGCGGCGGCCAGTGCACAATGCCCCTGTTGTCTGCTCTCTGTATGTGCTGAAGCAGTAGCTCGTATCCCTACATTTACTCCAAAAAGGTAGCATTGTAAATGCAAAGTCTGCCTTTTTTACGTTCCTACCCCGTCAGGGAATTTAGTGAAGGCGCCTGTTAGACTGGTTATTGCAAGCCAATAATCAGCCCTGGCGGTGAAACTTTCCTTTAGTACATTCCCGGCCGGTCTAATCACACGGTCAACTGACCTGTTGAGCTTGCCCCTCCCCTAACTTGGTTTTACAGTTGCGGGTGCATCGTGTACTTTCTCCCGTAGTTCACTCAAAGCTTGAATTTTAAGTGCGCAACAAAGCAGCAAGATACATGTATAGTTGAACTACGAGCTTTATTATAGTCTCTCATCTGCTCTCCATCTGGTCCTGAAGCGGCGGCCATTTTCTGCTTCTGGGAGGGAGAGCACAAAATGGGGACTGAGATGGAGGGAAACCGGAACTGACTGTTGCCAAGCTCACACTCGAGAGATGCTGGGCGGCAGCACTTCCGGCCACTTGATGCGCTTTTGACTTTTCCTGCTCAGTCTGTTTTTCGTGGTTTTAAACTTCTGCTCAGTTGTCTGCTCCGTTCAGAGGACCTTGAGCTGGTTTGTTCTGGTGGTAAATCAGTGCCAGTGTAATACCTTACCTCGAAATGGAAATATATAATTATTATATAATAGGCGATGTAGGTCAATGTCAACATGTTGACTTAGTATATTCATTTTTGACATGTTTCATTCATTTACAAACAGTGTAACCAAAAGCATGTCTCACAGGTTGGCAAAGAAACTAAAGCAGACGGTCTGCTTTTAAGTAAAATCGCTGTCTGCTTGGAATGTAGCACAAAAGGTGAAACACAGTCATCCGTCAGGCTTGGGGTTCTTTATGCGGCTCCTCATTTGAACTAGTGAGTCTGGGGGGCGGGGCATAGCCCTTTGCAAGTTCCCTCCACGCGTCGTATGTTGGAGCGAAATTGCACAAACTAGCCGTGTACCATACCCTCGCTTGGGTGGGTAGATGTATTTCAAAGAAGCCTTCTTACCTAGCGGCGGATTACAGAGGTAATTCTCACTGGGTATGCCTTACATTCACAATAATGTGTATTGTTCGGTAGAATTTTATTGGCCATTTAGTTACATGTTAATATTTTAGCAATCAGTTCACGTGTGCCGAGCATCGTTTCGAAGTGCACGCATTACCTGCGACACCACCCCTGTGTATCAAATATGCTCTGAGTTCATGGTCTTGATTATTTGTGTTCAGTCTATAGTTATTTATACGGTCCATATAGACCATAAAAGCACCAGGGAAAATTACGAAATACATATAATAGTAATATTTAAAACATGATTACACTTGACTCGTATAAATACCAACATGCCATTACATTATGTGCAAATGACAGATAATAATACTCAGTTAAAAAGATTCTTTCTGTTCATTCTTCGGATGCATACGGGATGGGGGAAGTGCTTCCTATTAATTACTGCTAACTATTGTGGTTTCCTTTTTTGCACAGCGTGAGTGTATTTCCATCCACGTGGGCCAGGCCGGTGTGCAGATTGGCAATGCATGCTGGGAGCTCTACTGCCTGGAGCATGGCATCCAGCCTGACGGTACCATGCCCAGTGACAAGACCATCGGTGGTGGCGATGACTCCTTTAACACCTTCTTCAGTGAGACGGGTGCGGGAAAGCACGTTCCCCGGGCAGTATTTGTGGACTTGGAGCCAGCAGTGATAGGTAAGTGCCTTCTCCCTTCTAGACCAGCCCTTGAGCATTTGCTGATTACATCAATGCTATATAGAACCTGGTAAAACAGACCCATTGCCGCAGAGAGTCTTAAAGTGGAACTTTACTGGATATCTTTACTTGTCTCAATTCTGAATGCCTTGACAATAGCCTGCTGCAGTGATAACCTGCCTTCTGCATGCATTCTCCCAGTAAATTAACCTCCCCCCCCCCCCCGTCCATTACTGAAATTCAAGTGTCCTTTGGCTCCCAATTGAAAGCAGTGTTCAGAACCACAAATTCTCACTGGTCCTGCTAAGATGAGCGTTCTCACTTATTACATGCTAGCCACTTGCGCCATGCGCAGTATCCATGTAAAAGAGGCCTGCTTCACATGCTAAGTTGCACCCCGCTGTCTACCCGTGAGCGGCCCATGATAAAGCATGCACTGTGAACATGGGCAATAAACGTCCGACTGAGGGATTGAAGAAAGACCATCCAATTCAGTGGCAGCTGTTTTCAAAGTTTAGGCCTAACAGACTTAGTGATCGCCTTCCTTCAGGTACACTTTTTATTCTGGAGACGCTCAGAAGTACCATGCTCTCAGGTTGGTATAAAAGGGCAAAACGAGGACAGGCCCAAGGGTTAAGATCTAAATAATGCTTTATGCATGAGGTCAAAGCCTCTGGCTTAGTGGTAAAGCCTCAAGTAACCCGGAAGGCCTTGGGGTGCTAGGCACATGTCAGATCAGAGTCTGTGTAGACTGGCGGTACTGAAGGCAATTCAGTAAAATATTATGAAGTGCCTCAGAGAGAAGGGTGAGAGAGGTCAGGCCAGAATGTTGCGCCTCTGTACTGCAGGAGAATGGATGGAAGTTTATCAGTCACCATCGATTCCTGTGTTTTAAAAAAGTTGAGCTTTTAGGATTCTTAACAAGGTTATCAAGGACAATAAATATGCTAGTAACTCTGAAAGGCAAATGGTCTTATGCGAAAATGAATCAGGTGAGCAGAAAGAGCCCAGTATTCTCATTTTGAGGTCTTAAACAAGCTTTACATTTCTTATCCGCTTGCAGTTCTTGTTGTTCTTCGATTTAGGTATAAACATGAAAAGCAAGCATGGGCGGATGTGCCTGCAGTGGAAGGCCTTAGCTGGAAGAGTTTGCTTAGCACAGATTTTTTGAGAATTTTCATCATTCGCATTGCTGAACAAAGCGATGACAACTTTCATGACTCGCTCATGCCAAGTAAACTGTCATCAAGATATCAAACAATGAAAAATCAACATAATTCTATATAAAACACACAATACTACATGAAATTTATACACTCGTATAAAATATGTCAGAATAAACTTGAAATACATTAACTAAATTGTCGAGGTTTGCCGGGTCCTGGAAAATTAAGCTTTTCCCTTATTGGATTTAAACCAGTGGTTCTTAACCTTTTGACTTCCGTGGACCCCCACTCAATTGTTACTGGAAACCAGGGACCCAACGTGAATCATTATTGGAATCCTGGGATCCCTAATTAGTCATTACTAGAAGCCGGTGATCCCCAATGAGTCATTACTGTAAGGCCAAGGATCCAGCCCTAAGCTTTTTCGATGATTCGAACCTTAAATAATACACTAAAAATAAAGAAACAATCATTCATCCCACAAATACACACATTATGAAATACTAACAAACAAATATAAAAAACTAAAAAAAAACATTTTATGGGAAGGTGGGAGCTTTTTAAAATTCAATTGAAGGCATCCATACTATATTCTGTTTGATGGCTGTGCACTGCTCGCAGGAATCAGGCTGAGAATACTAACTTGATTTTTAGCCTCCAATTTCAAATTCCTTTACATATACAGAACGTTTTAACATGTTTTTTTTTGTTTTTTTACATTTTGCTTCTTTATTTATATACACTTTATTAATCTGTTAGTATTTCATTTTCTTAGCAGTCGCAGACCCTCTGACTAGGCTTCACTGACCCCACAGGCATCCCCGGACCACAGGTTAAGACCCACTGTTCTAGCTCATGTGACTGTTGTTGTCATCCACTGATCATCACTTTTTACCATAGTGAATGATGGCAAGATGCAGGCATGGTGCTGAGAAAGGTCACTATGTAAAATTAAGTCTCTAGGGCTTTGTACTTGTGGCTATTGGGTGTTTGCTTCCACTGGTACTTTTGATAGAATTGGGTATTAATGTAACAGTAGTACTGCATTGGATGGTCTTTCTCAGCGATTCATAATATTGTTCCTGAACTTTTCTGCTCAACATTGTCTGGGTCCCAAAGTAATACTGGATGATGTGACTCTACTGATGAGTGTTCCCAACACTAGAAAATAAGACTACCGGACACCTGGACATACACTGTAAAACAGTGCATTACCTTCCTTGTCGTCCTCCTTGTCCCAGTCCTCACAGCGTGAGCTTCAGTTTCCTTGAATTACAGAATTCATCTTTACAAAGCCCATACCAATATGGCCGTTGCCTCACTTTGTTTTGTGACCCATAAAGGTGGGTCTAACCCTAAACACATCCTGTCTTTTTTTTCTATCCGATATGTGTCATTGTCTCCAAAGTCCTACTTCAAAGATTGGGCAACCGTGCATCGTTGTTCAATTTATCCTGTGTGTAAATGCTTCGTGCTGATCAATCAGTGTTCTCTTGCAGATGAGGTGAGGAATGGGACCTACAGGCAGCTCTTCCACCCAGAGCAGCTCATTACTGGAAAGGAGGATGCTGCCAATAACTATGCTCGTGGCCATTACACGGTTGGGAAAGAGGTCATTGACTTGGTGCTGGAGCGCATCCGGAAATTGGTGAGTACTCTTTTCATAGATGTGGCATTCAATGCCCACTTGCCACAGATGCTACATTTTCTATTGCGGGTCACAGGTTTTGTGGAGAAATGATGGGTAGCTGCTGGTATAGTCGCTCCTGGGAGATGGGTAGGCTGATAGTGTTGGGGTGATCGGAGGCAACACATCAAATTTATGCAGATTGGTTCCTCAAGAGACCATTTATAAAGTTTTTCGGAACTTTGTGCTTTCAGTTTTTAAATGCAAAATTACTTGCAACAGAGCAGGGAAATGCTCTTTATCATACTGTTCAAAGCAAAGGTGGGAAGAACACACATCATGTGCAGTGCAATTTTATTTTAAGACTGTTATTCTAAACTGCAGCTTTGTTTACATTTCCTTCCTTGTTTTCCCTAAACTGTGCTAAAGCTACTAGAATACTAGAAGGCTTACCGCCACTGCACATTACCCTCCATACCTCCCCTCCTGACTGAGAGCATGCTAGCATCAATGCGGCCCTCATTGACATCACCGATCATATTTGGGGGGGGGGGGCCCTGGGAAAATGTTTGCTAGTACTCATGTTCTAGACTCTTCCCTCCTCTATCCTATTAAATCCAACTAACAAACTCATATGTCCATTTTCGACCTGTCAACGTTTTGAAAACTTTGTCTGTTTAAATCCTTTCTCCTACTATTCACTTTGAAAAAATCATATCAAAGTGATAACAGGCACAAGTAATGCAGTTAGCATGTACATTTACTTTGCTCTTATCATGCAGAAGGTCTACATAAAGCATACTGCAGTGTTCTGTGCTAGGCACGCAAACTAGAATGCAAATTATTTGTACAGATAATCTTCACAGACTTGAAGTCGAACTTTGTGTTGATGCTGGTATTTCCTTCAGGTTCATATCTGCTTTTTCTGCTGTGTTAGTGAAATTGTCCTGGTAGGAGGGATTTCCAAAGTTGACTAGCAATAATTGGCTCTTGGACTGGTGCCTGTATTAGCGTTCAATAAATCTTTCTATCTCCATTTATTTCCTAGGCTGACCAGTGTACTGGACTGCAGGGCTTCCTGATCTTCCACAGTTTTGGAGGTGGCACTGGGTCTGGATTCACATCCCTGCTCATGGAACGACTTTCTGTTGACTATGGCAAGAAGTCCAAACTAGAGTTTGCAATCTACCCTGCTCCCCAAATATCCACTGCTGTGGTGGAGCCCTACAACTCCATCCTTACTACCCACACCACCCTGGAGCACTCGGACTGTGCATTCATGGTCGACAACGAGGCCATCTATGACATTTGTCGCCGGAACCTGGACATAGAGCGCCCAACATACACTAACCTTAACCGGCTTATCGGCCAGATTGTCTCCTCCATCACAGCCTCACTGCGATTTGATGGTGCTCTCAATGTGGACCTGACAGAGTTCCAGACCAATTTGGTGCCATATCCCCGCATCCACTTCCCCCTGGTGACCTACTCGCCCATCATCTCGGCCGAGAAGGCCTACCATGAGCAGCTCTCTGTGTCGGAGATCACCAATGCATGCTTTGAGCCATCCAACCAAATGGTCAAGTGCGATCCCCGCCATGGCAAGTACATGGCTTGCTGCATGCTGTACCGGGGCGACGTTGTGCCTAAGGATGTCAATGCAGCAATCGCGGCCATCAAAACAAAGCGAACCATCCAGTTTGTGGATTGGTGTCCGACTGGTTTTAAGGTATGTAATGTGTGGATTTCTCATCCAACTGCGCTGTTGCTCTTAGTCATCCAAAAATAAGCTTGTGAATGCTAGATAAATGAGAGCATTTCAGGACAGAGAACCACCACTCCTATTAGTATGTGGAACCTTCTTTGGGAGACATTACTGTACTAAGAAGTAACAAAGTGAGGCTTTCTCCCTTTTACACCTGCACATGCCCTGGTTGTGATTGTTGCGTGAAGTTAGTTCTGGGTATTAAACTTGGCCTTGCAGAGCCCCAGATCCGATATGCCCATTTCATTAGCTTTGTGCCAGATCAGTAGGTGGCGCTCCTCCACATCTCCCTTCCCATGCCACCTGCCAAGTGCTGTGGTCCATAGTGGCTGTGGCAGCATGCACTAGTATCCGGATTGGATTGCTGCTTTCTTTGTTTACCATAGAAGAGCACTTTATAGTGTGGGTTACCTTTCTGCGCTTATATCAATTTGCTCTGTTTATGAATGGGTAACTCTGATATATTTGTATATTGAGTTTAACAAATATGTATTCCTTTTTAGGTTGGTATTAACTACCAGCCCCCAACAGCTGTTCCTGGTGGGGACCTTGCCAGAGTACAGAGAGCAGTCTGCATGCTCAGCAACACCACAGCCATTGCAGAGGCCTGGGCCCGCCTCGATCACAAGTTTGACCTCATGTATGCCAAGCGCGCCTTCGTTCATTGGTATGTTGGAGAGGGTATGGAGGAAGGTGAGTTTTCAGAAGCTCGAGAGGATCTGGCCGCTTTGGAGAAAGACTACGAAGAGGTGGGCACCGACTCAGTGGAAGGAGAAGATGAAGGAGAGGAATATTAGGCGCAGAGTGGCCTGAAGTAACTTTCTGGTCTGTTTCTCTGTCTTCTGCAATAATTGTAGAATCTTGTCTGTTCTCTTATTCTTGTTCATGTCCATGTACATGTTATCATTCCTGTCTCAAGCAGCTTGGAATAAAAACTTTTTAACCTAGATGGTTTATTTTTAAAAAGGTTGCTGTTAATCTATAAAGGTTTCTGGTTCCTGCCAAGAACACGCAGGTGCAATGCTAAAGAAAGCTAGTGGGGCTGGATTAGTAGCCTCCTTTGATGGACCAGCTCCTTGTACCCTCTTTCTTTGCCCTCTTCTCACTCACCGTTTGGTATTTAGTACCAAGAATTAGTTGTCTCTGGACAGTATCCCACTAATACAATGTAATGAACTTAAAAGATGGTTGTTTGTGTAAAGCGTACACTGTACATGTCAAACACGTAGCACTAATAATAAGATGGAAATCTTTAGTAATTGTGAATTTCTGGCTTCCTCCAGCCCATCTTTGCACTAAAGCAGTACATGTCAGCACTTTCATATGAAAACTTTGCAAGAATGTCATCCCGCTGCTCAGCCAAGGGGATGTGGATGGTGCTAGGCCTGAAGGATGCCTACTGCCATATCCCCATCCATCCTGCCCATCACGCATATCTTTGGCTCTCTGTAAATGGAAAACACTACCAATTCAAAGCTCTCCCCTTTGGAGTCCCTACAGCTCCCAGGGTCTTTACGAGTGCCTACTAGTGGTGGCTGCCCAACTTTGACGAGGCAGTATCCATGTCTTCCCATACTTTGATGACTGGCTGATCAAGAGCCGCAGCGGCCAACAATGCCTAGCACACACTCAAACATAATCCTGCTTCAGAGTTTAGGGTTCACCATAAAGGGAAATTAGCCCCACCTCTACTCCAACAGATCCAGACTTTCCTGGGCTTATTTCTAAATACTTTCACAGGGAAAGCCTATCCCAACCAGCTTTTATCGACCCTTCAGCAGTGTCTCATGAGGCAGTGGTCACAAGTGAAGGGTCATTGGGAAGATCTAGTGTCGATAAAGGCCAGCACTCCACGCTCTCTGCAATGATGGAACAGCAACAACCTGTTGCTTGGCAGGCCTTTCTATGTGCAGGTGACCAGCACCACTAATACATCTCTCAGTGGGTGAGGCACACATCCAGGCAACATGAAAGCAAGTTGTCTGCATCCGTTAGCTTCAGGATTGGCACACCAACTACCTGGAATTGCTGACCATCTGCCTAGCCATCAAAGCCTCCTTCATGCTTGTTCAGGGCAAAGTGGTTCTCATGAAAACAGACAACATCATGGTCATGTATTACATACAGAAGCAGGGGTGCTCAACCCTCCCAGCTGTCTGCATTTGCACAGGTCTGGCAACTTTTAGTTAAACACCTGCCAGGGGATGACAACAACTTAGCAGACCTGTTAAGCAGGATGCATCAGCAAGTCCACAAGTCGGAATTCCACCCAGAATTTCTATGTAGGTACTTCCCACAGTAGGGTACCCAAGCCATCAATCTCTTTGCCTTTCCAGAAAACGCTAACTGCCCAAACTTCACTTCCAGGTACCTACACCCACAGTCCATGGGCAATGAACTGGACCGAAATATTTGCTTATGCTCTTCCTCCTTTTCCCCGCATCTCAGCGGCGGCTCCTTTGTAATGGCGGAGGAGCTTCATCCCCCTCCCGCTGAGAGCCAGCTGAGGGAAACGGGAAAAATAAAATGATAAATTGGTTTTATTATCATTTTATTTTTCCCATTTCCCTCTAGAGCCAGCCAAGGCAGGGCGGGGCTTGGTTGTTGTCACAGCCAGCAGGGAAGGAGTAGTGCACACTGTAAGGGCACATGAAGGTTTAGCCAGCCGTATTAAACAGGCCAAACCATCATGCGCACTTCGGTTTCTCCAACCCTGCTGTGTTGCACAGCTGGGATGGAGAAACAGCACAGACTCCTGGCGCTGCTCTCATGCTATTGAGAGCAGTGCCAGGATTGGGTGGGGAGCCTGTGCTGGTGTCCCAGAGGCTGCTCGGACACCATCAGGAGAGAAGAGGAGCAGCGAGGCGTCGGAACAGGTGCGTTTTTTAATGATAATTATTTCCCTAATCCCCCACCCCCTCCACTTGAGTTTTGCGGCAGCCACCACAGCATTTTGGATGTGGTGAGGTAGATGAAGCAAGTGTCCCGACTCTCATCCTGGTGGCCCAAACTTAGCCCAGGCAGTCCAGGTACTCGATGCTCATGGAGATGTTCATCGGTCCCCATGGAAAGCTCAATCAGGCCAAACTTTCTCACATAACAGCACAGACAAATCACACATCTGTAACCCAAACAGCTTAACCTAGTGATCCGAGACTTGAGATTTCAAAGTTTGGTTACCTAAACCTCCTTGATGAGTGTATGACTATACTGTGTGAGGTCCACAGGCCCACTACAAGTGTATGTTATGCAGCCAAGTGGAAGAGATTTTGTCCACTACTGCATCTAGAAGCAACTAGACCCCTTCAGAGTCACGATTCATTCAAGATCACATCAGTTAACATTTACGCCTTCAGAGGGCAGGTCTTGCATTTGCCTCTATACGGCTCCACTTAACAGCTGTCATGGCATACAATCAGAATGGGAAACAATCATCTCTTTTCAAAATCCCTGCAGTTAAAGCATTCATGGAGGGTCTTAAAAAGGTAATACCCCCAAGAACACCCACAGCCGTGGTAACCTTAACATAGTTTTCACAAGGCTTATAGATCCAACTTTCAACCCCCTTCCCTCTTGAACCTACACTTTCTTTCCTAAATGGTGGCTTTTCTAGTAGCCATAACCTCAATCAGGTGTATGAGTGAGTTACAGTCACTCACCATTCAAGAACCAATCATTTAGGTCCAAAAGGACAAGGTAGATCTCAGAACTAATTCAAAGACCTTAAGGAAGGTAATATCACCTTTCCACATTGAACAGGCAATTCAGCTACCCGTATTCTTTCCACAACTGTTTCAGTAGTGGTAAGCGTGTTACACACCATAGGCAGCAAGTGGAGACTTGCGTACTATGTTGACATGACAAAGTTCTGCAAATTTCTTTGTAGCCTTTTCTAAACTCTACAAATGTCACCCCATTTCCAAGGCAGGCATTGTACGATGGATTGTCGAGTGCATCCATACATGCATGCTATACCATGGGCACACTTTGCGTGCAAGACGAGAATGACAATGGCACCCTATGTAACTTCCCATTAGAAGATACTTGTAAAACAGCTATCTGGTCAACATAGTCCTTTACAAATCATTACTGTAGGGAAACATTAGCCAGTCAATTGACTATGGTTGGCAACACTGTTTAGAATAGCGTTCTAAACATAAGCATCATTCTCGTGGTAGCCACCTCTTAGATGAAACTGCTTTACAGCCAATGCAGAGCATGAGTATCTACAGCCACACATGTGATGAATGGAGAATGTTATTTACTATGTAAGCATCTGTGTGTAGTGCTGTAGATTCACATGCTCCCACCCTCCTCCCTGGAAGCTGGCAAGGATGTATTACTTTTCTTGCGCTTTATTCTTTAACAACTTACTCTGCACTCCACTTTCACCCCCGACCTGCTGAGCAAAAAATAGCCTAGGTTGGGGTGGGTGCACTTGTGGGCTAAATGAGGAGTCCTAGCACATCCTGAGACTCAAAGAAAAACAAGTTGCAATGTCCAAGCTCAGCACTAGATAGTAGGATTATGCAGAGTATGTGAATCTATAGTACTAAAATCTGCATCCTATTCCCCAAAAACACATTTGGTGTGATATTTATCGTACCTGATAAATTCCGACTCAGAGGAATCTAATTTGATCTAGTACGATAAACATCACACTAATTACTGGGCCACTCGTAATGAGGGCACTTGGCTAGGCTGATGACCTGACAGTCCTCAGGGCTGTGAGGTAATCAGCCCAGGAGATGTTGATATAAGGTTGAGCTGGCTGCTCACGCACAGTGCAACTGGCTTTAAGTTGGTGCTGCCCTCCGTCACCACTGTGCGTGACTCGCATAGACAGCAGAACTGGCAGCCCAGGTATCAGCATCTATTATTAACAATAAAAAAGCGAAAACAGGCATAAAATATAAAGGGCATAGCCCCGGCGCCCAAACTGGCGAATTATAAAATATTAACATTGCAAACCGGATGCGGCCTTTGGAAATAACTGTATGAGTAAAGCCCATTAAAAGGTCCTTTTCAAAAGAAAAATGTGGCCATTTGAAACTCCCGAAAAGACCAATTGCAGGAAGTCATGACCTACAATCAAGAGTTCCACAACTGGACGAGTGAGAAACCAAAGAGTTTGTGGTCCTGAAATAGGCTGCTGTATTACTCCTGTCAATGACAGAACTGCAGCGAACTCCAGTCCTTTGGTGCCCGGTAAAGATCCATCTGTCCTTTGTCAGAACTGTGTCCAGATTCTGCTTCCATTTTTGATATATTAGATCAAGGGTTGCTAAATGGAAAATAATGTAAATAAATCACAGTTGAATACCGGGAAGGTTCGTCAACAACATACAAAATACTGACTGATTTGTTAACTGTTAGCCTGGTATTTGATGATGGTTCAATACATTGATGCAAAAAACATAAACCAATGCATCAAAAAGTTGACAGCAAATGCTAGCTCTTCGGCATTTAAAAATGTTCATCACTAGGCATGGTTGTTCAGTGAAAGGGTTTGTTTGCTGGGATTTTGAGTTTTTTCAAAAGAAGTGACATTAAAGTGGCACAGTTTTCTGCCAACAGGTTCTGCTGTGTTTTTTTATTTTGAGCAGCTAGTCTTCAGGAAATGCTTCAAAAACTAGTGCCACCATTGGGAGTGCTGACTCATGTGGGGATAAAACAATCAAGCTGAGCGCTTGTTCGGGGGTGGGGGGTGGGGCTAAGAGAGGATCAATGGGATCTTCACTTAGGAAAAGGAAACAAACCGCAGTGATGAAGGTCTCGAAAAGCAATGACCCATCCAGATTAGGGACTTCTGGAAGCTGTGTAGGAAACTGTACGTATAGAACAGGACATGAGTAAGTATATCAACAAGCACTGGCAAAGCCAATAGGTCTAGCCTGTGCAAGAGCTATTGGCTTTGCCAGTGTGTGTTAGCCATGTTGTACACCAGGGTAGCTGCTGTCCAGCGTGGCACAGAGGAGAATGGTACCAAGTGGAGTGTTGTAGAGTGCAGTACATTGGAGTGTCGTGGTGTGGACTGGCATAGAGTGGGGTGATGTACAGTTGGGGCATAGAATGGAGTAGAGTGGAGTGAAGTGGCATGGGGTAGTGTAGAGGGAGTTGAGTAGAGTGGAGTGGAAGAGTAGAGTGGAGTGGCATAGAGTGGAGCAGAGTCTTGTAGAGTGCAGTGAAGTGTCATAGAGTAGAGTGTTGTGGAGGGTCATAGAGTGTTTTGGAGTGGGATAGAGTGGAGTGGACCGTTCTGGAATAGAGTGGGACAGAGTGAAATGTCAGAGAGCAGAGTGGCGTGGAGCTGAGTGGCGTAGAGTGCAGCAAAGTGGAGCAGCATGACATTGAGGGGCGTAAAGTGGAAGGGCATAGAGTGGAGTAAAGTCTTGTAGAGGAGCATAGGGTGCCATAGAGTGGACTGTCCTAGAGGGGAGTGTCATGGAGTTGGGTGGAGTGACGAGGCGTAGAGTGGAATAGTGTTATAGAGCGACATAAAGTGTCATAGAGTGGAGTAAACAGCCGTAGAGTGTAGGGGCGTAGAGTGGAGTGATGAGGTGTGGAGCAAAGTGCCATTTAGTGGAGTGGCATAGCGTGGAGTGTTGTAGAGTGGCCTAGTGAAGTGTCATACAGTGGCCTAGAGTGAAGTGTCGTACAGTGGCATAGAGTGGAGTGGAGTTGCGTGGAGTGGAGTAGAGTGGTATAGAGTAGAGTGGCGTGCAGTGGGATAGAGTGTAGTGGAGTGGCGTAGTGTGGAGCGGCATAGAGTGTTGTAGAGTGGAGGAGCATAGAGTGGAGTATGCATGGTGTGGTAGTGCATTGCCACTACAGACAACACATTTACAATTGAAATGATCATTACATTGCACAGATATAAAGTTTTACTGCTAAAACTATACAGTGCACAAATGATAATGTGTGGAAAAGGCATCACCTAGTGTACTGATTGTTTTGATCGTATTAAAATATTTGTTTCCAGCATTCTTCAGAATTACAAAAAAAGTCTATCATTTGTGCTTTCCTAATGCTGATATATTTCACAGTTGATTTACCTACACTTACATTTTATTGTGTTCTAGAAAAAGCCTTTCCTTTCACACCCCCAGATTGTCCAATCAATCCTCTCACTTTGAAGTCAGAGAAAGAAAAGTAAACACAAAGCTTCCTCGGAAGACAGAGCCTGACATTTGACCTCTGTTTTTGAATGCACAGCAAATGTGAGAAGATAAGAGCCTCATGGAAAAACAAGCTATGCTCCATGGGAGGGACAACTTAAAACAAAGCCAGCAAATAGAAAGCAAACAAATGTGAGTTAGAAACACAAAGCGTATATAGTAAGCAATGAGCGCAATGCATTCTTAGGTCAGCTTTCAGAATGTCCCGAAGAATTCTTTAGCAACCAAACAGCTGCGCTGTCTGGTAGGCTTCAACCTAAAAAGGCAACGAAGAGGCAGGGGCGTAACACAGACCCCCGCGGTGCGGGGGGGCCCCTGCGCTCAGCGGAGCCAGCAAGCAAGCCTCGCCCTCTTCAAGTCTTAATGAATATGGTGCGCACGGCCTCCCCATAAATTAAATGGTGCGCGCGCGCAGCGCCACGGCCTAGGTCTTCATTAATTAAATGGTGCTGACCGTGCGCACGCCCTGCCGGCCTATTGGTGCGCACGGTCGGGCCCAGCCGGGCCTCTGAGGCTCTTCAAAATTAAATGGTGCGCGGCGGCGCGCAGTTGTCTCCGCGGCTGCGCGCGCGGTCTTCAGGGTGGGGCCAATATAGGATTGGGCTGGTGACCAATGCCATTGTCATGCGCATTACGTCGCACAATTAAAAGTGCGTGTGACTGAGGCATCCCAGGACCGTCACCGACACCCTGCGGCCATATTTTAATTATTACTACTAGTACCAGCCCCTGCCTGGCTAGCCTTGCCCTGTCTTCTGCTGCCCGCTCGTGCCTGCCTCTGGAGCTGCAGGCCAGGCCTCAGGTGAGTGAGTCTGTCCGAGGCAGGAGTGGTCCGAGCCAGGTCGGAGTGGAGTGTTATAAAGTGAAACTTCAAACAAACAACGGGCATTTCATGAAGCACCACAAGTGGGGTGTGCGTGATTGGTTCTCTGGTTATGTCAGAGATAGCCTTACCCACCTTCCCCTAAATGTTCTGCACCTGTGGGCAGAGCAACATCAAGTACATTTGCATTGTATCACATAAAAATACAAGGACTGCAGTACTAGAATGCAAAGAAAATCCTGGACTGGGCGGACTGCTCACGAATGGATTTGGGAGACCAAGGTACTCTGTCCGATAGGCTTTGCTTGGAGATGCTGTTTTTCTACTCCTTTGTGAGCCTCTGGTGTCATACTGATATTTCCGCAGGAGCGAAATGACTGTTGAGTTAAGGCTTCTTGCGATTCTGTTACTGGCCTTTCGTCGCTTGTGGGGTTATGTCCTGCGCAAATCCGGCCAGACCTTAAACGCTGTTCATAACTGTGTGATATAGATGAAACCTCGGATTAAAGTGCATTATATCAGGGTGTGATTCATGCGTATCGGATAAAAACAGGCTGCAGACGAGAGTTGATTGCAACAACTTTCCGTAGCTGTGTCCCTCAAAACATGCCCGTGGGAACAAACTATTCATCAAGTGAACAATTTCTGAAATGTAATTGGAATTTATTGTGCGCTTTCATTAGGAATGACAACATACGTCATGTTTCTGCCAATAGCTGAGTGCAGGCTGCCTTCCAGGGAGTCCTGGAGTCTTCTCTGTTTTATGTCTCTGGCCTTT
Organism: Calotriton arnoldi; assembly: GCA_963921515.1. Classification (NCBI taxonomy): domain Eukaryota; kingdom Metazoa; phylum Chordata; class Amphibia; order Caudata; family Salamandridae; genus Calotriton; species Calotriton arnoldi. The sequence goes on along the minus strand of CAWUFW010000203.1, from coordinate 2,585,977 downwards.
CAGGGTGACTTCTGGTAACATGCATGTTTTGTGTCTGCATTGCAAATCAAAGTGTTGGGCAGTATGAGCTGCTTATGCGTGGAACACTGCTGAATGAACTTCCGGGATCATCAGTGGGAATAGATGCTTTCCGTGTAGAGCTGTTTGAATGGCTTGATGAAGAACTTTTGTCAACACTATACCGTCATCATGTTGACCGATGGCCAAATCACTGTTTTTAAAAGAAATGTAAACCACACAGCCCTGGGTCACGCTGGCCTATCGCACTTTTATAGGAAGACACAAAGATGTAGGTATGTTTATTGCCAAACCGAATTGATGCGGTAATTTATTATAGCAACATGGATTTCTACAGGGCACCGTTTCATATACAAATTTCTCAGCCGCACTGATAGCCTGGGATGAGACATCAGGGACACATTTATAAACAAGATGTTGCAGATTTTCATTATTGTCAACACACGGAAAATGTATTTGAATAAAAATTTCACCTCTGTGCTTTGAATGACTACTAAAATATAACTGGAGAAAACTACTATTGTTTTTTAAATATTTTTGTTTGAGTTTCTGTAATTTACCACTACTTTTATGATTGGGTTATACACTATGAAATCCGTTAAATCAAGACAGTTTGAAGTATAAGCAATTGGGCCCCCCAGTGTTGTTTTGTGTTTTTGCGGCATTATACACTCATAATCCAACAAACATATATGGCTGCGCTGCCTTGCCCAAAATTATGGCCGGCGTTGCGGGCTGCTGCAGTTTGCCGCTGTTAGTTTTCACTTAGTTCAACGGGGTGTGCTGTGCACAGTTGAGAGCACTTGTGTAGCAGATGTCGCCAATCTATGAACAATTAAGGGCACACTGGATGACAACCGGAGTCGCTGAGACAATATGTACCTTTATAACCAGAGGCAGTAAAGTACAGGAAGTCGCTTTGGGAGACTCTTGAAGACTCCGCAATCCATTGAAGGACGGCATTTAATGTGGTGAGAACAGGGGGCCTCTACATGCAGACATTCAGGCCAGCGAGCAATCCAGAGTAAGATGGGGTAACACAGGCAAGGTGATACCATGATAGGCGGAGCAGAGAGAGAGAGAGAGGGATAGAGGGGGGGGGGCGAGAGAGGGAGGGAGGAGAGAGATGGAGAGAGAGAATAGACATGATGATTTCTGGGACATATGTAGGGTAATGCCATGGACGAACATGAAAGATACAGTATCTGTACAACCAGGGAGACCCAACGAGTGCAGGTAGGTGGGAATAGGAGAGCATAGGCAAGGCATGACTAGTGAACGCAAGCAGCACAAACAATGGGCCTGAGGCAGGATGACACCTGAAAGCCTAGGCATACTGTGACCAAAAAAAGAGGGCCCCCACTCTGCCTTTTCCTTACATTTGAAATTTACATTTACTGCTGTAGTGCGAGAATGCATTTCACGAAAAGGAATTTAAAGTAGGGTTGCCAAAAGAAAAATGCCAGCCATGTGTTGTTTAAAGACACTGAAAGACCTCGTCTTGACACTAAATAGGGTTAGGAATAAAAATGTAGTATTCATTTGTAATGTGACTTTTCTGTCTTTGTTCCCTTTAATTATCAGTCATGGATCATTCAGGCAGCCCTAGAACACAATTAAAAGTGTTTTCTATTTATATTTGCTGTTCGAAGTATGCACAGATAAGTGCTGAAAATACGGCTTTAGGTGACTGCTTATTTTTGTCCTGTATGGGGCAACAAAATAATGAGCTGGCAACCCTAATCATAAGACTGGAAGTTTGTTGCAGGATCAGCACATGATTTATTTCCTCCACCCTCGATGCACTTTTCTTTTGCTTTACCAACTACAGTTTGTATAGATTGTCATTAGGTACTTGCTGATATGGTTTGTTTTTATTCTACATGCAGTGTTATTTATGGTATTGCTTGCACTTGTCAGTGCTTGACTTTGTGTGTATGAGGACTGGAGGGAGGACACTGACTGATACCGATTGTGTCCTCCGTGTGTACTGACTGGCGCGCTCATGTAAAGCCAGCTGCGCTAATACTTTCGGGTTGCATTCCTGCTATATAAACATTAACACTTTTTGAAGTGCAGAGTGACTACTACTCTAGATTTTGTCTACAGAAAGTGAACAATACGTTAATCATAATGTTACTTCTTGAATGCTGCTAGTTTGTGACCTGTTTAGTTTGTTTAGCTGTTTACAGTTTAAATAAAAAAAATCTGTGAGGTTCTCAGCATTGTATCTTGAAGTCTGTTATGAAGCTCTGTGGTTATACTGAAAGCAGCTACCATGTTGTTGTTATATGACATCCCTTTATTAATCTAATAACTGCACTTTCACAATTGCTTTATTAACCTTCTTGCTTCTCAAATTTGCTTGAAAATGCACCATTTACCAACTCTTTTTTCAAAATTATCTCTGGGGGGGGGGGAATTCCCCCCAAGCTCCCCTTTAATTGTTCGGGCAAGCTCGCTGCGCTCGCTCGCCACGGTGCTCTCCTACAGAACGTTTACCCCACTTTCAAATGTCACCAGCCACCACTGATTGTCAGTCGAGTTTTTATGGAATCGCAGGTTTGGGTTTGTCTTTCAAAGTTTCATGTTATTGTCCATTAATGTCAATTCAATTCTAATTCAGACCCTTAATAGTTATTCTTCAGCCATAGGCAGTTCCTGAGACAATAGGTCCGCTCCTTGGCATTGTTCTGATTGCTGCCTCAGTTAAATAATCTGCTTTTGACATTGTTACAAATGGCGTAGCTTATGTGTTAAGAGGGTTTCCCACTTTCTCATTAGAACTTTGAGAAAGACAATATAGAGGCATTTCATTTAAATGTTGGAGGTTTCAAATCAAAATATGCCAGATTTTTGGGTGGTGGGGCAAAGTGGTAGGAGGTGGGCCGGGCTGCTGGGTGGGGGCCCCCTCCATGTGTTTTGCAGGGGGGCCCCCTCAAGTTTCGTTACGCCACTGCGAAGAGGTTAGCAGCGCCTGTCCCATATGCTTGATCAAATCTCCAGGAGGCTGAAACAGCACTGATGGTGTCCGCTCAAAGAATAGGAAGGGGGCAGTGAGACTCGTAGGACAAACCTGGTTGTGAATAGGGAATGACCGCAGTTCACTAGCAGAGCAGTCTGCTGGTGACATTCTTTAACCTCAAGTGGACTGGTCACTCTTTGACAAACGTAGCTGGCCTCTTCGAGAGAACATGCAATACCTAGAAGACTGGCCTGCACATGGATGAACTGCCACACGCCATATTCTTTTACTTGCTTCATATAGGAATGGGCGGATTGATCAACCTCTGGTGTTTCAAGCAGAATGTCCGACTTGAGGGTGCTTTAGGAGCCCCTGGGCCTTCTTGCCAGGAGAGCAGCCCAGCACCTGTCCCAGTGGCTTTGTCATAGTGGACGATGCCAGGTGATGTTAGTTCCGAATGGCATGGCTCCATATGCTTGCCCTTCACCCAGGGCATTTCTCCAATAGATTGGGATTACCATTCCAAGGGCTATCCCGCTGGTGGAGAGAGGCTGAAGTCTACTATGTCTCGACCAGTATGGGCAGCCTCCACCCATTGTAGGGCTTGATGGACCTGCCTGTGTTGTTGTCATGGCCACTCACTCCATGCAGGCATCGAGTCACAGACTGGGGCCCTTATTTATGAAGAACTTGCGCCACTGTTGCGTCACTTTTTTGTGACACTATGGTGGAGTGATCATTGCACAAAACAACACAGAGTTTCCCTTCTCCTATTCTAATTAAGGATTTCAGATCCACCTAGGACCCAGAGAACTTAACAGACACAATTAAACACTCCGTGATCTGAATCAAACAAAACCAAGATTTTCCAGGTCGCTAAATTACAAAATATCTGTATATTTAAATAAGAAAATCAATAATGTTAAATGACAAATTCTAAAAGGGAATTTTGTATCAAGAGAATATTTATTTCTACTCATACATGAAAAAAATATATCACATAAAAAATCATGAATTTCACATGTTTAGCTAATTCACATCATTAAAAACATTTATATAAATTCATACACATATTGTTGCAAAACATTTCAGAAGACACTTTAAAAAATAAAAGAACAAACTGTCGACGCAGCGTTTCGGTGTACAGGTGTTTCGTCACCTTCTTCAGGACAATAGTTCATTGATTAAAAACAATCTTAAAACACAATGCTGTTATTCCTTATTTGAGGTATTTAATTTCTCAAAGATTGCCAGACCCACCAATCTTCTTATTTAGATTTTAAAGGCAATGTAGTCTGTTCTCAGTAATCTTTATTTCTTAATCAAATGGCACCGTTTTTCTTATTTTCAGTCTTGCTGAGCAGTAGACTTGCTGCACCGAAATGGCCGCTCGGAGCAGAAGCTCCGTTCAAGCCCCGTGCTCAACAACGAAGTGCGATGCTTAACCGCACCAAAACCAGCTAAAAGAAAGTGCTCCCGGCATCGGAACATCTGGAGCGTCTGCTGCCGTGAGCGCCGATCTCCCGTGCTGCTGTGTAGCCAAGAAATCGTCCGAAAACTCACCCATCGATCATGCTGCAAAATGGCACCTGGGGCGTGACTGACTTGCCTTAAGGGTTAGCAGAGAGGGAGCGGCGTAGCCAGGATCGGGCTCCCAGGAGGTAATGACGGAGGGACAGCGAGTGCCGAAACTGCCCCCTCCGTGTCCCCGGTGAGTACCGGCAATGGGGAAAAGCACTGCTGCAGCCAACAACACAGCGTGGCATGGAGATAGCCCGATCTGGGCACACAAACGTGACTGCGGCGGCTGCTGCCTGTGGAGCGCACCCGATATCCCAAACCAGCGCGTCCCTGACTGGTTGTGACCCCTTGCAGGAGAGCATCCCTACCTTCAGAGGCCGTAGCGCAGGGTAAGATGGCGGCTCCAGCTGAGCTCTCCTGCTGAAGTGCTCGCCACTGCGCTGGGACCTGCGGTCTTGGGCCGTCGGCTCACCTGATGTGCCCGGAGGTGCGGGGACTTATGAACGGTGAACTTGGTCCCCCTGATGAAGACTGCGGGGCGAGACCATCCCGGACTGCGAAGTTCACGGAGAGATGCAAGATGGCGGCTCCCGCCGCAATGTTCTGCTGAGGTCCCCACTGCTGCACCGGGACTTGTGGAGGATCGTGTTGCCTGCTGCCTAGTTGGAAGCCCCGGCAGCTTGCTTGGCCTGGGGGCCGCCTCCAGCCGCGATCTGACAGCGCCTGAAGCTACCGGCACCCGCGTCGAGGGACGTGCTCCCCTCACTGTGCCCTGGGTTGTGGAGTGGGGTTCCCCGGCCGGGAGAAGTCACAGGGGAGCCTGCACCGGTGATAACACCGGACACGGTGAGGAGCGGGGGGGGGGTTCCCCCCCCTACAACACAGTCCACAGTCAAAATACTCCCATCTGCCCGCTGGAGACTCCCCATCTCTGATGGGTGTCCTCCTTCTTGGCGACCTGTCGTTGCCCCTGGTGGGGCCCTGCATCTACTCCTAACCCTCCTAGCAGTTGCTTTTCGAGGAGTTGCTGTAGCCTCTTCATCAGGAGGGGCTGCAGAGCCGGTCAGCGGGGCTCCCATGAGGCCCTGGGAGGCGGCGCGGTCTTGACAAGAGTGACCACGAGTGCCCGTCTCATTATAGTACTGACCAGAGATATGGACGGCGAAGGACTTCTAGAGTCAGACGATTAGCACAGCGCCCCTGGAGGATTGGCTGGGGTCCCCGGGCCACTGAGGCCTGCATCCAAGATAGAACATCCCGGACCTAGCCCCACCGTCTTAGGGGGAGATCTCTAGCGGAGGGTCCCAAAGGAGTGCGGGCTTTCCTTTATGGCCTTGTTTGAAACGGCCTGCCTGAACTGACTACCCCCTGAGGATTTTTGTATGAAACGGCCTGCCTGAACTGCCTTCCCGCTGAGGATTTATAGACACTGATTGCCTCCTTGGAGTTTGTTCTTTCGCATCTAGCCCACACATGTGACTGCTTAATTTGCCCTATCACCGCATAGTTGGAGATGCTTCAGAGTGGTGGTCAAGTGATGTGTCTGGGAACTGACTGCGCAAAATGGCGGAGCGCGAATGGAGCCACCATTTTGTTGTTTCTTGTCCTCTCCCTCGGTCCGTCGGACTTCATCCTGCCGACCCTCAGACATTGCTCCTCAGCTGGACGGCCTTATCTCTTTCTCCCCCCCTAGGTCCCTGTCTCTCCTATAACCTATCTCATCTCCCTCCCCTCCCTGTCTCTACCCCCTTAGATGTCTTATTTCTCTGTTCACTCTGTGGATAAGTAACATACAATCGTTTTTATCCTAATCGTTGTGATAATAGAACCCTGAGTGAATTTACTATTTTGCATAGTTAAAACTCTAACCACAAGTATATGTAGTAGTTCTTTGTACTTGATATCACCATTTTTTGATTCTGATGTTTTTGCGTTTGCATTGATCTCCTGAGTGACTCTACAACGTATTCATTTCCTTTTCTGCTATCCGTATCTCTTCTTTGTGGGACTCTTCAACTCGCTGACTCCCTCCCTTTGTCCTCCCTGACCCTTGCCTTTCGTGGATCCTGTCTTTTTCTGGATCGCTAATTTATCCGGGTATTGTATGTGTTATCTTTCTGTAATTAATGCGATTTTCTTTTGCCGTTTGTTCCCCCTCTGTTGACCTGCCAGTTCCGACCCTCCTCTTAGCCCCCTGTCCCTTGTTGCCCTTTGACTAAGCACTCCTTCTCCCCTTGTTGGGGAAAGATCTAATATTCTTACTCTGGAGTCTCAGTGAACCCTCTGAGAGAGTCCACAGCGTCAAGGGAACCACGCACAGCTGAGGCATGGTATGGCGCCCCTTACCAAAGCACTCCCTCTCCCCTTGTTGGGGAAGGATCCAGTAGGTAGACCTTGGAGTCTTAGAGACCCCTCAGAGAGTCAAACGCGTAAAGCACCCTCCCCCCTCTCTTTTCATGCTCTCTCTCACCCTCCCCTACCGCTTTCCCTCTTTCATTCTTTGTCTACTTCCCCTGCTCCTTTCCCCTCCCCCCTTTATCTCTCCCCTTACCTTCTACGCCCCCTAGCCCCCTATCCCTTGGGCCCTTTAACTAAGCACTCCTTCTGCCCTTGTTGGGGAAAGATCCAACTACTTATACTCTGGAGTCTCAGTGATCCCTGTGAGAGAGTCCACAGCGCTAAGGGAGCCACTCACAGTTGAGGCATGGTATGGCGCCCCTTGCCAAAGCACTCCCTCTCCCCTTTTGGGGGAGGATCCAGTAGGTAGGCCTTGGAGTCTCAGAGACCCCTCTGAGAGAGTCCACTGTGTAAGGGAGCCTCTCGCATCTGAGTTGGGGGAATGATATCACTTCCCCTGGGATCACAGCTTACTGGACTTTGGACGCAGCTTTTACTCGTCTACCGGTTTGTGCCCCAGTCACCCTCCCCCCTCTTCTTTCATTCTGTGTCTCTCACCCTCCCCCTCCTCTTCCCTTCCTACATTCGCTGTCTACTTCCCCTGCTCCTACCCCCTCCCCCCTGAATCGCTCCCCTTGCCTACTTTTTCCCTTGCGCATATGCCCTTATTGTTTGTCTCGACCGAACATGTAACTATGTAGCTATGCTCTAATAACTGTGCAACCTTTGTAACGATGTAACCTGCAACTATGGTCTGATACTCATGTAAAGCACTCTGATACCTCCGGGTCTAGCCAGCGCTATATAAAACCTTTCAAATAAATTTACAAAGTGACGCATCTACGTAGATACGTCACTTTGTAAAAGCCCTGCGCTACATTATACCTGCGTCAGATATAATGTATGCAGGGTGGGTGTTCCACGTAAAAAAGCCTCAGAGAAGTGGTGCAGTGAAATTTATGAGATTTCACTTTGCCACTTCTACGACTTGACCGCCTCAAAATCGTTACGCCAGCTTGATGAAGGTCTTTTCACATGGGACTCGCCCATGGGTTATGACATATTGCTGGAGTAGCGTCAGTTTTCCGACACACTCCAGTAATACGTTATTTATTGCACCACCAGATACGTCAGAATTCCTGATGTATCTGTAAATCCTTGCGCCATGGAGCGCCGTATTCGTCCATGGTGTCGTAAGAATGGCGCTATGAAAAGTGACGCATCACTGTATTTGTCCTGCGATGTGTCAATTTTTATAAATGAGGCCCTGGATGTGAAAGTGCATCCAATTGGTTGGGTCTGCCAGTGGCAAGATGTGCTCGTGTAATTGCAGATGACCAATGCAGTAAAACTGATAATGGTAAATTACATCAGTTTTAAATTGTTTGTCAGACACCATTCGGGGGGGGGGGGGACAGGGCACACAGGGGCTACTGACCATAATTATGATAGAGGAGGTAATTTGCTGCTGGGGTCCTGTGGCCTGACATTTTGGTTCTGCAAACTGGGCCAGGTACAATTCTTTCTACACTTTACTCTCGGGGAAGTTTTGTCTTCTGTCCCCAGTGCATGCTAAGTGCCACGTTTCCCTGCTGCTTATTGTAGCAGCTTAGGTTGTATGATGGATGTGGTCTGGGCTCTAACGCCTCTCAGTAGCTGCTCCCCTTAGGGTGGGACTTCACCAGCAGCTTTCTTCGGGTGAAGTTCACGGAGGGGATCAGTGAATTAGATTTGCATGGTAGCACTTGTATCGTCTGGTGGTAATGGCTCTCCAGGCCAGCTGCAGAGAGGTGTTCTGGTGTGGCAGTAGTGGACTGTAGCTTTGGTGTCTATCTGACATTTGCAACCTCTGGGCCAATCAAGGCTTCCTGCTTCAGTGGAAACAGAGTTTTCGCTCGCCACAGCAGCACCAACCTCTCAAGCTGGTGGCAAACTGCTGGGCAACACAGTATACTGTTCTGGTACAGCCTTTTGCAGTTCACATGGATGCTGCACTGAGCAACCAGGGGGACCGCTCCACACCGGTCACTCCTGGATTCACTTGCTGGGCAAGTCAGCTTACTCTGGATTCTCTTTACACCGGGAACATAATGAGTTTCTCCTCCAGGACAGCCTCTCTTCGAGTACTCTGCAGAGAACTCCTTTCCTTGGTCAAGAAGAACTTGGGACTGGAAAAAAGTGCAATGGTTTCATCCCACTTCTAGACACATTTCCAGACAGGAGATGTGGATCCACTGACTATGGTTTCAGAACCAGTTTGGCTTGCTTCTCTTCGTGCTAAGTCTCACAGCAGGAAGCAGTGGGACTGGCTCCAAGCAGTAGTATCCAAGATAGAATGGAGTGTGAGATCTCTGCACCTGGCTGTTATCAGCGTTCCTGAAGCAGTAATGTGTGACAGGATCAAGGACTGGCCAGTCTAGAAACCTCCTCGCACTGAACAACAGAAACTGCAGCCCCACCACCTATCAAGTGGAAGTGCTCTGGAAGAACTCATCAGCAGCCTTTTACTCAAGCCCTCATTGAATTTCTAAAGGTAGCCGTTTCTCCATCATCCCTCACTTCAATGTCTTGATCTCCACCCTCTAGCTGAAGGAATGCAGGTCATAAGTTTCCATTGTGTGGGGAAAGCTGTCCTCGCCCTCCATATAGTGTCATGCTATCATACTCCTGGACCTCAGTGCAACCTTCGATACCCTTGACCACCCCAAGCTCCTGGATAGGGTTGCTAAGGCCGTAATTGCAGGAAAAGCCCTGGATTGGGTGAGCTCCTTTTTGAGGGAATGAACATTCCAGGTCTTAAAGACTGTGTATCAAAAACCATGCCAGCCACATGTGGGGTCCCGCAAGGGCCCTCACTCAGTCTGACACTGTTTAATATATACCTACAACCACTCGGGGATACTATAGCTCCCCATGGGATTTCCACAGTTTCCTATGCAGATGACACCCAGCTGGTCTTCTCTCTTGCTTCAGACTCGGAACCTTCTTTATCCACACTTGGACCATGCCTGGAGCAGGTAGCCAGCTGAATGAATAAGTCCTGCCTTAAACTCAATGGCACTAAGACAGAACTAATGATTCTGGGAAACAACTTTGCTGTCCGACAAGTTCCAGGCTGGCCTTCTAGCCTTGCCCCCATTCCCTCAGTCCCAAAGAAGGCCATAAAAAGTTTAGGGATGTGGTTTGAAACACCTTAACGATGTAAGCCCGGGCTATTACAATTTCTGCTAGCTGCTTTGGAATGTTAAGGATGCTGCGTAAGATCCTGCCCCTGCTTCACACAAAATACTAGACAGGTGGTAGTACAAGCCCTTGTTCTCTCGCATCTAGATTATGGCAATTCACTGTACTTGGGGTCTCCTAAAGGAGGGACACACAAATTGCAGGTCACGCAAAAGGCGGGTGCACGCATGCTACTTGCGATCCCTAGAGCGCAATCAATCAGACAGGGTCTGAGAGGCCTTCACTGGCTTCCCCATTATGCAGAGAGTAGAATTTAAGTCACTGTGCGTTTCTCATCGTGCTCTACAAAGGCAGGGTCACATATTCTACACCAATTTGTTTCTCTCTACATACCCAAGAGACCATTACGTTCATTAAACCTCCATTTGGCCGTAGCCCCCAGTGTCAAAATAGCCAGAACTGGAGGACAAACTTTCAGCCTAAATGTAGCTAAGCTCTGGAACTCCCTTCCGCTAGCTATTTGAGCAACAGATAAAGAACTATGCTTTCGAAATTCCCTTAAAACCTGGCTTTTTAAATATTAACTGTCTTTGGATGCCAATCTGTTCTGTATGGTGCAACATCTCCGAACCTAGTGCTGGGAGGCCTTCGGGTTGCCATGCGCTCTACAAATCGTATAGTATAGTATGCTAAAACCAGGGGCATTCAAAATGGGTCCCACTGGTCCCAGTACTCAGACTGCTACAACACACAAAGCCCTACTATCATATATGTACTACATACTCACTGCACATCCACACAATCAACATGCACATGGAATGCCAGTACAAGTTTCTGGGTTTCACATGACAGCAAAACTTTAAATGAGAGGAGCCAGTAGACCCATCTCTCATTAACACAGAGAAAAAGGTCTGGTCACAATATATGTTCAAAGAACACGGTCTGCTGCTACTTGATGCGATGCATCCGGGACATTGACAGTAGTCCAATGCCCAATATGAGGCCATGCTTCAAGCACCCCTCCAGGTCACAAAACAGGTTCTGAACCTCACATCACCAGGGTCAGGCCAAGGCCTCTGCGTACATTTTAAATTAGCGTAATGCTCGATGCCAAAATAAAAGTCAGGATACCAGTTCCACATGAAGCTGGGTGCTCAGAGCAGTGGAATATGCTCATTCACCTTTCAGGGGTCATTCTTGTCCCAATAGGCTTTGTAGGTATCAGAGCGCTTTACATAAGGATCAGTGCGTTACAGGTTACATAGTTACAGGATCACCGAGTTACAGGTTACATAGTTACAGCAATTAGATCAACGAATAACGGAGGGAGGAGGAAAAACAGCTGGGGACGAGGAAAACAATGTCAGATGTCCGGCTGGGTAGGCGACGGCCAAGGGGGTGAACCAGAGCCAGACTCCTCTATAGCTGCAAAGAACAGCTCCACCGGGCATCAGCCAAGGTTGCTCGGGCTCCGCAGTAGGTACAAATCGAGACCAGAACAAATCACCAGCTTACAAAGCACTCAATTTGAAGACTGCTACAGTATTACAAGGTCACTTCAAAGGAAAGCAGGATAAACAGTCTTTATTTAACTATAGAGAGCAAATACTATTTTAAAAAATCATACTTTGAACCAGCTTTGCAGCTGAAGAGAAATGAACTACTTTTAGGTTGATGTGAACAATGCACACAGGCTTTGTGCAGTATCTCAAAGTGAATGGAGCCAATGAGTAATGTGGGCAGACCTATTGCCTGATGCAGAATGCCGTGGTGGGTGGAAGCAAAATGTTGATGACAATTTAACAGACCAATGGATGAATGCAAACAAAGCCTATGCCTTTTTATTGGGAGGGAGGAGCCCTCATGGCTGCTCGGAGCTAAAGCTCCGTGGAAGCCCCGCGCTCAACAACCTAGCGCGGTGCTTCAACAACCCAAAACCAGCAGGAAAAACTAACTCCCGACATCGGAACATTGGGAGCGTCTGCCGCTGTGGGCGCCGTTCCACCTAACTGCTGCATTGCCGTGATATCGGCTAAATTCTCGCCAGGCGATCGCGCCTCAAAATGGCGCATGGGGTGGAGCGGACTCACATTTTGATATAACAGAGCGGGGGCTGCGACATCAGGAGCGGGCCCCCCGGGAGACTACACTGGATGAGCGGTGAGTTCTGGAGCTCCCCCATCTACCTCCCCGGTGGGCGCCCGCAGCAGAAGTGAGCAATTCTACCGATGGTGCAGCCCTGAACACTGGAACTGCAACCAACGCGATCCAGGCGTACAGGAGCCTCCAACCGCTTGTAAGGCCCGGCCGCTGCATGTAAAAGAAGCCGCAGCGGAGATACCGGACATGTTCTCAGGAGTCCAGAAACACTTGTAACTGAAAGCAGAGGTGAGCGGTCCCCCCCAGTGCGAGGCAAAATGGCGGCTCCTACCGCGCTGGCCTGCCGAGAGGGGAGATGCCACCCTGTGGGCTTCTAGGGACTGCGTGACCCCCAATCGCCCGTGGACGCCTGGGAGCTCTTGTGACCTCTCTCGATCGGTTCCTGTGAGTCGTGAGCTGTATGCGGAAAGCAGCACCCTGCCGCACAGGCGCTCGATGGATGAGTCGCGCTGCTGATGCTGAGACCCCCGGAGGCGTAGAAGAGCCCCCTGTGAAGCGGGGGCCACCACCCAACCGACTTGCTTTATCCTCCAGGTGCGGAGAGGGGGGGGTGGGGGGGGACGGAGCCCTGTACATCGGTGGAGCCAGCAGAATCAATCCTGACCAAGCAGTGCCTGACCTTAAAATGGCGGCGGTCAGGCACCTGCATTGTAGCCTCGTGTAGGGGCGCCCGGCTAGAGGCTTTTGCTAGTTGTGGGGAGCCCAGCCAACACGCCACAGCAACGCACCGGAGGGGCCCTGGACCAACCATCACCCCAATATGCGAAGTAGGTTCTTGGGTGCCCCCGTAGGGAGCCATATCCGATCCCAGTACGGGCTTGTTGACCTGCTCGAGACTTTTTAAATCCCCTATAATTTCTCGGCAAATACTCTCATATTTACTCGCTGAGCCTGACCCTAAAATGGCACCCGCAATAGTATTTTCGCAGGTAAGGGTAGATGTCCCTTCTGCCAAGAGGGTCCTGATGTTCTTCCAGGATTAATAACATTGCGAATTTAACTAACCTTAGAATCTTGTGACAACTTGATCTAGCTACTGAGTCATGGAGACTAATAGACTCGACGTGCCGGACTTTAAGATGGCTACCAAACCACATTCCTTCTCCTATACTGCCATCCTCGCCAGCTCCCTCCTCCCGTCTTTGGATTCTAGACTTTTGATCACCTCCTGATACTCGCTCTATTCTGGCGGAGCCCGAAACGCATACATGGCCAATTCCCGGTGGAGCTGCTCCGACAGTTACAGGGGAGACTGGCTCTGGCACACCGCTATGACCGTCACCTACCCAGCCGGACTTTGGACATTTGTCTCGTTTTCTTCCCCGCTGCTGTCTCCTTCCTGTGGTTTACCAGCTTTCCCTGGTCTTTCTGATCCTGATTTTTGTGTTCGTTAAACCACTCCTGTATTGTATATTTATTCATTCTGTAACCATTGTGATACTTTTGCAACTTGTAACACGCTGTTCCCTTATGTAAATCGCTCTGATACCTCCGGGTCTAGCCAGCGCTATATAAAACTCAAATAAATAAATAAATAGATGCTGCTTCCAGTTGAGACTACCAGGCACCTCACTCCACCACGTGGGAAGTCTGGTCATTAGATCGGCTAACACTGCAGGAAAGTCCATGTGCATTCCCATAATTCATTCCGGCTTTGTGCTCCTCCACTGTCAAATCTAGGCCTTGGTATGAGATAGACCCTCTTAGGAACTTGGGATTCTTACCCTTCATTGCCATCAACCACTTGAATGACTTGTGATCTGTCTGGATCTCCTACTTGATACCAAACAAGTGAACCCCCAAAGGCCATACTATCACAAAATATTATTTTTCAATGGTCGTCCATTTCTGCTCCCTTGAAAGCAGTCTGCAACTTATACTCTTTACTCTTTTCACCAGGTTGAGCCAGTACCACCGCAGCTCCTTTATCTGAGGTATCAGTCTGTACAATGAAGTGCTGCCAAAACCAATGTGCCTTCAACACAGGTGCATTACATAGTGCTGCCTTCAGGTCCTCAAAAAGGCCTTCTAATAATGTTTGAGGGCTTTTTTCTTAAAAATCCAACGGCTGTCAAGGGTACATCTATGGTCTCAAAGATGGCCACAAAGTTCCTGTAAATTCCAGTGAGTCCTAAATAGGATTTACCTTCAGTCTGGGAGGTGGGAACCTCCTACTTCAACATAGGCTAGATCTTGGCATCCAAAGAGGAGATCTTCCTTTTGCCCACCAGACGTACATAGTAGATTACAGTGGACTGTCCCACAAGCAATTGTTTGCCTTTATGGTCATCCTTTTCCGGTGACTTCTAGGTGCCTCAGGTGGTCCTCCCATGAATTACTAAAAATGGTAATGTCATTGAGACAGGCCATACAGAATTCCTTTGGCTCTGACAGAACATAGTTCACCAGGTGTTGGAAAGTTTTCAACCCAAAGGGCTTTACCTTAAACTGGAATAACCAATGTTGTCTTCTCCTTGTACTAGCTGCACCGAGCCGATGCACAAGCTCATTAACTCTGGGAATCAGGTGTGCATCTGTCTTGGTCACCTCATTGAGGACCTGGTAGTCCACACAAAGACACACATCTGTGGATCCTTGCTTGCTTACCATTACCACTGCACTAGCCCAAGGTCTTCAGGAACACTCAATCACTCCCAAGTCCAACAACTTGGCAACCTTTGCCTTGATGCACTCCTGCAGTCTGTCCAATGCATCTTGTAAAGAATACTCCTCACTTCCAATCAATCCCCTCTATCTGTGTCATGTACACAAATAGGTTTCCACCCAGGAGTCACCAAAAAGAGATGGGGAAATTTTCCCGGCACTTCTCTAATCTCTCAGTGGGGCTTAGGCGTTATTTCAGGGACAAATTGTACCCCACCCTCAGAACAATCACTCATCATGTTGCAGTAGGTCAGTAAGGGAATCAGTGTCTTAACTTCTTCTGTCATACCTACTGTAAAGTATCTCAGGTATACAGCTTGAGTCGGTTCACATGGAATGCACTCTGACTCCCTTGTGGCCAGATGCCTTCATCTCAGGTGCATTACTTAGTGCTGTCTTGGGGTGCACAAAGGCCTTCTGTCACTCTACAGTCCAAAGCACTTTCTTAGGGTGCTTCTTGGATATCAAGTAGTTCACTTCAGAAATCTTCCGCACTACTCCATAAAGCTCACAACACTTATCCTCCAAAGCTTTTGTACACATGGGTTTCAGTGCCAATGCTTCCTAACCCTCGGGTCAGTCAGTTTCTCCTTCTGGTCGTGCCACCCTTTCATCAGCCCTTGACTTAGCTGAAGGTTTGCCTTCGCCTGACTCAGCTATTTATTCCCCATCAACTTCCTAAGGGCCAGTCACACAGTTTAACTAATCCTTTTCTGGTGACTTTGAATTTCCCATCCTCCCGTCTGGCTAAGGTCAGTGGCCCACGCACTTGGTGCCCAAACAAAAGTTCGAAGAGACTAAATCCAACTCCTTTCTGTGGAAGTTCCATGTTGGTGAATAGCAGACCGGTCAGGGTAAGATCACACTTCCTGGGGTTGCCTGCAGAGTTCCCATCATGCTCAAGCGTCTTGTTAAAACATTCCACCAACCCAATGGCTTGGGGGTGGCATGCTTTGCGATATGCTAAGTCGCATCAACCTACTTTAACATCTTGCATCCCTGGATCCCCAGTGGCATGATCCATCACTACCAATATATACTTGTTTTCTGCCCTGAATGGCTCACATGCAGACTTCAATAAGCTGTCACCTTCAGCATTTTTTAAAGCATTCTCAAAACCCCTCTCCCAACAACCCATCTCCTGTCTCCCACTTCATTTCTATTTCTGCAGCCTTATCAAGGGACAGATTGTCCTTTTACATCCTGGTCTGGTCTCCTTTCTCTGCTACGGATTCCACACGCTTCTGATATAAATCCAAAAAGAGACCTTAGCCAACGTTTGCAACTTTTGACATTTGTTATTTTGCTGCTGACCAGTCTGTGATAGTGGGATTATTTTCCTCTGAATTGTAAGGTGTGAACCCCCATACCACAACACCATTACACCTCAGAAATGAGACTCCATTTTTTCAGCTGCAGTGGCAGCTTTTTACAAGTTTAGGCCTAACAGACTAAGCAATTGCCTTCCTTCATGTGCACTTTTTATTCTGGGGACCCTCAAAGGCAACATGCTCTCAGATCGGTATGAAAGGACAAAACAAGGAGGCCATGCCAAAGAGTTCAGAACTGAATAGTGTTTTATGCATGAGGTCAAAGTCTCTGGGTTGCTGGTAGAGCCTCAAGGAAGCTGGGAGGCCTTGAGTGGGATAGGCGCATGTCAGATCCATTTCTCTGTAAACTGGTGGGGCTGGAGACAAGCCAGTAAAAGGTTGGGGAAGTGCCTCACAGAAAAGGGTGAAAGAAGTCAGGTCAGAACTTTACGCCTCTGTACCTCTCAGGGCATAGGAGAATGGATAGACTTTTATCAGTCACCATTGGTTTCTGTGTTTTTAAAAGATATCTTAGCTTTTAGGATCCTTTGCCAGGTTATCAAGGACACTAAGTATTCCAATAACTCTGAAAAGCCAATGCTCTTATAGGAAAATTAAGCAAGTGGGCAGAAACAGACCGGTATTCTCATTTCAAGGTCTTAAACAAGCTTTGCATTTCTTTATTTTTTTGCAGTTCTTGTTGTTATTCTGTGAAGGGAAGCGTTCTTCCTTCTATTAGGTATGAACATGAAAAGCAAGTATGGGCAAATCTGCCTGCTGTGGAGGTCATTAGCTGGAAGAGTTTGTTCATCACATATTTTCTGAGAATTTGCATCATTCGCTCTCTATTAACAAATACGAGGAAGTGAAGCTTGTGCCGAACAAAACAATGGCGTTTATGACTCACTTCCTGCCAAATCACCTGCCTGCATTCACAGGTTCAGAATTACTTGCACCAGGTACTGAGCAACTGGAAGATTCTGTAATAAAAGATGCAAAGTTGCCCACTTCAATGGGATTTTATGAAATGATTTATCTACTGCAAACCGAATATTGAGTATGATCCCCTCCCCTTTGGTCAGGCGTATAGCACCCTGAAAAATAAGTCTACCATCTACTACAAGCAATGAGTCAAAGACGGTCTCACCTATGATCTGTAGATTGGTACACCAGAGTTCTGCCTCCCTTTATAGTTTGTGAAGATGGGAGTCAGTATATGTTCACATACCTGTTAACTCACCCGCATTTGACTGGTATCACTCTCTTTTCAGTGATATTCACTCTCCTAAAAAGCAACATACCTTCATAGACTTCCATTAGGTTATCACCCTTTAAAAGTTAAATATCTGGCTCCACTATGGTTCCTGAGGAATCAGGTTGAAAGGTAAAGTGTTCCACCTAAAATCTTTGATTCCGGACTGGATAGTTACGGCCATTTGAGTATAACTGTTGGGTGGAAGCTGGTGGATTCTTGAGAAAAAATGTATTACCAGCATCTCCACAAATGAAAAACAATATCAACATCCACAAATATTGCCAAAGAATTTCTAAAACATAGATATTGCGACCCTATACTTAAACAGTAAACACAAAAATATTGATCAAAAAATTATTGCGGGAAAAATATCTAAAATAAAACAATATTGTAGGCAAAAATAAAGAAATAACAAATACACCCCCACATTAAAACTAATGAAACATAACAACAATAACCAAAATATCAACCAAAGAAAAATCAACATAATTCTAAATAAACCATACAATATTTCATTAAATGTATACACCTATTTAAAAAAATAAAATGTACATACATTAAATGAATTGTGCAGGCCTGCAGGATCATGGAAGATTAAGCTCTACCTTCATCGATCAATTTCATTTTTGATGGACCAGCGAACGAGAATGCGATGTTAAGTAATTTCAGAGCTGTTTCAAAGCCAAAAATCCTTTCCTGCATGTGATTGTTGCTTTTGTGTAATCCTGTGAGACCCTGTATCCCATAACCCTGCAGACCTTGACAATTTAATCACAAACCTGCAATAATCCCAAATGGACATTTATTGGTTGGGTGATATCTAACTTTTCCCCCAGTGTCTTGAAGATTGCCTAACACTAATGTTTAATCAATGTTACATACAGTTCCATGTTATATTAACTACAACCACTCTACTAACCATCACAATGTTAGCCATATTACACTAAAAACCCATATGTAACAACTGCAAGCCAGTGCTACTAACTGCATTTAACATAGACATGCCTAACCAGACTGAACTGTACCGATAATCACACATGCCTAAGATACACTGAGACCCAGGTGTTGAAATCACAGGGCTCATCATTAACTACAGAGTACATATCTCCACTTCTATACTAAACAACCTAACACAGTCTGTTACATGATAAGACTATCTAACTAACTCAATAGTGCTACGTTAGTACTTAAACCGAACATAAGGTTATCAGCTCACAGTGCTTGGTAAGCAATAACAGTTCTTTATCTAAAATACAGGTTGCTGCAACATATCCGGAAATGTTCATACTTGCACTATAGCTCCATATTCAAGCCATCACATCTAATAGTTACTACAACACCCATTCTAATAATTTGATATCGATCTATGGCTCATACAGCTGCTATTATCACATGAATGTTTTATTTTTTATGAATGTTCACTTCTGGAATGTTATACATTGCAAAAAGGATATACCGGACAGGACTCTGAACAGTTTTAAATCATATTAGGTTATACCTTATTATGATTTCCCTACGAAGTTCCAGCTACTCTGTTCATAATATATTCATATCTCATCATACCTCCTAATAGGTTTACTTGTTAATTTGAACATACTATGGCAAAAGACGTTTTACATTCTATATGAGGTTTTAATTACCAACTACAGTGCTTCCCTGAAGGCTGCAATCTCCTGATGGTGGTCTCTTGAGGCCTTCACTGCTCTCTTTGTTCCTGAATGGTGATTGGAGAGAGTTGTCAGGAGGGGTGTGTCGTGCTTTTGGTCTCTGAATTCTGCTTTTGCATTTTCTACTCTCTTCCTTCTGCTCCCCCTTTCTCTTTATATCCACTCTATATGCCTTTCACCATCTTTCCTCACTTCACACCCAGGAGGGGAGTTGCAAACCATTGAGACATGTCACACACTTGACGTGGTCTCACACTCAACAATCACTCATATAGCTAGGGAAATTATACCTAGTCCCATCTACCGAAAGTCTAAAGCAAGAACCTTGTCTAAGGACAAGTCATACTATCAACTGAGACCATATCAGAAATCTTTCCTTTTGACGAGTAAACCACTTAAAATTCTATCAGTGAATACTAAGGACCTCAATCATTCGGTTAAGAGGAAACACATTGCAGACAATTGCCATAAACTCAAGGAGACATTGTTCTCCCCCAAGGGACAAGAATTAGTCTGAACAAGGCCCACTGTGCAAAATCCAAGGGTTAACAATATTTCATGTTCTCCTGCTAATAAAAAGAAAAATTGAGTAATAACGTTACTACCTAAGAACACTGGCATCAAAGAAACAGTAGATATCTTATAACTAGATTAAACAAAAATGGATTTTTACGTTTGAATCATGTATACCCCAATGGGTGATGACCCACAATTTTGGGTGGATCTAAATAAGACAATCTCTGACCTGCCACAAAATCTTGGGTTAATCTTAGGTGGAGAATCCAATCTTCCACTTGATATAGCCATACATAGTATATCATCATGCACTTACCAACCAAATAAAGCTCACAGACAGATGAAACAGCTTCTTAAAATATACAATCTAAATCACCCTTGGCAGCTCCATAACCCATCTGGATCTTAAAATATGCAATCCTAATGGCCCTTGGCTGCCCCATAACCCACCTGGAAGTGAATTTACATTTTATTTGCTTTCTCATCACACTCTAACAAGAATAGGCTACTTATTGACCAACAACTGGATGACCACCGAAATTACCAATCCCAAAATAGAGCCAATTCTGATGTCTGACCACAAATGGATCTCAAACTAGAGATCAATAGCCCCCTGTCCAATATTAAACTCTGGAGAATGAACAAGGAGTTACTTAATGAACCAGAGGCAAGAAAATCAAATGTCTCCTCGATTCCACATTACTATGAAGAAAACCGATCTTTCTTATGAAGACTCTAGCCAGAGATTTATTACCTTTTGAATATTCCCCAGATCGGATTTAAAAACTTTTCACCAGTACCTCAGCACGCCAGTAGGTGGTGCTGTATGGCTCAGCACCAACGTCGTTCTGCTTCCGGAAATTACATGCATAACCCATTTAGGCACCAATTCCACGTGCTGATGTCAATTCTTTCTTTCCATACCTCCTAATGGATCCGGAGCTTCAGCTCATCTTTCAGAGACTCTTTACCTCTATAATTTCTACAATGTGCAAGGAATGTCACAACAGCTTTTAAACACGATAGGGACTGTAGCAAGCAAATATCTGTGACAGATCCCCATCAGCTGTGTCTGGGGTAGAGTCACAACACCAAGGCCTGCAGTGACTGCGCGTCGATGAACCTGAAGCTGATCATGCAGTGCTTAATTTGTAAAACAAATTAAGTGCCAGGGCTCTCGTCAGGAGGCCACTGCAGCTTGCACCCTGCTATGCTGCCAACGATAGTAACAACACAACTACTAACCATCACACTCTTGTGTGGCCCCCAAACCTATAAGAATGGCTTGGATGGCAGGTAATAGTCATTTTTAATGCATTTTGAATAAATAATTAACTGTTGTTGTGATCATCTCTAAATTATCCGGACAGTGCCACCTTGAGGTAGACTGTCACAAGTATCGGTGTTGACAGTTAAGTGCCGGTGCTGCGCACTGGAAACCACTGGCTCAAATTAAGCACTGCGATCCTGGAACGCGAGGCTAACCTTCACATAATGAAGCATAAAAAGACTGCTTGTCGAGACTGCTCTAAGTTGCGCTTCAAGTCCATTGTTCAGGCCCGTTCCTGCTCGAGGAGTCACTGAAGCCGCCCGCTAGGGCCGGTCCTCATCACAGTTCACATCATCTAGCAAGTTAAAAAAGAAGCATAAGAAACCTAAACGGGACTCGCACCTTCTCACCACTCACATTTGCCTGAGCAGGCGTGGTGCCGGCGCCATGGTTCTCAATCTCATTCCCGGAGTCGCCTGACTTCGGAGACAACCTTGCAACTGGTTCTGGCACAACCCAAGTTTGCAGGGCTGCCTCCACAGATCGAAGAGTTCTGCATGGTCATGCTCCAACTCTTTGGATCCCTGCTGACTCTCTCTGGCACGCCTTCAGGCCTTCCACCTGAAGTATCACCAACAGGTTTACTACCCTCAGTGCCAGTTAGATCTCCCAAGCCTGTTACGATGCATGTGACTCCAGTCCGAACCCTGCCTCGAGCGCCACGGGCCATGCTGGCCCCTGGGACTTTGAAGCCAGTACCGAATCCATTGATGACTGTTGAAGAGCTATGTATAATACTGTTCAACTTCGAAAACCACGCTGATCCGGCCTCAGCTGACATCACGCCCAACAACAGTTGGGCGTAACAGGCGTCGCTTCCTCTGCTTGCTCTGCCACCTCCACAGGGAAGACAACACACATTATATTAACTTTTCGGCACAGACTCAGATAATGAGTATGATGCGGGTGATGAGTTCAGTCAGCTCTATCAAGATGACAATTGGGATGATGACTTGCAGGAGGCTAGTAGTCTCAATACCTCCCCTGAAACTGGCCTTCTCTAGCCCCCCGCACCAGTCACCGAGGAGTCCCCTTTCTGCCCCAAAGTAATGCTCCCCAACCTTAGGCCCCTCCTGCCATTTAACGATGCCTTAACAGGCACCTTATTGGGGGCAATGGCCAAACCTTGCTCTGGCCCACAAGTCAAACACCAAATTACACGATGCCATCTCCCTGCCCCGTGGATCCCCCTTTTCTATTGCAGCACCCCTCCCCTAAATGTTTGGTGCAGGCATATGCAAGTAAGACCAATCCCAACATGTCCCCAACTACTCCTCCAGACAGATATTCAAAACATGTTGAAACCTTTGGCAAATGATTACTTTCATCTACAAGCTTGGCGCTCAGATGAGCCAAAACCAGCTGCCTACTGGGACGCTATTTTCACACCCTTAGGGACATGGTGGCTCAAGTCTTCCCAGGTGTCCACGAAGATCTCCGACCTGTCCTTGCCCGAGCCATTTATGATGGCTGGAATGCTGCCTTTTTCCAGTTTGAATCCGTATGCAGAAGGTTGCAGGGATCCCGGAAGCAGCGGACCACGGCACATGAGCCGCCTTACTTTTCGACTGACCCTGGATTGAGGAGGGTACAGTTGCAGAGAAATCAACGAATAGCTCTGCCTTACAATTTCTTCTATTGACCTTCGAGACTATTCTCTCGCACAGTCGATTCGAAGTTTCCAAGCCCTGATGAAGTCCATAATCTGGACGAAACGCGTCGGCTGTTTGGCTGCTGTCTTTTAACCAAAAAGAAGAATAAAGAATTTGTTTATTTTGTTACCCTATGGATGGACAGAATTTCTTTCTTCGCTTGTTGGTGGTGCACTCCACATTGGTGTTACAATTGACTCTTGGTCGTGAAGACTGCTCCTTGGGAACAGCAGGAGCGGTGGAGGGGCACACGGTTTGAGCAAACAGGCTCAGAACATTGGACTCTTTGTTTGGGAGATTATATTGGGGGAGGTGCGTCACATGCACCCTTGTGTGTATTGGTTAGGCTTGTTGTTCCAATTTTGAGGTTTACTGGAATGCTGCCTAGTTAATGATTTGTTGTGGCTTGGACCCCACCGATTCCATTGAGTGGGCCATTGGCACTGGTGTTGCCATGCGCCATCGCACCTGGCTGTGGTCCACCAGTTTTTCAGGTGATGTCCAGCTGTCCCTCATGGACATGCTGTCGATGGGACTCACCTGTTTGGGACAAGGCAGACTCTGCTCTGGAGCAGTTCAGCGAGCAGGGCTAAGGCATGTGCCTTGGACTTATTTGATCCACCGCGCCAGCTGCATAAGCCCTACAGCTCCATTTTTGGTTTCGGCAGATGTACCTCATACTCTCAGCCAATCCAACCCCAGCATGGCACCCAGCAGTTTTGCAGTCGCTGGCATGGTGCCCACTGTCCTCGTGGCCAAGGTCAATGGGCCGCCCAGTCTGTTAGGTCCCCTGCAGCCCCACCTAAAAAACTTTAGTGTGCCCTTAGTGGAGCACGGCCACCCAGTGGGAGGCAGCATCTGATGATTCATGCCAGGTTGGCAGGCCATTACACCAGACTATTGGATCTTGCCAATTGTTTGGAAGGACTATGCCCTCCCCTTGCTTTCTGCACTACCGCACCTACCACCATCTTCCCAATGACTGACAAAGGACCAACTTTCCATTTTGGCCAAACGGGCTATTGAGAGGGTGTCTGCACCAGAAATAGAATGTGGTTGTTACCCTGGGTGCAGAAATCCTTCACCACTGGAAGGGTGACACATATAAGCACTCCAGTGCGAAATGAATTTGCTTTAACAAAATGAAATCTTCTTAAATAATGTTTCACTGTGGTTTATTTTCATCTTATTCCAATGGTGAAAAGAAATTTTTTTGTTCCATAATATTCGTGATCAATCGTAATAACAATCAGATCTTAAACTGCTGCAGTTTCACAGGAATGTTAACTTAAATCCCCAATGCATTTCGGGACCAGCCCTTCTTCAGGGGGTTCTCCTTGTAAACAAAATGAAGTAATCTTAAAGATCCTAGAACTAAATGCGCCAAAGACAAAGTAATAATATGTTCGAACTTAGTGTCTAAATATAATGAATAACTGACAATAATAGACCTTAACCACACACGTACTACTATGTATGTGCTCTTAATTCAGACGAACCAAAGTCAGGAAAGGTGTCTAAGGACCGAAAAATAGCTAAACGATAACCAACGTGTTTAAAATCGTGCCGTGAATAAAACCACTAGAGTGAAGCTGAAACATGCTCAGCACTATATCTAGAAAAATAAGCTCGAGAAGGGAAATTATGTGATAGTTAATCACAGTGGCATTCTATGACTATTCAGATGTGCGCTACTATTAAGAGAAAGAGACCGGAATGTGCGTTAGCGCATTAGTGATAAAGCAGTAAACGTGAGATTCTTAATCGTTAAAAAAGAGGGCGAAGATTGTGCAATATAACGATAGTAATGCGAGAGTGCACATAATAACTAACAAACAAACGTGTAAGGAGACGGAGTAGCCACAAGTCCGTGAAGCAAAAAACCCGTTTGCGAGGGAAAGAAACAGAAAACAAAGATTGTGCGTTATACAAATGGTGATGTGAAAGTGCTCAAAATAGCAACCAACCGTGCGAAATAACTAGGTAGCCGTGAATCCGTAGAACTCATTTACCTGTGAAATGCTTAAAGAAAGCTTACTCTTTACTTACTGGGGACTGGATAGTAGTGTTGGACTTGCAGGGTGCCTATTTCCTTATACCTGTCCTGCCCACCAGCATTACTTGTGACTTGTGGTGGAACAGGAGCATTTTCAGTTTGATCTGCTCCTTTTTGGTCTCACTGGTGCCCCTTGGGTGTTCACAAAGGTGATGGTGATGGTGGCAGCACATCTGCGGAGGTCAGGGGTGCCAGTCTTCATTCACCTTGAAGACTGGCTGTTGAAGGCCGGCTCACCCAAGGCAGCCGTTAGCCACCTCCAGACTATGAAAGTAAAGCGAAACGTCTGTCATCTCCTGTCATGAAATCCTGTTTACTATTAACGTCCCAAAGTCACGCCTGACTCCTTATTAGGTGCTCCCTATCACGGGAGCCATTCTGGACACGGTTCGGTTTCGTGTCTTTTCCCCAGGAACAAGAGTCCAGGACATTCAGGCTATGATCCCGATCTTTCAGCCTTGGTCTTTGATTTCAGTGAGGTCGACTGTGAGGCTGCTGGGACTGATGGCCTCCTGCATCCTGCTGGTCGGGTACGCCAGGTGGCATATGCAGGCTCTGCAGTGGGATCTGAAGTTTCAGTGGGTCCAACATCAAGGGGTCCTCTCCGATTATGTTCAGATTTCAGAAGAGACTGAAAAAGATCTGTAGTGGTGGTTACTGGACCCCATTTGGTCAGTGACAGATCCCTCTCCCTTCCCCACCCAGAGCTGACAGTGGTGACCAATGCATCACTTCTGGGTTGGCCATCTGGGAGAGGGGAAGATCAGAAGCCTATGGTTTCTGGCAGAGTCCCATCTCCACATCAACCTTCTGGAACTGAGGGACATCTGCTTGGTGGTGAAAAGGCTTCCTTCTATCCATCAGAGGGTGGCTGGTAGGGGTGCTCACAGACAACACCACAGCCATGTAGTACTGCAACAAACAAGGCAACTTGGAGTCATGGACCCTATGCCACGAGGCCTTGTGCCTCTGGAACTGGCTGGACCAACAAGAAATCTTCCTGATGATGAACACCCTGGCAGGCTCATTGAATGCTAGTGCGAATTATTTCATCCGCTGGCCTTAGTTGATCACGAATGGAAGTTACACCAGGAGGAGGCGCAAGGACTCTTCCACGAATTGGAAGAATGTTGGCTTGATCTGTTCACTACTTCAAAGAACGCACAAAGTCAGCACTTCTGTCCATTGGAGTTTCCAAGATGTCTCTCGCTCAGAGATGTGTTTCACCTTGAGTGGAACTTGGGACTCCTGTGCTCCTTCCCGCTGATACCACTGCTGACCGAGTACTGAAGAATTTCACAACTGACCGGTCCCAAATCATCTTGGTGGCCCTGTATTGGGCACAGAGAGTATGGTATCCAAAACTACTGGGCTTGAGCATCGGTCCTCCGAACAGGCTGTCCCTTCGGGAGGATCTGCTGTCGCAGCAGCAGAGCAGGGTTCTGCACCCTGGCCGTCTCAATATCAATCTCCATGCTTGACGATTGAGTGGCGACACCTCTGCAGGTGGTTGATCTTGAAAGCCAAGTGTCAGTCAATAAAAATTGTATACTGTACTTTTGTTGGTACAACTTTGAGGCTTGGTGGGGTACTAAATTGGGGCTTCACTATAAACATATGGTAATAAAATTATATATGCAGCCTTCTGCCAATATTAGAATCAACTGTGGCAAATCTAAGAACTTTAGTTTACCCAAGGAATGAGACAAGGGTGTCCCTTATCTCATTTATTGTTTTTTTTTTTTTTACTCGCCATTGAACCCCTTCTGACCGACATACATACAAACCCCAAGATCAAAGGTATTCCCTACAACTCTGGTACACAAAACATCGTGGCATATGCAGACGATGTCCTGATCTCTACGGAAGAGGCAGATCTAGCCATCCTCGAATTTTGAGAACAATTAACAACTATTCCAAGGTTTTAGGTTACTCACTTGTGAAAAGAGAGAAATCTTCCTACTAAAATGTCTATTGCCACTGAATAATTATTGGCAACTCTGGACTGAAATGGCAGGCTAATCAGCTAAAATATCTAGGAATAGAATTTAAAAAGAACCTAGAAGATACTAGAGAATACCCAAACACAAAAAAGAATCCCACAACAAAATAAAACAAGCATTGGCGTAGCCAATAGGTCTCGCCTTTGGGACCTTATAAGTATTTAGCCATGCAACAGTTGATGTTGTTGCACCAAGGATATTGTGCTGGATAACTAAACACTTATAAGGTCCCAAAGGCGAGACCTATTGGCTATGCCAATGCTTGTTAAAGTTCTGGAGGCTTCTTTGTGTTTAATTTCAGTACCAAGAACAAACTACATCCTACCAATTGGACAGACCTAGACAGTGAACTCACTTGTGCCTCAGTGGATGGAGATGGCTTCATTTTAAGTCTGTCTTGACCTCGCATACGTTCGAAAGACACGTTGTTAACGATCCTTTCAAACATACCTAGAGTGGGTTTTTGCTACACCCAAAGGAGAATTACTCTCTCTCCTCATGCTGTTGACTATTTGGCATAGCATTCCTCCTTTCAGGCTCCCGTAGGAATGCATGAAAATTGTGAATGCCTGTGTTCACTTGCTTTGGAAGATTTAAACCAGACCTATTGGCTCAGCCGATGTTTGCTTCCGGATTCGTGAAGGTGCTCTTCCATACCTTTTTTGATCTTGCACACAAAATATTATAAGGAATGTGTGCATGGGAGCACGGGTCACACATCTCATTTGCAGGTGTAATGACGTGGAAAACACTGCTAGTTGCAAAGGGGCAAATAAACGATTATGGATCTAAAGTATATATATTTCATGTTTCGCCTCATACGTACCACGTACCCCTTCCCCAACACCCCCCCCTCAAAAAAAAATCATCAACGATTTTTTTATTTTTATTAAACTAATACTACGACCTCTTAACTGTTCTTATGCTGGCAGGAACGAATTAATTTTCATGTAACGAAAACGTTCGTTCGACAAACTAACTGAGGCGTTAACTGCATAAGCAATAAATAAATAACAAGCGCGAGGACCAGGATAGGAAGAGGTACCAAGCGGTCGCCACTGAGCTGTTTGTTTTGTATGGTATCGGCTCCAAAGTACAGTATGTGCACGGCTGGAAGCTTCCAAGCACTCCCCTCCTTACAGAAGCGCCGTTTAATCAGCCGCGCTTCACAAACAATTCAATCAGCTGTAACTACCGACCCAGGGCAGCCGGAGAGGCTGTGGGCGGAGAGCGGCAGAGCCTGTGCACAATGCACTCCTGAAAGAACATTAGTACATCGAGCGCCTCGTGCCAAATTGTGCATTTCTTAACTAGAGGAGGCGGAAAAGCAAAAAGACTGCGAGTTGTTCAGTGATTGATTGATTCAAGCCCTGTTCACAGTAACAGCGTGTTCCTGTTGTCTTTATTTAAGCGCTAAGCGTGCCTTCAGTTCTACAATGCTGTGCTCAACTGCCAACGATTTGTTTCTTTCTAATGCTGAGGTCGTCACTGTAGTTTGAATATATGCGCGTCCAAAGCAGCAAGTGCAGCATTACAGAAGCCTGAGGCGAGGTAAGAAGAACCGCAAGCAACAACTAACAAGCAGCAGCTGTTTTAAAGCACACTCATGCTTGTGCTGGCCTCCGCCTTGTGGGAGCGAGCAGCGGCGGCGCCAAAGCCATATGTTTTCAATTAGAACGCGCGCCACTGCTTGCTCCCGCAAGGTGGATGCCAGCACAAGCACAAGTGTGCTTGAAAAGGGGCAGACCGATGGCTAAAGGCCCTCCTAGAGCAGCGCATGCGCGCTGCCTAGGCGAGACCTAAAAATCTAATAGACTCCACGTCACCCAAGTTTATTACAGGGTGGGGCAGACTAGAATGTGTAAAGATGATGATATCCCCACAAATCAATGTAATCACTATCATGTTCCCCCTAAACCTTTCCTCAAAATTCTACAAATCAATAGCTAGAATGATATCAGAATTTATATGAAAAAATAAATGGGTCAAAATCGCATTCAACAAACTGAAATCTAACAAATCAAGAAGGGGACTGAGTCTTCCCAACATCTTCGAATATGAAACAGCTTTCTTATTGGGACAAGAATGTTGGTGATTATGCCCACCCAAACCCTCTCCAACCCTCCAGGATGAAATTAGAAGTGGATCTTATAAAACCTCTTTCTTTTATTAGGAGAGTAACTATTTCAAACCTGAATGTCCCCCGTTCTTACAATATCCTGAAGACACCACCAAAGCCACCACAAAACTTGCTAAAAAATCCCAAAACAAATTACGAGGCCTGAATTTTGCTTTTATATGACTCAATGAAAAGACCTTTTGAAAGGACAGACAGAAAAAGAAATAATGGTTATCAGAGATCTGGCCCACACTGCCCATCAGTCTTCATCCTTCGCTATGATGCAACAAAAGTATAAATTTGCTAATCTAGAATTCTAAAAATTCTTAAAGCTTAGACTTGCAGTGAGACATCCCTCACATTAATCGAATCGAAAAAATCTTGATATAAAACCATATAGCTAGCAACATCAATCAAATCTTAGGAAACAAAAAGAAGAAAAACAACATTTTTCACTCAGAAATTTCTCTACACCTATGTAATGTTATACTTGGTCCTTGGCATATGAATCCTCCTCTCAAATGTAATCACCCTCTCCCTCTTAGATCTGCTTCTAATGATCGGCATTTAAACAATCCTCTCTTAGTGGAAAAACTCCAAGTATTTTTCATACCAAGAGCCTTTCATACCACAGATTTCATACCATTGCCATAAAGAGTTTAACAATATATCTAATATTGACTCGAAAACAACCCCCCAAACAACTTTGGAACAAACTAGACCTTTACCTACAAAAATCAAAACTGCTTTAATGCCCCACACGCAATGGTCCACTCTCCCTATACATAGAACTGGTCAACCCAAACACTTCCCCTCTCCACACCCCCTTACCTTCCTACTCCCATCTACCTCACTCTCGTCATGTGCTTACTTCCAGCCTCTTTCTCTTCTTTGCTGCTCTTCTTGTTTACACTCTAAACCATTCTCTTTTTCCTTCATACTACCCTCTTATAAACTAAATGATCAGTTCTCAACAGCAATACAATAACACACAAACCAGTTAACGCTGTGGTCCAGATTAACAATGATAGATCCTCAAGTTAACGCCATGATACTACGTGTACGATAAGGCTATATATCACCTGTAACTAATTTTTGTATCTACCTAATTAACTGTTTTGCATCTCTTCTTGTTCTAGTGCTCTTCATTTGAAAACGAACACAATCTTTTGAAATACAAAATATACATTAAATAAATAATGAAAACACTAATTAGTGTTTAGTATATATGGTGCAAAAAAATTCAAACTAGTCTCCAAACAACCAATTAAATTAAAATTAAAACAGTTAACAAATAGAATCACTTTTCCAGTAAGCAACTAGTTAACAAACCGCTTAAAAAGTCCATGACAAAAGAACAAAACAATTATAGCAGGACAGCATCACTCTGCCAGATTGCAAATCTACAAAAGCAGACTGCAACACTTCAAAAGACCACTAAATACTACAAACAAAGTAAGTTTGATAATTAATAAAAACTAAAAAATTAATAGATACATAAAAGTATGTCAGTATAGCAAATATTAAAATAATTTTACATGTTATTTTCCCAAATTACAGGTGCATCATCTACATGAAAGGAAAAACGAAGTAAAGACAACATCTAGAATGTAAGTTAAAACATGCGCCTGCAATGTAAAAATGTTAAACTTAACATAAATTCACATATTCTTTTTTTTTTTTTTTGTAAAATGATATTTTCTATACTCTAAAACTCAGAGATAAAATTTCAGAAACAGCAAAATACAACAAATCCAAAACAGAGAAGTTGTTATTAAATTATTGAGGCTATACCTATAGTAAGGACAGCACCACTAATGTCAAAACAGACTGTAAATGCACCAAATATTATTCAAACTCATGTACGGAAGGGCTACTAGTAAAAATGAAAGTGTTAGGATACATAACTATCACCATAACATTACTAAAATTAAAGTCAGGAATATTTTACAGGGCCTAAAAGAGCCCTGTACGAGCCCACAAGAGCAAACAGGAACAATATATAAAAATGTTGTACCAAATGTTCCTGAACAAGCAACAGGTCAACTCGCTGGCATATCATGCCTAAAAAGATGAATTGCCATAACATGTAGAAAATCCAGGAAAACACCAGAAGCACATAAAAATATCATGATTAAATAAAAAAATATTCTAAAAAATGTGTCATAATTGTTGAAAAATAACGCACAGCAAAAATGATATGTATTAAAAGAGATGTTTAGAAAATGCATGTACCAATAAAATGTAAAGAATATTATTTTATACAAACTACATTCAAAAGCAAACAAACAACTTATACTATAAACTACTATAACTTTTTAATGTACAAAATAAAAAATACAAACAAATGCTAATAAATTATTGATATCAATATTTGCAACACAAACGTAGCCACATCAGAGAAAGTGTTATAGTTTGGCCCACTTACCCCAGCCCACATGGGCCCCAGAGACACCAACACCCCAGGCCATATTCTAATTATAGGGGAAGAGGACGTGTGCCACCTTCCCAAGCCTTAAAAGGCACAGGGGGACCCTATTCCGGGCCCAAATACCCCACCCTTAGAGAAGGGGGATTGTGGCCCCCCTCCCCAAAGTCATAGGCCCCAGGGGACCCCATCTCTTAGGCCATATTTTAATTAAAGGGGAGGGGGGGTGTGCCACCGTCTCCGAGCCTTAAAAGGCCGTGGGGACACCATGGCCAAATAACTCACTATTAGGGGAAAGGGGCATGTGGCCCTCCTCCCCAAGCCCAAATGGGCCTCAGGGACCCCATCCCCCAGGGCCATATTTTATTTAAAGGGGAGGGGAGTATATGGCCCCCTTCTCCAAGCCTTAAGAGGCCCGGGAAACCCATCCCCGGGGCCAAATACCTCACTATTAGGGAAGGAGGGCACGTGGCCCCCCCCCCTCCCTAAGGTCACATGGGCCTCAGAAACCTCATCCCTTGGGCCAAACATGACGTTGGGGGCCCCACAGCCACAGCTGGCTCCCGCACTGGAGCCAGCATTGTTCCCGCCCACTGGGAGCAGCTATGTCTGCTTCCTCTTGACAGGAGCCAGCAATCACAGTTTCCCTGCCCGCAGGGGCAGGGAAACAGAAGTGTGCTCCCACTTGGAGAGAGCATTTTCATAGCTCCCACTGGGTGAAACCACATTTCATTCCGTGTCCGTGGTCCTGCAGACAGGAAAAACCAATGTGCCCATAGGTGGGTACCCCAGACACAGTTAAATAGCCGGCCCGAGGCGATGGAATATCTGGGGCATTGTAAGGCTCGGGAGGGGTGCTGCATACCCCCTCCCCTCTACTAATTATTTGGCCCTGGAGGATGGGGTTCCCGGGGTCCAATTGGACTAAGGGAGGGGGGGCCCCCTCCCCTATAAATAAAGTGTTTGGCCCAGAGGGATGGGGTCCCAGGGCCGCAACAGGCTCACGAAGTAGGGCTGTGTGCCCCTCCCCTTTTTTTTACAAGTTGGCCCCGGAGGATGGAGTCCCCAGGGCAGGGAAAGGAGCCCCACTCACGCCCCTTCCCAAATATTGGGGAAAATGTCAGGCCACCATTTTCTTTTTCTTTTTTCCATGACTCATGTGGGATTGCAGCACAACCCTCTGACTTTTTTTTCTTTTCTGGGCCCGGGGGTCCTTCAGGGATCCTCCCACAAGGGCTAGGAGGACAGGGTACCCTGCCCCCTTTTATATATATGTTTTGAAAATAAAATTGCTCTATTTTTTAAAGATGGGTTTGAGGAACTCTCGTGAGAGTCCCTCAAACCCAACTGTCCAGATATATTTGGAACTATATATCTCCAAAACTACGGAATGGATTTACACCAAATCACAAAAAGCACGTTTTCTGGACCAAGTCCTAGCTTCCTGACAAATTTGGTGTAATTCCGTTCAGCAGTTATTTACGGTAGTGCTCCTTTAAAAAGTCTATGGAAAAGACTTGGGGATTGTGCATTTTGGGACTCCTCCTTTTTCTCGGCCCATGCATGACGGATCACCCCAAAACTTTCCATGCACAAACTAGGCAAAAAGTTGCACTTTTTTTGGAAACTTTAATGAAGGTTCGTCAAATGGCACCAACATTATTAGCAAAACAAAAACGCTGGAAACACTAACCTAACTATAACTACCCAGTGGCGACCAAAAAATTTGGCAGAAAACTAGATCTTTCCCCAGAGAGCATTCGTTAGAACCCCTTTCAGTGGACCACAGGGCAAGCAGAAGTTATTGTGGTGGCTCAGACCTAAGTAAGTACGTTTTTTATTGTTTAGTTAATTAAAACCTTAACAATTTGAGCACAGTTACACATAGTACAATTAATACTTAATAACACCTCTGAATAAAACACTGTTTTAAAATCATTGCAAAACATAGCACAATCAGCTATCTTCTAAGATCAATAAAAAAATATACAAATAAGCTTGATACATAGGAGGTTGGCTTAGAATTATGGCCTACTGACCTGTGCCTAAGGGCAGTTCTGTATTTTTGACAAGTGCCTTCAAAATCCTCCTACTATGGTCATTTATACAGTAAATGTTCTTCTAGTCCAGATTGCCTTTGTTGGCTCAGACCTTTTACTCCCGATGTCTCGGGTCCGACCAACTATGGATCCTGCTCAACTGGGCAAGCACCCCTTCTGCAACTGATCCAGAGGGTGACTAGCAACAAGCATTCATGCACTGAATACTCACCTGGGCCCATTCATTCACACTAACTAGCAATCACCGCTGGGGGAATCAGTTGTACTCTTTATCAAATCCCTGCTACCATTTACCTTTCCTGATTGAAGAGTAATGACTTACCAATGGACCTTTGATAATTGGGGATAAAATGAGAATGTACAAAACATAATTTTCATTAACCACCTGAAATAACCACTGACTCAGGAAGTTTTAAATTGTTTATCTAAATTCTTTAGCAGAGTAAATTACAATCCACATAATACTTAATCGCATATCAAGGAGGAAGCACACTATATAATCACCTATTAATCACCAATGACGGTCCCCCAGAAAGGAGAAGATAGAGACAGCAGTACAAACTAGATTACGCATTTATAGTTACCTAAAGGTGTGAAAACCAAACCCCTTGGCCAAGGAGTTGGAAGAGGGTCCCCAAGAAAGGATGAAGACCAAGACTTCCGGACCAGGCTCAGGACAGGATAGATGACCTCTCTACCAACGACGCCTGCGTCGTTCCCCTCTCTGACACTTCGTTTCCTCCTCGATTCTTCCATGTCTTCTTTCTAATGGAATCCGCCGCCCCAGGACCTCTCTGGACAGCGGTTCAGTCTGCAATCGATCAGCTCGTTCTGTGGTCCTAAAAAGCTGACAGCCTCAAAGCTAACTAATTAGCTTATTCTATATCTATTATACCCTTCTACACCCAGGTACCTCCCATTAATGTTTCAAATTTATGGGCCCACTACTTCTGATTGGACAGGGACAGGGGGTTGACCCTCACACCATGACAATTTAGTTCAATTTCTTTAAGCCCATTGTTTTAAAATACCGCCCCTCACAATTAATACATTTGCTTTATTTCCCACCCGTCTCACGACAATTTTTCAATACAAAGTGTATACAATATGTATCAAATTTAGGACATCTCAGATGTACGGTGAAGGTGATCAGCGGGTCATGTCCTTGGACATCTTCCAAGTTGACTTCATCGCTTTGTCTTGTTGGTTTCAGAGCGCATGCGCAGGTTCCATGGCTCTTGAGCTGCTGTTCAGTTAACCCAGGCCCAAATTTACGAACTAATAGAAATCAAAGAAGAAACATATTAAAATCAAAAATAAATGTTTTCACTGTATACCCCCTACTTCTACTCTATTCCCATTTAATTATAAAATCTATCCCGCATTAGTAGCGTTAGAATACCACATAATTAATTTCAGCAACGCGAAGGCTTTAGCATGTGAGAACATAAAGCAGCCATTTTAGCATACACTGCGCAGAAGCAAAGATTCCCTCCAAGCAAAGAAAGACGTCATACCATGTGACATGGTTGACACATGCGCAGTAGAGTTCCGGCGCTTTAGCGGCCATTTTGCATTAGGCAAGGATTACTTATTAGTGAAAACACATAGGCAAGCGGCTCTGTTAAAATGTAGTGTTTGCACATTATTAATAATGACATTACAAGGTTTAATACAAATTAATTAATACTGTGAGAAGATTGCTTACGAGCAAGTCTCATTGTGAGTCCTTGCTCCATCAATCCCCTCTCTGATGGCGTTTCTGAGCCATCAAAAATACCCACAACCAGATGCCAACTTCTAGCATATTTCTGTCACACTTTCATTTTTACATTGTCTATTCTTATCTTCTCCTTTCAGTTTCTTATATATTTCACTTTTCAGATCTTCTAATTCAATTTCATCAAATTTCCGTTTCTTGCCTTTTCCTGTCACTCTATATGTTTCATTCTTTTTACAACATTTGCACCATATCATTATTGACAATACTATTATTGCTATCCCTACTAAGGGTACTAATATTTGACCTATAAGTCCTTTTTCTACATTAGTAAACCAGGTACCAATTGATGCAATGCTATTTGTCAATCTTTCCCATACACTATCAACTTCCAGTGGTTTCAGTTCATTCTCAAGTTTTGTTATATTCTTTATATACGTTCCAATTTCTGCACTTTTGTCAGGAATATACGTGCAACAATGTTTCGTTTTCAACAATTTACAGACTCTGCCCTCTTTTGCTAATATTATATCAAGAGCAAGTCGATTTTGCATAACCATAGATCTAATCGCAACCATCTCCGCATTAATCATTAGAAATCCTCCAGCAGTATCCGTTGATAAACGATCAACCACTGTAGACAATTTACATATTCTCCTTGAGTTCAGAATTACTCCCACTGAAGGTATCAATGCACCAAATATATCACCTACAATTTCTGTAAAACTAGCTCTTTTACTACGTGTTAATTCACTATTATTTTCATTGCTCCCAGTGTTTCTTTTTACGTGGTATACTTTTGGAAAAACTATTCCAAAATAACAACTTCCATACCACCGTGCAGGAAGCCTAAAGTAAGCCTTATTCCCACACACATAATAAATTCCAGGAAAAACTGAATCTGTTCCTCCTTTTAGTCCCCAACCTCCAAGAATTAAGAAATTATGTTCACATTCACTGGTACCGATGAAAATATTGTTATAATCAGTCTTTAACCTATGGAGACAAATTTTCCTCGTCTTTACAAAATCCAGAGCCATAGCAGCTTGAGCCCTGCCAGGTGTGTAAATACCCTCTTTCTCAGCCCAAGGTGGAAGATGAGCTTTATGCTCTGACGCTTTCTTTTGGAAATTCTGTCTTCTATTCTCAACTAAGTTCAAAAATATCTTTTCTTCCTCACGTAATGAACATATTAGATTGCTTCTATGTGCATGTGTTATGTCTATCGACTTCATTGTTAAGAAAAATTCTCCCATAAATTGTGCATCTTGACTACTAAGCACTGGGTTCAGATTCTTTCGAATAGGAACCTCTGAAAATATCACATCTATATTTGAATAATAATACTGAAGTTTCCCTGTTCTATAAAATAAACTAGTTAGTACACTGCATGATATACCATAAGTTAATGGCAAATGATGATATGTTAGACCTTCTGCTACTGATTCAGGTAACTTCATGCAGACATAACAATCACTAATTTCCATTGTATCTACGTACTGAAACAATAATTTAGTAAAAACATTTAAACTAGTATCATTATCTGTTACTACGTGATAAAACTCTGGTTCATCTTCTGCTTCTATTTTTACTCTATCACCTTTCAAGTTATCTATCTTTCCCTTTGTTTCGTTGTTAATCTTTTTGTCCATTATCATAAGGTAAGGAATTGCTACTATCACAACTAACCACACTATAAGCACCATTACCAGACTACATATGCATATAGCACAGCATCTTTTACAACATTTTCGTTTCGGTCTCCCAGAAACTCTGTCGTCAGCCATTTTTGACAAAAGAAGACTTTTCTTCTTTTCTTTTTCTTTCAAGACTTTAATTTATCAAGGTGGTTTCACTTCTTGTTCATAAGTCAGTTCTGCACTTGTTCTTTCGTCACTACTTTCACTTGACTCTGAACTCTCGTAGTCTTCAAGGATTATATAAGTCCAATCAGGACCTTTAAACTTATTGTTCACAAGTTTCAATCTTTTGCTTTTTCGTTTTTCAGTCCCACTTGTTTGTCCAGATAAACTTGTTACTTCATTTACTTGTTCTGGATCTTCACTTCGTGTTTCTATATGGTATTTTACTCTTTTAATGACACTAGGCCAATGATCACCTTTTCTGACTTTCTTTGTTTGCACGGTATCTCCACTTTCCGAGTCTTTTCCGAAAACTCTTTTATTTTCAAGGTGTGGCACAAGTTGATTTTCTTCAATTTCAGTTTTCTCTTCTATCTGCTCTTGTTCAGGTCTTGTTGTTGTTTCTTCAGTTGCCTGAGTGTGAGTTTCTACTAACTGACCCTGTTCAGGATTGACGTTTTCGTGCTTGATGCTTTCTTGCTCGATGTTTTCTTGGTTTTCTTCTCCCTGAACGTGTTTTTCTTGTTCTAACTGGTTCTGATCAGGGCTTATTGCACTGTGTACTTCTGCAGCCTGACCGCGTTCTTCTGAACCTGTCTGTTCCTGCTCAAACTTTGTTGTTTCGTTGTCAATTTGAGCCCAATTTCCTTTCCCTATCTGGGCCTGCTCAGGTTCTCTTATTGTTTCATTCTCCCTATCCTGAGCTGCTTCTTCTACACCTATCTGGTCCTCACTAATTTCCTCAAATCTAGCTCTACTTCTTGTTTTGATGAAAACTTCTGGTATATCAACCACTGGTATCCAGTCCTGACTTGTGCTCGGTTGTTCTTCTTCAGCTTCTCCCGAATTTATCAGTTGGGATTCTTCAGCTAGCCAACCTTCAGCTTCCTCAGCTATTGATGCTGACTGAGGATCTTTACCTTCAGGAGCTGGCACCCTTTTGGTGTGGCTTACATGAATCCAATTAGGCAATCCTGCACATTTCACTGCTGTGTTTGTAACCAATATAACCTGACAAGGTTCGCCCCACCTGGGTGATAAACACGTTTCTCTAGTGTGATGCTTCACTACCACCCAGTCTCCAGGGTTCAGATCATGCTCTTGTTCAGGCTGCCTGGAAACTGCGTCTTCTGCAACCTGGTGAGAGACAGAACGCACGAGGTCAGCCAATGCCTTGCAATAATCTAGAACCATATCATCAGTTATGTTCAGCAGTTTATTTCCAGGTACATGTGCTTGTCTCATTGCTCTTCCCATGATGATTTCATGTGGACTCAATCCTGTATTTTTATCAGGAATGCTTCTGAGTCCCTTTAAGACAAGAGGCAATGCATCTGGCCAATCTAACGATGTAGATGCACACATCTTTGACAATCTTGATTTTATTGTGCCAGTCATTTGTTCAACCACTCCAGAAGCCTCTGGGCGGTACGCACAGTGCAATTTTTGTTCAATTTTAAATGCTTCACAGATTATTCGAATTACATCGTTATTGAAGTGACTCCCTCTATCTGATTCCAAAGTTACTGGGAAACCGAACCGTGGAATGAGTTCTCGTAACAACAGTTTTGAAACTGTAATGCTGTCATTCCTCCTAGTAGGGTAAGCCTCCACCCACCTTGAAAACAGACACACTATGACAAGTACATATTTCAGTCCTTTACATGGTGGTAACTGAATGAAATCTAACTGCAATCTCACAAATGGACCCTCGGCTTTTCCAATTTTTCCCAAACCAATTAATGTTCTCCTTCCTGGATTATTCATTTGGCAAGTTAAACACCTCTGGCAAAGACTCTCTGCTGCAGCCCTAAACTTTGGATTGTACCAACTCTGTCTGAAAAGTCTAATCATGGCATCTCTCCCTACATGTGTGTCTCCGTGATACATTCTGGCCATTTGTGAAATCAGGCAATCAGGCATGACTGGTCTGCCATCTGAATAAACCCACACGTCATCATCTGTTCTTCGTCTACACCCTATTTTAATCCAAACATCTCTTTCACTCTCCTCAGCATCATCCTGCAATCGTTTCACATCATTCCATGTTTCAGGTGTTGAACATAGCATAAGTTGGCAGCTGATTCCCATCCTTTCAACTTTTCTGTTTACTGCCAATCT
Organism: Calotriton arnoldi; assembly: GCA_963921515.1. NCBI lineage: Eukaryota > Metazoa > Chordata > Amphibia > Caudata > Salamandridae > Calotriton > Calotriton arnoldi. The sequence continues at coordinate 2,546,970 of CAWUFW010000203.1, read as the reverse complement.
GTTTCTGGCACAATGTTGAGCAATTAGGTCTGCGTATCTGTTACCGGCTACCACCCAGTCATCTCCTGACTGGTGTGCGGCACATTTCACCACTGCCAATTCTTTTGGTGATTGTATTGCCTCCAATAATTCCTTTACAAACTGCCCATTTTTGATTGGGGATCCTGAAGAAGTCATGAAATCCCTCTGCATCCACAGTTGGCCAAAATCATACACAACCCCGTACCCATATTGACTGTCCGTAAATATGGTTACTTTTAGATTTTTCCCAATTTTGGAGGCTTTGATCAAAGCAATTAATTCAGCTACTTGTGCAGATTTGACTCCTGGTAAATAGGATGCTTCGACTATTCCAGATAGTTCACATACAGCATAGGCTGCACTCAATTTGCCATCCTCATGCCTTAGGCATGAGCCGTCCACAAACAGCTCCCTATCTGGGTTCTTCAGGGGCTTTTCCTGTATGTCAGGACGCGGTTTGGTACACAACTCTGTGACCTGTAAACAGTCATGTTCTGGATCGTCCTTAACTTCTTCACAATATGGATCTGGCAATAATGTAGCAGGATTTACAACTGTGCACCTAGCTATTGTCACATTTTCAGCTCCTAGAATTATTCGCTCATATCTTGTCATCCGACTAGGTGTGAGATGCTGAGTTCTAGTTCTTGTCAACAGGATCACAACTGCATGTGGGACAAACACTTTAACAGGATATCCCATTACTATTGACTCACTTTGTTCAATGCTCATACAGGTAGCAGCAACTGATTTTAGACAGCCTGGCAATGCTGCAGCCACTGGGTCCAATGTAGCAGAAAAATATGCTATAGGACGCCTGTCTAGTCCATGTCTTTGGGTTAGCACTGAAAGTGCACAATTTTCTCTTTCATAGCAAAACAGTGTGAATTCTTTTGTATAGTCAGGCATGCCCAGGGCAGGTGCCTCACACAAAGCATTTCTTAATTTTTACAAATGCACCTGCACTTTCATCATCCCATTCAACTGGATCCTTTGCTTTCTTTTTGGTTAACTGAATTAAAGGCTTTGCTAGTAGTGAGAACCCTATAATCCATTGTCGACAGTATCCTACTATTCCAAGAAACATTCTCACTTCTCTTTGGGTTACTGGCATTTTCATTTGCTTAATTATTTTTATTCTTTCAGACGTTATTCTTCTTTTCCCTGTTTCAATTTGGTGTCCCAAATATTTAACTGCTGTTTTACAAAATTGTAACTTCTCAGGTGACACTTTGTGTCCTTCCTCAGCCAAATGGTTGAGTAATGCAATTGAATCTGCGACACAATCATCATGAGTTCTTGACGCTACCAATAAGTCGTCTATGTACTGCACCAGGACTGAGCTCCTGGGCAGTACTAATTTTTCTAGACACTTTTTCAGTATTTGATTAAAATTGGAGGGACTTTCTGTGTACCCTTGAGGAACACGATTCCACACATAGACATGGTTTTCGAATTTAAACGAAAACAGATATTTGCTATCTGGATGCAATGGTATTGAGAAAAATGCTTGGCACAGATCAATCACAGTAAACCATTCTGCATCCCATGGTATCTGGTATAGGATCACTGCAGGATTTGGTACTATAGGACAACAAGGTACCACAATTTTATTAATTTTCTGCAAATCCTGAACGATCCTATATTTTCCACTAGGCTTTTTCAAACCCATAATTGGCGAACTACAAGGACTACTCAGAACTTCTTTTAATATGCCTTGTTTCACCATTCTGTCAATTTCTTCAGTAACTCCTGCCTTTACTTCTGCACTAATTTTGTACTGTCTGATATTTGGGAAATGTGCGCCTTCTTTTACAGTGATCTTCACTGGGTCTATTTTTGCCATAAGACCTACTTCTTTCCCAGTAAAATCCCATACCTTAGAGTTCACTGTAGTTCTTAACTCTTCTGGTAACTCATCTTTGGTTATTAAGGAAAACATCTCATCTACGTCCGTACTTTGCTTGGCTATCATGAATTTGTATACATGATCTTCATCCGGGGTCTGTATTGCAACTCCATCCGGTGTGCAAAAAATAGTGCAATTCATTTTGCACAGTAAGTCTCTGCCCAGTAAATTTACTGGACTGGAATCACACACCACAAATTGGTGCATTTCTCGGAAATTTCCTATTCTTACTTCCATGGGCTCAGTAAGGGGTGTTCTGATCCTTTGATTTGCTACACCTACAACTTGGATAGCTTCTCCAGAGAGAGGGAGGTCTGGGATGTCTGCTGTTCTCACAGTAGAACGGGTAGCACCAGTGTCCAAAAGAAAAGTGATATCATTACCTTTTACTTTCCCTTCAACATATGGACCTGACTGATCTACCGGCAAGGATGCTGACATGGGCGCTGTCTCGAGCGTGCTTATCCAGTCAGCCGCCATGCGTCGGGATTCTAACTCTGTCCTCGGCGACAGACTACGGAAGCACATCTGTGAACTACAGTACCCAGAGAGCTCAGCGACCTGACGCATGACGCAGCGCGGAACCGCCCATATAGGAAGTGGCGGCACCCGCGAGAGCGTCGGAAATTCTTCGTCCTTCTGTATCGGCGTTTCCAGGAATCGTAGCGGTATCGGTAAGGGTGCTATGCACCAAATGCCCTTAGTTTTGTGCCTTCATCCTCAATCCAGAATTAGGTAGTGCCTTACTCTGTTGGGGAGCCTCTCCTGGCTCATGCAGAGTGAGGGCTCTCTGTGGTGGAACTAACTCCAACCTGCCTGCCTTGCCGGCAGGTTACCGGCGTTCTGCAACTTGGCAGTGACTTCCTTACAGTCACGCAGGGACTCAAGGTTCTTGCTCAGAAACCTTCACGCTTGGCTCATTTACTCTTCCTTTTGCTCCTTACTCAAAAGAAGCAGGAGTGATTACTGCAACTGAATAATATTCTAATTTATGTTTATCTGGACTCGCATATGTTGGTGACGTAACCTTCCTATGGCTGAATCAAGAACCTATTTGATAATCACACATATATATATATATATATCTATAGTATCAGTATGTTCTGCTGAAGTAGACTTTATTTTCTGCTTGTTTTTTCTGGCTCTATTTAACAGGGTTACACTGAGTGGTATGGGACTACGCTCTATCCCTGTGAAGTATAGTGGAGTCTAGAAAGGGTAGGTTCAGAATACATACTTCTTTGTGTATTGTCAAAAGGTGGTACACACCTTCCGTTGCTTTTTGTGTACTTGTGGCATGTGTACAAAGATTGGTTTTGTTCTATGTTTCCCTCACTACAGCCTTAAGCGGAGCAACTGGTACTACTACCGCACAACACGTACTTGATAGAAGGTTCTCAAATCAAACGTGTCCTTTTTATTTGTTACAGGTATTTGGAATGTGCATTGGTTTCGTCTGCTCTGTATTGTTTTGTTAGGAAGAGAGCACGAGACGGTATTTACTATTGTTATTATCATTTCAGGTCTCCCTCCCTGCCGTTCCCTTCCTTTCCTTCCCTCACTTGATCCTCCCTTTGACCTTGGCCATTAAGGCTATCAAGGCTAGGGTATATCAAGGGGTGGACCCTTCTGAGCATCAAACCGATCCTGAGGACAGTCAAATCTGACAGAATTTCCGACCCAAGAATTATTGTCCTCCCGGTCGGGTTGTGCTGGAATGGCCACTCTTGATGATATACTGGCCGTTCTCGCAACAGTGCAGGCTGAATTGGTTGCATCCCGTCAGGAAACAGCGGACCTAAAAGCCAGGGTAGAAGGGATGCAAAGAAACCCTTTTAACGTGGCCGTGCAGGCGACAGTACCTACTAACGCCATAGTAGTAGAAATGCCTGTCTCGATACCGCTAGCCACACCAGAGCGGTTTTACGGAGAATCAAGTAAGGTCCAAGTATTCCTAACTCAAGTTATGCTCCATTTTTCGTGTAAACAGAAATCATTCCCCACCAATCAGGCGAGAGTAGCCTTTCTTATTTCGTATTTGGCTGGTGATGCAGCACAATGGGCAGTGCCCTTAGTAAGCAGAGATGATCCCCTTCTCCATGATTGGGAGGCATTCAGAGTAGAGTTTCTGAAGGTATTTGATAGACGAGCTGAATCCTTTACCGCCGACAGGGAATTACTGGAACTGAGACAAGGCAATAAAGACCTGTTAGTATACCTGAATGCATTTAGGAGACTAGTTACAGAAACTAAGTGGCCAGAGGCCAAACAAGCCTCACTCTTCCACCAGGGGTTAAGAGAAGAGCTTAAAGATGTGATTGCCCAAATAGACCCACAATCCACTACCTGTGAGGATCTGATAAATCTGGTGCTACGACTTGATCACAGATTAAGTGAGCGAAAAGGGGATCACAAAAGGAAGGAAAGAGGCGTACCTCCAGTCGAAAGACAAAGAACCACAGAGACAAACAGTGCTTCCGGGGTAGAACCCATGGATATAAGTACCATAAGAGCCGCATTAACTCCAGCGGAAAAAGAAGTCCGGCGTAAACAAGGCCTTTGTTTATACTGCGGCAAAAAAGGCCATTTTGTCCAAGAATGCCCGGTGAAACCCAAGACCAATCGCTTCCGTAGTAACCGAAAAGCCACCGCTACGGTGGATTTGGTATCGGAAAACTAGACGACTCAAAGAAAGAAGAAGGGGTTTCTTGGAGTCGGATACACCTCCCTTCCTTACGGAATAACGAACCAGGGGCATTTATTTATCAATCTACAACTGTTTCTTCAAACAGAGTGGACACCGGCTTCTGCCATGATTGATTCCGGTGCCACAGGCATATTCATGGATATAGACAAAGCCAAACGCAGGGGTATACGCTTAGGGGTCGATTCCGATTCGGGTCGGAAATTTCTCCGACCGAGCCGGACCCGGAGAGATTTCCGACCGAATCGGACCCGTGCAGTCCGACCGAACGAGTACGATGCGTCCGTATGTTATCGGACTCGAGTCGGTCGGACTCCCATTGAAGTCAATGGGAGCCGGTCGTACAACGCGTACGCGGGCTCCCATTGACTCAATGGGTGCGAGTCGGACAAGGGCGCCCCTACAGCGGGTACGCGGCGAAGCGATTCGCGCCGTACACGCACAGGTAGGGGGACCCATGGGTCCCCCTGTGTGCGACTCGCGCGGCTACGCGTACAGGGGGTCCGACACGGACCCCCAAAGTACGGCTCCGACAGCTCTTACGAGCCGGAGTGCGCGGCTCGGTCGGACTGCTCTCGGCGCGCATCGTACTTACCCGGCCGGGGAACGTCTCCATTGCGCGGTGCGAGTCGAGTCCGAGCGAGTCGGTCGGAGCGGTTCGAGTCCGAGCGAGTCGGTCGGAGCGGTCGGGACGCCCGGACGAGTCGGTCGGCGACTCGCATCGTACTCGCTCGGCCGGACCCGCGTACGGTTCGGTCGGGAAACAGGGCTCCGAATCGGATCCGGTAAAGCCGAATCCGATTCGGAGCCCTACCGGCCGGGATCGGAATCGGCCCCTTAGTACCTAAAGACACGCCGGAAGAAGTATATGCAGTAGATGGGAGGAGACTAGAGACTGGACCCATAGGGTATAATTCCGAAGACTTGGAGGTTCAATACGGAGACACTCACAGAGAGCGCATAACTTTCAACATCATACGTGCTCCCCAGTATGGGATTATACTGGGTTTACCATGGTTGCGCAAACACAACCCGGACATCAACTGGATAGCCAAGACGGTACAAATGAACTCACCTTATTGTTCAGAACATTGTCAAGCGGTATCAGAAGGACCCGCTACCGCCTTGGCCTTGGGGATGAGCATAACCACCGCAGCTGAAAAAGACATCCAGCTCCCGTCAACGTACCGGGACTATGCTGAGGTCTTCAACGACGTTCAAGCAGAAGTATTACCTCCCCATAGACAGTATGACTGTCAAATCGATCTCGTTCCAGGGGCAGTTGTACCAAGCGGGCGACTATATGCATTGACGGAGCCTGAAAATCTCCACCTTAGAACATATTTAGACAAATACCTGGAATTGGGGTTCATTCGTCCATCAAAGTCACCTGCGGCTTCCCCGCTTTTTTTTATACCAAAGGCTAATGGCGAGCTCCGCGCCTGCATAGACTTCAGAGCGTTGAACGCAATAACAGTGAAGAACCGCTACCCCTTACCCCTAATTCCGGTATTACTTGAACAAATAAAAAAGGCAAAGATATATACAAAGTTGGACCTCAAGGGAGCCTACCATTTGGTTTGAATGAGAAGGGGCGACGAGTGGAAGACGGCGTTCAAAACCAGGTACGGGTTGTATGAATACTTAGTCATGCCTTTTGGATTGTGTAACGCCCCAGCGGCGTTCCAATATTTTTGAACGACGTCCTGCGAGAAATCCTAGACCATTATGTTGTGGTCTACATAGATGATATCCTCATCTATTCTGAGAATGAGCACATTCATATACAACATGTTAAGTCCGTGCTACGGATCCTACAGAAACACCACCTGTTCTGCAAATTAAGCAAATGTGAGTTTCACGTCACAACGGTGGAATTCCTCGGAGTAATGCTCACGCCATCGGGACAAGAAATGGCTGAAAGGAAGATCACTGCCGTAAAAGATTGGCCTCCTCCCCAGAATGTGCGAGATGTGCAGTGTTTCATCGGTTTCGCGAATTTCTACCGGCGGTTCATACACCAGTTCTCAAATCTGGTTGCACCCATAACCAAGTTGTTGAGAAAATCACAGAAGTTCGAGTGGAACCAAGAAGCTCAGGAGGCTTTTCTCGCCCTGAAAACAGCCTTTGTAACTGCTCCCATCCTAACTCATCCAGATCCAGACAAACCATACATTGTGGAGGCAGATGCCTCAGATGCGGCTTTGGGAGCCGTTTTATCACAGCGACACTCGTCTACAGGACAAATCCATCCGGTGGCTTATATGTCGAAAACACTAAACGAGGCTGAGAGGAACTACAACATCGCCGAAAAAGAGCTCTTGGCCATCAAGAATGCCTTTATGGAGTGGAGACACTTTTTAATGGGAGCCAAGCATGTGGTCACGGTGTATACTGACCACAGAAACCTGCAATTCATGACAGCCGCTAGGCATCTTACCCCTCGTCAGCTCAGATGGATGTTATTCTTTTCCGAATATCAGTTCATAATCACATGCAGACCTGGATCAGAGAACAGAAAAGCAGACGCACTCACCAGACGGACGACAACCAAGGAACCGGAAAACTTAACGGAACAATCCATTATAGACCCCACTAAGGTACTTTGTGCAATACAACCCGATACCTTCCTAAAGGAACTCCTCAAGGGTCTTAACACCTTTTCGTGGAGAACATGGCTAAGGAGCCACACCGAATGGCCAGTAAGGAATGGGTACCCGATGAATCGAAATCGCCTTCTAGTACCTACAGTGAAATTGAGGAAACAAGTGTTCCACTGGTGTCACGAACTACCTAGTGCAGAACATAATGGGGTGGAAAAAACAGTGGATCGCATAAACAGACAATTTTGGTGGCCCTCTCTCCGAAAGGATATCAAGGATTGGGTTAAATCCTGCGAAATCTGTGCAAAGATGAAATCCGATCACCTACGACCACAAGGATTATTACAGCCTCTCCCTACTCCCAGCGGACCGGAGAGCATCTCATTGGATTTCATTGTCGGATTACCACCAGATAAAGGAAACACCGCTATTCTAGTAGTCATAGACTATTTAACAAAGATGGGTCACTTTGTGGCTTGTCCACAGGTACCTTCAGCAGGCCAACTTGCAACGATACTGATGAAACAAGTCGTCCGGTTACATGGGTTGCCAAAGACCATTGTATCTGATAGGGGTTCCCAGTTCACGGCTCAATTCTGGAAGAAGTGGTGTTCCTCACTACACATAACCATGGCCTTGTCCACAAGTTTCCACCCACAAACCGATGGACAAACCGAGCGCCTAAATCAGACGCTCAAACAATATTTGCGTTGTTACGTAGACAATAGCACAGAGGAATGGGTGGATTATCTTTGGCTCGCTGAAATCGCATATAACAGTGCCACCCACAGTTCCACGCACACCTCTCCATTCTATTGTACCTATGGATACCACCCAAGGTTTCTTCCCTTCATCCATCCTACGGAAAATACCAAGCTCCCAGAAGTATCCAAGAGAGTGGCTTACATCCAAAAAACACTGGTAAACACACAGGAATACTTGAAGGCAGCAAAAGCCAAATACAAAAGCACAGCTGATAAACACAGAAGACCTGGAACCTTGTACAAAAAAGGAGACCAGGTGTGGTTGTCTACCAAGAATATACGCTTTAAGAAACACAGTGTGTTTAACCCCAGGTATATCGGACCTTACAGGATCAATAGATGCATTAATCCAGTGACAATGAAACTGAATTTACCTTCACATCTACGAATCCACCCAGTGTTTCATGTATCCTTATTGAAACCATCTAATACACATGTGAGGAAGCTGCCACCTCCTCTGTTGGTCAATGATGATGCAGAGTATGAAGTAAAGAGTATACTCGATTCGAGATGGCGTGGTCGCAAACTTTGGTACCTGGTAGCCTGGAAAGGTTACGGCCCAGAGGAGAATTCCTGGGAATCAGCAACCGGGGTACACGCACCCAGACTAGTGTCTTCCTTTCACAGGAAATATCCACAGAAACCAGCCCCACTAGCGCGCTCTCGTTAAAGAGGGGATGTACTGTCATGGGCGCTGTCTCGAGCGCGCTTATCCAGTCAGCCGCTATGTGTCAAGATTCTAACTCTGTCCTCGGCGACAGACTACGGAAGCACATCTGTGAACTACAGTACCCAGAGAGCTCAGCGACCTGACGCATGACGCAGCGCGGAACCGCCCATATAGGAAGTGGCGGCACCCGCGAGAGCGTTGGAAATTCTTCGTCCTTCTGTATCGGAGTTTCCAGGAATCGTAGCGGTATCGGTAAGGGTGCTATGCACCAAATGCCCTTAGTTTTGTGCCTGCATCCTCAATCCAGAATTAGGTAGTGCCTTACTCTGTTGGGGAGCCTCTCCTGGCTCATGCAGAGTGAGGGCTATATGTGGTGGAACTAACTCCAACCTGCCTGCCTTGCCGGCAGGTTACCGGCATTCTGCAACTTGGCAGTGACTTCCTTACAGTCACGCAGGGACTCAAGGTTCTTGCTCAGAAACCTTCACGCTTGGCTCATTTACTCTTCCTTTTGCTCCTTACTCAAAAGAAGCAGGAGTGATTACTGCATTACTGAATAATATTCTAATTTATGTTTATCTGGACTCGGATATGTTGGTGACGTAACCTTCCTATGGCTGAATCAAGAACCTATTTGATAATCACACATATATATATATATATCTATAGTATCAGTATGTTCTGCTGAAGTAGACTTTATTTTCTGCTTGTTTTTTCTGGCTCTATTTAACAGGGTTACACTGAGTGGTATGGGACTACGCTCTATCCCTGTGAAGTATAGTGGAGTCTAGAAAGGGTAGGTTCAGAATACATACTTCTTTGTGTATTGTCAAAAGGTGGTACACACCTTCCGTTGCTTTTTGTGTACTTGTGGCATGTGTACAAAGATTGGTTTTGTTCTATGTTTCCCTCACTACAGCCTTAAGCGGAGCAACTGGTACTACTACCGCACAACACGTACTTGATAGAAGGTTCTCAAATCAAACGTGTCCTTTTTATTTGTTACAGGTATTTGGAATGTGCATTGGTTTCGTCTGCTCTGTATTGTTTTGTTAGGAAGAGAGCACGAGACGGTATTTACTATTGTTATTATCATTTCAGGTCTCCCCTCCCTGCCGTTCCCTTCCTTTCCTTCCCTCACTTGATCCTCCCTTTGACCTTGGCCATTAAGGCTATCAAGGCTAGGGTATATCAAGGGGTGGACCCTTCTGAGCATCAAACCGATCCTGAGGACAGTCAAATCTGACAGATGCGCCAAGTACGCACTCCTTCTCCCCCTCTCCTAGGCACCGTCATTGATAACTATATGGATTAAAATCATCCTGTAAAAGAAACTGTGAAGTTACATATTCATTCTTACCACGTCCTCCTTGATATCCGACATCTGTACCGTGCTTTGCTCTGCTTACATTACCCTGTATAGGGGCAGGTGGCAACTGACTCTGAGGATTTACACCCTGCTGTGAGTCATTATGCGTCTGTGGATTTAAATTATGATTTGGGCCATTATTATTTTGAATCTTTTTACATTCGTTCTTCCAATGTCCCAACTTTCCACATCCATGACAAGGAAATTTCTTTTTAGCCTCTTCTCTACTCATTCGTCCTCTCACTTTTCCACCATTCCCTGTGTCACCATTCGTTCCAGATTCTTTTCCCTGACTTTCTGTTGGATTATCCAAATTAATTCCGTCACTCAGCCATTTTCACTTGAACCCACATCACTTTTTCTTGTAGTTTCTTGTGCCTGTCTTCAATGTCATCTCCACAATATTTAGCATATTTCAAAATTTCATCAATAGGCTTTCCCTGCCAACATAACATGTGTTGCTTAATCATCTGGCAAATCTCTGGTTTTAGACCATAAACAAATCGATAGACAAACTGACTCATATTTTTATCCCCAATGTCTTCGAAACCACTGTACTGTTTGAACACCTGAAATAGACGTTCGTAGTAGGCGTGAAAAGTAAACTGATCAAGTGTATATACTGTATAGGACATGAGGAGCATTGTCTATATCATGTACCACAAAGCAAAACAGTTGTTTCTTGTTTTTAAACCATATGAATAAAAGAAAATAAATGAAATTTGTATTATAAACAAAGTTTGGAGTTATGTTATGCAACAGGAGATGACCCATTAATCTGACGCTAGCTGGCAGCAAAGAAATATAGGTCAAGTGGGAGGTTTTCTATTTCTATAGTGGTTTCTTTTCCCCTTACTCCCAGACCTGCATTCTTCTCAGGGGGGCACCTTTCTTACTTAGAACAAATCAAAACAGTCACCCCCAGTCAAGAGATCTG